>CM042386.1:18202877-19402877 GCA_023634145.1 Thymallus thymallus | reverse complement strand
GCTATGCTACTAGTCTCATGACATGAATATGCATAATTAAAAATGTAAACATTAAACTTCTATTTGATCAAATAAACTTGAAGTAGCAAAAAAGCCATTCACTTATTGACCCCCATACAAAGCCCCTGGGGGCGGCAGGTAGCCTAGCTGTCAGAGCGTTGGGCCAGTAACCGAAAGGTCGCTGGTTCGAATACCTGAGCCGACAAGGTGAAAAAAAACCTGTCGATGTGTCCTTGAGCAAGGCACTTAACCCTAATTTGCTCCAGGGGCCGACCCTGTAGTTAGGCTGTCATTGTAAATAAGAATTTGTTCTTAACTGACTTGACTAGTTAAATAAAAACAATGAAAAAAAACCCACCTGCTAGAGGGAGACAGATTTTCTGCGGAGTTGGGCCTCTCTCTTCCTGTTCGGGTATACTACGAAGGAAGCTGGATCAGGGTTTTCTAAAGCTAGCCAGGGGTGTAATCAATGCGCTGGTTCTGTTGCAAAACGTTTTGCAAACTGAAGAACAATACTTTCTATTGGACAAATTCAGCTAGGTCCCGCCCTGTTTTGTTTGTGTTGTTTGGTTCTTAAACGCTAGATGGTTTCTGTAATGAATACACCCCAGTTTTAGCGTCACATTCCAACTATATATCTACGACTGTGGATATTGGTCGTCCGCCTGCTGCTACCCACTCCTATCGATACAATAGGTTTTACAGTGTGTGAAGTTTCAAATGCATTCGGTCATTAAAATGTGATAGATATTAACATTACTATTTAACACAAACATTGGATTATAATATTTAATCCGTCATCTTCCTCAAATGAAGGGACTTTTCAGGACAAATTGCATTCGCCTGACCCGGAGCAGTTTAGTATAGGGCTCAGGTGTGTTGAATTTAGTCAATCGCTGAACTGACCAATCAGCTCAGTTGTCGTCAGGGCCGGCCCTGACCAATTTGGTGCCCTGGGTAAGATTTTAGCTGGAGCCCCTTGCATCGCAGCCAATTCCACCACCCATCATTGTGTTCATACACTCACACAGAAACTGCATAGCTTTATGTCTTCCAGATTTTCTGTATACACTACCACATCAAAAAATGTGGTTTCCATTTTTCGAACAGTGGATGGTTCGTGCATCACACTTGAAAGAAAAAGTGTATTTCTCAAAATGATGTTATAGGTTAGGTTATTCCCCAAACACCTGAATAGTCTTTCCAACATTCCCTAATGATTTTAAGGTAAACGTAACTGACATTAACTCTAGCTAGCTATTTAAATTAGTGAACGTTACTAGTACATCCAAAGTAAACTAGATAGTAGTAGGCTGGACACTAACATTTTTACAATGCTTTTTTCTGATAAAAACGAGTTAATTGCATCCGCCGTGGAGCCCAGTTTCATTATATAACCATAGTAAAAAAAACACTAGTATGATTTCATAGGCTAAAACAAGATTGTATGGGGGTTGTTGAGATTGGCATAAACCAACACGGAAGACAATGGGTTATACATCCCCATGACAAAGGAGTCCCTTATCAACAGGACCTCAGATCTAGTGTGACCTGACATTGTGAATACAGTTCATTCTATGCTGGCTTCAGTGGTGAAAAACAGTATCTAATTGTCATACTTGAGTAAAGGAAAAGATGCCTTAAAAGAAAATGACTCAAGTGAAAGGGAGTCACCAAGTAAAATACTACGGCCTCCGAAACACAACCCGCCAAGCCGCACCAATGTTGTCAGAGGAAAACCGTACACCTGGCGACCGTGTCCGACACTGGGCCAATTGTGCGTCACTTCATGGGTCTCCCGGTTGCGGCCGGCTGCGACACAGACGGGTATCAAACCAGCATCTGTAGCAAAGCAACTTGCACTGGGAGTGTCTTAGACCGCTGCACCACTCAGGAGGCCCCATCCACAAAGTTTTTAATGCTGATCAATTGCCTTGAACAAAGTATCAAAATACTACTTAAACAGGAAAGACTTAAATAATTTAATTTAAATGTATTACATTTATCACAGAAACAATGACAAAATATGGAAAAATAAATATATAATGTAATGTTAATTATATATAGCATCCCGTGTAATCATCTGCCAGAGAGTAGCAACAATCGGCCCGAGCCCCAAGTAATACATTTGGGCCAGATAACTCGGAATCGGCCAGAGCTCAATCCCCGCATCCTAGTAATACTGCCGAAGGCGGCCCAGACTTGGGCCACATGACGTCGGCCGAGTCTGACTCTCAGCCGAGTTTAATAAAAGTAATACATCCAATTCCTTATATTAACCAAACCAGATGGCAACATTTTATTGTATTTTTTTTACCCACAGACAAGGGCACACTCCCAACGCTCACATAATTTACAAGCCCAGTATTTGTGTTTAATGAGCCCGCCAGATCTGAGGCAGTAGGGATGACAACGCATTATATTGATAGGTGCGGTGCTTGAATTGGTCCATATTGCTGTCCTCCAAGAGCATTCCAAACGTAACAGGTACTTTTGGGTGTCAGGGAAAATGGATGAGAGTAAAAAAAAGTACATATTTTCATTAGGAATGTAGTGGAGTAAAAGTTGTCAAATGTATAGTGAAGTATTTTTACACCACTGGCTTCATTAGCATACAGTTGAGGGGCGTGGACCCATGAGGTGATGACGTGGACAAGGTGTGCTCACCTTAGTTATCAGGAAGTGTTTGACAACACCCATGGAGCTGGTGGGATGCTTTTGGCTAAAAGGGATACAGTTTGTGGACTTTTCGTAACAGGTTAGGGGAATTAATGTAGCAGATTATGAGAATTGGGCTAAGGTTACGAAAAGGGTTAGTTAAAATGCAACTTTTATTTTCCTTCTTTTGACGTCAATTTGACATAAACTGTA
Source organism: Thymallus thymallus (assembly GCA_023634145.1). NCBI lineage: Eukaryota > Metazoa > Chordata > Actinopteri > Salmoniformes > Salmonidae > Thymallus > Thymallus thymallus. The sequence continues at coordinate 19,400,006 of CM042386.1, read as the reverse complement.
TCCCATCTAGCCAATACCAGTTTAGACCTTTACACGTTATTCAGCAGAGAGGTGAGTAAAAAAAAAACATTTACACTATGCATAGTAATTTGAGTTCCTCTCGATGAATAGAAGTAGCCTACGAATTCTTAGCCCAATAATATTACAAAACGTCCATTTGCCTTTATTTCATCTTACAAATGCGGAAGCAGATATGTTAAAGGCATTTCTCATGAACGCAGTAGTCTGAGTTTTTATTTTACTGATCCCCATAGGTGTAACAAAGCATTACAATTGTAGCCTATATAATAATTACGGATAGTGAACCGTAGTTAAACGCTCGAGCGAATTTATTTGCGCATATTGAATAAGCCTAATATTTGTACAGATGCGTCATTTCACCATAACAGCAATGAAGTACGCAAACTTTATACGACTATCTCAAAGTGCAAAGGCATATGGCGATAAATCATTCGACAAAAAAATAATTCGATAATTCAAAAACATTAAATATTTCCGCAGTCAGAGAATGTGCTGCAGTGCAGTGATGTGGTGGGTTCCCTACTAACTTCCTTGTTTTTATGTAGCCCAACTCCAGCTACTCCTACGGTAAAAGCATGGTGTTGAGATGAAGATTACTGGAAAGATCCTCACTCATTTTCAGTCGTGCAACTCACCCGTCGACAAAGAAGGATACATGTATAAAAAGGTAACCCGAGAACGGGACTAACGCATGTTTTACAGACTAAATTGCAGCTCTATCAATCCTTTGCTTGTCATACTTGCATTTTAATTGCAGATTGATTCAATTAGGTGAATCAAGGTCAGGTGCCCCGGTTCCTTCCACCGGTTGAAATGTGATTGCATGCATTTTGAATTCTACTGCCAAAATAAAGGAAACACCAACATGACTGAATAGGGCTTTGGGCCACCAAGAGCCAGAACATCTTCAATGCACCTTGGCATAGATTCCTTGCATTTTTCCCAATATTCCATACAGTTAGTTTATAATGTATTACACTTGATATTTCTTGAATAAGTTCCTCCATTTCTTTGTGTTTTCCCTCCTATGTTAGTTTTTATCGCTATCTATCTGTTACTCTTAATCCCACTATTTCCTTTGTTAATATGAACTCTTTTGACCTAAATTGCTTTTGTTTTAAAGATTAATATCGAATTGCATGACATCTAAGGGCACATTTTAAGTGTCCCATAAAGTAAGGGGACCTACAGTGCATTCGGAAAGTATTCAGACCCATTGACTTTTTCCACATTTTGTTATTACAGCCTTATTCCCAAAACATTTTTTTTAAAGTCCTCATCAATCTATACACAATACCCCATAATGACCAAGCAAAAACTGTTTATTTTATTTTATTTTAGCAAGAAAAAGAAAAAAAGTACAAACAAAGCAAAAAAGAAATGCAAATAAACAGGAACAACACAAATAAACAGTAGCTTCCCCTTTCACTGAATGCACAAAACATTAGGAATACTTTAATATTGAGTTGCACCCCCCTTTGCCCTCAGAACAGCCTCAATTCGTTGGTGCATGGACTCTTTAAGGAGTCAAGCGTAACACAGGAATGCTGGCCCATGTTGAATGCTTCTCAGTCAAGTTGGCTGGATGTCCTTTGGGTGGTGAACCATTCTTGATACACACAGGAAACTGTTGAGTGTGAAAAACCCAGCAGTGTTGCAGTTCTTGACACACTCAAACCGGTGTGCCTGACACCCACTACCACACCCCGTTCAACGGCACTTACATATTTTGTCTTGCCCATTCACCCTCTGTTGTCTCAAGGCTTAAAAAAAACATTATTTAACCTGTCTCCTCCCCTTCATCTACATTGATTCGAAGTGTATTTAACAAGTGACCTCAATAAGGGATCATAGCTTTCACCTGGTCAGTCTATGTCATGGAAAGAGCATGTGTACATAGTGTCTTTCAAAAGTATTCAGACCCCCTGGATTTCCCCACATTCCACTGTGCTACAAAGTGGGACCAAAAATTGATACAATTGTACTTTTTTGTCAACAACTCACGCAAAATACTCTGCAATGGAAGGAAACACTTTTTATTTTCAAGATTAACTTAGATATAGTTGTATAAGTTAAATGGACTAATAATAAAGTAATTATAGGGCTTGACATGATTTTGGAATGACTAACCCTTCCTCTGTCCCCATACAACATCTGTAACGTCCCTCAGTCAAGTATTACATTTCAAGAACCGATTAAACTACAAAGACAAGGGAGCTTTCCGGAAGCCTCTAAACGAAGGCCAGTGATTGGTAAATATGTAACAATAACAAATCAGACATTGAATGTCTCTGGGTCAAGTTAATAATTTATGTATTAAACCACCCAGACACATCAAAGATACAGCCGTCCTTCTGAACTGAGCTGCAGGACAGGAATTCAACTGCTCAGGGATGTTACCATGAGGCCATTGGTGATTTTTAAAATAGCTACAGAGTTCAGTGACTATGAAATAAAAACTGAGGCTGGATCGACAACATTGTAGTTACTCCACAATAATGAATACACAGAATATTCCAGAACATACATCTTGTTTGCAACAAAACACTAAAGTAAAAAAAAAGGCAAAGAAATACACTTTTTGGCTTTAATGCAGAGGCTGTTTCGTGGTTTGTTTACCACCACAGACGGATGCTGGCACTAACACCGCACTCAGTCAGCTGTACAAGGCAATAAGCAAACAGGAAAACGCCCATCCCGAGGCGCCGATCATAGTGGCCTGGGGACTTTAATGCAAGGAAACTTAAATCAGTTTTACCTAATGTTACATGTGCAACCAGAGGGGGAAAAAAACTCTTAGACCACCATTACACCGCATACAAAGCTCTCCCTCGCCCTCCATTTGGAAAATCTGACCATAATTCCATCCTCCTGATTCCTGCTTACAAGCTAAAACTAAAGCAGGAAGTACCAGTGACTCGGTCAATAAAGAAGTGGTCAGATGACACAGATGCTAAGCTACAGGACTGTTTTGCTAGCACAGACTGGAATATGTTCTGGGATTCTTCCGATGGCATTGAGGAGTATACCACCTCAGTCACTGGCTTCATCAATAAGTGCATCGATGACGTCTTCCCCACAGTGACTGTACGTACATACCCCAACCAGAAAACATGGATTACAGGCAACATTCGCACTGAGCTAAAGGGTAGAGCTGCTGCCTTCAAGGAGCGGTACTCTAACCTAGACGCTTAGAAGAAATCCCGCTACGCCCTCAGACGAACCATCAAACAGGCGAAGTGCCTATACAGGACTAAGATTAAATCGTACTACACCGGCTCCGACGCTCGTCGGATGTGGCAGGGCCTACAAACTATTACAGACTACAAAGGGAAGCACAGCTGCGAGCTGCCCAGTGACATGAGCCTACCAGACGAGCGAAATCACTTCTATGCTCACTTCAAGGCAAGCAACACTGAGGCATGCATGAGAGCATCAGCTGTTCCGGACGAATTTGTGATCACACTCTCCGTAGGTGATGTGAGTAAGACATTTAAACAGGTCAACATTCACAAGGCCGCAGGGCCAGACGGATTCCCAGGACGTGTACTCCGAGCATGCGCTGACCAACTGTCAAGTGTCTTCACTGACATTTTTCAACATGTCCCTGACTGAGTCTGTAATACCAGCATGTTTCAAGCAGACCACCATAGTCCCTGTGCCCAAGAACACCAAGGTAACCTGGCTAAATAACTACAGACCCGTAGCACTCACGTCTGTAGCCATGAAGTGCTTTGAAAGGCTGGTCATGGCTCACATTAACACCATTATCCCAGAAACCCTAGACCCATTCCAATTTGCACACCGCTCAAACAGATCCACAGATGATGCAATCTCTATTGCACTCCACACTGCCCTATTCCACCTGGACAAAAGGAACACCTACGTGAGAATGCTATTCATTGACTACAGCTCAGCGTTCAACACCATAGTTCCCTCAAAGCTCATCACTAAGCTAAGGACCCTGGGACTAAACACCTCCCTCTGCAACTGGATCCTGGACTTCCTGTCGGGCCGCCCTCAGGTCGTAAGGGTATGTAACAACCCATCTGCCACACTGGTCCTCAGTGTGCTAATCGTCTGCTTTGCCACATACAGTGAGCTCCAAAGGTATTGGGACAGTTACACAATAATGAGTGAGAAAGCTAGACGCCCAAATATCATACTCCTCCAAAAATGCTTCCCTCCCCTGTTATTGTAATGGTGAGAGGTTAGCATTTGTGAGTCTAACTTTCTCACTCATCATTTTTCACAATTCATTCAGGATTATCAGTAATCGGTGTTTAGAAATATATTATATTCTTATTTACAGTTAAAGTGACTCCAAAATGACACAATACATTATTTACCATTAATTTCTATTGGACACAAAATAACCTGAAACAACCAAAACAAACAGCAAATGCATCCAACAAATGTTTAGTCACAGGGTTGATGTAGTCATTGCGTGCTAGGAATATGGGACCTAAAATTTAACTAATTTTTTAAATACTCATATAAGTGAATTTGTCTCAATTCTTTTGTTCCCCTAAAATGGGGGGGGGACTACAGTATGTACAAAAAAATGCTGTAATTTCTAAATTTTTCACCCGATATGGATGAAAATACCCTCAAATTAAGTCTGACAGTCTGCACTTTAACCACATTGTATCATTTCAAATCCAAAGTGCCTGAGAACAGAGACTAACAACTAATATCACTGTCCCAATAACTTTGGAGCTCACTGTATATATCTGACTCTAGGATGAGGATTACAAAGTGTACAGTTGGATTACAGGCTGCACTCTCGTTATCATCCTACAGATGGCAGAATCGCAGTTTATTTAAAAAGTTATTGGAGGAAGACACTTGGCTGTATTCGTATCAGATGGTGAATTACTTCTATTTGACAGCATCTAACACCTCATTAGCATTTTCTGTAGGCTACTATAGGAACTCCAATCAACATATCTATCTATATATATATATATATATATATATATATATATATATATGCCTACATTCATCCAAATCAAATGTTATTTGTCACATGCGCCGAATACAACAGGTGTAGACCTTACCGTGCAATGCTTTCTTACAAGCCCTTAACCAACAATGCAGTTCAAGAAATAGAGTTAAGAACATATTTACTAAATAAACTAAAGTAACACAATAAAATAACAATAACTGAGTAAATGTGCGAAGGTACAGGTTAGTTGAGGTAATATGCACATGTAGGTAGAGTTAAAGTGACTATGCATAGATAATAAACAGAGAGTAGCAGCAGTGTAAAACAAAGGTGGGGGGGTCAATGTAAATAGTCCAGGTGGCCATTTGATTAATTGTTCAGCAGTCTTATGGCCTGGGGGTAGAAGCTGTTAAGTGGTGGGATCAAATTCACCCATTTCTAAATATTTGGGGGGCAAGTTACGTGCCTGGCTGATACACATTTTAATTTAAATGGTTGCTTATGTTCTCAAGTATGGCCCCAACATGACCGGGCAGCACAGATTATGTATTTATATAGAAAATATGACCGGGGTGGCGGGTAGCTAGCCTAGTGGTTAGAGAGGCTAGCCGGCAACAGGACGGTTGCCAGTTCAAATCCTGGGTCTGACCGAAAAACATCTGTCTGGAAGTGAGCAGGCAACCAGAGGGTTGCTGGTATCATATCCTAGATGTCATTGCCTGCTGTTGTGCCCTTGGGCAAGGCACTTAACCCCTCCACAACAAATGCTCATTGGTTGCCCAGTGTGGCAGCCCCCAGCTCCAACCTCTCCAACCTTCAGAAATGTTTGCAAATGTATTGAAAATTAAATACAGAAATATCTAATTTACATAAGTATTCACACCCCTGAGCCAATACATGTTTGAATCACCTAAGAGCATTGCACACCTGGATTGTACAATATTTGCACATTTTTTAAATTCTTCAAGCTCTGTCTAGTTGGTTGTTGACCATTGCTAGACAGCCTTTTTCATGTCTTGCCATAGATTTTCAAGCCAATTTAAGTCAGTACTGGAACTAGGCCACTCAGGAACATCCAATGTCGTCTCGATAAGCAACTCCAGTGTATATTTGGCCTTGTGTTTTAGGTAATTGACCTGTTGAAAGGTGAATTTGTCTGTTGGAAAGCAGACTGAAACAGGCTTTCCTCTAGGATTTTGCCTGTGCTTAACTCCCTACTCCTTGCCGATGACAATCATACCCATAACATGGTGCAGCCACCAATATGCTTGACAATAGGAAGAGTGGTACTCAGTGATGTGTTGTGTTGGATTTGCCCCAAACATACCGCTTTGTATTCAGGACATAAAGTTCATTTCTTTGCCATTTTTTTTTGTTGAAGTTTTACTTTAGTGCTTTGTTGCAAACAGGAAGCATGTTTTGTAATATTTGTATTCTGTACAGGCTTCCTTCTTTTCACTCTGTCATTTAGGTTAGTATTGTGGAGTAACTACAATGTTTTTGATCCATCCTCAGTTTTCTTCTATCACAGCCATTAAACTCTGTAACTGTTTTAAAATCACCATTGGCCTCATGGTGAAATACCTGAGTGGTTTCCTTCCTCTTCGGCAACTGAGTTAGAAAGGACGCCTGTATCTTTGTAGTGACTGGGTGTATTGATACACCATCCAAAGTGCAATTAATAGAGATATTTAATTTTACCAACAGGTGCCCTTCTTTGCGAGGAATTGGAAAACCTCCCTGGTCTTTGTGGTCAATCTGTGTTTGAAATTCACTGCTCGACTGAGGGACCTTACAGATAATTGTGTGGGGTACAGAGATGAGGTAGTCATTCAAAAGCATGTTAGACACTATTATTGCACACAGGCAACTTATTATGTGACTTGTTAAGCACATTTTTTGTCCTGAATTTATTGTGTGTAGATGAGTGACACAAAATCTCAATGTAATCCATTTTAAATAAACAAAATGTGGATAAAGTCAAGGGGTGTGAATACTTTCTGAAGGCACTGTATGTGTCATTCGGAGGGGTTCAGCCCGGTTCAGCCCAATCGACTGTGTAGGATGTGTTTAGGAACGGGAATGGTTTCAAAAGGGAAGAGTACCTATCCAGACTAGTTTTTTTATTTGTATTTTTTAACATTATTAAAATGTTATTTTTTATACAGTACTAATGCCAGATATGTTAAATGTTCTCTGTTGACCTTTGAACCACAGATTGTTTTGACTAAACATTGTACCATGACACACAGGGTGAGAGAAACACTTCCTATCAGAAGCGCTGGTTCGTGCTGAAGGCAAACCTGCTCTTCTACAAGGACCGGCCCAACCACCGCGACCTGCTTGGCGTCATTGTTTTGGAGGGCTGTACGGTGCAGCTGTGCGAGTCTGAGGAACAGTTTGCCTTTTCGCTGGTGTGGAGCGGTGAAGTGGGTCTGCGCACCTACAAGCTCGCCGCCGAGGACCAGCCCAGCCAGGAGAGCTGGATCAGGGCCCTGCTGTCGGCCAACCACGGCTACCTGGCCGCGCTCGCCATGGATCTGGAGAAACAGTACAAAGGTGAATGGGTGCAGCCCTAGGCAAGGGTGTTTGCCTGGTCATGAGAGTAGCTGTAAGACAAGTGGTCAAGCTTGGTCGTTGAGAGCTAGTAGGTGTGCAGGATTTTGTTCTAAGCCCAGAATTAAATCACCGTATTCAACTAATCATCAAGTCCTCGGTTTAGTTGAAACAAGTGTTTTAGTGCTAGGCAGGAATAAAACCCTGCATGTCCTAAATATCTCCAGGATCAGGATTGGTGACCGCGTTGAAATTTACTTATGGGTTTGTGGTTCCCGCTACTTATACACGTGATGGTTTTACATATGCAAAGCACCTTCATCAATGTTCAGCTGTGTTCATGGAAATGGTGTTTGATAAAAAAGTGTCCTTGAATGTCCTTGCACCTTTTTTTCTTAGTCACTCCTTCCTCCTTCCACAGAGGCCATAAAAGCATTTCCTGGTGACCCATCCCAGCAGTCTACACTGGCTGGCCCAAACGCAGAGAGGCCGACTCAGTCGCTGATTTGGCTCAACTCTGGGACCGCAACCCTTTCACAGTACCCAGGACCAGGTGTGAGAGCCGGGCATGGCTTTAGCACAAATCAAATGCTACAAGCCCCTCCCATTTCCTTCAAACCAACCAATAAGAGGTCTCCGAAACTCTGGCCCAAGAGAGATGCAAATGTTGTGCCTATTAATGTCCCAGCCCCGCCCCAAGTGACTGTTTCGGGGCCCAAGGTGGAATTTAGCGAACTGCACGAGGACTTCGGCAAGGAGGTGAAGGAGCTGATTGCTCATTGGTTGAGAAGAGGACAGGAAGATGTCATTCAGCAAGAGGACTTAATTGATTTTGGTTGATTCAGCATGGGATATCACTATATGCATGTAAACAGTACATACCAAAGGAGTCCGTACCAAATGCAGTAATGGATGCCAACATTATTTAATATTTGTGAAAGTAATAAAAAATATTTCATGATAAATTAAAATAAAAGTTTTTTTTTAGATAGTGTTTTAAATTATTATCTATGATTTAAAAGGCAATCGGCTATGTTGTAATTTATCAACAATTGTTTTCCCCATTAGAGCCAGTAAGCTACAATGTTATTACATGTAATAATACAGCTATTACATTCAATAGATAATACATGCAATCGATTTGTGAGTTGTCTTCTTCACCTTGGTTGAAATTCACAAAAGTCTAGTTTAGTCAACACAGCAACTCAACCCACACAAGTTATTCAGAGGATATGAAATGCTTTTAGAAGCAACCTAAAAATGAAGTGAGTGAAATTAATTAATCTAGTGCCACTGATAACTGAGCACTCCAATCCCCCCATTTGAGTGTCCACAAATGTTCATCCTTAGTGACATGAAATCACTTTGATGACACTGAGCCTCACAGGACTCGTCTGAAGTCTGTACCGCTGATGTGCCAAGCGTATAAACGGTTTGGACTAATATGACCCCACCAGCGAAAGTGCTGACAAACACGTAGGCTGCATGTTTTGTTGTTTTGCTTTACAACGCCCACAAGCTTCACAAGACTCGTCTGAAGGTAACCCGTTACCGGTTTAAAAATGAATGGAAGTACTTTAGTGCCCCCCAAAAAGGGGTTAAATATGGGTTAAACACTATAATATCCAGGGCCCGTATTCAAAAAGCATCTCAGAAAAGGTGAAATGAATCTTGTTAAAAACAAACACAAATCCTTGCTCAGTACGTTTTTAGGATGATGTTAAGACACTGTCCAGACAAACGCTGAACCAGGAGTAAAATCAAGTCATAAACGTTTAGGAGGTCAGAGACTTGGCTGTGTGTTGCCAGGACAACAACCTCTTCCTCAAAGTGATCAAGACAAAGGAGCTGATCATGGACAACAGGAAAAGGAAGGGCCGAACACGCCCCCATTAACATCGACAGCGCTTTAGTGGAGCGGGTCGAGAGTTTCAAGTTCCTTGGTGTCCACATCACCAACAAACTATCGTGGTCCAAACACACCAAGACAGTTGTGAAGAGGGTACGACGTCACATTTTCCTCCCTCAGGAGCCTGAAAAGATTTGGCATGGGTCCCCAGATCCTCAAAATGTTCTACAGTTGCACCATCGAGAGCATCCTGACCAGTTGAATCACCGCCTGGTATGGCAACTGCTCGACATCCGACCGCAAGGCGCTACAGAGGGTAGTGCGTATGGCCCAGTACATCACTGGGGCCAAGCTTCCTGCCATCCAGGACAGATAGGTCTCGATGGTGCAGCTGTAGAACTTTTTCATACCAGGCGGTGTCAGAGGAAGTCAGCTAAGTCATAGACTGTTCTCCTACCACACGGTTTTATTTAGTAAATATTTTCTTAACTCTTTCTTGAACTGCATTGCTGGTTAAGGGCTTGTAAGTAAACGGTAAGGTCTTTTAGGTCACCTGTTGTATTCGGTGCATGTGACAAATTAAAATTTGATTTGATTCATCTTAGCCGGTAATCATTGATAGTTTAAGGTACCGCAAAGGAAAGATTGTTATGACTGTCATTGACATAGTTGAAAATAATGGGCAATAACCAATCACAGTGAATGTGACTATACAACAAATGTTGCAATGGTAAAACGTTTAATATAATTTTTGACTTGGTGAGCGCTCAGGACCTCAGACTGGGGCTAAGGTTCACCTTCCAACAGGACAACGACCCTAAGCACACAGCCAAGACAACGCAGGAGTGGAAAATTCCAGAAAAAGATGTCATGGCTTTAGAAGTTTCTGAAAAATTGTGGATATATTGAAGCAACATCTCAAGACATCAGTCAGGAAGTTATTTGCAGAGAGAATTCACGGCGGCCATTGCTGTTATTGTTTACATCCCGCCCTCTGCTGACGCAAACACAGCGTGTGACGTCATCCGCTCTGTTATCGCGAGGTTACAGACAGCGCATCCCAGTGCTTTCTTTGCCATTTCGGGGGATTTTAACCATGCATCTCTCTCTTCAACGCTGCCCACGTTCAAACAGTTCGTGAAGTGCCCAACCAGGAATAATAAAACTCTGGAGGCGAATGAGGCCCTACAGGACTGCTTTGAAACAACAGACTGGGATGTGCTCTGTGAGGCTCATGGGGAGGACATCGATGGACTCACTGACTGCATAACAGACTATATTAATTTTTGTGTAGACAACACTGTACCCACCAGGAAGGTACGCTGTTTCCCAAACAATAAACCCTGGGTCACCAGCGACCTGAAGGCCCTGCTGAATGAGAAGAAGAGGGCCTTCAAGGACAAGGACAAATTGCTGAACTGAAGTTGCGGATTGCTGAGGGGAAGAGAGTGTATAAGGAGAAGATGGAGGACAAGCTGAGGCAGAGCCAGGTGAGAGAGGTGTGGAAGGGTATGAGAAATATCTGGCTTCAAAAAGTCAAACAGTGGGCAGACGGAGGGGACCCAGGACAGAGCCAATGAGCTGAACCAATTTTTTAACAGGTTTGATACTGGCCCTGTCCACCTCCCCTCCAGCTCCCCAGACCACACACCCTCACGGCTGTCCCACCCCCACTTTGCTCACAACACCTCTGCTGAGACAATCAGTGACCCCACCTCCGCCCCTACTCCCCCTGGACTGATCCTCAACACTCCCCTTCCCCCCACCTCCCCACCTGGGATGGCTTTCACCACCAACCAAGTGAAGAGAGAGCTGGAGAGACTACATCAGTGGAAAGCGGCGGGCCCTGATGGCATCAGCCCAAGGGTGCTTAGGGTCTGTGCTGACCAACTGTGTGAAATACTCCAGCGTCTCTTCAACCTTAGCCTGAGCCTAGAAAGGGTCCCTGTGCTGTGGAAAACATCCTGCCTCGTCCCAGTGCCCAAGAAGGCACACCCCACTGTCCTGAATGACTTCAGACCTGTAGCACTAACATCCCACATCATGAAGACCCTGGAAAGGTTAGTCCTCGCTCACCTCAGACCCCTGGTGTGTACATCAATGGACCCCCTGCATTTTGCATACCAGCGCAACATCGGGGTGGATGATGCAATCATCTACCTTCTGCAGAGGGCCTACTCTCACCTGGACAACGCAGGTTGCACTGTGAGGGTTATGTTTTTTGACTTCTCCAGTGCCTTCAATACCATTCAGCCCCTGCTACTGGGTGAGAAGATGAGGAGGATGAAAGTGGAAGCACCCTTAGTCTCCTGGGTCACGGACTACCTGACCGGTAGGCCACAATTTGTGCGACTACAGAGATGTGTGTCAGAACGGGCAGTTAGCAACACAGGGGCCCCCCAGGGAACGGTCCTGTCCCCCTTCCTGTTCACCCTCTACACCTCAGACTTCAGATATAACTCTGAAACATGCCACCTACAGAAGTTCTCGGATGACTCTGCTATTGTAGGGTGCATCAGGGGTGGGCAGGAGGAGGAGTACAGGAGCACAATCAGTGACTTTGTGTTGTGGTGTGAGCAGAACCACCTTCAGCTCAACATCAGCAAAACAAAGAAGATGGTGGTGGACTTCAGGAGAACCAAGGCACAACTGACTGCAGTCCATATGACTGGGAGTCCATATGGACAACATGCTGGAATGGGCTGGTAACACCGGGGCCTGTACAAAAAGGGCCAGAGCCGACTCTACTTTCTGAGGAGGCTCAGGTCCTTCAACGCGTGCAGTAAACTACTGCATACCTTCTACCAGTCTGTGGTGGCCAGTGCCATCTTTTTTGCAGTGGTGTGCTGGGGAGAAAACATCAAAGCCAGTGATGCTTCTCGGGTAAATAAGCTGATCAGGAAGGCTAGCTCTGTCCTGGGGATGAACCTTGACACTCTAGAGGAGGTGGCGGAGAGACGGATCCTGGCCAAACTGCTGGCCATCTATCTATCTATCTATCTATCTATCTATCTATCTATCTATCTATCTATCTATCTATCTATCTATCTATCTATCTATCTATCTATCTATCTATCTAAAGCTTGGTCGCAAATGGGTCTTCCAAATGGACAATGACCCCAAGCATACTTCCAAAGTTGTGGCAAAATGGCTTCGGACAACAAAGTCAAGGTATTGGAGTGGCCATCACAAAGCCCTGACCTCAATCCTATAGAAAATTTGTGGGCAGAACTGAACAAGCGTGTGCGAGCAAGGAGGCCTACAAACCTGACTCAGTTATGTGGAAAAAGTCAAGGGGTCTGAATACTTTCCGAATGCAGGACAGACACTTCAAACAAACTTCCTTTTGATTTGCATTACATTTATTAATAGGTTTTTCGATGGGTGTCTAATAGCAGTAAGGCCAAAATCAATTTTTTATACCTACAAGGGTCCTCAAATTCTAAATGAAATAGCTAAATGGTCCTTGGTATGACCATCTTAAAACAATTCCATATGTTAGCTTAGTAGAAACCCAGCACTTAGACTGTAGTTAAAGGGAGAGACAAAATGTCTCCATAAGAACAAGGGGAGGCAAAGGCAGTGCTATTTTTGGTGTATCCACAGCTGTCGTTTTTTTACACTCTTTCAAATCTTTTTTACACTCTTTTTTCCTCACTTGTCAACTAAGCCCATGACGTACCTTCCAACTGAAACTTCTCCACTGGTTCTTCTCACAAGTTAAGCAATGTGTATGAGGGAGAAAAGCAGAGACTGAGAAGGAAACATACAGTTGAAGTCTGAAGTTTACATACACCTGAGCCAAATACATTTAAACTCAGTTTTTCACAATTCCTGACGTTTAATCCTAGTAAAAATTCCCTGTCTTAGGTCAGTTAGGATCACCACTTTATTTTAAGTATGTGAAATGTCAGACTAATAGTAGAGAGAATTATTTATTTCAGCTTTTATTTCTTTCATCACATTCCCAGTGGGTCAGAAGTTTACATACACTCAATTAGTATTTGGTAGCATTGCCTTTTAAATTGTTTAACTTGGGTCAAACGTTTCGGGTAGCCTTCCACAAGCTTCCCACAATAAGTTGCATGAATTTTGGCCCATTCCTCCTGACAGAACTGGTGTAACTGAGTCAGGTTTGTAGGCCTCCTTGCTCACACACGCATTTTCAGTTCTTCCCACAAATTTTCTATAGGATTGAGGTCAGGGCTTTGTGATGGCCACTCCAATACCTTGACTTTGTTGTCCTTAAGCCATTTTGCCACAACTTTGGAAGTATGCTTGGGGTCATTGTCCATTTGGAAGACCCATTTGCGACCAAGCTAAAACTTCCTGACTGATGTCTTGAGATGTTGCTTCAATATATCCACATCATTTTCCTTCCTCATGATGCCATCTATTTTGTGAAGTGCACCAGTCCCTACTGCAGCAAAGCACCCCCACAACTTGATGCTGCCACCCCCGTGCTTCACGGTTGTGATGGTGTTCTTCGGCTTGCAAGCCTCCCCCTTTTTCCTCCAAACATAACGATGGTCATTATGAACAAACAGTTCTATTTTTGTTTTTATCAGACCAGAGGACATTTCTCCAAAAAGTACGATCTTTGTCCCCATGTGCAGTTGCAAACCGTGGTCTGGCTTTTTTATGGTGGTTTTGGAGCAGTGGCTTCTTCCTTGCTGAGCGGCCTTTCAGGTTATGTCAATATAGGACTTGTTTTCCTGTGGATATAGATACTTTTGTACCTGTTTCCTCCAGCATCTTCATAAGGTCCTTTGCTGTTGTTCTGGGATTGATTTGCACTTCTCGCACCAAAGTACGTTCATTTTTAATTTTTATTTCACCTTTATTTAACCAGGTAGGCCAGTTGAGAACAAGTTCTGATTTACAACTGTGACCTGGCCAAGACAAAGCAAAGCAGTGTGACAAAAAACAACACAGAGTTACACATGAGAATAAACAAACGTACAGTTAATAACACAATAGAGAATCTATATACAGAGTGCAAATGTAGTGCAAAATGCAGTAAGGTTAGGAAGGTAGGACAATGAATAGGCCATAGTGGCGAAATAAGTTACAAATTAGAATTAACACTGGAGTGATGGATGTGCAAATGATGATGTGCAAATAGAGATACTGGAGTGCAAAATGAGCGAAAATAATAAATATGGGGATGAGGTAGTAGAGTGGGCTATTTACAGAAGGGCTATATACAGGTGCAGTGATCGATAAGCAGCACTGACAGCTGATGCTTAAAGTTAGTGAGGGAGATAGGAACCTCTAGCTTCAAGGATTTTTGCAATTCGTTCCAGTCATTGGCAGCAGAGAACTGGAAGGAATGGCGGCCAAAGGAGGTGTTGGCTTTGGGGGTGACCAGTGAAATATACCTGCTGGAGCGCATGCTACAGGTGGGTGTTGCTATGGTGACCAGCGAGTTGAGATAAGGCGGGGATTTACCTAGCAAAGACTTATAGATAACCTGGAACCAGTGGGTTTGGCGACGAATATGTAGTGAGGGCCAGCCAACGAGAGAATACAGGTCACAGTGGTGGGTAGTATATGGGGCTTTGGTAACAAAACGGATGGCACTGTGATAGACTACATCCAATTTGCTGAGTAGAGTGTTGGAGGCTATTTTGTAAATTACATGGCCGAAGTCAAGGATCGGTAGGATAGTCAGTTTTACAAGGGCATGTTTGGCAGCATGAGTGAAGGAGGCTTTGTTACGAAATAGGAAGCCGATTCTAGATTTAATTTTGGATTGGAGATGGTTTATGTGAGTCTGGAAGTTGAGTTTACAGTCTAACCAGACGCCTACGTATTTGTAGGTGTCCACGTATTCTAAGTCAGACTTGTCGAGAGTAGTGATGATAGTCCGGTGGGCGGGTGCGGGCAGCGTTCGATTGAAAAGCATGCATTTAGTTTTACTAGCATTTAAGAGCAGTTGGAGGCCACGGAAGGAGTGTTGTATGGCATTGAAGCTTGTTTGAAGGTTAGTTAATACAGTGTCCAAAGAGGGGCCAGATCTATACAGAATGGTGTCGTCTGCGTAGAGATGGATCAGAGAGTCACCAGCAGCGAGAGCGACATCGTTGATGTATATAGAGAAAAGGGTTGGCCCAAGAATTAAACCCTGTGGCACCCCCATAGAGACTGCCAGAGGATTGGACAATAGGCCCTCCGATTTGACACACTGAACTCTGTCTGAGAAGTAGTTGGAGAACCAGGCAAGGCAGTCACTTGAGAAACCAAGGCTGTTGAGTCTGCCAATAAGATTGCAGTGATTGACAGAGTCGAAAGCCTTGGCCAGGTCGATGAAGACGGCTGCACAGTAATGTCTTCTATCGATGGCGGTTATGATATCGTTCATCTCTAGGAGTCAGAACGTGTCTCCTTCCTGAGCAGTATGACGGCTGGTGGTCCCAAGGTGTTTATACTTGCATGCTATTTTTTGTACAGATGAACGTGGTACTTTCAGGCGTTTGGAAATTGCTCCCAAGGATGAACCAGACTTGTGGAGGTCTACAATTGTTTTTCTGAGGGCTTGGCTGATTTCTTTTGATTTTCCCATGATGTCGAGCAAAGAGGCACTGAGTTTGAAGGTAGGCCTTGAAATAAATCCACAGGTACACCTCCAATTGACTCAAATGATGTCAATTAGCCTATCAGAAGCTTCTAAAGCCATGACATAATTTTCTGGAATTTCTCAAGCTGTTTAAAGGCACAGTCAACTTAGTGGATGCAAACTTCTGACTCACTGGAATTGTGATATAGTGAATTATAAGTGAAAAAATCTGTCTTAACAATTGTTGGAAGAATTACTTGTGTCATGCACAAAACTATAGTTTGTTAACATGGAAATCTGTGGAGAGGTTGAAAAATGAGTTTTAATGACTTCAACCTAAGTGTATGTAAACTTCCAACTTCTACTGTGTCAACTGAGGGTGGACAGATTTTTGGGAGTCAATCAAATTAAGTCAGTTTGAGGACTGTTTTGCTGTAAGTCCCTTGAATGTAGAATAGAGAAAAATTGGGCAGTAGTTTGAGGGGAGAGGGGTATCAGTTCTCACTGCTCCCTGAAACTCTATCTCAATACAATTCCATGATTGATGGCTGACCATGGAGCCCCAATATGGAGTTGAGTGGGTGGTCTGGTGGCCTCTCAGTCAAGCACTGTCCTGGGCGTCTCCAGGAGCAACACAAATTAGAGCCTCCATGTTGGAAAACCGTTTCTGTTTTAGTCCAGTCATCATATGAAAATCAAATCAAACAACAATGTGTGCTGTTGGGGGTACTCAACGACTGGAATTGGGAAACACTGCTCATGTACTGAAATATTATATAATTTTGCAGGAATGTACAGTATGTTTTGGTAATTATTTATCTATTGTTGCTATATTCTGTTCTGTGTCTCAAATACACATGACCTTGCCATTACTGGAATGTAACCAATCCCCCTCAGCCAACAGTTTCACATGTCATTACAGTAATCCATTCAGTTGGCTTCTTCCACACTAGTAGGGGGTACATACATTTATTTAACTAGTTAAGAACAAATTCTTATTTACAATGTTCTACAGGGTCAGCCATAAGTGCCCCTGGAGCAAATTAGGGTTAAGTGCCTTGCTCACGGGCACATCGGCAGGTTTTTCACCTTGTCGGCTCAGGTATTCAAACCAGTGACCTTTCGGTTACTGGTCCAACGTTCTAACCACTAGGCTACCTGCCGCCCTACAACATCTCAACACGTCAGATAGACAAGTGGTGACTTTAAAATATGTTTACCGGCGGCACGAGCCTGCACTTGAAACAAATACCTATCTGTTGTTTATGGGCAGTGTAAAGTGTTGTAACAGGAAGGACTTGCAACTGGTAACAGGCATGACATGTATACCCTCAGGGAATGGATATCTCACAATAGCCCATTGTGTTGTTGTTTGACCTCTTGGGGTGGATGGAATAAAATAAAATAAAAATAGCCACAACAAAGACCCTAGGCAGGCTATGAATGAAGGGTTAAAGAGAGGATGTGGAGGAAAAGGGAGGGGCGAGGGGCGGTTCAATTGTCCCTAAGGCTGAAATAGAGGTTTGTCCATATTAGTCCAAGTGAGACACTGATACCAAAGTAAGGCCTGAATGTTGTGCTTGAATTCACCCAATTCCAAGACTCCCTGTGCCTATTTTGGAGTGCTGGACAGGCGATACCCTGAGCACCTCCTTGCTCCTCCCTCTCTCTCTTACTTTCCTCAGCTCCCTCTTTTCTTGCCAAACTTGATGGTGCAGCTAAAGTTAGCCCCCTTGGGCTAGTATATAAGGCCCCAAGGGGCCAACAAACATGTCAGTCACATCGGCTTGGCATAGGCTTCTCTTCTTGACCAAACAAACTAAAGAGATGGTGAGTGTGTTTGCGTTCCTCTCATTGGAGAACAGTTTCTAGGGTCTAGGATTGTCTTCGATATTCTGCCAAATTAAAGCATCATTGATAGTAGGATACCAATGCAAACTGGATAATGGCAATAAAATTTACATTTTAAAGGCTTCTAGAACAGTTTCCCAAACTGTGGTTCGGGACCCGTTGGTGGAAGCTTGTTCCTCCCTGGGCTAAAGACCCAAAACCAAGTCTTGTGGCTTGGTACTCTGGTTTTGTTTAATTGGTGCGTCAAAAGGGACCACTTGAAGGATGTTATTTGGGACCACTGCTCTAGAGGCCTCTACGATATTACAGAATCTTAGCCAATTTGGACGCTACAACCGAACAGGCCAAGTGCCTTTTATACAACTCACCATTCTTCGAAAGCCTTAAGCTGATAAAGTGTGACTTTAATTTTTTTTTTTAAAGCTATGCCTCAAAGCTAAGCCTCACTGCCATGTGACTAATTGAAAGACAGTTAACAGCTAAAATAGCAGAATGATACAGAGCCTCCCTAGAGGTCAATGACAATACATTGTCAATTCCTAGAGGGGACACTTTGTGCCCTTCTGGCACAACTGATGTCACTAACAAGTCAATGACAGACGAATCATTCTCAAAATATTGTTAGTTCCTCTAGCTCTTGCCACTGTGGATGTCCAAGCCCTTTTCACCCAGAGTGGCATGTTACAGTAAAATGTTGGCTGTGTTGACTATGAGTTAAATGACATGTCCTGTTCATTGCTGACCCCCAGGCACCCAAGAAGGCCAAGAAGAGGCAGCAGCAAGGAGAGGGTGGATCATCCAATGTGTTCTCGATGTTTGAGCAGAGCCAGATCCAGGAGTACAAGGAGGTATGTTTTTAGATATCAATGCTTGGTCAAGTAGTTGTAATAAGTCAGTCGACATAGTTCTTGGAATAAATGACATTGTAACATCTCCACGCATCACATGGTGATCCCATTGAAAGAGGGTTGCAAATGCCCAAAATAGACAAGACATTGACTTTGTAATAGGTAAGACAGGACATCCAGGTAGGTGGCGTCCTCATTGGTGGCGTTCACATTTTACTGTATCTATCACTGTGGGCGTGATGGAAGTGATAGCTGTCAAAGAGCTGGACAGACATAGACTTGATTCGATTACGTTTTTTGGCTGCAGTTGACCAGAAGAAAAAATCACCGCCAGCAGGAGACAACCATAAATTACTTAGTTGCTGATAACAGCAGTCACAAGGGATAGGTCATTACCCAGGAAACCAGGAACATTCACAGAACATTAGCTAAGAGACCCATTAAGTTCTAGCTAGGGTTTTATCTAACATTAGGATGATAACATCCTGTTTTTATGAAAATGTTTTAAATAAAATATCCTTGGAATGTTCTCCTAACATTCACTAAAATGTTGTGCACAACATCTGTAACAACCACCACAGAACATTCCCCAAAATTTTCACCATTAGGTTTCAAGGTAATTTACTGACACAATCTACCTGTAAAGAACGAAACGTGTTCTAGGAACGTTCTTGCATCAGGGCTAATGTTTTACACAGACAATGTATAATCATTACCGCAACTTTACAGTTTTTTGTGTTGTGAGAACATTTTCTGCAATCTAAGGAATGTTCTGGGATCTTTCATAGAACCAATTTTGGTTTGCTGGGTAGTCTTCCCCAGCCACCCCTCTCAGAACCCTTCCCTGTGACCCTTCTGGAATGTGTTAACCAACAGCTGGTAGATGCGAATGCTAGTGCACGCCTAGCGCCAGTGGGTGGGTGAAGACGAGAAAGGGAGCCAGAATTTACGAGAGACCCCTAGACTTGAAGACGTTGAAGGCCTCTATTTACGAGAGACCCCTAGACTTGAAGACGTTGAAGGCCTCTATTTACGGAAAAGGCAATCCACCAACCTGTGCCTCTGCTCAGCCAGAAAAGCTTTTGTGACACCTATGCTTCGCTCTTTGACCTGGTGCGAAACAGCCTTGTTAAAACCATGTAGGAATGTTCACAGTGGAAGTTCTCTCAACATTTAGGAGAGCACAGCCTAACCAGAGAGGTAGACCAATTACAATAATTTGGGAAAAGTATAACAATTTGTACGATTTTTAAAGGGGAAAAATGGAAATGTGTCAGAGTCTTTGAGTATATCCCTGTCTTGGGGTGATTGATTTGGCCAATTGGAGACAGGTGGGGGTAAAAAAGGACCTGGGGTTGGGGGCAGAGGGATTTGTCATGGAAGGGTGCGAGGGGAGGGGTCTTTGGGGTGTAATCAATACCGATTCCTTAAGTGTCGCAAAAGGCTTGTCTATTTTAACACCTTAAAAAGACAAGTGGCGGACCAACTGCCAAGTCCCCTGTGTGCCCCTATAGCCTTCTTGGGTTTCACTGAGTGACACATGCAGCTATGTGAGGAGAGAGACCTTTTCACATTTATCTTGACAGACTATCTTGGGAATTGTGATGTAAATATTCCCGCTGCTCAAGTTTCACAATGCAGTGCATATTCATACTCTCTTAAGTAATAGAAATATAACATTTACATATCACTGTCATGTTAATGTGGTCGACGCCCTACAGTGAATTATATGCTATCAACTCTCTCATCTGCTTCGCTTCCTGCCAGGCTTTCACAATCATTGACCAGAACAGAGATGGTATCATCAGCAAGGACGATCTTAGGGACGTGCTGGCCACTATGGGTCAACTGAACGTGAAGAATGAGGAGCTGGAAGCCATGGTCAAGGAGGCCAGCGGCCCCATCAACTTCACCGTCTTCCTCACCATGTTCGGCGAGAAGCTGAAGGGTAGGTCATCCGCTAGGAGCGACTTATTTTTTATTTTTTTATTTATTTAACTCTTATTTAACCAGGCATGTCGGTTAAGAACAAATTCTTATTTACAATTGCGTCCTACCCCGGTCAAACTCGGACGTTGCTGGGCCAATTGTGCACCGCCCTATGGGACTCCCAATCATGGCCGGTTGTGATACAGCCTGGATTCCAACCAGGGTGTCTGTAGTAAAGCCTCTAGCACTGACATGCAGTGCCTTAGACCGCTGCGCCACATGTGAGCCCAATATAGCTTTTTCACATTACTCAGCTGAAGCAAGACAAGCTGTACTGGCCTGGTTATACATCCATCAAACACTGAGTCTACAAAACATTAAGACCTCCCATGTAGGCCAAGTTTGTGCAGTCTCTTTCTGACAGTGTACCCATGCACTTCAACATTGATTGTGGCAAGAGAGGCCTGTAGATCCCTTGATGTTACCCAGGGGTTCTTAGAGACTTCTATGAGCATCTTTCGGTCAGCTCTTGAGCTGCCTTTAGTGGGACGACCTGTCCTAGGTAGTTTGCCAGTGGTCTGGAATTTTAGTCAGACAGTGGAATGATGTACTTCGAATTGCTTGGAAATGGATTTGTAACCCCTCCCAGACTCATGGGCATCAATAATCTTTCTTCTGAGGGCCTCGGGTAGGTCTTTTGATCTTTGAATGATGTGTTACCACACACCCATATGGTTAAGAACAAACCAGACCAATTATCTTATCTTTATGGAAGGCTGGACCCTCCTAACTTTCTCTCTAATGTTTTCTAATCATTTGCACTTGTTTTGGTACCTAATTCTAGCCATTTTATGTGATGGTAAAGGTAGGGGTGTACTAACTTTTCCCCCATTTCTTTGTGTGTAATTTGTTAAATTGGGTAACCTTGAAGTGTTGAAGTGAAGATGACATATCCATCTGTCCAAATCTGTAAAATAAAAGCGGACTTTCCAGGGAATGTACTTACTTTTTCACATGACTATATACATACATAGTTTTGTTTCTTTATACTTTGACTGCTTTTCTTAGTCCTTCATTCTTAGTCCTTCATTCTTAGTCCTTCATTCTTAGTCCTTCATTCTTAGTCCTTCATTCCTTAGTCCTTCATTCCTTAGTCCTTCATTCTTAGTCCTTCATTCCTTAGTCCTTCATTCCTTAGTCCTTCATTCCTTAGTCCTTCATTCCTAGTCCTTCATTCCTTAGTCCTTCATTCCTAGTCCTTCATTCCTTAGTCCTTCATTCCTTAGTCCTTCATTCTTAGTCCTTCATTCTTAGTCCTTCATTCTTAGTCCTTCATTCCTTAGTCCTTCATTCTTAGTCCTTCATTCTTAGTCCTTCATTCCTTAGTCCTTCATTCCTTAGTCCTTCATTCTTAGTCCTTCATTCTTAGTCCTTCATTCCTAGTCCTTCATTCTTAGTCCTTCATTCCTTAGTCCTTCATTCTTAGTCCTTCATTCTTAGTCCTTCACTGTGAGTTTGAGGTAATCTAGAGATTAACTGAGGATCCTCTTCTTCTCTGTCTCTCAGGTGCTGATCCCGAGGATGTTATCGTGAGCGCTTTCAAGGTCCTGGACCCCGAGGCTACCGGCTTCATCAAGAAAGAATTGTAAGTGTTTTCACCCCTGTACCCTTTCCTTCCATTACTATTCTATAAATTCACTCATCTTTAGGTAGGTCTTTTGGTATAAGATAATATAATTGTTCCTTTCCTCTCCAGCATCGAGGAGCTCCTGACCACCCAGTGTGACAGGTTCACCGCTGAGGAGGTGAGAGATCTATCATTCTGTCCATCGTTCTATCAGTCATTCAGTCATTTAGAGGGACATTTTCTTAGTGCAAAAGCACAGTGCAAATTGCAAAAAATACCAACAACATTTTCTTTAACAGTATGCGTAAAAAGGGGACGATTGGTACGTTGCGTAAACTGAGCAATACATAAACGATCGCCTTTATAATGCATATTGTTGAAGAAACCTTTAAAAATTAAACCACACTGTGAGATTATGAGATTTGCAGTATTTCTTGCTCTCTGCTCTACGAAGAGCAACATGGTGTTTGAGCGTTCATGATATGGTTATTTACAGTAATAACAAATGACATTATATTTCTGTGTGCTGTCCGACTCTGAACTTTGTCCAGTTTCCAGCAATGGTTCCGAGTTGTAAGCCTCCTTCTCCTTCTGTCTTCCTCTCCCTCAGATGACCAACCTGTGGGCTGCCTTTCCCCCAGATGTGGCTGGCAACGTAGACTATAAACAGATCTGCTACGTCATCACACACGGAGAGGAGAAGGAGGATGAATAAATCCACCTTTTCAAACCCTCAACCTCCCTCCGTCACCCCTCCCCCGCTTCTCCAACTCTGTGGCCCGCTTACGCACTCTCGCTCACAGTTAAAGACTTGTCTCCTTTATCGAGATACTTTGAGTTGAGAGGATTGAAGGATTATTTGAAAATAAAATAATATTTTACCATCAAAACTATTCTTCTTCATCTCCCTCCCTGCCTCCTGATGCCTTCTCGTCTTCCCCACCACTCA
This sequence comes from Thymallus thymallus, assembly GCA_023634145.1. Lineage (NCBI taxonomy): Eukaryota > Metazoa > Chordata > Actinopteri > Salmoniformes > Salmonidae > Thymallus > Thymallus thymallus. The sequence goes on along the minus strand of CM042386.1, from coordinate 19,376,869 downwards.
CTTCTATCTCTGGACTGAAATATCTTGCCTACTCCACTCTTAATTCCTCTCTTTCTCATCAATAGGGATAAAAGGAAGGCCGGTTGAATAAGGGTTAAGCATGATTTAGTAGTATCCTGGGGCAACTATATTGTGCCGTCTGGTTTGCTTAATATAAGGAATTTGAAATGGTTTATACTTTTACTCTTACTTTTCAATACTTTATTTATTTTTTTTTTTTTATCACCTTTATTTAACCAGGTAGGCCAGTTGAGAACAAGTTCTCATTTACAACTGCGACCTGGCCAAGACAAAGCAAAGCAGTGGGACAAAAAACAACACAGAGTTACACATGAGAATAAAACAAACGTACAGTCAATAACACAATAGAGAATCTATATACAGAGTGCAAATGTAGTGCAGAATGCAGTAAGGTTAGGAAGACAATAAATAGGCCATAGTGGTGAGATAAATTACAGATTAGCATTAACACTGGAATGATGGATGTGCAAATTATGATGTGCAAATAGAGACACTGGAGAGCAAAATGAGCTAAAATAATAAATATGGGGATGAGGTAGTAGGGTGGGCTATTTACAGATGGGCTGTATACAGGTGCAGTGATCGATAAGCAGCTTTGACAGCTGATGCTTAAAGTTAGTGAGGGAGATAGGAACCTCTAGCTTCAAGGATTTTTGCAGTTCGTTCCAGTCATTGGCAGCAGAGAACTGGAAGGAATGGTGGCCAAAGGAGGTGTTGGCTTTGGGGGTGACCAGTGAAATATACCTGCTGGAGCGCATGCTACGGGTGGGTGTTGCTATGGTGACCGGCGAGCTGAGATAAGGTGGGGATTTACCTAGTAAAGACTTATAGATGACCAGTGGGTTTGGTGACGAATGTGTAATGAGGGCCAGCCAACGAGAGAATACAGGTCGCATTGGTGGGTAGTATATGGGGCTTTGGTAACAAAACGGATGGCACTGTGATAGATTACATCCAATTTGCTGAGTAGAGTGTTGGAGGCTATTTTGTAAATGACATGGCCGAAGTCAAGGATCGGTAGGATAGTCAGTTTTACAAGGGCATGTTTGGCAGCATGAGTGAAGGAGGCTTTGTTGCGAAATAGGAAGCCGATTCTAGATTTAATTTTGGATTGGAGATGGTTTATGTGAGTCTGGAAGTTGAGTTTACAGTCTAACCAGACGCCTAGGTATTTGTAGGTGTCCACGTATTCTAAGTCAGACTCGTCAAGAGTAGTGATGATAGTCCGGTGGGCGGGTGCGGGCAGCGTTCGATTGAAAAGCATGCACTTAGTTTTACTAGCATTTAAGAGCAGTTGGAGGCCACTGAAGGAGTGTTGTATGGCATTGAAGCTCGCCTGAAGGTTAGCCAACACAGTGTCCAGAGAGGGCAGCAAGAGCGACATCGTTGATGTATATAGAGAAAAGGGTTGGCCCAAGAATTGAACCCTGTGGCACCCCAATAGAGACTGCCAGAGGATCGGACAATAGGCCCTCCGATTTGACACACTGTCTGAGAAGTAGTTGGAGAACCAGGCAAGGCAGTCACTTGAGAAACCAATGCTGTTGAGTCTGCCAATAAGAATGCGGTGATTGACAGAGTCGAAAGCCTTGATGAAGACGGCTGCACAGTAATGTCTTCTATCGATGGCGTTTATGATATCATTTAGTACCTTGAGAGTAGCTGAGGTGCACCCATGACCAGCTCGGAAACCAGGTTGCATGGCGGAGAAGGTACAGTGGGATTCGAAGTGATCGGTGATCTGTTTATTAACTTGGCTTTCAAAGACTTTAGAAAGGCAGGGCAGGATGGATATAGGTCTATAACAGTTTGGGTCTAGAGTGTCTCCCCCTTTGAAGAGGGGGATGACCGCGGCAGCTTTCCAATCTCTAGGGATCTCAGACGATACGAAAGAGAGGTTGAACAGACTAGTAATAGGGGTTGCAACAATTTTGGCGGATAATTTTACAAACAAAGGGTCCAGATTGTCTAGCCCAGCAGATTTGTAGGGGTCCAGATTTAGCAGCTCTTTCAGAACATCAGCTGTCTGGATTTTGGTGAAGGAGAAGCAGGGTGGGCTTGGGTAGGTTGCTGTGGGGGGTACAGAGCTGTTGGCCGGGGTAGGGGTAGCCAGGTGGAAAGCATGGCCAGCCGTAGCAAAATGCTTATTGAAATTTTTGATTATCGTGAATTTATCGGTGGTGACAGTGTTTGCTAGCCTCAATGCAGTGGGCAACTGGGAGGAGATGCTCTTATTCTCCATGGACTTTACAGTGTCCCAGAACTTTTTGGAGTTAGTACTACAGGATGCACATTTCTGTTTGAAAAAGCTGGCCTTTGCTTTCCCAACTGACTGTGTGTATTTGTTCCTGACTTCCCTGAAAAGTTGCATATCGCGGGGGCTATTCGATGCTAATGCAGGATGTTTTTGTGTTGGTCAAGTGCAGTCAAGTCTGGGGTGAACCAAGGGCTATATCTGTTCTTAGTTCTACGTTTTTTGAAAGGGACATGCTTATTTAGGATGGTGAGGAAAGCACTTTTAAGTATATTTGAGCAATTCCATGTGCTTTTGATATATATATTTAAAACCAAATACTTTTAGACTTTTACTCAAGTAGTATTTTACTGGGTGACTTTCACGTTTACTTGAGTCATTTTCTATTAAGGTATCTTTTACTTTTAATCAAGTATGACAATTGAGTACATTTTCCACCACTGCTTCTGGAGTAGTGGACAGCAGAGGAGGCTATACTCAACTCAACACCGATGTACATGATGATTCACTGACACCTGGGGGCAGAAGTTAAACAACCAGACTGGGACATAAGACAATTTCAGAATTGGGAAAAAAGGTAAAATATTAAAGCTTTGGACAGCAAGCTGGGCATTGTGGTCAAAAAGCTCACACTGAACCAATTCAACTTTCATCATTGTCAATGACACTAAAATGTTGACATGACTATCACCTAGATACAACTTTAGGAAAATGTGAGGGGGAAAAATCTGCTATAAGCTCTTTAAGCTTGTATAGCAGAGACAATGTAATGAAGAATTACTTGAATAGTTCTTAATGCTAAACTTTGTTATTCACATGCACTGTATGAGCCTTAAACCTGTGCATTTCCACTGTCTGTTTGAAGGTCTTGTAAGAAGGAGCTGGTATTTTTCCACTTTCAACTTAGTCACACGGTCAAGAAAAATACCCTCCGAGAGTGACCACAGTGTCTCAGCCCATCCTGTTTCTTCTCATATCTTTCAAGGGCACAGCTGAGTGGAGATATGAGGTGAACAGAGGCTGGCTTGAGCAGAGAGGAGTAACGGAACTAACGTTATCACTTGTCTGTGCACTATGACCCGATACACATATCCACAAGAAGGAAACAAGGTAGCATGATGCCCTGATCTCCAGGGGAGGGGTGGAACCAGCCATGACTAAGCATTTTTAGGTCCGCTATATAAGACCTCAGCATTTCCTGTTTGTCGGGTTCTCAACGTTGACCAGCTCCATTATTGCAATAATTAAATCGATATCAAACAAAGATTGGTTGTTTGAAGAAATGACAAAGTCTCTCTCACTTGATTAGAATTTCCACAATAAAAGATACACATCATACTTGTTCGAGAATGTCCAATATTTTGTACCTCGTCAAGGTCCTCAACACATTCTCAAACAACGTGAAGTTATGGCCTACCTTTGTCCTGTAACAATCAGGCAGACTATGGGGCTTTATCTAGGGCCAGCTATATACTGTATTATTACGCCTAGTGAAATTCTCCTCATAGTAAAGATCTGTATTGGTCATAAACGAGGATTAGGAAATGTCACTTGACCTTGAGTTGTGACCTCATAGTCCATTTCTTTGCCCAACTTTTAGGGCAGGGTATTTAAAAAATATATTTTGGAGATTATTTTAAAACAGTTTCTTTCAAATAGCATTTGGTTTTACAAGAAGACATTTACATACTTTGAATAGGCAGTGTATTAGAAGATGTTTATAATGAACAAAAATATAAACGCAACATGTAAAGTGTTGGTCCCATGTTTCATGAACTGAAATATAAGATCCCAGAAATATAATTACAAAAAGCTTATTTCTCTCAAATTTGGTGCACATATTTGTTTACATCCTTGCTAGTGAGCCTTTCTCCTTTGCCAAGATAATTCGTCCACCTGACAGGTGTGGCATATTAAGAAGCTGATTAAACAGCATGATCATTACACAGGTGCACCAAGTTGAGGGACTGGGCAATTGGCATGCTGACTGCAGGAATGTCCACCAGAGCTGTTGCCAGATAATTTAATGTTAATTTCTCTACAATAAGCCGCCTCAACGTCCAACCGGCCTCACAACCGCAGACCACGTGTAACCACGCCAGCCCAGTACCTCCACATCCAGCTTCTTCACCTGCGGGATTGTCTAAAACCAGCCACCCGGACAGCTGATGAAATCTGCGTGCTCGTTGTCCTCACCAGGGTCTTGACCTGACAGGAGTTTGGCGTCTTAACCGACTTCAGTGGACAAATGCTCACCTTCAATGGCCACTGGCAGGCTGGAGAAGTGTGCTCTTAACGGTTGAACTGTACCGGGCAGATGGCGTTGTGTGGTCGAGCGGTTTGCTGATGTCAATGTTGTGAACTGGGTGCCCCGGGCTGAAAATGTCCCAGTTCTTCCAAGGCCTGCATACTCACCAGACTTGTCCCCCATTGAGCATGTTTGGGATGCTCTGGATCGACGTGTACGACAGAGTGTGCCAGTTCTTGCCAATATCCAGCAACGTTCCACAGGCCACAATCAACAGCCTGATAAACTCTATGCGAAGGAAATGTGTCGCGCTGCATGAGGCAAATGGTGGTCACACCAGATACTTTTTTTTTAGGTGTCTGTGTTCCCAGTGATGTGAAATCCATAGATTAGGGCATAATGATTTTATTTAAATTGACTGATTTCCTTTATATGAGCTGTAACTCAGTAAAATCTTAGAAATTGTTGCACGTTGCGTTTATATTTTGGTTCAATGTAGTTGACTAAAATGGCCCACGGTTTTTATCATTTTGACAATAACTACACAAAATCATTATTCAAATGACAAAAATGTGACTAAGATATTTTAGTCAACATGACTAAGACTAGACTAAATAAAAAAGATGCAAAAAGGTGCAAAGATTAACACGGTAACTTACATATCTCATCATTCTGATTTACCATCTCATAATAACATTTTAGCCTTAGCTCATAATCTCATAATTTATAGTCAGATTTTCATTTTTGGGTGGTGGTAATGGGCTTCCATAGAGCCCCACAGTGGATGTGTCATATTACCCATAAAACCTAGCGGTCAAACAGGGAAATGGTTCCAATCGTTTTTCAATCATTAATTTTTCCCCATTGGAGATTTTAGAAACATTTAAAATAAGGGCTGTGTTTTGTGTAGATTTACCCTGGCGTGACATTTTATAACCATATAAATTGCTCTCGGACAAGTTGACTTTTATCAATATGTTCGGTTCTATTTACTCTCAGATTAGAAAATGCTAATTAGCGTCAAAGTAGACATCATGCAAAACTACAAATCCCTGCAAGCTCCTGCACGTCATCTCTAGCTGATGCCTTTGCTAACAGGTATTGTGTCAATTTAAAACTTGCACAAGACAGTTCACAGAATTGTCCATTTAAAGAAATGTAGCCAATTTGTGACCCGTTTCAAGAAACTAGGCGTATGTCGCAAGTCACGACATCACAGGAGAGCCATTTGAAGGTTTTAATTTTAAAATGCATTTTTTTTGCAGAAATGCCAGCTCCCCAGGCCACACACCCTCACGGCTGTCCCACCCACAGTTTGCTCACAAGAAGGCACACCCCACTGTCCTGAATGACTTCAGACCTGTAGTGCTAACATCCCACATCATGAAGACCCTGGAAAGGTTAGTCCTCGCTCACCTCAGACCCCTGATGTGTACATCACTGGACCTGTACAGTTAATGTAACCATGCAAAATATTCACTTACCTGTTCATTTTACCAGACTGTATATTAAGTAAACTATTATTACCCTCACTTATATCATACGCACATTTAGCTGTTTAAGTATTTCTCTGCCATCGACCTGTATAGTATAGTTAACCATGCAAATATTTATCTATATCAACTTGCAATATTTATATCATTTCTTTTCACCTAACACTCTGTAACAATGTATAGTGTACATATTCATCCATTCACCAATACTATGCCATGTCTTTTTATAGCTTTTTGCACCAGACTACTTGTATTTTTATACTTTTTCATACTGCCTCATTATGTATCATGTATTGTGTATCTGTCTTTTGTGTATTTTCGTTCTGGCATTTTGCATTTTTCGTAGCTGCATGACGAAGAAATTTCCCCTCGGGGATCAATAAAGTGTGCGTGTGTGTCCGTCCGTCCGTCCGTCCGTCCGTCTGTCTGTCTGTCCGTCTGTCTATCGTGGCATGCCCAACGGATGTTTGACAGTTGCACAAGTTCAGAGGGCTGCAATCCTAGTTTCTGTTGGGTGTCTGCAAACTTATTGTGGTTAACCAGCGAGACACTAAAAACGGTATACACACTTTCCAGCATGTCAAAAAACTAACAAGGTTTAGCTCGTGTGCATTTTATTTTTATTTTCAATTTGTGCATAACAACGCACATATATTGCTTTGGGGTTCTGCTTTCTGAAATGGGCTTTCACACCCCCTTATCTCCCAAGACATCTCTAGTCGCAGCTGCCTTTCAGACGCTGTGCTCTCTCTCTCTCTCTCTCTCTCTCTGCTGCCTCTCCGATGTCCTCTCTCTCTCTCTCTCTCTCTCTCTCTCTCTCTCTCTCTCTCTCTCTCTGTACTGTGACAACCACAATCAAACAAACAAACAAACAAGTATACTTTCCAATCTGAGATTTATTTAAATCAATTGTGGGTAAATGCACATATATTTCTGAAGGAGTTGCTGATGGAAAACAATGATAATGTAAACAAACCCTTTAAAGCTTCAACATCTATTTCAAACTCATGTTTAGTATATTATCAATAATTGTATCAATAGTTGGATGACATTTCAGTCATGTTTTGCTAGTCTCTTAGCTAGCTTGTCAAGATCAATGTTTGTGTTGCTGCATAGTAATCATAGTTACCATCTAACTTATCCTAACAAATGCCTTGAGATGTCAGCTAGCTATTCAGCCTGCCCTGACCTCGAGCCTGCCTGACCATTCAGCCTGCCCTGACCTCGATCCTGCCTGACCATTCAGCCTGCCCTGACCTCGAGCCTGCCTACCACCCTGTTCTTCTTGGACTCTGACCTGGTTAATGAACTTCTGCCTGTCCTCGACCTGCCTTTTGCCTGCCCCTTGTATTTCAATAAATATCAGAGTCTCGAACCATCTGCCTACTGTGTCTGCATCCGGTGTCTCGCCCTGTGTTGTTATAGTACGAACTGGCCATGACTGACCTAGCAGACTCGGACCAGCTCCACAACACTGTCTCCATGCATGGAGCCACCGTTGGAAGACATGAGGAACTACTTCGGAACCTTATGGAAGGTCTCCAGGGTTTCAAAACATTACTGGAGCAATTCCGTGGACTATCTAAAAGGCAGCATGTCACAACGGAGACCTCCCAGACGTTCAGTAACGTCAACCAGTGGTGATTTTGTACAGCCTACCCCGGCTTCCCGAGAACCCTGCTTACCTCCTCCGGAGCGTTATACTGTGGATCCTGGAACATGCCGGGTGTTTCTGCCATTTGCCTTCGTCTGGAAGATTTTATGGCGGAGGTGAGGAAGGTGTTTGATTCTCCGGTGTCCGCAGTAGATTTTCGCACATTGGCCACCGAGAGTGCCTGGAATTCGGAGTCCCTGTTCGATACCTTCCTTCATGGATTGTCGGGGGAGATAAAGGACGAGCTCGCAGCTCTGGAGTTACCTTTGGACCTTGATTCCCTCATAGCCTTAACCATAAGGACTGATGGGTGTCTACGGGAATGCAGGAGGGAGAGGAGGTCTGTTCTCGGTCACACTCACTCGTCCACTGCTACTTGCTTACCTCTGAAGAAACCCGGAAGTCCCGACATCTGTATCCCTGAGTGGAGCCGAAGCCACCCGAGTCCCCTCGGGAATCATCGGGGATGGGCAACTCGTTTACTCTAGAGTCTATGCAATGGGGAAGAACTAGATTGTCGCCTCAGGAACGATTACAGAGGCTTAACTCCAACTGTTGCCTGTATTGTGGTGCAATAGGGCATTATAAATCCACCTGTCCAGTAAAGGACCAGACTTATCAGTTAGGTACGAGTACTATGGTGGGCCATACTGGGAGTTTTCTAACTCCCATTACTCATATCCCCTTTCATGTTATCCTGCTGTGGGGTGACCGGTCTAAATCTCTCCGGGTGCTCATTGACTCTGGGGCTGATAAGAGTTTTATGGACGCTACTCTGGTATCGGAGCTGGGCATCTCCACACAACTCCTCTCTGTTCCCATGGACGCCAGAGGCACAACCCCGTTATTGACTTGACCACTGGTTCTATCCTGGGTTGGAGACACCCTCCTGCTGGCTTTGGTAAAGCCTCGGAATCCTCCGCCGTTCCCGCAGAGTACCAGGACCTCCTGGAGGTTTTCAGCAAGGCTTGCGCCATTTCTCTTCCGCCGCATCGTCCCTATGATTGCGCTATTGACCTCCTCCCGGGCACCACACCGCCTCGTGGCCGGCTATATTCCCTGTCTGGCCCTGAGACCAGGGAGGAGTACATTGAGGACTCTCTGGCTGCTGGGAGCATTCGTCCTTCTGCTTCGCCTGCCGGCGCAGGGTTCTTTGTGGAAAAAAAGGAGAGGACTTTCGAACCTCTCCAGGGGTCATCCATCTTTTCCAAGTTAGACCTTCTGAAAGACTACCACCTAGTTTGGATGCGTGAAGAAGACGAGTGGAAGATGGCCTTCAACACTACTAGTGGACACTATGAATACCTGGTCATGCCGTTTGGACTCACCAACGCTCCCACAGTGTTCCAGGCCCTGGTAAACCATGTGCTCCGTGACATGTTGAGTCGATTTGGGTTTGTCTACCTCGACGACATCCTTGTTTTCTCCCGTTCTGTTTGAGAATACGTCCTCCATGTCCGACAAGTCCTTCAGCGCCTCCTGGAAAACCAGTTGTTTGTGAAAGCAGAGAAATGTGAGTTTCACCACTCTACTATCTCCTTTCTGGGATACGTCGTCACTGAAGGGAATGTTCAGATGGATCCTGAAAAGGTGAGAGCGGTGGGGGATTGGGGGACGTAGGAAATCGGGAACTTCTGGCGTTCAAGATGGCATTGGAGGAGTGGAGGCACGGGCTGGAAGGGGGGGAACATTTGTATTTTGGTGTGGACCAACCATAAGAATTTAGAATATCTCCGCACCGCCAAGGCAGGCCCGTTGGGCTCTGTTATTCACCAGGTTCAACTTCACTATCTCCTACCGCCTAGGGTCCAGGAATGTGAAGTCTGACGCTCTCTCGCCTGTACAGTTCCGCTGCCACACCTTCTGCCTCTGAGACCATCCTCCCTTCCTCATGTCGTGCAGCTACAGTTGTCTAGGGTATTGAGACCCTGGTCCACTAGGCACAACGTTCCACGCCGGACCCTGAGGGGGGACCCGGCTAACCGGATGTTTGGCAAGAACAGCTCAAATAAGCAAACAGAAATGACAATCCATCATTAGTTTAAGACATGGTCAGTCAATCCGGACTGAACTTTCTTCAAATGCAGTCGCAAAAACCATCAAGCGCTATGATGAAACTGGCTCTCATGAGGACCGCAACAGGAATGGAAGACCCAGAGTTACCTCTGCTGCAGAGGATAAATTCATTAGAGTTAACTGCACCTCAGATTGCAGCCCAAATTAATGCTTCACAGAGTTCAAGTAACAGAGACATCTCAACATCAACTGTTCAGAGGAGACGTGTGAATCAGGCCTTCATGGTCGAATTGCTTTAAAAAAAAAACACTACTAAAGGACACCAATAAGACGAATAGACTTGCTTGGGCCAAGAAACACGAGCCATAGACATTAGACCGGTGTCTGTCCTTAGGTCTCATGAGTCCAACTTTTAGATTTTTGGTTCCAACCGCTGTGTCTTTGTGAGACGCAGAGTAGGTGAACTGATTATCTCCGCTTGTGATCAGATATGTGGGAACACCTTCAAGGCTGTTGGAAAAGCATTCCAGGTGAAGCTGGTTGAGAGAATGCCAAGAGTGTGCACTGTCATCAAGGCAAAGTGTGGCTACTTGGATGTATCTAAAATCTCAAATATATTTTGATTTGTTTAACACTTTTTTTGGTTACTTTAACACAGTTTTGATGTCTTCACTATTATAATACAATGTAGAAAATAGTCAAAACAAAGGAACAGTCTTGTATGGAGGAGTGTCCAAACTTTTGACTGGTACTGTATATTTATAAAATATTGCACACCCTTTGGTTTTCCCATAAAGCACTTACACGATTTAATAAAAATGTATGACATTTTTAAATGTCAACCCTAATATATTAGTTAGATTTTTGACTGAATTTCAATGGCTCTTTGATCTAAGTGAGCAGCCGGATGGTAATGAAGCCCCAGTTGGTCATGGATGTTGGTGTATGTACTGTATCTCAGAACAGAGGGCTCTGGAAGACTGCTGTTTGTGTTTCTTACCTGTGTTTCATAAAGCCTCTAAAGGCCTGAGACAGCTTGATGTAATAGGTGGAAGGTGTATGTGGCAATGTGGCGTAATGTGCGTAATACACTATACAGTGCATTCGGAAAGTATTCAGACCCGTTGACTTTTTCCACATTTTGTTACGTTACAGCCTTATTCTGAAATTGATTAAGTTGTTTTAATTTTTTTCTCATAAATCTACACATAATGCAGACTGAAGGTGCTCCTCTGCGTCATAACCATGGCATGCAGAGGGTGGGTGACGTTGTCCATGATGGCCAGCAGTTTGGCCAGGATCCGTCTCTCCACCACCTCCTCTAGAGTGTCAAGGCTCATCCCCAGGACAGAGCTAGCCTTCCTGATGAGCTTATTTACCAGAGAAGCATCACCGGCTTTTATGTTGGCTCCCCAGCACACCACTGCAAAAAAGATGGCACTGGCCACCACAGACTGGTAGAAGGTATGCAGTAGTTTACTGCACACGTTGAAGGACCTGAGCCTCCTCAGAAAGTAGTCGGCTCTGGCCCTTTTTGTACAGGGCCCCGGTGTTACCAGCCCATTCCAGCCTGTTGTCCATATGGACTCCCAGGAACTTGTACGACCCAACCATTTCCACATCCATCCCCCGTATAGGGACTGCAGTCAGTTGTGCCTTGGTTCTCCTGAAGGAGTGGTGTGAGTAGTAGAGCTGTACCAGTTCAGAGGGATAGACCAACAAGATGTTTTTAGTAAGATTGGATTTTTGGCATTTACAGCAATTGTTATCAACTGTACTGCAGGGATGGAACGTAAGTCGCAGAAAAATGAGGTGGTGGTGGCAGCTGCAGAGAGGTATTTGGGTGTGACAGACTTGACATGAGAAGAGTGTTGAGTGGTGGTGTCCCATCCTTTCAGGCTGTTGGCCTGAAGTAGGACTACATCGATTTAAATAGTGGAGTATGGCATTTAAAAAAACAAAACATTTATGAGTGTAGTGTTCGATGGTAGGGTCTTTGTTGAGTTATACTCCAGTCCAGTAGGTGACGGTAATGCAACATTTATTGGATGCCAACCACCGTTAAACATCATCCTCGAAGAAGTACACATGTTTATTCACACTTCCTGGTCCGGAGTTTGGAAAACAGCACGGCAGGAGCTGGGAAAAAGTACTGCAGTGCACGGTGGACCCATAGGACACTTCGGGACCTACCCAACTACCGCAGGTGGAAAGATGTGTTGGTGATCTGGGTATGGGAAGCAGGGCCTTTGTCGTCGGCTCTGGGTTACATGAAACGCCGTCGCTACCCGGCGCCGACCCTACGATCATGGCCTCGCCTCTGCCCTCCTGCACAGCTGGCAGATACTCTGCCCTGGCGATGGTCGCTCTCCTCCTGCTATCGGCGACTGCTGTGAATGCCTCACAGGGCGACAAGGAGCCAGTTTACCAAGGCTGTGTCACGCAATGTGTCCGGACCAACTGCACCGGAGCTCGGCTCCGAGGTTTTCAGTCTACACAGCCACCTTACATGGCGCTGACAGGTGAGGCCGGTTTGCCGCTGCCGCCGCCGCTGCCGCGTTCAGTGAACTTTAAAAGCCAGCTAGATCTCGCTGGAGATCCAGTCGCCAGTCAGCTAATACTAGAGCAGCTGATATGGTACCCTGGTAACCAAATGAGTTATCAGTGTGGGAATTAGAAATGCTTAAAAATGCATCTTGCGGTCATTAAATGCATGGTCAGCTGTTTTTCGGTGATCGTTACATGTTTTGAAGCCAGTTGAGCGCTTTGAATTGGTGCTGTTATTGAGTTATTTGTTGTGCAACAAGCCTTAGCCCTTTTTGGTTTCTGTCAAATCAATTCACCACAGACGGTCAATGACCACTATGGTGTTGTGTTCCATCAGATAAGTTGTCTTTACTGCTGCAGATTGTCAGGAACGGCCACTAAAGCCATTTATTCTCGCTAAACAAGTTCAGAGTCAAAAAGATCAGTGAACCCATAGGCTGTACACTGACCATCATCTTTCTGTCCCTTGTCCAGGCTGGACGTGTCGTGATGACTGCCGGTACCAGTGCATGTGGCAAACGGTGGGACTGTACCAGGCTGAAGGCTACAGCATCCCACAGTTCCATGGAAAGGTATGTGCCCTGACCTATGGTCAACCTTACCATGAGATCCTTAGTGCAGAGTTATCCAATATCAATAAATGGCTTTCAGATAACAAACTTTCTCTGCATCTTGGAAAAACAGAATCCCTTGGTTTTAGTGTCAAAATGGGCAACTCTGTGGTTACCTTGGGTGTCAATTGAATAAGTACCTGACGGGTCCTGGAGGTTTTAACAAAGATAAACCAAACATTTAAATTCCTAGCTCGGGACCTCAAAATATCTTGATAGTGACACCCTAAGGACTCTGGCAGGTGTGCTAGTTCAGTGTCACTTAGATTTTGTGTGCACATAAGTGGCAATTTTAGCATGTACGTCTTGGTGGGGTAAACACAAAATCATATTTTTTTAGATGCATGCCAGCAAAGCCACAACACAACACTTTGGGCTCCCAAGTGGCGTAGTGGTCTAAAACACAGCATCTTAGTGCTAGAGGCGTCACTACAGACAACCTGGTTCGAATCCAGACTGTATCACAACCGGCCGTGATTGGGAGTCCCATAGGGTGGCTACAATTGGTCCAGCGTCGTCAGAGTTTAACCAGTGTTGGCTGTCATTGTAAATAAGAATTTGTTCTTAACTGACTTGCCTAGTTAAAAAAATAAAATCGTAAACAATACATTAATTGCACTATAACGGTGACAAACTGTGCCTACAAACTGTTAGGGTCTACATAAAGCTGTCCCAACAGCAGTCCCAACACATTACCACTGCTACATCTGGCTATCAGCAGAGCCTTGTCTGGCAGAGAAACAGTTAATTCACCCTCATGTACTGCCCTTTAAAAAAAACATAGCTGATATGGCTGACTTTCTTAAACAAATGTGGTTTCTACTGACAATTGAGATGTGTCAGGGACTGCAGACAATCACGGATTATAAAAGGAAAACCAACCACGTTGCCGAGACCGACGTCTTGTTGCCGAGACCGACGTCTTGCTTCCGGACAGGCTGAACACCTTCTTTGCCAGCTTTGAGGATAACACAGTGCCACCGACGTGACCCGCTACCAAGGACTGTGGGTTCTCCTTCTCCGTGGCTGACGTGAGTAAAACATTTAAATGTGTTAACCCTCACAAGGCTGCCGGCCCGGACGGCATCCCTAGCCGCGTCCTCAGAGCATGCGCAGACCAGCTGGCTGGTGTGTTTACAGGCATATTCAATCTATCCCTATCTCTGTCTGCTGTCCCCACATGCTTCAAGATGGCCACCATTGTTCCTGAACCCAAGAAGGCAAAGGTAACTGAACTTAATGACTATCGCCCTGTAGCATCACCTCTGTCATAATGTTTTGAGAGACTAGTCAAGGATCATATCACCTCTACCTTACCTGCCACCCTAGACCCACTTCAATTTGCTTACCGTCCCAATAGATCCACAGATGATGCTATCGCCACCACTCTACACACTGCCCTATCCCATCTGGACAAGAGGAATACCTATGTAAGAATGCTGTTTATTGACTATAGCTCAGCATTCAATGCCATGGTACCCTCCAAGCTCATCATCAAGCTCAAGGCCCTGGGTCTGAACCCCGCCCTGTGCAACTGGGTCCTGGTCCTCGACCCCAGGTGGTGAAGGTAGGAAACAACACCTCCACTTCTCTGATCCTCAACACTGGGGCCCCACAAGGGTGCGTGCTCAGCCCATTCCTGTACTCCCTGTTTACCCATGACTGCGTGGCCAAGCACGCCTCCAACTCAGTCATCAAGTTCGCAGACGACACAACAGTAGTAGGCTTAGGAGTGAGGGCTCTGGGAGTGGGGTGCCAGGAAAATAACCTCTCACTCAACATCAACAAAACTGGAGATGATCGTGGACTTCAGGAAACAGCAGAGGGTGCAGCCCCCCCCCTATCCACATCTACGAGACCGCAGTGGAGAAGGTGGAAAACAACATTCACTTAGTATTACTTTCTTAGCTACAGTATACATATCTCTCTGGCATCCTACATAATTTATGAAGTGGTGTAACAGTTCTGCTTCAGTCCCTCTCCTAGCCCCTACCTGGGCTCGAACCAGGGACCCTCTGCACACGTTGACAACAGTCACCCTACACAGCACTACTGAGCAGCACCGTCATCCTCACACAACTGCATGAACTTGAATGTATAATGCATCCACAAGGCTCATTGCTATCAAAATACCCACATAATCTATACAGTGTACATCCATATAACCACAGGGCATATACTGTAAGACTAGACACTGAAATGCTAACTGTCTGAAATGAGATGACGGAAACAACAGGGTTAGCAAGCTAACAGTCGCTAGCTCACTGTTAAAATTCTAATTAGCATAACAAAGGAGTGCGTCCACAACACATGAATTGTAAGAAATATAAACTCACATTTCTGAAGGAAGCACACTGGCCTTGGCTAAAACAAAGAATGCTAACTAAAGGTGATCACAGGAGATGGCTGGAAATTAACACGGCTTGTGTACTTTCTCTATTTACTTCCTTCTCCTCAGTTAGAGATCGCCCAGCATGCTCTGCTCCACATCACCGGTGGGCGGAGCTACACCTCTCCTATGATGAACTGATATTTACTCTCAATAGTCTTTCGTACCGATACGTTAAATCTATATTTTCACTTCATATGACCACGATTAGCCAGTAGACTTGGTTCATGATGATGACTGCTAGCTAAGATTGTGAAAGTAAGACGTTGACATGATCAGTCCAATCAAAGCTACAGTACATATTACATGATTTGACGTTATTTCTGTGGCCACTGACCTTGAGTCTTCTTGGAACTGCACTTGTAATTTAACTCAAAGGGTTGAAATGTTGGATGTCTACCCTTACTAAGGACTTAAAATAGGCGATTGCGCAATGTCCCCATGAGTGACAGAACACTTAACCAATCACGGCACAACGCTCCTATTTTGTTCTGGCCTTTTCTCCTGGCCCGCCCCACCACCACCGAAAGCACTGAGCGACCATGTTTGTATGCGGCTTTATTAACTCAATTATTTATATATAATAATAATAATATATATATCTATATATCTATATATATAAAAAACATTTTACATTGTTTGCAAACTGATATGTGACACATATTAATGACAAAATAACATGCAAAACAGGTGGGAGGAGCAACTCATATCCATCCGTAACATTTAAAGAATGTCCAAAGCTGGCTAATGATAGAGCAATATAACAATTGTTTCATGTCTGTACCTATGTACTGTATCTGTATTTATGTAATGTTGTCATGTTTTTGCACAATGGAATTTAGGGACCACGATGGAAATGCAGTGCCTTCTGAAAGTATTCACACCCTGTCTTTTTCCACGTGTTATTAACACACACTTCATTTAATGTAGGCGTTGTCACTGATCTACAGACAATACCCCTTTTAATGTCAAGGTGGAATTGTGTTCACAAATGAATACAAAATGAAAAGCTGATATGTCTAGAGTCAATAAGTATTCAACCCCTTTTGTTATGGCAAGCCTAAATAAGTTCAGGAGTAGAAATGTGCTTAACAAGTCAGTTAATAAGTTGCCTGGACTGTGTGGCAATAATGGTGTTTTTAATGTAATTTAAGAATGACTGTACCCTATCTCTGTACCCCATACATACACATAACTGTAACTTCCCTCAGTTGAGCAGTGAATGTCAAGCACAGACATTGAATATCCCTTTGAGCATGGTGAAGATATGAATTACACTTTGGATAGTGGATCAATCACTGGAGGCTTCTGGAGGATAATGTTACCATAATAATGGCCGGCGTGGAGAGAATGGAATGGCATCAAACACCTAGAAACCACGTGTTTGATGTATTTGATACCACTCCACTGATTCCGCTCCAGTCATTACCACGAACCCGTTATCCTGTGGTATCAATACACCCAGTCACTACAAAGTTGCAGGCTTCCTTCCTAATGAAACTGCTCAGGGATTTCACCATGAGGCCATTGGTGATTTTAAACCAAAGAACTGAGGATGGATCAACAACATTGTAGTTACTTCTCAATACTAACCTAAATGAGAGTGAAAAGAAGGAAGCCAAGATACAAAACATGCATCCGGTTTGCAATGAGCCACTAAAGTAGTACTACAAAAAATACTACAAACAAATGTCCTGAATACAAAGCATTATGTTTGGGTTAAATCCAACACATCATGGCGGTGGCTGCATCATGTTATGGGCATACTTGTTTTTGTTTAGGATGATGAGGAATAGAGCTAAGCATAGGCCTAGAGGTTCACAGTCTGCTTTCCACCAGACACTGGGAGACGAAGCCACCTTTCAGCAGGACAATAACCTAAAACGCAAGACCAAATAAACACAGCAGTTACTTACCAAGTTATTTTTCAGAAGGGTACTGGAATATATCAAATTAGTGGAACGGTTTGGGGCTACTCAAGGAGAGGTTTGGAAATGAACCGCTAGGTTATATACTGTATGGGGCTAATGAAAGACTAGGATTCACTCTTATTTGGTCTCACTCTTTCCTTCTTTGTCCCGCTCTCCTACAGTGGCCATTTGCCCGTTTCCTGTGCTTCGAGGAGCCGGCGTCTGCTCTGGCCTCTCTACTCAACGGCCTGGCTTGCCTTCTGATGCTGTTGCGTTACCGTAGCGCCGTGCCACGCCAGAGCCCCATGTACCACACCATCACCGCCTTCTCTCTGGTGTGTGTGTGTGTTTGTTGTGTGTGTGTGTGTGTGTGTGTCACACCATTGTAGCATTTTCCTGTACATTGTAATGTGTGCATTTTGAGGGGTATAGAAGTTTCATTTAATTTAAGTTTTCAGAAACGTAACTTAACCATTTTGCTCATTCATATTAGAATATACTAATGTAAACTTGTAAACTCTCTGTCTTTATTCAGGTTTCTCTCAATGCTTGGTTCTGGTCCACAGTGTTCCACACCCGGGACACCTATCTCACTGAGGTAATGGTCTATCAATTCACGTCACGAAGCCTATCATACAGCAAGTGGTTAAGACAGCATATGTTAGTTAGGGTATAGCCGTCTGTGACACGTAGCATACATTGAGAAACCAGGGTAGAAGTCAATTCCACTTCAATTCCTGTTCAATTGGACATAGAATTTCTCCATAGAAAGGTTTTCTCAGTTGAGTGAATGGATTCGCGTCTAGCTAGAACATACTTGAAGCTACAGTGTGATTCATTCGATGCCAAACCATCTGCCAGGACGGGAGAAAGCGTCCACTCAATATTTTAAAACAAACAGGCAATTGGCTTATCAGATTAACCAAACTTTAGGGTCTAATGACATTGTCGTTTTGTACTCCCATTAAACTGTATGACCCTCAGATTATTTCAGCCACTCACCAGTCACCACATTCATGAATTGAAAACAACCTATTTATTTTCAATGAATTTTTCAATTGATGAATTAAGATGCGGTGTAATAATTCAGATGGAACTGTTAACAGGCATTTGCCATGGATTATTGTCAATAACTACCACCTCATCAGCAATCCCTCGAGGTCCAGGGTGACCTCTTCATTCATTTTATTTTTTTGTCGGTCCGAACAAACCTATTTATAAACTATAAAAATGTGCCAATCGGTTTGTATTTTTATCTTTCTTCAAGAAAATGGACTACTTCTGTGCATCTACAGTTATACTGTACTCCATCTACCTATGCTGTGTGAGGTAAGCTAAAAAACAGCCTTTTTCCCTCCTCATACTCTTTTCTTGTTGATTAACCCCTGTGGCATTCGGTGAAGACACTGAAGGATCATTGGCCAAGACAAACTGTATCAGTATTGGAACACAGACCTCAATTAACCATGAGTGATTAATGTTTATGTTTATATCACATAGATAACTCCTGCGGTTGGCAACAAATAATTCCTTCCATAAAGTGCTTTATTCATGGTTTTGTTAATAGATGCCTGGTAAACACAGGGAAAATATGAAGGGTGGTTATAAACCTCTGTATGGTTACATTTTAGGACAGTGTATGATGTGACATTGACGTTTATCTCCCCAGGACGTTGGGGCTGAAGAAGCCGGCGGTGTCCAGCATGGTAGGCGTCCTACTCATCCTGGCCTTCACCTCCCACGTGTCTTACCTGACCTTTGTAAGCTTCGACTACGGTTACAACATGGCTGCCAACGCCACCATAGGTACGGTTAACCGTACCTTAGTCCATAACATGCAAAGAACACAAATATTGAATTCTAGTCAATTGATCCCATGGAAACATTCACGTTAGCATTTCCCTGCATGCAGTCAGACTCAATCTCTTGTTTTTCCTACCACACTATCCCCCCCCCCCTCTCTCTCCACCACCTCCTGTTCCCTACCACTCCCTCCCACAGGCATAGTGAACCTGCTGTGGTGGCTGTGCTGGTGCTGGCAGAACCGGCGGACACTGCCCTACTGGTGGAAATGTGGCGTGGTGGTGGTGCTCCTCCATGGCCTGGCCCTGCTGGAGCTGCTCGACTTCCCGCCACTGTTCTGGGTCCTGGATGCCCATGCAGTCTGGCACCTCAGCACTGTGCCTGTGCACTTCCTCTTTTACAGGCACGTAGACGTCCACCAGTGGAGGCTGGTGGATAGATAAATGGGGAGGACGGGCTCGTTGTAATGGCTACTTGCTCCCACTTTCTCTCGTTTTTGAAAGCTATAAACGGAGCGCTCACTCAAGTTCGTCCACTCAGAAAAGTAGTCCTCGTAGTTAATCCTTAAGGGAAGGACAGCACTTGAAACCTTTCAATAGCTTCCCCTCTACCTTCACACAACCATCATCCAACATCTAGGCTCTCTTTCGTTTCACACCACTATTCCCAAACCAACTTAGTCTATTTTTTTTTCCCTCCACAGTTTCTTGATAGACGACAGTCTCCATCTACTCAACACAGAGAAAGCTGGTGTGAAACTGGAGTAGCAGGAGCTCATCACCACTTCACCCCGCCTCTTTCCTCACCCACCAATCAAGGCAGCCGGGCACCAGAATGGGGTGGAGCTCAGTCGCCATGGCTACCTGCACTGCACCTGTGCATCCATGAATACCATCAAAGTATAGACTTTATTGTTGAGTTTTTCATGTTTTTGGGGCGGGGTTGATGAAATTATATCAAAAATGTATTTTTCACGAGATTTTGCTTGACTTGATTGATGTTTGCATTCAGTAAGCTTTGCCTTTTATAGATTGAGATAAGGCCCCTTTGTCATCACACTTTATCTAAACACTGTATTGATTACTGAATACTGGACATTTACACAATAGACCCGATACACATTGGGTATCCACTGGCAATCGTACGCATGCATATCAATTAGATCGGAGCCCTCTACAGAATAGGTTTTGTCGGCTTGACGTTAGCCCCTTAACAGACAGGGAACGCATTAGCTCTGTCAAAATTGGGCAGACCTGTGATCGAAAACGGGGCCTTCATCCCTGGGTCATGTTCAATAGTCACGAAATTGAAGATACGTGGTCTGAAATGGAGAGGTTCCATCTGATCTCATCCAATGAGATACAGCGTTCCCTAATAAACACAACCCTCTTGCCCATGAGGGCATGGTTTGAGTTTACATTAAAGAAGCTGCAGCTCACAGCGGCGTCCACCAGATGGCTCCACTACCACCCATCAGTTTAATCCACTCTCGGCACAACACTACGTGTGCCCAAGTCTGTCTGTGCCAAAAGTGGCCTGACACACAAGAGGGAGAGAGAGGTGCCCCCTGCCAGCGGATTGTTCTGGAGTGTGGGTGGGGGGGAGGGGTAGTGGACCAGGGAGCATGTTTTGAAGCCATTCCAGCTGACTGTTTTTTTCTCTCATTCCATTTCACCTATTTTTGCGCCTATGCTTTTTCCATTGCTGCTTCTTTTATTTTATATTCTTTTAAATGGATTTTCTTATTCGATTTTGTGTTTGTTGCCATTCAGGATTTATTTCTCGGTTATGACCACTTGGTTGTCATGGAGAGGTTTTTTTGTATTTGCCTTGGTTGCCTTTCTGTGTGAGGAAAAAGAAGGGTGTGACAAGAGGATATAAGTATAGAGTTGGTACTGTGCAGTTAACCTATTGTACTTAACCCAAATGAGGGTCAGACACAGGGGTGACCGATAACACCTGGTTTAGTGTGTGTGTGTGTGTGTGTGTGTGTGTGTGTGTCCAGCCCCCAGTTTTGGACGTGTTTGGATGCATTGCACCCATGGTCTCTATCACACACTGCTCGATGCTGAGATGCTACCACACCACTCTGGAGAATGTTTTTTTTTTTTGTTTGTTTTTTTTCCACTTTTGCCTTACATGTAACAACCTGCCTTGCCAATTTGTTGTTTGTGTACGCACATTACACTATCTGTAGCCTTGGTAACTTTTTACCACTTCCTTTGCCACATTTAACCAGCTTCCTTCCCTATGTTGCGTGCTAGAACTAAACATTGGCAATTAAATTGTAATAGCTTGAATTCATAACAAAGTATAACTCTATTCCCCATGTGTTTGCTGTGCCATAGTAATGGGCACTTTGTGTGTCTTTGCATTTCAAATTCTGTCCACGCCTTTGTTGTATGTGAGCAACGAAGAGTGTGTCGCTCGTGTCTCTCCTCAAGGTTCTGTTATCGCTGCGGATATGCCTCATGATCTGACTCAACGTGTGTGTGTGTGTGTGTGTGTGTGTGTGTGTGTGTGTGTGTGTGTGTGTGTGTGTCGCTTCACTGAAAGCCAGGGGGGGGAAGAGGAAAATCATGAATAGTGACAGAGAGGACTAGGATTAAAAACAGTTTTGTTCTGAATCATATTATTTGCTTTTGTTTACCATCATGTACTGTTTACAAACCATTGATAATCACCTTTATAATTTTGCCTGAATCCACAAGGCAAATCTAACCTTTGCTATAGTCACTGTGGGAGTTATTTTAGTTAACTGGAAGCTAAAATGAAGGCAATGCCCAAAATGGCCTTCATATGGTATAGAAACACAATGGGGGAAATCTCTTATCAACAATATATTGAACGATATTCAATCCGTCTCCATATTTTATAGCCCAACTGGCCGCAAGATGGCAGTATTAACAAAAAAAGAAAGGAATAATACCGCCATCTTGCGACCGGTTGGGCTACATATTTCATACTGTGATTGTTAGTGTGAAAACTACTGGTAGTTGTTATTATTTATAAACGACAACAGTGTACTAATACTTCTGCTCAGTCCAGGAAGCAAGTTGATAACCTCTTTGAACAAAGTTGGATATCTCTTCCTGGTGTTGAATAGACTTACTTTAGAAATTAATGATGTTACAAAAAAGAACCCTGGCCAATATTCAAAGAGGTGAAATGTTTAGAACATCCGAAATCTGTTCAGATAAAAATTGTACTAATAGAATTGACATAATCCCTAGTCTGCCTGACAGATCATATCTCTTCTACACAATATCTATCTGAATCTTCTATAACGTGGCACCAACTTGAACAGGCCTCTGATGTTGTGCTCCTAAAACCCCTGTTTTAATGATCCCTGATGACGACTCACTAAAGTCAGTGTGTCCCAAATGGCACCCTATTCCCTGTACAGTGCACTACTTTTGACCAGGGCACGTTTTTATCTGAGATTTACCTCAGTGGTTTACACAAAAGGCTCATACTTTTCTGCTTGATGATCGTCAAGTCATTCACCAGTCCCCGAGTGCCCCACTGACAAGGGTATGGATGGTTAGGTAGACTGCTTAGTGCAGGGCTCTCCAGCCCCGTCCTGTAGGTTTTCACTCCAACCCTAGTCTAGTGCACCTGATTCTAACTATTAGCTGGTTAATATGCATCAGGTTAGTTACAACTGGGGTTGGAGAGAACCCACGGGATCGTAGCTCTCCAGGAACAGGGTTGGAGAGAACCCACGGGATCGTAGCTCTCCAGGAACAGGGTTGGAGAGAACCCACGGGATCGTAGCTCTCCAGGAACAGGGTTGGAGAGGCCTTATTTATAAACTTATGTACAAAATATAACCCAAAATGTGCATGTGCCAGTTTTCATGCAAAAGTTTGTATTTATAGAAATTGAACTTGACTTGAGAATGTGCTCGCCTCCCCACAAGCTTTAGACTAGCAGTATTCAACTTTGACCCTATGAGGTCTGGAGACTGATGGTTTTGTGTTCAACCTGGTAATTAATTGCACATACCTAAGCTGTGTTCGAATACCCATACTAACATACTGTATACTACATACTTAATGAGTATATACTACATACTATTAGTTCATTTTAGTATACTGTAAATGAACGGTATCATTTCAGTTGAACGTACTAGAGCTTTGCCTGTCTACAGGAAGTTGATGATGTTGCTATGCAACCTCTTGCTAGCTTGTTAGCATAACAAATGACTAGCTACATATTTTACGATTTCGGGTGTGTTCGTAAATTCAGTTTGGATTTGGCCGAGGAGGTTGATCTGAGTGTTCAACGGCAGTCAAGCACCCAAGCTAACTGGGTGACGTTGGCTAGCTACTTCCAGACCCAAATGAGAGAACACCTGACTTTGACCAATTTACTCGCTCTAGCAGAGTTGTCATGTTATCCAGAGCGATGGTGACTGTAACTGTGCTGCTGGCAAATGTAATTATGTTATATTTCTTTTTTACTGACACCTGCCTAGTTCAACTGATGTTGCGTTATTCTGCACTGTATTGCTATGCGCCGGCTAACAAATTGTCGGCCAATATAACGTGTAACTTATTTGAAAAGCCATTACTTTATTACATTGCTCAACATTTTCTAAACATTCCGCCATTTTCTTCAAATCTGAAAATGTTGTGAAGCCACACCCATTTCCTGAAGAATTGCATTGTGGGCCCTAAAAGTGCGGAAGTAGTGTACACCGCCTGTATAATTCGTATTTTTGGAGAATGGAGTGTGACGTCTGGGAACGTTTGCCATACTAACTCTATCCATACTAAGCAATAAGCATACTACATACTCAATTTACGTCACAAATAGTATGGTTAGTATGAGTATTCGAACACAGCTCTAGTGTCCCAAGTCTAAGTCAGTCCCTGATTAAAGGGGAACAATGACAAAATGCAGTGGAACTGGCATCGAGGTCCAGAGTTCAGTTTGAATGCTTTAGACCATGTGTATCCACATCTGCTAGTGGTTCAAATATTGTATTGTAAGATGGCAATATTTTGTGCAAATGGAGGATATGATGAAAAGCTTATTGATAAAAAAACAAACAGGAAAACATTAATAAGAAAGCAACCGTTAGTGAGAAGAGCGAAAATCTGTTTTTTATTTTTAGAATCTAAAACAATTAGACATTGGCCTTGTAGGGCCTCCTGAGTGGCCCATTGGCCTCGTAGGGCCTCCTGAGTGGCCCATTGGCCTCGTAGGGCCTCCTGAGTGGCCCATTGGCCTCGTAGGGCCTCCTGAGTGGCCCATTGGCCTCGTAGGGCCTCCTGAGTGGCGCAGCGTTCTAAGGCCTTGCATTGCAGTGCTAGAGGCGTAACTACAGATCCTGGTTCGATCCTAGGCTGTGTCACAACCAGCTGTGAACGGGAGTCCCATAGTGCGCCACACATTTAGCCCAGCGTCGTCTGGGTTATGGGAGGGTTTGGCCGGGGGGGGGGCTTTACTTGGCTCATCTCGCTCTAGCGACTCCTTGTGGCAGGCCGGGCGCCTGCAGGCTGACCTCATTTGTCAGTTGAATGGTGTTTCCTCCGACACATTGGTGCGGCTGGCTTCCAGGTTAAGTGGGCGGGTGTTAAGAAGCGCAGTTTGGCGGGGTCATGTTTCGGAGGAAGCATGACTCGACCTTCGCCTCCCGAGCCCGTTGGGGAGTTGCAGCGATGAGATAATATTGATATTGGGGTGAAAAAAAAAGACAGGAATCTTTTCCTATTTTATTTTCATAACCATTGCAGAATATATTCCTCACCATTTCTGGCCGTGATGGGTTCATATTCCCGAATGAGCCATAGCCTACAACAAATTACCGTGCTCATCTCTCATTTAATTAGACCTAGTAGCCTAGTATATAGATAGGCCTAATTCAATGTAAAAGATGACCAGTTAAATTTGACTGAATACCAGTATTATAAATATTGATATTGCAAAACTTGAACTAGCCTATGTTTTCAAGGTATTATTGTCATGTGCAACAGTGAAATACCTTTCTTGCTGGCTCTTTCCCAACAATGCAGTAGTGAAAATCAGTAGTACAAAAAAAAAAAAAGTCAAGTAGAATAAAAACCCATGAAATATAAGTACTGTAATTGTATTTTTTTGAGTAGCCTGCCCTGCTGACAGGTCGACAACAATTTGCCATTGTTTAGCCGCGGGTAGTAGGGGTGCTGCTTTGCATGCGATAGGTGCGAGACCTCATTGCCTATTTAATCTCGGATCCTATACCAAGGCAGGACGTAGAAACGTAATAATCCATTGATAAACTAAGTAGTCTTTTGCATTCCATGGCCTAATAATGTCAACAATGGTTCCAAATTACACAGCTAATAAAGGTTGTGTCACCATAAAAGGTTGAATGGAGACGTTTTGCTGGCGGAGTTTTAATGCTTGTTCACAAGTGCACCGTTTTACAACCAGTCTGCTATATATCGGGAAACATACATGCTTATCAATCTCAATATTTTTCTATGTGTGCAGACTTTTCAAAAATGTCGCATGCAGATATTTAATGTGAAATGTAAGCAACGATGATATATTAGGCCCCTGGTCTGGTGACTCGAAGACAGAAACTGGTCTAGTAGTGTAACACCTGGCCATAAACTTGTCAGTGGGCTCTTGATTTGATTCCTGAAGAGACAGGGCAGTACTTGGGAGCTACGTTTTATTTGAATGAACGCTCTGCTAATTAATCGATGTCAAGACATTTAAGTGGCATTGTCAGCATGAATTATCTGCAGAAAACGTTACGTGTAGTTCACCAAGGCCTACCTGAACCAGAGACGTAGAATATGGCGATTCTCCTTTAAGCCTAGGAAGCAGCCATTCAACTTGCCATTCACCAGCTTTTCAACACTTAATATGTCAATTATTGTTCTGTACTTACAAAAGAATAAGAGTTTCGCTGGTAAATGGCAAGTTGAATGGCTACTTCCTGGGCTTAAAGGAGAATCGGCATATTCAACGTCCCCTATAAACCCAGATTCTGGTTCAAGGTCTACGTTATTAGACTGTATCTAGCAAACGTTACTGGTGGTTATCTATAGAGGCTGGATGGTCGTCATCTATAGAGGCTGGATGGTCGTCATCTATAGAGACTGGATGGTCGTTATCTATAGAGGCTGGATGGTCGTTATCTATAGAGGCTGGATGGTCGTCATCTATAGAGGCTGGATGGTCGTCATCTATAGAGGCTGGATGGTTGTCATCTATAGAGGCTGGATGGTTGTCATCTATAGAGGCTGGATGGTCGTCATCTATAGAGGCTGGATGGTGGTTATCTATAGAGGCTAGATGGTTATCATCTATAGAGGCTGGATGGTCGTCATCTATAGAGGCTGGATGGTCGTCATCTATAGAGGCTGGATGGTCGTTATCTATAGAGGCTGGATGGTCGTTATCTATAGAGGCTGGATGGTCGTCATCTATAGAGGCTGGATGGTCGTCATCTATAGAGGCTGGATGGTGGTTATCTATAGAGGCTGGATGGTCGTCATCTATAGAGGCTGGATGGTCGTCATCTATAGAGGCTGGATGGTCGTCATCTATAGAGGCTGGATGGTGGTTATCTATAGAGGCTGGATCTCTTTTTCAATAAAGATCAATGCTTGAAAGGGCAACGTTATTAGACACAGAACATCGATGATAAAACGGTGAACATGAAGATAACAATCTGTTTTTGCTACAAAACCAACTAGCTAACTAATATAACAAGGGAATCCTAAGGGACACCCTCTTTTCATGCCATTTTATGGTGCTATATGTCACGGTGGGCCAGGGTAGGTGCACACCAAGGGTCCAGGGTTCTGGTTCTGGTCTAGAAGCATTTTTATTTTTTTATTTTTTTTATTTCACCTTTATTTAACCAGGTAGGTCAGTTGAGAACAAGTTCTCATTTGCAACTGCGACCTGGCCAAGATAAAGCAAAGCAGTGCGACAAAAACAACACAGAGTTACACAGTAAACAAACATAGTCAAAAACACAATAGAAAATCTATATACAGAGTGCAAAATGTAGTGCAAAATGCAGTAAGGTTAGGAGGTAGGACAATAAATAGACCATAGTGGTGAAATAAATGACAGATTATCATTAATTTTTGTCTCATACTGCAGTTTAACTGACGACCAGAAAGACAATTTCCATAGACGGCCACATAGAGAAGTCAGATTACAAACCCTTGTCCATATGATGCTGTATACAAAGTTTTGTAAAGACTGGTCCTGTTGTTCCTGGAGAAAGAGCCTCTTATAAAGAAAACATCTAAATAAATCCATCATCGGGGAAGTTAGGGACTGTGGTAAATGTATTCATTGTATGTAAATGTATGCATTTTTATTCATTATATAGTTCCTAAACTACAATAGTTATGTAATCGTAAGACCTTTGTATAGTTCGTCTGGTATAATGTATCTTAAACTGTTAGAGAGCTGTACCAATGGTGAAAACCCAAGACTTTAGGCTGCCATTGACAGGCATGTTGTTTTATGCCATTTCAAATAGTTATAATGCACAGTAATAATGTTTGGTGGCAGGACTTGTGCTATTATCAGACCTTCTGGGGGGAAAAAACCCTGTCAATACATTTGAAATAACTACGTTTTAAGTGAAATATTGGCTTTTGTCTGAAGCCGAAAAAGACAGGAAATACAAAAGGTCTATGCACTAACAAGGCTTTTCAGCATAAGCAGCTTGACTACTGCTAGAGTACTGTAGCTTTATTGATCTAATATACTTCAACAGATGTAGTCACATTGGATGGGTTGATTAGGATTCAAACCTTCTCTCAAACAACCTAATACATACTCTTAGAGTAAGGTTTACCCCCATTAATGTACTTGGTAATGTAAATGTGTTTTTTCATGTAAGACACATGCAATCTGCCATCTGGGAATCTGTTCAATGTTCCTAATTTTGATGTATACCCATTGGTTCTTAAAGGGGCAATCTGCAATTCAAACAACAACAAATCCAACACCCCAACACTGTTTTGGTAAAAAGCTGAAGCATTGGGGGTGGAGAAATGTAACCACTCTCAAATGAATCGCTATGGATACTAAATGGCAATTTTAACCATAATTAGAGGCTAAACAGTTTTTTTTTTAATTACATTGTTTACGAACCAATTAACTATTTTTTTTTTTGTTCTGATGGGATATGACAATTGGACTAAGCTCACAAGGCATGTATTATATAAGTTATATTATTCAAGAATCATTGGGTGTGTGTAAATCATTTAATGTAAAAAGAAATTATGAAGCAATCACAGATTGACCCTTTAAATACTATAACTTATAAATGTCTCAAGAGCATAGCGTAACTGTCTCACCCTATCATAACCCAAGATATAAGGTTGCATTACTCCATGGTTTATAACCGGAACATACACTAACATTCAAAAGTTTGGGGTCACTTAGAAATGTCCTTGTTTTTGAAAGAAAAGCACATTTTGTTGTCCATTAAAATAACTGTAGCTGGAAACGGCTGATTTTTTATGGAATATCTACATAGGTGTACAGAGGCCCATTATCAGCAACCATCACTCCTGTGTTCCAATGGCACGTTGTGTTAGCTAATCCAGGTTTATCATTTTAAATGGCTAATTGATCATTAGAAAACCCTTTTTCAATTATGTTAGCACAGCTGACAACTGTTGTGCTGTTTAAAGAAGCAATAAAACTGGCCACTGGATGACATCACACGCTGTGTTTGCGTCAGCGGAAGGCTGGATATAAACAATAACAGCAATGGTGGCCTTGAATTCCCTCTGCAAATAGTAGTGTCTCAGGCTAACAGCTCAATGTCTGGGCTACAAAACTGTTCCTTTAGATAGATAGATAGATAGATAGATAGATAGATAGATAGATAGATAGATAGATAGATAGATAGATAGATAGATAGATAGATAGATAGATAGATAGATAGATAGATAGGTACTTTATTGATCCCCCGGGGGGGAAATTTCATTTAACAGTAATATGGCTTGGATTACACCATCTGTTGTTAACTAATAAAGCCAGCCCCCCTCCTTTACACTCACCGGAAGAAGTGCTATCCCTGTCTGCTCTAATGGTCTGGAAACCGCTGATGGTGACGTTGCCTGTGGGGATGTCTTCATTCAGCCATGTCTCGGTCAAACATACTAGACTAGCTTCTCTGTAATCCCTTTGTCCACGGACTAGACCCTCGAGTTCCTCCATCTTGTTATTCAGCGTTCTCACGTTGCCCATAATGATAGACGGGATAGCCGGCTTGTACTTCCTCAGCTTTGCTTTACACTTCCATCCCGCCCTGCATCCACGCAGTCGCCTTTTCAACTTGTCCGCGATACCGAACTTTTCCCTGGGATGCAGCAGCGCTGAGTGTGCTAAATCCAAGAGCTGGGCTTCTATCTCAAGGCCATCAGACTGTTAAACAGCCATCACTAGCACATTAGAGGCTGCTGCCCTATATACATTAGACTTGAAATCACTGGGGACTTTAATAATGGAACACTAGTCACTTTAATAATGTTTACATATCTGGCATTACTCATCTTATATGCATATACTGTATTTTATACTATTCTACGGTATCTTAAGAATTTGTTCTTAACTGACCTTACTCGTTAAATAAAGGTTAAATAAAACATGTAATCTTAGTCCATGTCGCTCTGACATTAATGTACAGTCATCTGAAAAAGTAAAGTAAACCCCCTGGAAAGTTCCCTTTTTTTATTATGATTTTATTTTACAGATTTGGACAGATGGATATGTAATCTTCACTTCAACACTATTGACAGATAAAGGTTACCCAATTTAACAAATCACACACAAAAAAACGTTTAAAATGTTATGCAATTAAAATAAACAAAAAGGCCTTTTCCTTATGGGGGAAAAGTTAGTACACCCCTACCTTTACCATGACATAAAATGGCTACAATTAGAATTAGGTACCAAAACAAGTGCAAATGATTAGAAAACATTAGAGAGAAAGTTAGGAGGGTCCAGCCTTCCATAAAGATAAGAACATTGGTCTGGTTTGGTCTTAACCATATGGGTGTGTGGTAACACATCATTCAAAGATCAAAAGACCTACCCGAGGCCCTCAGAAGAAAGATTATTGATTCCCATGAGTCTGGGAAGGGTTACAAATCCATTTCCAAGCAATTCGAAGTACATCATTCCACTGTCTGACTAAAATTCCAGACCACTGGCAAACTACCTAGGACAGGTCGTCCCACCAAAGGCAGCTCAAGAGCTGACCAAAAGATGCTCATAGAAGTCTCTAAGAACCCCAGGGTAACATCAAAGGATCTACAGGCCTTTCTTGCCACAATCAATGTTGAAGTGCATGGGTACACTGTCAGAAAGAGACACAAACTTGGCGGTTGACTGTAGATTTGGATGAGTTGACTGCAATATGGCAGCAGTACTTCAGTCAATATCAGCAAAGAAAAACTCAACCATAAAACACCAGGACAAACAACAATGGACTGTATCATTTAATATGAATCATCATTAAGTGAACAATAACAGCCAATATGGAAATACGGTGCATTTTGTTACATTAGAGCCTTATTCTAAAATGTATTAAATAAATACAAATGTAGTGTCATACCCAAGAAGACGAGGCTGTAATCGCTGCCAAAAGGTGCTTCAGCAAAGTAATGAGTAAAGGGTCTGAATACTTATGTAAATGTAATATTTCAACAACAAAAACATTGTTATACATTTGCAAAATGTCTAAAAACCTGTTTTTGCTTTATGGTTATTATGGGGTATTGTGTGTAGATTGATGAGGAAAAAAATGTTTGTATCCATTTTAGAATAAGGCTGTAACGTAACAAAATGTGGAAAAAGTCAAGGAGTCTGAATACTTTCCGAATGCACTGTACTAACAATATATAGATGTACGCAGATAAATGCTTACATGTTGATGTGCAGTTACATTTTCAAACACTCAATTGCTACTGTAGTTCAGTGCTACTAAATACAGTTCTGTATTGTAAAAATGTGTTTTTATGCAACACCAAAATGTGGGGAATTCACAATACCGGAGGTCATGAATTCCCTAAAGGCATTGTAGGTGCTATGAAGAGGGAGCCTTGCCCCAGTAGCAAACTCCATTACCATTTACACTGTTAGAGGAGGACATTCTCCATCTGAAGAGTACACAGTAAAACATTTAAAATACACATTTAAATCACAAAATTGAATAATATGCAGTTACTTTAACAATTTAACTACTATCTTATCTTGCACCTTGGCCAGCCAGTTGAACCAGTGGCAGATGGTGTCGTTCTCCAAACACCGCCGGTTGCCGCCAGGTATGGAATAGGTTACTTTAAGCAGGTCCCTCAGGTGCCTGGAAGTGGGAGGATTTATGGAGTCCACAAAAAGCGCTCGGAAGCTGTCTGGGTGGTTCCCCAATGCCTCCAGCAGCCCAATAGAGTTGAGACCATATTTGAACCCGTTATGGTTTAGAGACATTATGTATATTTAAAATAAGTGTTAAGGACAATATAGTGTATTGATTTAGGGGGGTGGACTGATTACAAATACTTATGTTAGAGGTGGTAATGACAAGTACTTCACAGATTTATGACAGAGTTGACTTACTGCTCCAAGGCCACCACGGTGTGCCAGAGAGCGCTATAGGCGGCTATTAGACTATTTAATGCCTCACCGGGGTGCCGTGCCGTCGGTAACATAGACCTGGAACTGTTGGGGTGTTAGGACCTAGTTTAACAATTAGGCATCCATCCGTGAGTAACTCTCTGGTCTGTAATCACTCATTCACTCAGGACTTATTCATTCAGCACTCATTCATTCAGGACTGTATATACAGTGGGGAGAACAAGTATTTGATACACTGCCGATTTTGCAGGTTTTCCTACTTACAAAGCATGTAGAGGTCTGTAAATTTTTATCATAGGTACACTTCAACTGTGAGAGACGGAATTTGCCAGGTATTACCTAACCTACCAGAATCCTACCTTTTTGAATTGATGTGATTGTAAAGGTGGTCGCACTTGCCTGGCTAAACTTTAAATGAGGGTCTCTCGTGGATTTCAAGGTCCAACATGACTTTTTGGTGATGATAATTGACGATTAATGCGATCTTCTTCATGTAGCTGGCTTCACATGCGCCTTGTTTGTGATTGGCCAACATTTGCATATAGCTTGCATATTGTTATTTGACGTGTGTCTTTTTGACACGTAAAGACCCGGTCCATAAATAGCTATCCGGTCGCTACTCGCTGGCTGAGCTCAGTGTAAAGGTAGCCACAATAACGATTAGCCACAACGGTGGCATTTAAGGTCCACCTTCATAATAAAAGTCCCGCATTGAAAGTGACGCAAACGGATCTCACCCATCATGTTAACGTTAGCTAGCTAGTAATGTGTGTCAACCCACACTATGAGTAACATAAGTCCCTTTTTCAACGTAGCTTAAAACTAGCTAATGTATTAGTGTCAGCACAGACAGAACAAGGGCCCAGATGTTCAGTTTGAAGTATAAATGTGTAGCATCCGTTTGGAGTTTGAGAGGAAGCTCAGTGGCCCGAGTATGGAGCGAGATGGAACAGGGCTGACATTCTGCCAATTTTCTCATCGATTAAACATTCTCAATACAAATGTCTGTTTACAAAACTAAAACATGTTACGAACAGAGTGGACTACGTTTTGTAGACTTTACTCCTTAGAGTTGTTGACACACGCACTTCACAGAGTAGGCGTTCCCTAGTGTAAATATGCAAAATGCTAGAACGTGCCAAATTAGGATCATGCTTGCTCATGCTTGGCTCTGCACACCTCCTTGCATGCTCTGCCCTCTCGATGCACTAGCCTCCCATTGGAAACGACTGGAGTGTGGGCCATCATGGGTTAGTTATGCACATATGCACTTTTCTAGGTAGCTAGCTAGGCATAGAAAGCATGATGATGATAACCACTGCAGTATAGGGTAACGTAGTGTCTAAGTGCTAAATTGTCATACACTCTTCTTCTCTACAGATTTCTACAAGGGCAGACTCCAGGATGGGGGAAAATGCTTGCCAGAAAAAAAAACAGACGAAGACAAGAGACAGAGTTGTTGATTTTCATTGTTACTTGTAATGTTAAAAAAGGGGAGAAAAAGACAATCCCATTTTTCTAATGAGCTTTTTAGGATTTTCACCATTCTACTATAGGCTACATATGAGTCACCACTACAATATATATTTTTATGTTATATATGCTTAGTCTATTTAATAAAATGATTCATCTAACAAATGTAAGTTATTTTTTGACTAAAGCAGAAGCTATTCTATTTTTTGTAGGTATATTCATCAAAGTAATTATATAGAAACTTCTAAATCCTGTGTAACACCTAGTAATTACATTGTACTTATGCTGATATTTACATGTACTCTGAGGTACTAGTGTGTTTATTCTCCCAGTTGGATGGCGCTTCCAGAAACGTAAAAACGTGGGCCAGATTGTCAGAAAGGGTAATGTATTGTATAAGTACACATTCATTACAAGTAAGTACCCGGCAAGATACACTTCATTTGAACTGTGTAACAACTAGAACTTAGGCAAACATTACATGTACTGTGCTTTGAAATAGTGTCTTATTCCTCATCTGGGATGACACTCGTTTTAGATCTGTTTTGGTAAGCTCAACCAAGTTAACCCAGATAGTACGCTTTATTTGGGGAGCAAGTGCTAGCAACAACGTTGACTGGAGATATATTCTGAACAGTGCACATCCACAATGGATCCCAACCTTTTATTTGGGGAGTTTCTCTCAAGCTCTGTCAGGTTGGATGGGAAGCATCGCTGCACAGCTATTTTCAGGTCTCTCCAGAGATATTTGATCGGGTTCAAGTCCGGGCTCTGGCTGGGCCACTCAATGACATTCAGAGACTTGTCCCGAAGCCACTCCTGCGTTGTCTTGGCTGTGTGCTTAGGGTCGTTGTCCTGTTGGAAGGTGAACCTTCGCCCCCAGTCTGAGGTCCTGAGCGCTCTGAAGCAGGTTTTTATCTAGGATCTCTCCGTATCTCATGATCTGAGAGTCCTTTAGGTGCCTTTTGGCAAACTCCAAGTGTGCTGTCATGTGCCTTTTACTGAGGAGTGGCTTCCGTCTGGCCACTCTACCATAAAGATCTGTGCCTCGACACAATCCTGTCTCTGAGCTCTATGGACAATTCCTTCGACCAGGGCTTGGTTTTTGCTCTGTGGCACCTTATATAGACAGTTGTGTGCCTTTTCAAATCGTGTCCAATCAATTGAATTTACCACAGGTGGACTCCAATCAAGCTGTAGAAACATCTCAAGGATGATTAATGGAAACAGGATGCACCAATTTCAAGTCTCATAGCAAAGGTGATGAATGTAACTATGGTATTTCTGTTTTTAACTTTTAATAAATGTGCAAAAAAAAACATAATGTAAAACCTGTTCTTGCTTTGACATTATGGGGTATTGTGTGTAGATTGATGAGAAAAAATTAAGTTAATACATTTTAGATACTACTCATAACTGCAGTTGTAAATGAGAACTTTTTCTCAACTGGCCTACCTGGTTAAATAAAGGTGAAATAAAAAAAAGATAAGGAGTTGTTTGTGAAAGGAAAGAAAGGGTCCACACCACTCTCTCACTAGAGCATCATATCTAGTTATTTTCAGATTATCTAATTTTGGTCTTTTGTAACTTTGTCAACAATGGTGTGTGTGTTTTCTATACCTGTTCGCTCCTCTCTCTGTAAGGCTTTACAGATGCTCCCCACCCCTTGGCTGCAACCCTTTTAATTTAGTGTACACTGCGCACACAACCTACTGTATGTGGAATTCCTGGTCTCCGACATTTGGAACTGACAATCTGCGGTCAAGAACGCAGAGTTCATCTCAGCCTATGCTGCCCTTCAGTCTCTTGACTTTTTGGCCCTGACGGATCACCACAGATCACCACTGCTGTTCTAGCTACTCTCTCTTCATCTGACTACATGTTCTCCCATACTCCGAGAGCATCTAGTTGTTGCGGTGGTGGCACTGAGCTACTCATTTCTCCTAAGCGGAAATCTCCTAATTTGAATTCCATGCTGTCACTGTCACTTGTCCACTCAAGCTTACCATTGCTGTCATCTATCGCCCACCAGGTGCCCTTAGAGAGTTCCTCAATGAGCTTGACACCTTGACGATGGCTCACCGCTCATCGTACTGGGCCACTTCAACCCCCCCGACGTCTGCCTTCGATTAATTTCTTTCCAATTCTTTTGACCTCACCATTTCCCAGTCCCCTCCCACTCATAAGGCAGGCAATACGCGTTACCTCGTATTTACTAGAGGCTTCAGGTCTCTGATTACTACTTTGTTTCCTTTTCTGTCTCCCTGTCCTCCAACCCTACCCACTCAGCCCCTACCCACTCAGCCAACACCCAGATGGTTATGCGCCGTCGCAATCTTCACTCTCTCTCTCTCCCACTACTCTCTCCTCTTCTATCCTATCATCTATCCCTTCTGCTAAATCCTTCGCACTGTCCCTTTTACTCCTGGCTGGCTAGGCCCTCCCCTCCTCTACTCCATGGCTGAGTGCAGTGGCGATTTTAGCATGTACAGTGGGGAGAACAAGTATTTGATACACTGCCGATTTTGCAGGTTTTCCTACTTACAAAGCATGTAGAGGTCTGTAATTTTTTATCATAGGTACACTTCAACTGTGAGAGACGGAATCTAAAACAAAAATCCAGAAAATCACATTGTATGATTTTTTTATATTTAATTTGCATTTTATTGCATGACATAAGTATTTGATCACATACCAACCAGTAAGAATTCCGGCTCTCACAGACCTGTTAGTTTTTCTTTAAGAAGCCCTCCTGTTCTCCACTCATTACCTGTATTAACTGCACTTGTTTGAACTCGTTACCTGTATAAAAGACACCTGTCCACACACTCAATCAAACAGACTCCAACCTCTCCACAATGGCCAAGACCAGAGAGCTGTGTAAGGACATCAGGGATAAAATTGTAAACCTGCACAAGGCTGGGATGGGCTACAGGACAATAGGCAAGCAGCTTGGTGAGAAGGCAACAACTGTTGGCGCAATTATTAGAAAATGGAAGAAGTTCAAGATGATGGTCAATCTCCCTCGGTCTGGGGCACCATGCAAGATCTCACCTCGTGGGGCATCAATGATCATGAGGAAGGTGAGGGATCAGCCCAGAACTACACGGCAGGACCTGGTCAATGACCTGAAGAGAGCTGGGACCACAGTCTCAAAGAAAACCATTAGTAACACACTACGCCGTCATGGATTAAAATCCTGCAGCGGACTCAAGGTCCCTCTGCTCAAGCCAGCGCATGTCCAGGCCCGTCTGAAGTTTGCCAATGACCATCTGGATGATCCAGAGGAGGAATGGGAGAAGGTCATGTGGTCTGATGAGACAAAAATAGAGCTTTTTGGTCTAAACTCCACTCGCCGTGTTTGGAGGAAGAAGAAGGATGAGTACAACCCCAAGAACACCATCTCAACCGTGAAGCATGGAGGTGGAAACATCATTCTTTGGGGATGCTTTTCTGCAAAGGGGACAGGATGACTGCACCGTATTGAGGGGAGGATGGATGGGGCCATGTATCGCAAGTTCTTGGCCAACAACCTCCTTCCCTCAGTAAGAGTATTGAAGATGGGTCGTGGCTGGGTCTTCCAGCATGACAACGACCCGAAACACACAGCCAGGGCAACTAAGGAGTGGCTCCGTAAGAAGCATCTCAAGGTCCTGGAGTGGCCTAGCCAGTCTCCAGACCTGAACCCAATAGAAAATCTTTGGAGAGAGCTGAAAGTCCATGTGGCCCAGCGACACCCCCAAAACCTGAAGGATCTGGATGGAGGAGTGGGCCAAAATCCCTGCTGCAGTGTGTGCAAACCTGGTCAAGAACTACAGGAAACGTATGATCTCTTTAATTGCAAACAAAGGTTTCTGTACCAAATATTAAGTTCTGCTTTTCTGATGTATCAAATACTTATGTCATGCAATAAAATGCAAATTAATTATTTAAAAATCATACAATGTGATTTTCTGGATTTTTTTTAGATTCCGTCACTCACAGTTGAAGAGTACCTATGATAAACATTACATACTTCTACATGCTTTGTAAGTGGGAAAACCTGCAAAATCGGCAGTGTATCAAATACTTGTTCTCCCCACTGTACATGTGGGGCAACAAAAAAAATATGTGGGATGCATGCCAGCAAAGCCACAACACAACACTAAACAATACATTCATTGCACTATAACGGTAACAAACGGTGCCCACAAACTGTTAGGACCTAAAGCTAACCCAACAGCAGAGTCCCAACAGCAGTCCCAACACCTTACCACTGTGACACCTGGCTATCAGCGGAGCCTTGTCTGGCAGCGAAACAGTTCATTCAGCCTCATTTATCTGCCTTTTTAAAACAACATAGCTGATATGGCAGACTTGCTTAAACAAATGTGGGTTCTACTGACAATTGAGATGTATACAAACTATGGCATAAGGGGACGACAAGTGGATAAGAGGCAATCCGTAATTTTTGCACGTGCAAGCCTATCAGTAGCACTGTCAAAGCTGTACAAAAAAAGTAGCCAAACAAGCACACACCGGGCCATGAACGATGTGTTTACAATACCGTGTTGGTGAAAATAGACCAAATTATTAGGGTGAGGCACATGGGCTGCTAACAGCTTACTACACAACGTACACTTTGTATTATACAATATATTTTTGGACTCACCTTGTTCAAGTGGCGCAGCGGTCCTTTGTGGGCAAATTTTGTCATCAAACTTTGTCATCAAAGTCTAGCAGTCTCTGGATTTATGGTGGGAACTCAGAAGAACAAAAACACAGCCACACCATTGAATAGTAGGCTAACTTTAGTGGTTTCTTTGCAAAGATAGCAGTTAGTCACTGATTCCTTCCAAACCCCTCATTGTTGAATTTGCGATTTCCAACTTGTTGTGTAATCTTGTCCAATGGCTGATGAGCACCGATACGTTTCATCTATAATTTCTCTTTATTATTTCTCTTCATATGACAAGGATTCAAAAGGATTTGCCAGTAAATTGTCAACTTGATGGCAACTGATGATGACTGCTAACTAAGACTTTGAAGGTAAGATGTTGACATGATCACTCCAATCAAAGCTACTGTAGATATGACATGATTTGACGTCATTTTATCTGTGGCCAATGACCTTGAGTCTTCTTGGAAGGGCACTTCTAAGCTAAGTTTATGGCAAAATAAATAAATACAAATAAAATATATATATATGTGTATATTTAATTTCAAGCGCTGTGCTCTACCGACTGAGCTACATGGGGTTGACACTGGCTGAGTTACTCATTGCGAGCTTACAGAACTTATCTTCCTCTGTATTCTTTGCTAAAGCCACTTTCTATCACTCTAAATGTCAAGGTTCTGCCTCTAACCCTTGCAAACTCTCTCCTGCGATTAGTGAGGTCCGGAGACCTCCCATTCCTCACATCCCTGACCACTGGCTGTGTCCCGTCTGATTTCAAAATTGCCAGTCGCTCCCCTCCTCAAGAAACCAACACTCAACCTCTCTGACGTTGAAACGGGAAAGGAATCTATTTCTCAACATTCTTTCACTGTTTATGGACCTAACTTGCCCATAATGGGACTACTTTAAGGGAGGTTACACTACTTTAAGGGAGGTTACACTACTTTAAGGGAGGTTACACTACTTTACAAGTAGGCTAGTTAGACTTAACTAATGTGTAGTTTGTGAATTATTAGTAAACAGTTATAATTTATTGATTCAAATTGCTGGTACCGTAACATTAGTCTTATACCGGTAATAATCCATTACAGTGCAGCCATATAAACCCATCATTTACACAATGAGTTGTAAATAAAAACCACAAACTAAGAATTCAATCACTGTCTATAAATTACTTTTAAACCATTTATAGCCTCACTTAGACTACTCTATAACATTCAGGTAGGCCACGACTGTGCACTTCTACCCCTAATAGTGTACACTACTAGGCCTACTACTAAATCTTTCCCCTCACAATCCCTTTCTGGGGAATGCAATGTTTCCACAATATCACCTGCCCTAACCTCTTTTAGTTCATGAAGGAAAGGAGATAAGGAAAGGAAACGTTTAAAGATGTTTGGAGTGTCATGCAGTGAAGCAAGGCAAGAGCGCCCCTCCGCACTGTTGCTATCAATAGCTAACCATAACTATCTTTTTTTCACTTTCTGAGAACCTAACATTCAGGCTTGACCGAGAACAAACCTTGTGCAAGACATGGAGCATGTACACAGATGGACTTATGAATAGTTTTGTCCAGTTTCCTGATTAGTTAAATGCAGTCGGTTGGACTCTGACCCTTACTGATGTTGGTGGAGAGTGGGTAGTTGGTATGAATAGAGCTTATTCTTCCTCCCGCCTCCTAGTTTGGCACTCTCAGAGAAGGGCCTGAGAAACAGTGAAGAAGTATGTTGATAATGTAGGCTACTATGACGTAAACACGATGCACTCATAAGTGTCATAGGCTTACAGAATCCCTGATAATTCTCCAGCAAACCATTCTGTGACTTTCAGACTGAGGCGGGCCGCGGGCGACTCTACTGGGCTGTTGGAGTCAATCGGCCCTATCTGCCACTCCCCATTCAGGCCTTCACGGGAGCGCGCCGGCTGTGTCACGCAGGGCTACTACCGACAGGCGAACCACAGGCACGGAATTCCCGAGGAGGAAGTTACTGGAATTGGAAAAACAACCTCAAAACGAACTGCATGAATAAAGGCGTAGGTGCGCTCCTCTCTAGTGTTGGGTACTATGGACTAGTTGTGGTCGCAATCGATGGAGGCGGCGAGAAGTTTTCTGTTTATCCAGTTACTGCTGGTCGGACTATCGGGGGCACTGGGCAGAGAAGGTGGGTATCACGTTGGATTCTATTCTCGTTCTTACACCGTGTCTGATAAATACAAGTGATCAAATGTGATAGGCCTATGTAAAACCATGGAATGATTGTCAACAATGTGAATTCCCGAAACCGCGGGGAGATCAACTCGACCCAGAGAGCATGACTGGGCGCTCCGACAATAGATCGCATTCCTGCGTGAGTCCAACCACCCTCTCGCACGGACTTCCAATTAATCAGCCACTATTGATAACGACGCAAACCGTTAAATTAGAAGCGCGCCAAAGAGCGCTTCATTTGGCAACGCTGTTCCAACGTAACAATTGTCACGTTCAAGTGTATCAGTGATAGTGACCCGGAGTAGCATGCAGTAACCTAATACACTGGAGTGAAGCAAGTAGGCCTTCGCTGGCCTACTTGCTTCACCGCCAAGAAATATGAGAACCAGTTTAGCAACTTTGTGTGACAATGGCTTGTGTACGAATAGTTTGAGAAGAGTTCACTTTCGCGGTAAACAAAATCAAAAAACGGCAACAGTGATTGCATTGTGTGCCCCAAGGGCTCATGCCGAGGTCAATTATTCACTGCTTGCGCTAAAGAGTACATTGTCTCGTGGGACAGACCACTTGTCACTGTTGAAACTGCAGCACATCAAATATTAACCAGGGGAAACTGAAAATGCAAGAGCAAAAAAACATTCTGTAAACACATAGGCCTACATGTAGGCTACCTCTTTCCAAAGGGCGCCCTGCATCCGTCCACAACAACCAAGCTATTACTGTACAATTTTATTGATGAAATTGGTGTTGTTTCCAACTTTCTCACATCAAATTCAGTCTTTGTCAGAAGACTAAAAATAATCAGACACACGCATTCTCAATGTAGGCCTATATCTAGCCTGTTGTAGCCTATTCTTTGACATGGAGGCACAACTGACTTAATGTATTTTGTGATCTAAAGTTCAGTGGATTTAACAGCTACCACCACTTTCACTTAGTCACCAGCTGCAGACAGAGAATGTTGAGATTCAAACTGCCACGGGACATAATACACAATAACATTGGTCCACGACTGAATGAAATCACAAGTCTGTCAGCATTTGTTGACAATATGCACAAATCAACCCCCCAAAAATAGTTTTAATGGAAGAGTCAAAGTAGTGCCAAGCTCTGTGCAAAAACTGAGATTGGAATTGAACCAGAAATCAATTCTGTTTGATAGTGGTACGCGTTTCATTAGTTGTTTTGGTTAAAAAACATGACCACACATAACTACTAGTTACAGGTGACCAAATACAATTGCATTGTTGTCTGTAACAGGTCTGTTCAGTTTTTGTACCAATCACAGGCTCTTTCTTCTTTGTTAGCAAATCATTACCACATCGGTGTGCATTGTCATGTTTTCATTGCACTCAAAGCACCACATTCGAGTCACGTAAATATATTCCCATTTCCACTGAATCATACTGAGCTAATGCAGGGAGAACTTATGGATACACACACACACACACCCTTGTTTTTGAAAGGCAGATATTCCAAAGGTCAGACGTTGGGGTTTGATATGCAACTGTGTCAGGGTTCCTATTATACAGGTTGGAACACACTGAAACCTTTGGCTCTATGTCAACGTGCTCACTCAGATAAGAGCATGTAGCTATGTGTGTGTTCGTGTGTGTGTGTTTGACAGTTTCCACAACCCTTTAACTCTCATACTCTGGTGCACCCTTTGACCAAAACTCACTTGGAGGTTATTTAAGCCTCTCAAGTTAGTATCACTCACCGCAGTTTAAACTCAATGAAGCATGATGACTTGCTAGTCTGGACACCATGCAACTGAACTGACTAATGACTAGCGTATCCTCTTATCTGTAAGCGTAGCGTCATCCCCAACTTTCCCGGCCTCAGAATTAATTTTTAAAATAGATTGGTAACACTGCAGCCTGCAAGTGTAACGCTAATAATACAGTGAGCTCCAGAAGTATTGGGACAGTGACACATTTTTTGTTGTTTTAGCTCTGTACTCCAGCACTTTGGATTTGAAATGATACATGAGGCAAAAGTGCAGACTGTCAGCTTTAATTTCAAGGTATTTTCATTCATATCGGATTAACAGTTTAGAACATATGACACTTTTTGTACATAGTCCCCCCATTTTAGGGGACCAGAAGTATTGGGTAAAATGTACTTACTTACTACTTACTAAGTCAAAAGTTTAGTATTTGGTACCATATTCATAGCACACAATGACTACATCAAGTTTTTGATTCTACATTTGTTGGATGCATTTTCTGTTTGTTTTGGTTGGCTTTCAGATAATTTTGTGGCCAATAGAGATTCATTCTATATAATGTATTGTGTCATTTTGGAGTCACTTAAGAAATAAGAATAGAATATGCTTCTAAATACCTCTACATGAATGTGGATGCTACCATGACTACGGATAATCCTGAAGGAATCGTGAATAATGATGAGTGAGATAGTTGGAGGCATAAATATACCCCCAAAATTCAACCTCCCCTGTTATTGTAATGGCGAGAGGTTAGCATGTTCTGGGGGGTGATATTTGTTTTAAGTATGTATTGTCCTTCAGAATATACCTTGTTATAAGTAGAGCCATGCTTTTTAGTCACTTGAGGCAGTTTACTTCTACCGATATTTCGAACATTATCCACTAGTGTTGCTGCAGGTAGAAAACCCTAGGAAATACAGTATATATGCAAAAGTATGTGGACACCCCTTAAAATTTGTGGATTCGGCTTTATCAGCCACACCCATTGCTGACAGGTGTTTTTTTAAATCGAACTTTGTGGCAACAGTTTGGGGAAGGTCCTTTCCTGTTTCAGCATGACAATGCCCCCATGCACAAAGCGA
Organism: Thymallus thymallus; assembly: GCA_023634145.1. Taxonomy (NCBI): domain Eukaryota; kingdom Metazoa; phylum Chordata; class Actinopteri; order Salmoniformes; family Salmonidae; genus Thymallus; species Thymallus thymallus. The sequence continues at coordinate 19,334,155 of CM042386.1, read as the reverse complement.
GGTCCATACAGAAATGGTTTGGTGTGAAAGAACTTGACTGGCCTGCACAGAGCCCTAACCTGAACCCCATCCAACACCTTTGGGATGAATTGGAACGGCGACTGCGAGCCAGTCCTAATCGCCCAACATCAGTGCCCCGACCTCACTAATGATCTTGTGGCTGAATGGAAGCAAGTCCCTGCAGCAATGTTCCAACATCTAGTGGAAAGCCTTCCCAGAAGAGTGGAGGCTGTTATAACAGCAAAGGGGGGACCAACTCCATATTAATGCCCATGATTTTGGAATAAGATGTGTCCACATACTTTAGGTCCTTTAGTGTGTGTGTGTGTGTGTGTGTGTGTGTGTGCTTGGCTGGGGGATGGCAGGGGAAGCGTAGCTCTGCGATTCTTAATCGTACAAAGCCTATTATTTATTAGGTAATACTATTTGTAGATCAGTGATTCTACACCTCACTTTTCTCAAGCTGATCCTCTCCAACGGACTCTGAATTTGTAGATAAAAATAGGTAAATTAGGGTCAGTTTAAGGGGAGAGTCAAACCAACACCTTAACTGTTACGCTAAGAGGTCCGAACCTCTTGGCTTAACTGTTAAGGTGTTGGCTTGACACTAGCTGGATCAGGATTTATGTCCCAGTCGGGGCTACCCCCCCAAATTCACTACATTGGTGTCAAAAGTGGGACGGCGCCCATGAAGCCATCTGAGAGGCGTGTACATGTGAGGGACTTGGTATAGAGAAGCAAAGGAAGGGGGTAGTGTAGCTAACTTAACCCAACACCTAGCGAGCTCGTCAGGAGATTCGGACCTCTTGGCGTAATGGTTAAGGTGTTGGCTTGACAGTCGCTGGAGCCAGGTTCGAGTCCCGGTCGGGGTTACCCGGAATTCACTACAATACACGTCCATGGTTGGTTTCATTGACTCTCCCCACTGCCCCTAGGTGTCCCAATTTTAGCGACAACTTCCAAGTCCGTTGGAGAGGAATATGAGCTTGAGCAAAGGGAGATGTAGAATTCCTGACCTACAAATCGTATTCCCTACCAAATAATAGGTTCTATGTACAGAGTTACGCATCCCCTGACTCAGGCCATTACCCTGCCAAACACACATGCACAACCAGACATTGATTGATTGATTTGGAGACAGTTTGTTTCAATTAAATGACATTTCCTAAGACATTATAAGCCAGTCATTATACCTTGTCAGCTCAGGTATTTGAACCAGCGACCTTCCGGTTACTGGCCCAACGCTCTAACCACTAGGCTACCGGCCGCCCCACTAGAGACACAGTGAAAAAAGACAAGGATACGACTGGACTGTTGGATGGATACTACTACTGCATTCAATTTCAGTTTTGTTTTTGAAGCAGATGCGTTTGCGGCAATGTTTCCATCCAAGGACCTTCCACAGGCTGCTACTGCGTGCAAATATTATATGAATAATCAAATGCAATTGTGATTCTCAGCGCAAGGGATGTCTACAGTGAAAAGTTGTACGTACAAGAGACAATTTTTCTGATACCGGTTCTCCGATTTGGTTTGGAGGAGCAACCATGCATGTATTGTGTGTGTTGCACTCTGCCTGCCATTGTATTGACGTGTGTGTGTGTGTGTGTGTGTGTGTGTGTGTGTGTGTGTGAGACAGAGAGTGAATGTTTATGCACATAGAGTACGCTCTGTACTGCAGCAACAGGTACAGATCCTGTTCTTCCTGTCGGTTGAGCAATGCCTGTTTGTACTTGGCAAGGGAAAGATGAAGGAATGCTTTTTTGAGAGTTAGAATAGAAATGTATGTTTATCCAAGGCAAGTTGCTTTGGTTGCTAGGATTAGGGTTGTTGGGGAGGCAAAGCCCACCTGAAGGTGCAATCTGTAATTACATTTTATTAAGTGGACTATATACCGGACTGAGTGGGAGGGTGTACTGATGGAACTGATGGCTGAAATGGAACAATGTTTATTTTTTTTACTAGCTTTGATTGTGCATTTGTCCTGTGGCCATCAGAGCACAAAGGCATTCCAGATTTCCCCTTTTAATTGATGTCTGTTTATCTGTCAGACAATACTAGGTTTGAAAGGAAGATGTTGAGTACCTTGAGGTAGTAGATGATTAGGGTTCCAGTGAAGGAGGAGGAGGAGGAGGAAGTTGAAGTGGAAGGGGCGGTACAGCAAAGGGAATTGTTTTTGTGTGTCTCGGTGGTGGCAGCTTTTCCGGGTTGAACCAAGCAACACTTGGGCTAGAATTGCTGGCAGCCGTGAAAGTTGTTCTTGTTAGTCAGTTCACACAACACCCTTTGCTGACTGGCAGGCTGCCTGTGCAGGTTTGGTTGTGTTAGCTTTCCAAGGCTCCTGTAGTATAGGTTTAGGTCATATTCAATTTACACATTTAGTAGGTATTCTACTCAAGATGCCCCAATTAACCTGTCAGTCATGGTTAATGCTTGAAAGACATTGGTACACTCCAACAATGACAAACCTGAAAGCAGTCTACTTTAGAGCTTATAACGAGAAAAGGATTTCCAAGTTTTATGGGGGAAGAATTTTTTTTGGTATTTAAAAATGTAATCCAATGAAAATATTGGTCTCGGATGACTAGCAATCACATTTCATTAGAAGTTGACGGTTCCCGAAGGTATAGCTGCCAATGTTTGAAAATACCCTGTGACCCAATCTTGAAGGAGGCTTTACAAGAAGTAGAAGGACACATTAACTTGCAACATTAAATTCAAAACCTTAATGGCGTTACATCCTCACTTTGATCAAGAAAAATGTAAACCAGAAAGTATACCCAAACACTAGTAATGACTCTCTCAACTAACGTACAGTTTGATTTTCAAGCAAAAATATGTTTGACAATTGCATTCAACTGTCATGATATGGAATGGAGAATGATGTGGCTACGTGGACTCTGTAGTTTTCATGGGGTTCTCAATGCTGACCGAACTGTTTGGTGTGTGTACATTTTTTTTTTTTTATCTTCTTTTTCCCAGAACCCTCCACCTCCTGGGTGGTTACCGCAGAAACCGTTTGGCAAATGGATTTTTCCAATTGAAGTTGCTAGGATACGGTGTAGAGAAGCACTATCTAGCCAGCATTATCCAGCATTAACGATTAGCTAGCTGCTCGATGCATGTGTGAATGTGTGTGTGTGTTTTGTATAGGTGTCAGTGGCAATCCTTTGTTGGGCACTGGCACATGCATAACCCCAGTGCCCAGCTGAGAAAGAGGGGAAGGGAGGGAGAGATAGTGAGGGAGATCTGAAAAGAGAAGGAGAGAGGGAGTAGATAAGGAGAGCGAGAAAGAGTGAGAGTATTTACAGTAAGTGGTTGGGTAGGGAAAGGGAGGGGTGGGCTTCTACTCAACGGCAAGGCCAAAGCCGGCCAATGAACAAAACACGCACATACACGTGTATGTATCCATGCGAGTGGGAGTGAGTTTCGGCTTGATTTAGTGGGCTATTAAAGAAATATAAACTCTTCTTTAGCTCCCTACGAAATATTGATTAAGTCAGTATAACAAAGTTTAAGTAATTTGTTCTACACTGTAGAATTTGTTTTGTTGGTTCAACCTATTATTTCCAGTCATGAAGTTGCATGGGCTTTTCAAGCTCTATCAACATTACATTTCAAGCTATCATTACTTTAATTACTTTGACTAATAATAGATATTCAAGTCAACTTCAACATCAACAACCTACTATTCCTAATTGAATCAGTTTCAACTTTAGTTATATCAACTTTAAATTGTAGAGTTATCCTAACTAACACCAAATTTACTTTGACTAATAAAACAAAGTCATGTCAACTATACAGTTTGTCAGTATAATCTACTATTTATAGTTGAATGTATTGAGGTTTTAGTAGAGATAACTAGCCTTTTTAAATGACTTAATATTTTCAATTAATCTAACTTACTATCCAGTTGAGTAGACTATATATATACATTGACTTAACAACCATAACCCTAGCAATGATATAATCGAGATTTCAGTAGGGAACATTATACCCCCATCTGTTTCTTACTCCTGTGAGCTTTTTCACCAGTTTCAAAACTGGCAGTGGACATAGTAATGTAAACCAACCAACAGACCACTTTAACTACAATGACATTACCAGTAAACATTTTACTTGTTACTTTTTATCAATAAAGTACCTATCTATCTATCTTACATTGTTTATCTACCTTCGTTGAATGCACTAACTGAAGTCGCCCTGGATAAAAGCGTCTGCTAAATGAGCCCTGGTCAAAAGTAGTGCACTACAGTGCCTTCGGAAAGTATTCAGACCCCTTGACTTTTTTCCATATTTTGTTACGTTACAGCATTATTCCAAAATTGATTAAAACATTTTTTTCCCTCATCAATCTACACACAATACCCCATAATGACCCAATACCACATAATGACACAATACCCCATAATGACACAATACCCCATAATGACACAATACCCCATAATGTCAAAGCAAAAACAGGTTTTTAGAAATGTTTGCTAATTTATTAAGAATAAAAAACATCAAATTTACATAAGTATTCAAACCCTTTACTCAGTACTTTGTTGAAGCACCTTTGGCAGCAATTACACCCTTGAGTCTTCTTGGGTATGTCACTACAAGCTTGGCACACCTGTATTTGGGGAGTTTCTCGCATTCTTCTCTGCAGATCCTCTCAAGCTCTGTCAGGTTGGATGGGGAGCGTTGCTGCACAGCTATTTTCAGGTCTCTCCAGAGATGTTTAATCGGGTTCAAGTCTGGGCTCTGGAAGGGCCACTCAAGGGCATTCAGAGACTTGTCCCGAAGCCACTCCTGCGCTGTCTTGGCTGTGTGCTTAGGGTTGCTGTCCTGTTGGTAGGTGAAGGTGAACCTTCATCCCAGTCTGAGGTCCTGAGCGCTCTGGTGCAGGTTTTCAGCAAGGATCTCTCTGTACTTTGCTCCATTCATATTTCCCTCAATCCTGACTAGTCTCCCAGTCCCTGCCGCTGAAAACATCCCCACAGCATGATGCAGCTACCACCATGTTTCATCATAGGGATGGTGCCAGGTTTCCTCTAGACGTGACACTTGGCATTCAGGCCAACGAGCTGAATCTTGGTTTCATCAGACCAGATAATCTTGTTTCTCATGGTCTGAGAGTCTTTAGGTGCCTTTTGGCAAATTCCAAGCGACCTGTCGTGCCTTTTACTGAGGAGTGGCTTTCTGTCTGGCCTCCACCTGATTGGTGGAGTGCTGCAGAGATAGTTGTCCTTTTGAAGGTTCTTGGACACCTCCCTGACCAAGGCCCTTCTCCCCGATTGCTCAGTTTGGCCGTGCGACCAGCTCTAGGAAGAGTCTTGGTGGTTCTAAACTTCTTCCATTTAAGAATGATCGAGGCCACTGTGTTCTTGGGGACCTTCAATGCTGCAGACATTTTTTGGTAACGTTCCCCAGATCTGTGCCTCGACACAATCCCGTCTTGGAGTTCTACGGACAATTCCTTCAACCTCATGGCTTGGTTTTTGCTCTGACATACACTGTCAACTGTGGGACCTTATATAGACAGGTGTGTGCCTTTCCAAATAATGTACAATCAATTGAATTTACAACAGGTGGACTCCAATCAAGTTGTAGAAACATCTCAATGATGATTAATGAAAACAGGATGCACCTGAGCTCAATTTTGAGTCTCATAGCAAAGGGTCTGAATATTTATGTAAATAAGGTATTTCCTTATTTTAGAATAAGGATGTAACATAACAAAATGTGGAAAAAGTCAAGGTGTTTGAATACTTTCCGTTTGAGGTACAGTCCTGACATTTTGTACAGAAATCATCTCCTCATGAGAATCAAGTTTATCATAAGGATCTGTAAGCTCCGCCCATTCACAAAAGTCAAAACAGTGGATCGATTTGAATATTTCATAGTCAATTAATTGACATCGACCGTTCTGTTACTATAAGTATAGTCTAGCGAGACTACTATCAATCCCTTGTCTACCCTTAAAAATAAATCATGTTTTATATCAATACATCTCCCTATCAAGCAGTGGAGTCTGTTCTCTGACATCCCATCCATTGTGAGCTAACTAGGTGCAGCTGTGTCAGCGGGTGATTGTCAAGCACATAACTTCCGGTCTCTTGGTAATTGACCGTTAATTAACAAAAATACATTTAGCATCTCCTGACTTCCACACACAGCCTACAAACCACTGATGCAGACCTTTGGAACATCTACATTTTAAAAAGTCTAATAAATCCATGTAAAATAGCCCACACCTTCACAATAAATCCATTATTTATTTTAGTCAGGTCTAAAGAAACATGATATGAAGAAACTGTAGTCTATTAGCGATGAACAGAATAGCATACTCTGCGTTGTCCTTATGTTAGGTCCTGATCTGTACGACTACAAACGACTACACTAGTTCATTTAGCAGACAACATTTGCTTACAATTCCTTGGAATTATTTTATATATTTTTTTTTTTAGTATGAACAATATAATTGAACATTGCTGAATAAAATATGAAGGATATTTTCTCAAAGCGATTTGAGGGAGTGCGCACATGCAGCTATTCTGTGTTGAGGGTTAACAAAGAAACAGATACACCTGCACTACCGTTCAAAAGTTTGGGGTCACTTAGAAATGTCCTTGTTTTTGAAAGAAAAGCACAAATAACTATCTCCCGAAACTCTTCAGTCTATTCTTGTTCTGAGAAATGAAGGCTATTCCATGTGAGAAATTGCCAAGAAACTGAAGATCTCGTACAACCCTATGTACTACTCCCTTCACAGAAAAGAATCCATGCCTTTCGCGGCCTGTAGCCGTTATGCCCTTGAGCTGAATATAATAATTATAATTCCCTTCTCCCCACTTCGTACCAGAGGCCCTCACATTCACATGGCTTTCAGTCACATGATCGGGTCTTTCTCACAGGCTACAAGTGAAGACTGACACATCTGGGACGCAACTGCACCCGTCCTTATCCAATTCCGAGGTGCATATTGAAGATATTGTAAGAACTGTCTACATTTACTTTTTCATCAGCCAACAAGATGATTAGGCCTAACGAACAGCAAAAGCACTAGCCTATGTCAATCTACTATCCCCCATAGTACAAAAATGGACCTATTTTATGAAATAAATAAATATTACAAACATAATCCGGGACAGTTGTGGGATGCGATAGATCCCAAATGAATACAACCACTAGCATTAAAAAAACCTGTTTAAGCAATGAGCCTGACGCAACAGATGAGAACGTTTAGCTTAAAATGTTGATAAACTATTAGACTATTTCTTCACATTATAAGCGCAGCAATGCACCCACGGCAGTAGGCTATAAGCGCAAATGTTCCATTAGCAGGAAAACATCATTCTCAAGAGTGACCACAAATGCAATTATGCATGGAATGCTTTTATTATATAGGTGCATTTGTATGGTGAAAATGATCTTCCCCAAACTTGAAACTCACGCACTGCGTACGTCTGCCAGTTAGGCTCTAAACCCCTTGTAAAGCGGATTAATGTGCTTAATTTTAAGAAGTTATTTTGCCACTTTAGTTGTGATACAAACCTTATCAAAGCATATATACAAGCATATATACAAAGCATATATACAAAAACATTTAAAGGTCCAAACAACAATGCATTGGCAGGACAATTCAAGCAAAGCCAATATGAGGCGATAACGTATTGGGTCTATAGCTTACTGCACAAACCTCATTGCTACAGTGCTGTTTTTTTGTCATGTTAAAAAAAAATCTGAGCGGTAGATCTCGGTTTGCATTTTTGACTCAAAGTGATCCTGACTCAGAAAAGGTTGTTGACCACTGGCCTAGCCTATAGAAAGCTGATGGGATCTTCCTCCTTTTAATAAAGGCCATCACTCTTGTTTTCTCACGCAATTACATAGCCTCTAGAAATGTTCCGCAAAATGAGCTCATAGACTCTCATGAAGTGTTTGATTTCGATACATTGGCATTGATGTCAGAGTAATTAGAGGGACAATAGAGTGCTGAGTACCAGGCACTTAGCAAGTTTGGTAGACTACAAATGACCATCAGTAGCATCAGAGCTTGGAGAAGCCTAACTGCCGTGACTAAAAGGTCTCGCGGAATTTGACTGCCATCATGACTCGTGACCGGCAGTGTGGCGGTAATACGGTCACTGTAACAGTCCAGTGTGGGAACACTAGGCTGCGTTTAGAGAACACTACACTTCACATAGCATGTGATAAGAACTCGTACACGGTACAGTACTAAAGGCGCGATAACCACTAGTATCTCCTAGGCTGCGTCCCACTACATTCCCTATATAGTGCACTACTTTTGACCAGAGCCCTATGGGCGTCTTCTCGAGACATCTTCCGAGAAGACCCTTTCCCAGGCTGTAGTCCCACCTGCTTTAAGGAGACCACCATCGTCCCAGTGCCCAAGAAAAACAAGGTGATGTGCCAAAAGACTGTCGCCCCGTCGCGCTTACCTCGGTCATCAGGAAGTGCTTAGAGAGCCTGGTCATGGCCCACATTAAGGCCAGCATGCCAGGCACACTGGACCCACTCCAATTTCCCTACCGCTCCAACAGATCCACGGAAGATACCATTTCCATCACTATTCACACGGCCGTAACACATCTGTAAAAGAGGAAAACCTATGTTAGAATGCTGTTCATTGACTGTAGCTCCAAGCTCGACACCAAGCTCAGAGCCCTGGATTTGGACACCACTCTCTGCAACTGGATCCTGGACTTCCTGACAGGCAAACCACAGGCTGTGAGGATTGGCAACAACCTGTCCTCCATTCTGACTCTTAACACCGGGGCCCCCCTGGGGTGTTTCCTCAGTCCTCTGCTGTACTTCCTGTTCACCCACGACTGCGTGGCTTTGCACAACACCAACTCCATCATCAAGTTTGCTGACGACACCACAGTTGTAACCAACAACGATGAGCAAGTACGCATTTTGTTGGACGATGTATACCATGCGTATTCCGTACATACAACGAATAAAAACTTGAATCTTGAAACTTGATGGGCCCCGGTCAAAAGCAATGCACTACGTAAGGAAAAGGGTGCCATTTGAGACGATGCCATGCACTTTGGAGACCCTTGGCAGAGGCTCAGTCATTGGCCAAATCATCTTCCTCTCTCTCTGCATTTCCTGTGTCCCTGTATCCTGTGTCACCCCATGTCCAGCTTGCTCTCTCCAAAAAGAGGGAAAGTGATAGCCCTGGAGGAGGGAGGGGGAGGAGGGAGAAGGATGGAGAATGAGAGGGGGTGGAAGTGAACCTCCGGAAGGAGGGTTGAAAGAAGTGTTTTGGGAGTCTTCCAGGGATCTGGGGAAGAAGTAATTTATTTGTGTGTGTGTGTGTGTGTGTAAGACAAGCAATGGGAAGTTGTTCTTATGTCAAGGCTCTCTTCTTTCCTTCCTGTTTTTCTCTTTAGGAAAACATGTTGTCGGTGTGCACACTATACAGACAATATGCATATGACTGTATTCATCATGCTATACAGACAATATGCATATGACTGTATTCATCATGCTATTGCAGAGGGATGAAAAAACCTATAGTAAATCTTAGTAAAAATGTACTACATGGTGTACTGTATATTGTCAATGAATAACATTGTTGATACACCTGCAGTGTATGTGACAATAAAACATCACTGCACAATGTAACACAAATGTAACACCTGAATACCAACTTACCCAAATGCGTGGAAACACTGATTGACACAAAGCCCTGCTTCGGGGTCAGGATCCTGTTTGTTAAATGAAATGTCAACATGTATTAACATATCTATTTGTGTGTGTGTGTGTGTGTGTGTGTGTGTGTGTGTGTGTGTGTGTGTGTGTGTGTGTGTGTGTGTTGTCAGTATGCCTGGGCACAGACATGAAGCTGGCCCTGCCCTCCAGTCTGGAGAACCACTATGAGACCCTGAGGCTGCTCTACACTGACTGCCAGGTGGTGCACGGCAACTTAGAGATCACGCATCTTCGGGGCAAGCCGGACCTCTCCTTCCTACAGGTATGTGTGTGTTTGCAAGACTTTTTCCCTACTTGTTATCAATGCTAACATCCCTCCCTCCCTCCCCCTCTCCTTCTCTCTCCAGGGTATCGTGGAGGTGCAGGGCTATGTCTTAATTGCCCATGTGTCTGTGAGCGTTGTGCCTCTGGACAACCTGCGTATCATCCGGGGCAGCCAGCTGTACAACTCCAGCTATGCTCTGGCTGTCCTGGACAACACCCTCCCTCAAGGGGGGCCGGGCCTAAGGGTGCTCCACCTTCGCAGTCTCACAGGTGAGTGAGGGGCCAGAGAGTGAGAGGGAAGTCTTTTGGGGGATACATGAGGGACGTAAACGTAACGCAATGAAGGGATAGATTGGATGCTCATAGGCCCTTTTTGTAATTATTAAAAAATGCACCCTTCTTAGTAGACATGATTGAACAGGTGAATGCAAGGGCTTTACCACATGGCTTTTTCCTGTCCAGTCATTTCTCATCAGTGATTACTTAAAGGAACGTCTCTTGTTATGTTTTTTTTGTCAGTTCCTCTGTGAACATTTTGAACTGAGCCTTCCTTCCCTGCCCTCTTAACCCTATAGAGATCCTGCTGGGTGGGGTGCATATTTGGGGAAACCAGCAGCTCTGTTTCCCAGACCCCCAGCACATGGAGTGGAGGGACACACTGGATGAAAAGAACACACATGCCAAGCAGCTCCGCCTTCAGGCCCGAGCCCCCAACTGTGAGTGTTCCTGTTATGGGAGTGTACACACACACACAGTGCCTTCGGAAAGTATTCAGACCCCTTGACTTTTTCCACATTTGGTTTTTCTAAAATGTATTGAATTGTTTTTTTTCCCCTCAACAATCTACACACAATACCCCATAATGGCAAAGCAAAACAGAAATATCACATTTACATAAGTATTCAGACCCTTTACTCAGTACTTTGTTGAAGCACCTTCGGCAGCAATTACAGCCTCGAGTCTTCTATAAGCTTGGCACACGTGTATTTGCTGAGTTTCTCCCATTCTTCTCTGGTGAACCTTCGTCCCAGTCTGAGGTCCTGAGGACTCTGGAGCAGGTTTTCATCAAGGATCTCTCTGTACTTTGCTCTGTTCATCTTTCCCTCGATCCTGACTAGTCTCCCAGTCCCTGCTGCTGAAAAACATCCACACAGCATGCTGCTGCCACCACCATGCTTCACTGTAGGGATGGTGCCAGGTTTCCTCCAGAAGTGAATCTTGGTTTCATCAGACCAGATAATCTTGTTTCTCATGGTCTGAGAGTCCTTTAGGTGCCTTTTGGCAAACTCCAAGTGGGCTGTCATGTGCCTTTTACTGAGGAGTTGCTTCTGTCTGGCCACTCTACCATAAAGGCCTGATTGGTGGAGTGCTGCAGAGATGGTTGTCCTATTGGAAGGGTCTCCCATCTCCACAGAGGAACTCTGGAGCTCTGTCAGAGTGATCATTGGGTTCTTGGTCACCTCCCTTCTCCCCTGATTGCTCAGTTTGGCCGGTCGGCCAGCTCTAGGAAGCTTCTTCCATTTAAGAATGATGGAGGCCAGAGAATTCTTGGCGATCTCCAATGCTGCAGACATTTTTTGGTACCCTTCCCCGGACCTGTGCCTCGACACAATCCTGTCTCTGAGCTCTACGGACAATTCCTTCAACCTCATGGCTTGGTTTTTGCTCTGACATGCACTGTCAACTGTGGGACCTTATATAGACAGGTGTGTGCCTTTCCAAAGCATGTCCAATCAATTGAATTTACAACAGGTGGACTCCAATCAAGTTGTAGAAACATCTCAAGGATGATGAATGGAAACAGGATGTACCTGAGCTCAATTTTGAGTCTCATAGCAAAGGGTCTGAATACTTCAATTTTGTATATATTTGTAAAAAAATCTAAAAACCTGTTTTCGCTTTGTCATTATGGGGTATTGTGTCATTATGGGGTATTGTGTCATTATGGGGTATTGTGTCATTGTGGGGTATTGGGTCATTGTGGGGTATCGGGTCATTGTGGGGTATCGGGGTCATTGTGGGGTATCGGGTCATTGTGGGGTATCGGGTCATTGTGGGGTATCGGGTCATTGTGGGGTATCGGGTCATTGTGGGGTATCGGGTCATTGTGGGGTATCGGGTCATTGTGGGGTATTGTGTGTTGATATCTGAGGATTGTTTTTATTTAATGCATTTTAGAATAAGGCTGTAACGTAACAAAATGTGGAAAAAGTCAAGGGGTCTGAATACTTTCCGAATGCACTGTACTAACAATATATAGATGTACGCAGATAAATGCTTAGGTGAGGCGTTGTTGACCGTCTATGCCTTTTGTCCCAGGTCCAAAGTGCTCCACTGCGTGTGGAAAGAGAGGCTGCTGGGGAGAGACGGAGCAAGACTGCCAGACCTGTGAGTCTGTCTGTCTGTCCATCCATCCTTTCTTCTCTCAATCTGTTTATTTCTGTCTTTATGTGTCCATTCTGTCTCTTCTTCCTTTTCTCTGTATCTCTTCTTCATCACATTTCTAGATTAAATGACATCACAATCCCCCCCTCTCTCTCTCACACACTTTCTCTCTTTCTCTCTCCCCCTATAGTGACCCATGTGCACTGTGCGTCAGGGTGTCTGCGCTGTAAGGGACCACAGCCCAATGATTGCTGCCACATGCAGTGTGCTGCCGGCTGCACTGGGCCCAAAGACGAAGACTGCCTGGTGAGAATACTGCCATACCACACACACACACAGCAACAATTTGTCTTGACTCTTGCTTCGAATGTGTCCATTTTTCTTTGTATTGGTTCCTACAGTTGCGCCAGGAGGAAATAGTATGGCAGTATCCAGTTGTTCTGCCAATACTGCGGCACAACATAACTTTTTAATTCTAACTCAACTTCTAAAGAACTGCCTCTGTTTTACAGTCATGCCGTCACTTCAACGACAGCGGGAAGTGTAAAGACAACTGTCCGCCCCCCAACATCTACGAGGCGGTCACCTTCGTGTCCAAACCCAACCCCAACAGGAAGTTCAGCTTCGGGGCCACCTGCGTCAAGACATGTCCCTGTAAGCTTGGCTTATTTTCCTGTATATATAAATGTCCCTTTTTTCCTCTGTCTGTCTCTGTTTCACTCGCTCTCTGTTTCTCTCTTTTTCTCTCTGGTTTTGTCTGTCTGTCTCTCAAATGAATGATATTGTCTATCTCTACCCCTCCTCACCTATTTCTACTCAATTAAATTTAGGTCAATTCAATTCAAAAGGCTTTATTTGCATGGAGAGTGTAGCGTCACTTCCTGTACATTGCCAAAGAAAACATATAGAAATATCTTAAAATCAACGTCTCTCTCTCTCTCTGTAGATAACTACCTAGCCATGGAAGTGGCCTGTACCATGGTGTGTCCTAAAGCTAACCAGGAAGTGATTATCACCCAGCCTGACGGAAATGAGACACAGACACAGAAGTGTGAGAAGTGTGACGGGGAATGTCCAAAAGGTTTGTGTGTTTGTTTGTTTGTGTGTGTGTGTGTGTGTGTGTGTGTGTGTGTGTGTGTGTGTGTGTGTGTGTGTGTGTGTGTGTGTGTGTGTATTCACCATGACTGTATATCTGTGTGTTCCAGTGTGCTATGGGCTGGGCATGGGTGATCTCCAGGGCTACTCCTGGGTGAGCTCCTCCAACGTGGCCCAGTTCACTGGCTGCAATAAGATCTATGGCAGTCTGGCTTTCCTTCCTCAGAGCTTCACAGGGTAACTGCTTTATGTCTCTCTTTACCTTTTATCTGGCTCACTAAGAGAGTTAGTCTGTTACCAACAGCCACTAAAAACCTGGGTTCAACCTGGGCGAGGATTTCAGTTTACAAGCAAGCTCAATCCAGCAATCAGGTCTGAGCCTCTTGCCCATTTGTTGTGGCATCTCCATGCAAGAAAGAGACGTCTTCCTGTAAATAGGTAGTATGGAAGAACTTGCCACATTCACGCTTCCTCACGGGAAGCAATCGCTTGCCGAGTCTCTAGGTTTCAAACCTTTCTGGCACTAGCACACACTGAATCGCACGGATATGACACAATAATGGGCAAGTGGCTGGGGGATGTCACGGCAGCTATCTTATACCTGAAAGCTCCCCCCACATTAACTTGTCACATGTTGAGTTGTTATGATGGTGTTCATGTCCGTATTGACTACACTCGTGTGATATCTGTGTTCCTTTTGAACAGGGACCCATTGGCTAACATGACAGGTCTGACCCTCAGTGAGCTGGATGCATTCAAGAATTTGGAGGAGATCACAGGTACTGAACACACGCATACACATGCATGTACACATAAACACGCATGCACTCACGCACATACACGCACAGCCATTTACGCACACAAACTCTTTACTTTCTTTGGGGACAGCATTGATTCTGTTTATTTTCCTTACAGGATATCTGTACATTGATGCGTGGCCAGCCAACTGGACTGACCTGAGTGTGTTTGAGAACCTGAAAGTGATCCGAGGAAGGATGCTCTATAAGTAAGTCTGTAAAACTGTCTCTCTGTTTGTAAAACTGTCTATCTTTCTGTTTTGTCGGCCTTTCCGTCTGTCCACTTGTTTCAGTCTACTAATGTTTCATAAAGTCTGTCTTATTTAATACTTTTTTGTCTGTCTGTTTGTCTTGCCAGTCAATGTCAATTACTACCTGTCTCGCTGCCTCTTTGTCTGTCTGCCTACCTGTCTAGGTTTGTCCTCATTATATGTGTACATGTTATATGTATGTCTGCCTATCTGTCTGGTCAAGGATTCAGGGATAAACTTTGGGTTATAAAAGCTAATGATTACCTAGCACAGCTGCCTGTGGCTGCAGGGTGATATTGTAAATATTGCAGGTTAGAGTGGATGGAAGTCTGTACACTTGTTACTGGAGCATGCTGTTGTCACGTCTCTGGCTTTGATTAAATGTGAGACATGCTATTTTATGAAATCGATTACCTAACATTTAATTGATGACGTGATTGAATTAAATCCTGCAACAATTAACTCACTAATAACCTGGGGCACCACAGAAGTGTGTTTATAGAGCTGCTGTCTTCTGAATAAAAACTCTTAAAGATCTGAAGATCTTATATCAAATAGCAGTCAATTATTTAATCGTCATCTCATTATCAGTCAGTCTCATCCTGAATCGTAAGATCTAAATCGCACAAATCCTAGCTCCCATGTTTAAATCAGCATCCACAAATTGTCTTAATGATTTATTTACTAGCTAAAGAATCACACAGGATTACATATATATACAAAAGTATAGATCATACATGTTAGCAATAATGCCATGAAAAGTCCCTAGTGGGCTTTTCCGATATGACGGCTAGTTACACAAAGGAAAGGGGAGGGGTTGGAGTGAAATGAGCGGGAAGAGAGACAAAGGCTTATGGGTCTGGGCTGAAGATATGCTAACGTAAACACAAAACCTTTTACACTTTAATAACCGCCCATTCGGATAAATGAAATGCAATTATATATTTACGATTGAGCTTGGCTTCGATAGATGGGCCAAAGACGGAAGACTCTGGTCCTTTGGAGAGTCTTTCTGGCTGTAGTGTCTGTAGAGCGGATACGTTGGAGTACCCAGTTCTATGCAGGTACTGTGTTCGTCCTAGGCCGTGTTCATCACTGCAGCTGAGAACCGTGACGACTAGGATTGAATCACTTCTTTGAATCACAGTTCAAAGTTCATTCCAAGTTACCATAATCTGCTCGTACTGTATTCTGGCTGGTCTAGTCAAAATTCACAATTTTAACTTGGCGATCGTCATCTCCAAGTTATAATTCGCATGATAGCGTTCAAACAGTAATTCAATTTAGTCCTTTTAAAACGCGGGGCAATAGTCCTAGCATCCTCGGGAACTGATGTTAACTTTCGCCAATGGGCTTTTGTACTGGGTGAGGGAAGGGCGTGTTTCATAGTTCTCAACCAATGACTGGTCACCTGGGTGTGTTTACTGACTTGGGCACAAGTTAGTGACAATTTGCATTTTAGAAGACTTAACATTACATTTAATCTTTTCACAAATAGTTTCATATTCAAACACATACAGTCATGTGAAAAAGTAAGTACACCCCCTGGAAAGTTGTCTTTTTTAAAATGTATTATTATTATTATTATTTTTTCCATATTTGGACAGATGGATATATAATGCCACCGCCTCCATGCTTTATGGTTGGTATGAGGTTCTTCTATTCAAAGGCAGTGTTTTAGTTTTCGCCAAACATGGCGTCTGGCATTGTGGCCAAACAACTCCACCTTTGACTCATCTGTCCAGAGCACATTGTTCCATTAGTTTTGGTCTTTACCCAGGTGTTGCCTGGCAAACGTCAGTTGTGTCTTGATATAATTGTTTTGAGAGCAGAGGCTTCTTCCTTCCGTCTCTTTCTGACAGTTGCACTTTGACATTGATGGTGGCAAGAGAGGCCTGTAGATCCCTTGATGTTACCCTGGGGTTCTTAGAGACTTCTATTAGCATCTTTCGGTCAGCTCTTGGGCTGAATTTGGTGGGACGACCTGTCCTAGGTAGATTACCAGTGATCTGGAATTTTCTCCATTTATAGATGAGCTGTCAGACAGTGGAATGATGTACTTTGAATTGCTTGGAAATTGATTTGTAACCCCTCCCAGACCCATGGGCATTAATAATCTTTCTTCTGAGGGCCTCGGATAGGTCTTTTGATCTTTGAATGATGTGTTTCCACACACCAATATGGTTAAGACCAAACCAGACCAAGTTTCTTTATGGAAGGCTGGACCCTCCTAAGTTTCTCTCTAATGTTTTCTAATCATTTGCACTTTTGGTACACCTAATTCAAAGTTTTTGCCATTTTATGTGATGGTAAAGGTAGGGTTTTTTGTGTGTGATTTGTTAGATTGGGTTTCCTTTATCAATGCATGTGTTTAGAATTTAGTGTCCAAATCTGTAAAAAAAAAAAAAAAGACCACTTTCCAGGGGGATGTAACTTTTTCACATGACTGTAAATTGCATAACAATTCCATGTCAATCTGATAACCAGAATGTGTAGGCTTCCCAAGATCGTTTGTCGTCCTGTCATCCGATATAATGTTCCAGACAACAACTGATCTGACATCATATTCTTTAAATACCAACGGACACTTTCAACTGGAAAAGAAAGGGAAATATTGTTCCATTCCCAACCTTTCACTGTTACTGTACTGTAGTCTTTCTCTGTGGTAACAAAAGGGTCTCTCTCCAAACTCCGTTTTGGTAGAGTAGAGAGAGAGAAGGGAGGTATTTATGGAGGGTCATAAACCGGTGGGGGGGAGAGAGAAGGGGGTTTTGACCCACCCTCCACCCAACAGGGCAACGTCGTGACACTGTGTTGATCTGAGAATGTTCTTGTACTTATTTTTGCTTTCAGTTTTCAGTGTTTCTGTCAAGCTTTGTCTATGTTCTCTTGCACTCCTCCCCTTACCCGTCTTCTGCCATCCTTCTCTCTTTTCTTAACCCCATTTTCTCCTCCAACATTTTTCACTCCCAGAAATAGCTCTAAATGTTCTAAATAACGGGCGCTCCGACATTATACCTCCGACGCTATACCTCCGACGCTATACCTCCGACGCTATACCTCCGACGCTATACCTCCGACGCTATACCTCTGATACTATACCTCTGATACTATACCGATTGGATTGTGTGTGGTCTGCTGTTGTACTAAAGTCCCCCGTCAAGGGAATTGTAAAACAAAACCAAAAAAAATACAACATAATTTGTGCTGCAGATGATAACTTTACTTACAGTGCGTTAGTGCAGGTGTCTTCAACCATACTACTAAATTAATAATTATACTCTCTCCTCTCCTTCCTTTAGGGGTGTGTTCTCTCTGGGGGTCCAGTCAATACAGATCCGTTCTCTGGGTCTGCGTTCACTCAGGAGCATCAGTGGGGGTCTGGTCCTGATCCACAACAACTCCCAGCTCTGCTACACCCAGGACCTGCCCTGGGGGACCCTGTTGCACCCCACCCAGGGGCCCCACCGAATCATCAATGCCAACCAGGATCCCCAGGAGTGTGGTATGCATAACGCGCACACATTCATGAATGACAACATGCTAATATGAAAATTTGTTAAGTTGACTGAATCTAATCTTGATTTCTCCCCGTCTTCTCCTCCTAGTGGGGGAGGGCCGTGTGTGTCACCTGCTGTGTGCTAAGGGCTGCTGGGGGCCGGGGCCCAGCCAGTGTGTGGCCTGTGTGAAATTCCAGCGCGGGAAGGAGTGCGTGGAGGAGTGCGACATTTATCAGGGGTGAGAGACAGTCGAACAACCTGTCACACTCACATACGTACTCACACGCTCTCCTGGCTTCTATGGCTGGAGAGGAAGTAGAAGTGTGTGGAGGAGTGCGATATCTTTCAGGGATGAGAGACGAAGGGGGTGCCGTTTGTAACAGCTGTATGTTATGATAAAGGTGCATTTTGTGCCATGAAATGCAAACATTGCCGTCTTTTGCATCCACAAAATGGAGATGGTCATGAATGGGGAGTGTACTGTATGTTCAGAGAAAAAAATCTATTCAAATGCAGAAATGACAAGTGGACCAAATGATGAAGCATTTAGCCAATCAATCGAAAAGCTTTTATTGTTTAATCTGCATTCTGGTTTCTTTGGTTGATCCAGACCACGTATTGACTAAACTGACACTCGGGTTAAAATATCTAAACCAACCGTGAATCAAGTATATTCATCTGGGGCATGTCGAAACACATTAAACATGAATGGACTTTTAGCTAGCTTGCTATGGCTAGCCAATTTGTCCTGGGAGATGAACATTGGGTTTTTATTTTACCTGAAATGCTTATGTTGCTTTTTTGTTGGATCTTTGTAGAATTTTGACCTGGAGTTCTGTTGCTATACTCTGACTATTAACACTAGAAAAGCTGTGTATTGAGCAATCCCATTCTGAGCCAATGCATTCTAACAGGCTAATGCATACATTTCATATATGCTTAAAAAAATATATGCACAATTTAGGTAAAATGAGAATAGGATATGAAAAAAATCATTTTCATTCATTTGTTACTGTAGACTATAGCCTATGTAAAAAACGAAAAACCACAGAACACCACAATTCAAGTGTTATACACCATCACATTTTGTTAAGGCAGGTCTTAACTACATGGAACAACAGATAGTCCTTACTGCTATTAGCCCATACAAACACATTGAATAACAGATTCACTACATGGAACAACAGATAGTCCTTACTGCTATTAGCCCATACAAACACACTGAATAACAGATTCACTACATGGAACAACAGATAGTCCTTACTGCTATTAGCCCATACAAACACACTGAATAACAGATTCACTACATGGAACAACAGATAGTCCTTACTGCTATTAGCCCATACAAACACACTGAATAACAGATTCACTACATGGAACAACAGATAGTCCTTACTGCTATTAGCCCATACAAACACACTGAATAACAGATTCACTACATGGAACAACAGATAGTCCTTACTGCTATTAGCCCATACAAACACACTGAATAACAGATTCACTACATGGAACAACAGATAGTCCTTACTGCTATTAGCCCATACAAACACACTGAATAACAGATTCACTACATGGAACAACAGATAGTCCTTACTGCTATTAGCCCATACAAACACACTGAATAACAGATTCACTACATGGAACAACAGATAGTCCTTACTGCTATTAGCCCATACAAACACACTGAATAACAGATTCACTACATGGAACAACAGATAGTCCTTACTGCTATTAGCCCATACAAACACACTGAATAACAGATTCACTACATGGAACAACAGATAGTCCTTACTGCTATTAGCCCATACAAACACATTGAATAACAGATTCACTACATGGAACAACAGATAGTCCTTACTGCTATTAGCCCATACAAACACACTGAATAACAGATTCACTACATGGAACAACAGATAGTCCTTACTGCTATTAGCCCATACAAACACACTGAATAACAGATTCACTACATGGAACAACAGATAGTCCTTACTGCTATTAGCCCATACAAACACACTGAATAACAGATTCACTACATGGAACAACAGATAGTCCTTACTGCTATTAGCCCATACAAACACACGGAATAACAGATTCACTACATGGAACAACAGATAGTCCTTACTGCTATTAGCCCATACAAACACACTGAATAACAGATTCACTACATGGAACAACAGATAGTCCTTACTGCTATTAGCCCATACAAACACACTGAATAACAGATTCACTACATGGAACAACAGATAGTCCTTACTGCTATTAGCCCATACAAACACACTGAATAACAGATTCACTACATGGAACAACAGATAGTCCTTACTGCTATTAGCCCATACAAACACACTGAATAACAGATTCACTACATGGAACAACAGATAGTCCTTACTGCTATTAGCCCATACAAACACACTGAATAACAGATTCACTACATGGAACAACAGATAGTCCTTACTGCTATTAGCCCATACAAACACACTGAATAACAGATTCACTACATGGAACAACAGATAGTCCTTACTGCTATTAGCCCATACAAACACACTGAATAACAGATTCACTACATGGAACAACAGATAGTCCTTACTGCTATTAGCCCATACAAACACACTGAATAACAGATTCACTACATGGAACAACAGATAGTCCTTACTGCTATTAGCCCATACAAACACACTGAATAACAGATTCACTACATGGAACAACAGATAGTCCTTACTGCTATTAGCCCATACAAACACACGGAATAACAGATTCACTACATGGAACAACAGATAGTCCTTACTGCTATTAGCCCATACAAACACACTGAATAACAGATTCACTACATGGAACAACAGATAGTCCTTACTGCTATTAGCCCATACAAACACACTGAATAACAGATTCACTACATGGAACAACAGATAGTCCTTACTGCTATTAGCCCATACAAACACACTGAATAACAGATTCACTACATGGAACAACAGATAGTCCTTACTGCTATTAGCCCATACAAACACACTGAATAACAGATTCACTACATGGAACAACAGATAGTCCTTACTGCTATTAGCCCATACAAACACACTGAATAACAGATTCACTACATGGAACAACAGATAGTCCTTACTGCTATTAGCCCATACAAACACACTGAATAACAGATTCACTACATGGAACAACAGATAGTCCTTACTGCTATTAGCCCATACAAACACACTGAATAACAGATTCACTACATGGAACAACAGATAGTCCTTACTGCTATTAGCCCATACAAACACACTGAATAACAGATTCACTACATGGAACAACAGATAGGCATCACCTTAAATGTAAACAGGCCCTCAGCACAGACAAAAGCAGTCATGTCCTTGCTGTCCTGGTCCATCTCAACCTGCCAGTAGCCACTATTGAGGTCGAGGGTGGTGAACACAACAGCACCAGACAATGACTCCAGGATCTCTTGGATGGTGGGAAGAGGATAGGCATCAGTCTGGGAGACGTTGTTGGTCTTCCTATAGTCCACACAACATCTAAGACCACCTGTCTTCTTTGGGAGGAGGACAGCAGGAGCTGCCCAGGGAGAGGAGGAACGTTCAATTCTTTTTTGTGTCAACATATTAATAATGAGTCCCTTTTGGATGATTTGCTTCGCTGGGGACAAACAATATGGCTTCTGCTTGATCGGCATTTCCTGTGTAAGGAATATTTTGTGCTTCAGGAGCCTGGTGCGTCCTCGATGTTCATACATCAGAGTTATTCAGCCTTAACTCCTCTGGCTGTTCCAGCTAAGCTCTTCTCATAGCCTGTAAAAGGAGATCATCAGCAGGATTACCAGGGGTTATTTGTACCTATGGTGTCGGAAATCTTCCGGTAAATGTTCGGAATTTATCCGGAGATTTTTCATGGGAAGTTAAGCCCTGGAATTCATCAAAAAAGTTAGCTTATAGCAGCAAACCTTTTTTGTGGGATACACATAAGGAAATTCTAGGTTTTGTTGCATATTTTGGTTAAACTATCCCCAATTCAATGGAATTGCAACCCTCTGCACGCACAGTGCATTCTTCGATCACATGTACAGCTGATTCTCAAGATCACTAATGAGATGCTATTGAGCCCACACTACTACACTGTCTGAGCCAGTGGGGTGAATATATTTTATGACATACATAATTTTTTAACTAGTAAATAGTAGCCTTCAAATCATTTCTAACTTGTTAACAATTTCTGCTAGTTAGTTTTTGCTACCGTGTGGGTTTTAGCTTGCTTGAGCCTGCTAACTGCGGAGTGTTAATTCACCTGTTTCCATACATGTTTCATTTTAAAACATGTATGAATGTCTTGCTCGAGCTGTGTATGCAACTGTTTCACCTCTGATGCTTACAGGCAATGTGTATTGGAAGAGATTTCTGAATGTTCTTCACCCAACATACACCCCTCCAACCAGACATGCTTTATCTACTCATTTGCTGGATGCAGAGTTCAACAGAGTTCAAGTGAAGGTGAAGCAAATCATAGAGAAAGCATACTATTGCAATCATCTCTGATGTGTGGTCGAATGTTCGTGGGCAAGGTATAATTAACTACATCATCTCCACCACTCAACCAGTATTCTACAAGAGCACAGACACAAGGGACAATAGACACACCGAGCTCTACATTGCAGATGAGCTAAAGGCAGTCATCAATGACCTTGGACCACAGAAGGTATTTGCACTGGTGACAGACAATGCTGCGACCATGAAGGCTCCTTGGTCTAAAGTGGAGGAGTCCTACCCTCATTTCACACCCATTGGCTGTGCTGCTCATGCATTGAATCTGCTCCTCAAGGACATCATGGCACTGAAAATAATGGATACACTCTACAAGAGAGCCAAGGAAATGGTTAGGTATGTGACGGGTCATCAAGTAATAGCAGCAATCTACCTCATCAAGCAAAGTAAGAAGAATAAGAGCAGCACATTGAAGCTGCCCAGCAACACCCGTTGGGGTGGCGTTGTCATCATGTTTGACAGTCTCCTGGAGGGGAAGGAGTCTGTCCAAGAAATGGCCATATCACAGTCTGTCGATATGGACAGCCCCATCAGGAGGATCCTCCTGGATTATATATTTTGGGAGAGAGTGGTAAGCAGCCTGAAACCTATAGCAGTAGCCATTGCACAGATTGAGGGAGACAATGCCATCCTGTCTGATATTCAGACTCTGCTTGCAGATGTAAGAGAAGAAATCCGTACTGCCCTGCCCAATTCACTGTTGCTCCAAGCAGAGGAAACTGCAGTTCTGAAATATATCAAAAAGCGTGAAGACTTCTGCCTGAAGCCCATACACGCACCAGTGTACATTTTGGACCCCAAGTATGCTGGCAAGAGCATCCTGTCTGGTGCAGAGATCAACAAGGCCTATGGTGTCATCACTACCGTGTCTCGCCACCTTGGCCTGGATGAGGGCAAGGTTCTTGGCAGTCTGGCAAAGTACAGTTCCAAGCAAGGGCTTTGGGATGGAGATGCAATATGGCAGTCGTGCTAACAAATCTCATCAGCCACCTGGTGGAAGAGACTTTGTGAATCTGAGGCTCTTTCCCCTGTTGCCTCCATCATCCTCCAAATCCCACCAACATCAGCCGCTTCAGAGCGCAACTGGTCCTTGTTTGGGAACACACACACACACCAAAGCATGCAACAGGCTGACCAATACAAGGGTTGAAATATTGGTGGCCTTCCGGGCAAATTTGAGGCTATTTGAGCCTGACAACGAGCCATCCTCAACAAGGTTGGAAAGTGACAGTGAAGATGAGGCCTCAGAGTCTGATGTTCAAGAGGTGGACATTGAGGAGGTCCAGGGAGAAGACATGGAAGCCTGAGAGGAAGACAACCAAAGCTTACTTTTCTAGACTATCATTTTACAGATAGTATGTTGAAAACGTTTTTGGGAGATGCGATGGTTCATTGGGGATCATTCAATATTCCCTTTCTTTTGTTGTTCAGTGAAATCATCCCATGTGAAGAGTCAACTCATTTAATTAAAGTTCAATTCGTAACTAAATTGTTTTTTTTATTTCTATTGGAAGGATTTAATAATTTGCAATTATGTCTACTTATAAGGTAAAAGGTTTATCTTTCTGTCTCCATAGGATATGGTAAATATACCCAATGCAAAAAAACGTCTACATTTAGATGGTATTAATAATAATTTGCAAATATTTATGTTAATTCCCATGGAAAGTTTCCACCTCTGAATATTCCCCAAAATGTGCCAAAGTCTCTTTCAGATCATAGTAAATGTAATTTAGATGATAATAATAATTAAATGATAATCAATAATACTATAGATACTCGCTGCTATAGGATGAAAGGAGAAGAGATTGAGTGGTTAAAAAAATAATATGAAGCAGTGAGGGGTTTAGAGAATAGCAGCAAAATGCAACAATCTAATTCTTGAACGACAGCATAGAATTCTGGTACAGCGCGCAAAAAATAACTCGTAAGGGCTGTTTATATTTATTTATTTATTTATTTTTTACTTTGAAGCAAAACAGACAGGGTTGGCTTACATTCAAAGGATTATTGACAACATGTTGCCATGTCTCCAAATGTTTATTGAAAACACAAAACAATTTGCACAATAAGCACTTGTTGTCTCTCAAATACACCGTTACAGTTGTTGGTTAGCTAGCTAGCAATTCTTTTTGCCATATTAGCATAAATGTGAAGAAATAAGTCAAACACCTCAGCAAGATATGGTATCAAGAATTGGATACATCTTGCTTAAAAGAGCCGCCTACATTTTAGTGACGTTGTCTATAGGGATTTTAATTTTTTTTAATGATCATCTTGAGATGCAGGTAGAGTGTGTGGACTGTTTGGATGTGTAACTAAGGCGATTATGATAATGATGACGGGATGGTGATAATGACTGTGACAATGGTGATGATGATGATGGTGGTGATGTGTTTGGTACAGGTCCCCGAGGGAGTTTTTCGACAGCTCCGAGAGAGTCTGTGGCGCCTGTCACTCGGAGTGTCGCCCCATCAATGGCTCTGCCTCCTGCGTAGGCCCGGTAAGACGCGTGTGTTTTTGTCTATGAGTGGGTGTGTGTGTGTGTTTCATATGTTTGTGTGTATTTTTATTTACTGTTTTAGATACTGAATGTTATCAGATCTTCAACCAAAACCTAATACTAGATAAAGGGAACCAGAGTGAAGAAATGGCCCAACAATTTCATACTTATTTCATAAACAAAGTTATGCAACACCCAATAACTGGTTGTGCCACCTTTAGCTGCAATGACTCCAACCAAACGCTTCCTGTAGTTGTTGATCAGTCTCTCACGTCGCTGTGGAGGAAGTTTGGCCCACTCTTCCATGCAAAACTGTTTTAACTCAGCGAAATTTGCAGGGTTTTCAAGCATGAATTGCTAATTTCAAGTCCTGCCACAACGTCTCAATTGAGATTAGGTCCGGACTTTGACTAGGCCATTCTAAAACTTCAAATGTGTTGCTTTTAAGCCATTTCTATGTAGATTTGACGGTGTGCGTCTCAGCTTCAGCTCACAGATGGATGACCTGACATTCTCCTGTTGAATTATCTGATACAGTAAGAACCTTACTTCCACAGTAAGAACCTCATACCAAAGGTCAAGCATGGCAGTGGTAGTGTGATGGTTTGGGGATGCTTTGCTGCCTCAGGTCCTGGATGACTTGCCTTAATAGAAGGAACCATTAATTCTGTTCCGTATCAGAGAATTCTACAGGAAAATGTCAGGTCATCCGTCTGTGAGCTGAAGCTGAAGGTCAGCTGGGTGATGCAGCAAGACAATGATCCAAAACACACATTCAAGTCTCCATGAAAATGGTTAAAAAGCAACACATTTGAAGTTTCAGGAAGCATTTGGTTGGAGTCATAGCAGCCAAAGGTGGCACAACCAGTTAGAGTGTAAGGGGGCAATTACTTTTTCACACGTGTGTGTGTGTGTGTGTGTGTGTGTGTGTGTGTGTGTGTGTGTGTGTGTGTGTGTGTGTGTGTGTGTGTGTGTGTGTGTGTGTGTGTGTGTGTGTGTGTGTGTGTGTGTGTGTGTGTGTGTGAGAGAATACTGTGTGTGTGTGTGAGAATACTATGTGTGTGTGTGTGTGTGTGGGGGGGAATCTAAGCCCCTCTTTCGTCTTACCTACAGGGGGCCCACCAATGTACAGATTGCCTGCACTACCAGGATGGGGAGGTGTGTGTGGAGAAATGTCCCAGTGGGTTGAAGGAGGATCAGCACACTGTGTGGAAATACAGCAACGCCACGGGCCACTGCCTCTCCTGTAACACCAACTGTACACTCTCGTGAGTGTACACACACTCACACACACACACACACACACACACAGGCATGTGATCGCACACTTACACACAAACTTAAACCGACACACACACACAGATATGACAGGAGATGTTCACACACAAACAGGCGCGTGAACAAACACTCATCACCACCAAATGCTAATGCTGCTCCTTCACTTTCTCAGGTGCACTCAGAAGGATGAAAGAGGCTGCCCCATCCATATCAGAACAGGGTAAAGTATCTGTCATGTTCTAAAAATACTCTAACTGATATCCCCGTTGTCTTTCAAGGTTTATTTGGTGCTGTTTCTCAACTCGTTCCCATTCTGTATTTTCCAACTGTCTCCTGCTCTATAACTTGAGTTCTCCAGTGTCACCTCCGAGCTTTTTATCCTGTTGGTCGAGGTTTACGTAATCTGCTTCAATGCGTTCACCAAATATTCACAAGGAAACCAAGAGGTTTATGAATGTGTAGTAGCAGTAATAAGAGGCGGAGGTCCTTGATGAATTTGAATGTTGCTCTGTCTTTCCAGGCCGGGCACATCAATCGCGGCGGCGGTGGGCGGGGCGATTCTCTTCCTCATCTTATTGGGTCTGCTGGTGTTCTACCTACGCCGACAGACACAGCTCAAGAGGAAGGAGACGTTAAGGAGAATCCTCCAGGAGCACGAGGTGGGTGTGGGCACAACCGTGACACATGGGGCTGTTGCAAAGCATCATGGAGGTTGTAGTTCAAAAGACAGGTTTTGGAAAATGATTCATGTGAAGCTTGCAAATTATATCTTTGTAATATCAATAGGTAGCCACTTGTAAAGATCATACAATGTTGTTTATAAGCTGTCTGTCTTATAAGGGTTAAAGCTCTCAGTCACTGCAACAGATTTCCTTCATATGGATTCGTATGATTTTTTTTTTTATATATTGAAAAGGACTGGAATTGGTCAAGTTTAATACATGTACAAAATGATCATATTTTCCTAAGAACATGATGGTCATGCCTTTTTTCATGAAAGGGCAGCTTAACTTGGCCCCAGACAATCGATAGATTGGGTGACATATCTTAGACACTGATCAACTTACGTTTCAATCATGTCACCTTTTTTCTTCTTTAACCCTTGTAGTTAATCTGTTACGAGGGTTTTCCGGGGGGAAATAAATGGTGTAGGTCTTGCAGTAACATAAAGCGTGATAAAAGTTTCAGTTCAAAGTGAAAAGGTCAGTGATTGCAGTTCTAGTTTTAACAGCAAGCATGATGGGAGTCTTCTCTCTGTCTGTAGCTGGTGGAGCCTCTGACTCCCAGCGGTGCCATGCCCAATCAGGCCCAGATGCGCATCCTCAAGGAGACAGAGCTAAAGAAGCTAAGAGTTCTTGGCTCAGGAGCCTTCGGCACTGTCTACAAGGTGTGTGTGTGTGTGTCTGTCTGTCTGTCTGTCTGTCTGTCTGTCTGTCTGTCTGTCTGTCTGTCTTTCTGTCTTTTGCTTTGTCTATAAGATATACTCATACCACTTGAATAGTCCACAAATGTCATCAAACATTGATGTCAACATAATTTACTGAAATTATAACTTTTTCTATGTTATTATAGCATAATTATAATGTGAATATAATCGTTCCAGGGTGCATGGGCTCCTGATGGGGAGAATGTGAAGATCCCGGTGGCCATCAAGGTTTTGCGGGAGAACACCTCGCCCAAGGCTAACAAGGAGATCCTGGATGTGAGTTTTGGTATCAACCGATCCTTCTTTTAATGAATTCTCTCTCTCTCTCTCTCTTACACACAGACTCTCACGCTGTTTCTCACTCTTTCTATCTTTCTCTCTCTCACACACACACACACACACACACACACACACACACACACACACACACACATAGGAGGCGTACGTAATGGCCGGTGTGGCCAGTTCCTATGTGTGTCGTCTGCTGGGTATCTGCCTGACCTCCACGGTTCAGCTGGTCACCCAGCTCATGCCCTACGGCTGCCTGCTGGACTACGTCCGAGAGAACAAAGACCACATCGGCTCCCAGTGCCTCCTCAACTGGTGTGTGCAGATAGCGAAGGTGAGGCTACGGGAGATGTTTAACTATAGCATCTGTCCATCGTTCATTCGTTTGTCTGTCCGACGTAATGCCTATGGGTGAAATGTGTGTAGGGGATGAGCTACCTGGAGGATGTGCGTCTTGTGCACAGGGACCTGGCAGCCCGTAACGTCCTGGTAAAGAACCCCAACCACGTCAAGATCACTGACTTCGGACTGGCTCGCCTGTTGGACATAGACGAAACAGAGTACCATGCAGACGGAGGCAAGGTAGGGCACTGTGTGTGTGTGTGTGTGTGTGTGTGTGTGTGTGTGTGTGTGTGTGTGTGTGTGTGTGTGTGTGTGTGTTTTTTTTGGTGTGTGTGTGTCAGGTGAACCCAGATTAAAGCTATGATCCCTTATTGACGTCACCTGTTAAATCCACTTCAATCAGTGTAGGTCTATCTGTTAAAACTTGTATTATTAATCTGTATGCAGACGACACTTACATATGCCATTGCCCCAACTGTAGACCAGGCTGAGTTAGAGCTGTAATCTGACCTTGTTACCTTACAGAAAGCCCTGGTTGGTTTAAAACGTATACTTAATGCGGGCAAGACTAAATACAGTGTGTAACCAAATCATAGATTGTATTCTCCTTGTCCATAGACTGATTTCAAGGTAAGGACATTTTGGATTTTGGGTAAACTATCTCTTTAAAATAGGACTGGAAGAAAACCCTACTTGCTCTCAAAGAGGGTTGGACACCCCTGATGTTTCCCAAGTGCTGGGTGTTTAAAAAGGTTCTTGTTATAACAATTCATTTCTCAAAATCACCCAACCTTCAAGAAAAGTCTCAATATCAATATTCAGGTGGTTTACTATTTGATCCTTGCCATAATCTTATTATACATAGACACAATATGATGTGTTTATGAGTTGTGAGTACCTCAATTATATTTGATTCCTGG
Organism: Thymallus thymallus; assembly: GCA_023634145.1. Lineage (NCBI taxonomy): Eukaryota > Metazoa > Chordata > Actinopteri > Salmoniformes > Salmonidae > Thymallus > Thymallus thymallus. Next base: position 19,304,839 of record CM042386.1, on the reverse strand, counting down.
AGCATTTAATATCCAATGCTTATTTGTATGACTTATTCAAAACATGAATGGCTGAAAAAATATACATAGCCTCATATAATGTTGGAAGACACAAGAATGCATATCAGATTTCAAATATGTGATTACACTGTGGCAAAATTGGCAAGAAGTGAAATAATAAAACAAGTGTGGGTTATTAGTAGTGTTAATCATCTATTGTTGCCCGTTGTTAAAAATGTGAATTGTTCCACCGATCAAACTAAATAAAGTACATTGATAATAAAATCTCCTGAAGACAAGATTACATAAATCTACCCCTACGCCCAAACCAAACATACTCCAGGTCTGTCTGCTGCCTTTTCTTTGTCACAGCCTAAATGCCAACCACCAAACCAGGGGACTAATGCAAATCTGGATTAGACATTCTGTCAAAAGGCTGTACTCTGCCATTTGGGGCGGCTGTGACGGCAATTAAATGTTGTTGAAATTGTACATTTACTGTGCTGCTGTTTTTACAAACTGCTGTCTGCTAGTTTGTCTTTTCTTAGCAAGTTCTAGCTAAAATAAATCGCCTTCGCTAGTTAGCTGGGTAGCTAGCTTGCTAAATAAATGTACCGAGTCAGCGCAAACGTAGCTAGCTAACACAGCCAGGTACCATTAATGGTGTAGGCCTAGATAACCATGTTGTTTGTGCAACGGTATCTCCCAAATCAGTGAAAAATAGACGAAGCATGAATATATTAGCTAGCTAGCTAAGGACAGCCGAGGGAGGAAGGAAGGATTTTGGGTGCAAAATGGGTGCAACTCAATGTTAGGAAGGTGTGCAAAACATTAGGAACAATACATGTAATGTCTACGTTTGTTTGATGTCTCTGTGCTCTTCAGGTGCCTATTAAGTGGATGGCGTTGGAGTCTATCCTCCACAGGAAGTTCACCCACCAGAGTGATGTGTGGAGCTACGGTCAGTCTGGCCACTCTAACCCATCTTGATTCACCTACTTAATATATAAATAATGCCACCAAGCATTTAAATATTCACTAAGACAGCAACGTCGACTGTATTATTTCAGACTCAACATTACCTCTGTACATTTGTGGGCAATGAAACTATCCATTCAGACCCTAGTCCTTTTTTTTTTTTTGTAATTCAGCCGTATGTTTCCTGAAGGAGAAAGCCTCCACTTCTATGTTAAAGATAATATATAGATTATATTATATACATGATAGCATTTATACCATAGTATACTATATTGTTTTTTTTTATGTTGGATGGAGCATTTGGAAGCATCTCTGTCTGCAACTGTATCTCTCTATATCATTAGGGGTGACCGTTTGGGAGCTGATGACCTTTGGGGCCAAGCCCTATGACCTGATCCCTGCACGTGATATCCCAGAGCTGCTGGAGGGGGGCGAGAGGCTCCCCCAGCCCTTTATCTGCACCATTGACGTCTACATGATCATGGTCAAGTGTGAGTGGCACTGGAACCATAGCATTTCTTCCATACAAACAGAATGGGGGGTTCCCTTTAAGAGATAAACTCTTAGATGGGTGGTTCACCCCAAAAAGTTTGTACACACAGCTCATATGCCTAAACTCCAAATAGATGGAAAAGACTCAAGTCTTTTTAAAAATAGCAACTCAAATTAAATATATTTCATTGATTAGTATAGTTTTGACCTACCTATGTTTTTATGGGTTATATTACCATGGTGATGACCTGTGGTGACCTGTGTGTGCGTTTGATACACAGGCTGGATGATTGAACCAGACAGCAGGCCTAAGTTCAAGGAGCTGGTGACCGAGTTCAGCGCCATGGCACGAGACCCGCCTCGCTACGTAGTGATCCAGGTGTGTGTGTGTGTGTGTCTCAGTGTATGTTGGTGTCTGTCTGACTGTGTATAACTTTGGGTGGCTGTGTGTGTGCATGCTTGTAGACATGCTTGATGTGTGGGTATTGTTTGCCAATACCTCCTCCCTCCCTTCTCTTTCTCCAGAATGATGACAAGATGAGTTTGTCCAGTCCGGTTGACAGTCAGTTCTTCAGGATGCTACTGGAGGAGGAGGGAACAGAAATCAGAGACCTGCTGGATGCTGATGAGTACCTGGTGCCCCAGCACAACTTCTTCCGACCCCAAGCGGAGAACTCGGGCCCCAATGGCCCCTCACGACACCACTCACACAGGGTCAGTACTCAACTCACTTTGTCCTCTCTGAATTATTTCCTTTTCCTCCCATTACCCCTCTTCTTCTGTCCTGTCTATCTTTGGAACAATCACTTACGCTCTACTTTCTACCTCTCTCCACCTTAACTCTCCTCTACTTTCTACCTCTCTCCACCTTAACTCTCCTCTACTTTCTACCTCTCTCCACCTTAACTCTCCTCTACTTTCTACCTCTCTCCACCTTAACTCTCCTCTACTTTCTACCTCTCTCCACCTTAACTCTCCTCTACTTTCTACCTCTCTCCACCTTAACTCTCCTCTACTTTCTACCTCTCTCCACCTTAACTCTCCTCTACTTTCTACCTCTCTCCACCTTAACTCTCCTCTACTTTCTACCTCTCTCCACCTTAACTCTCCTCTACTTTCTACCTCTCTCCACCTTAACTCTCCTCTACTTTCTACCTCTCTCCACCTTAACTCTCCTCTACTTTCTACCTCTCTCCACCTTAACTCTCCTCTACTTTCTACCTCTCTCCACCTTAACTCTCCTCTACTTTCTACCTCTCTCCACCTTAACTTGCTCCCTGTTCTTCCCTCATTTCCTTCCCTTCTCCATCTTTGCCTCTCCTTCCCCTAGTTGTAAGTTTCCTTGACCTACTCACACACACACACACACACACACACTGTTTTTCGCTCTCTCACACTCTTCTTCCACCCCTCAGAGTACGGACCAGGGATTGGACAGCGAGCCCTCCATGGTGGGGGGCCCGCGAAGCATGTACTCCTCGGTGAGCACCCTGGGGCGCAGCCAGTACCCCACTCTGCCCATTGGGGCCAGTGCCACCTCCAACGGGCCCTGGAGCCCCCAGTACCCCTCCCTCCTGGCCCGCACCCCCTCACACCTTTCTGCGGGCGGACACTCGGACTCTGTGTTCCTGGACGGGGGTCCCGATGACGCCCCAGCGAGCCCAGGGCGCTATTGCAAAGACCCCACCTTCCCCAATGGAGGAGAGAGCGACCTGGAGACGGACGGACCGTCACCGATGCATCATTATAACCATCATAGTCATCACTCGCTGCCCCGTAGGAGTCATGCATGTATTCACAATCACACGTTACCAGGTTAGTTAGGTGATAGACAGAACAGACCGTTTCCTTAAATCTGTATATCTGTATGTGAAACTGCATATCTGAACTATTCTCCTCCCCTCATTCTCCTCCCCCAGAGTACATCAACCAGGAGGTGCAGGACCTCCGGCCAGGGGCCGTCGAGCGCCCCAGCACCCTGCCCCGCAAGGGGGCAGCCGAGAGGCAACGGCACCTCCCCAATGGCCTGAGCTCGGGACACAGCGTGGAGAACCCTGAGTACCTGGTTCCCATGATGACCTCCGGCTCCACCTCGCCTGCCTTCGACAATCCCTACTACCTGGACCTGGTGGCCAAGGCTAAGGCTGTGGCCGGAGGTGGGGGTGGTGGTGGGGGAGGGGAGAGGGATGGGGGCCCTAACCCTCCCCCCAGGCAGGTGAATGACTTTGTGACGTCCACGGCAGAGAACCCAGAGTACCTGGGCTTAGCAGACACCTGGAGCGGCCAGAGAGAGCACACCTGATGAGACTGACAGGAAGTGATGCGGAGGAAGGAAGAAGTGAGGAGACACAAACCTGGGTTACGGACAGAGGATAGGGGCGTTACTCCTTTAGAAAAGGAGGAGAAGGAGATCAAGAGGGGGAGGGATGGAAGATGGGAACGAGTGTGTGAATGAGTGAATGGAGGTGTGCTTTCTGGAGTAGCACTCACAGGACTGCCAGCCGGAGGATGTCCTGTTTTTATCTCCTGAAAACTGTCTGGTCCGGGGTGTTAAACAACACCACCCAATACAATGTAGCATTATCGGAGGGACGTTATTATTAGCGTGTGCGTGCTTGTTTCAACGCGCACCAAGGTTTCTGTCTTCCTTGTCTCCCAACGGTAGTGCCTCTATGTCAAACTTTTTTAACACAGCCTCGGAAACAACACTGAATACTTTGAAAGCCAAGGAAATTCACTCACCGGAAATAAACAGTTCTCAAATCCTGACTATATGGTACTACTTGCAGGCAAAAGATGGACAGCACCACAATATCTGAATATTTTGAGTAATCTCATGATAAATGGGAGAATAATCCAAGTAACACTGGACTAGGCATATAAAATTAGAGTTTTTGTTTTTAGATGTATTTTATTGAAAGTTAATGTTTGTGGTGTTTTGTCATGTGGGGTTTCAGACAAAAACAACCCAGTCGGCAAAACTGGTTGAAATGTATTTAACCTATTTTAGCAGGGAATCCCATTGAGACCAAGGTCTCTTTTACAAGTAAGCCCTGCATATGAGGTCTTATCAGCCAGTTTTGCCCACTGGGAAGCCATGAGGAAGTAGTTTAATATTCTGGTGAGCAGCTCGAAGACCTGATGGGGCTCGGTACAATCAAAGCCATTTTGTTTGGCCAAGAGAAGGGCTATGCTGACCATCTGGCCGACACCTGTACTCCATGAAAGAAATACATTATGCATTTAGAAGAGACAGCCATTTTATTTTGATTTGTATTTAACTAGGCAAGTCAGTTAAGAACAGATTCTTATTTACAATGACGGCCTACCTACAGGGTCAGAACCTGGAGCAAATTAGGGTTAAGTGCCTTGCTCAAGGACGCATCCATTGTGGTCAGGGAATACATACGTTCATGAATGTGGCTTTAAAATGGTAGATAGACATGTATAGACGACATATAGAAGCGTGGACTTTGTGCAGTATGCAAAATTCTCAATACGTTCTTACAACATTCCAGTGACATTTCTGGAAAAGGTACTACTGTATGAAGGAAATCCATGTATTCAGCTGAATAGTGGAAAACCAAATTGGCAAAATCTGAGAAGGTTTTCATTTGAAAAGGTTTTTTGCATTTTAATTTCAGTTGCTTACTATGCAGTGTGTACAATACATGCACAAGATGGGGTCCAGTGTTGTTATTCTTCCACTGTGTCCCGAACTTTGTGTGATCATGGACGCCCAAGTAAAGGAAAAATTGAGTTATAATAGTAAGGTTTAATATTTGGAGAAGTTGTATGGCCCTGAAATGGGAAGAAACCAAGCTGTTTTTATTCTTGCTGAGTGTGATTCTGAAGAGGGAAATGTGTCCCTCGTTGTTGTTGTTTTTGGTAATCAATGCATAGTTCAGATTCCTCTGTGCAGCAAACCCACACTTATACTTAATAATCAAGCGCATTTTTTGAGACGGCAAACTCCATGTTAAAGGCCCAGTGCAGTAAAAAAAAATGTGATTTTCCTCTGTTTTATATATATTTCCACACAGAGGTTGGAATAATACTGTGAAATTATTATAATGCCCTTTTAGTGTAAGAGCTGTTTGAAAAGACAGCCTGTTGTGGTGGGATGGAGTTTTGGCCTGCCTGATGACATCACCAAGCGGTGAATTAGTTAATCAACCAATAAGAACGAGTTCCAAACCTCTGCCAATGACAGCTAGATTTCACCACTCCCAGACAGCCCTAGCTAAATTCTTGTTTGAGAAATGTCTTGTTGCTAAGAAGCTATTTTGTTCATTTTTGACCATTTTAATTGAAAACAATCACAGTAAGGTTCTTAATTGTTACCCAGAAATGATTTAATATTGAGATAAAAACGGCTGCATTGGACCTTTAACTTCTCTGGCTGTGAGGGGGGATACAGACATGTCAATGGAGCCATTGTTTCTTTATGGACGTGTGGGAAGATCAGTAACTCCCCTACCAACTGTTCCCACCACCACCAGTGAACATGTTTCTGCTTTGAAAAGAGGGAGAAATCCTGGGTTTTCTGTTGTGAAAGTTTTGGAGTCGGCATGGAGGAGAGGGACTGGGAACTATCCAACATTTGTGAATGTGGGCTGGAGGGGTTGTATGGATTCATAGAGACTTCCTGCTTTTTTAAACACGTGACGTGAAAGGAATGAATAGCTGCATTGCTTTCGACAGGAAATCACCATTTTGCCCCTATTCAGCCAAATATTTGTTCCCAATATCTATATTGGTTCATCATATATTGAGGTGCTTGCACATTTTTTTAAATGAGAAAACAGTCTTGGAATCCAATGGACGTTGCAAGTGCCAATTTTTCTATGCTGGTTAGTTTCCTGATGGTGACCAAAACAATTAAATATGTGTGTCAGTGTCTAGTGGGGAGGGTTAAAGTATTCATAGATTTTTTCTATTATTTTCTTCCCCAAAGTATGTGCAACAGCACTAGCCACATTCGCTTTGGAATCTTGTCCTCATATGGGTAAGCGTAGAATTTTATCTGCTCATAAATGTGTTTGTGTTTCTGAAGCATTTGGGATGTCTTAACCAATTGGTAGGTCTTAACCAAATGATAGGTATTGGTTATACGACTCCAAAGTCACGGCCAATAGCTTTTTATACAATCAGCAGTTTTGTGCTCGTAGAATTTAGACTTTGTCAGCAGTTTCTGATGAGCCATTGACACATCTCGTATCGTTGGAGTCCTGAAAACAAACCTTATAGCTCAATTTACATACAGTACATTGACAGTCGTTCCCCACCACGTGCTGTGAAAGTTTCATGTGTCTAGGACCAGTCACAGATTCAAAATACCCTGTGAGGTTCCAAAACTTTTGTTAAATTCCTGAAAAGTTTAAGGTTTTCCGCTGACAATATGAGAAATCTGGGGCCTACTAAAGAGTTCAGTGCTATTTTACACCACCAGAGATTTCAGTCAAGGGGGAAAAAACTTAACTTGGAGGAGCAACTCACTCCCTTCCCCATTGGTTCATTTAGGCATCAGCCAATCAGCAACTAAGTTAATCACATAGGTACAGCGGCGCAAGCAATCCGAGATGACCCTTCAGGACTGGCATTTTCCCTCCCCCTACGAGAAGCTCTGCAGTCTGACACTGTGTCTGTGTGTAGCGTGTTTGAGATCGACTACATTGCAGTCGGAGACTGCAGACTGACTGATCTACAAATCAACTTGCATCCTAAATGACTACTCATTATGATTTGTGGATAACTGCAATGCAGTTGATCTAAGAAACACACAATTTCAACAGCCTCTAGCCTCCCCAAGTCTTCCCTCATAACAACTTAATGTTAGGATGGGACCGCAGGTGGCATTTTGTACTTTTTCATGTGAATATTTTTTATATACATTAATGGTTAGTCCGATTTGGGATGTTTCCTGCCTATCAGTGAGCCAAAACAACATGACGTAAACGTACACCATACTAGCAAGGTAGAAAACAAAAGCTTTTTGTAGGAAATATGGTTGTATGTGTTAGTGACCATACAGCTCTGCTGGCTACAGTGCAAAGAGGAGTCCATATGTTAGAAAATATTTCATGAAGAAAATAAGTGTGCATTTTATATGTAATGATTGGTTATATACACCACGTGTGCCTTAATACATAGAAAACATCCCTCACTATTTTGTGTCTGTGTGAAATGCATTCCTAAAACAGAAGAAATAAATATTGTGGGAAAACATGGAATAACAGAAAATCTTACGAGTTACACTTTACTAACCAAGCTTTTAGATTTAAGTCAGGAGTTTGTATCAGTTGATCTATATCAATGCTTAAATGAATTACTTAAAGGATAAGTTCTGTATTTTCGACCTTGCAATTATATTGCTCCTTACCCGCAAGGGAGGCTGTAATCCTGGGTTCGGATATGGAATCATGTAGTAACCAAAAAAAGTGTTAAACAAATCAAAATATATGTCATATTTGAGATTCTTCAAAGGAGCCACCATTTTCCTTTATAACAACTTTGCACAGTCTTGACATTCTCTCAACCAGCTTCATGAGAAATGCTTTTCCAACAGTCTTGAAGGAGTTCTCACATAGTCGTGGCCAAAAGTTTTGAGAATGACACAAGTATTGGTCTCCGCAAAGTTTGCTGCTTCAGTGTTCTTAGATCTTTATGTCAGTAGTTACTATGGTACACTGAAGTATAATTACAAGTATTCCATAAGTGTCAAAGGCTTTCATTGACAATGACATTCAGTTTATGCAAAGAGTCAATATTTGCAGTGTTGACCCTTCTTTTTAAAGACCTCTGCAATCTGCCCTGGCATGCTGTCAATTAACTTCTGGGCCACATCCTGACTGATGGCAGGCCATTCTTGCATAACCAATGCTTGGAGTTTGTCAGAAGTTGTGGGTTTTTGTTTGTCCACCCGCCTCTTGAGGATCGAACACAAGTTCTCAATGGGATTAAGGTCTATGGAGTTTCCTGGCCATGGACCCAAAATGTCTACGTTTTGTTCCCCGAGCCACTTCGTTATCACTTTTGCCTTATGGCAAGGTGCTCCATCATGCTAGAAAAGGCATTGGTCATCACCAAACTGTTCTTGGATGGTTGGGAGAAGTTGCTCTCGGAGGATGTGTTGGTACCATTCTTTATTCATGGATGTGTTCTTAGGCAAAATTGTGAGTGAGCCCACTCCCTTGGCTGAGAAGCAACCCCAAACATGAATGGTCTGAGGATGCTTTACTGTTGGCATGACACAGGACTGATGGTAGCGCTCACCTTGTCTTCTCCGGACAAGGTGTTTTCCGGATGGCCCAAACAATCAAAGGGGATTCATCAGAGAAAATGTCTACCCCAGTCCTCAGCAGTCCAATCCCTGTACCTTTTGCAGAATATCAGTCTGTCCCTGATGTTTTTCCTGGAGAGAAGTGGCTTCTTTGCTGCCCTTCTTGACACCATGCCATCCTCCAAAAGTCGTCGCCTCATTGTGCGTACAGATGCACTCACACCTGCCTGCTGCCATTCCTGAGCAAGCTCTGCACTGGTGGTGCCCCGAACCCCTCAGCTGAATCAACTTTAGGAGACGGTCCTGGCGCTTGCTGTACTTTCTTGGGCGCCCTGACGCCTACTTCACAACAATTGAACCTCTCTCCTTCAAGTTCTTGATGATCCGATAAATGGTTGATTTAGGTGCAATCTTACCAGCAGCAATATCCTTGCCTGTGAAGCCCTTTTTGTGCAAAGCAATGATGACGGCACGTGTTTCCTTGCAGGTAACCATGGTTGACAGAAGAAGAACAATGATTTCAAGCACCACCCTCCTTTTAAAGCTTCCAGTCTGTTATTCTGACTCAATCAGCATGACAGAGTGATCTCCAGCCTTGTCCTCATCAACACTCTCACCTGTGTTAACGAGAAAATCACTGACATGATGGCAGCTGGTCCTTTTGTGGCAGGGATGAAATGCAGTGGAAATGTTTTTGGGGACTTTGCAATTAGTTGCAATTCATCTGATCACTCTTCATGACATTCTGGAGTATATGCAAATTGCCATCATCAACACTGAGGCAGCAAACTTTGTGGAGACCAATACATGTGTCATTCTCAAAACTTTTGGCCACTACTGTATACTGAGCACTTGTTGGCTGCTTTCCCTTCACTCTGCGGTCCAACTCATCCTCTCCTCAAATAGCCTTTACACAGCCTGGAGGTGTGTTTTGGGTCAGTGTCCTGTTGAAAAACAAATGATAGTCCCACTAAGCGCAAACCAGATGGGATGGCGTCTCGCTGCAGAATGCTGTGGTAGCAATGCTGGATAAGTGTGCCTTGGATTCTAAATAAATTACTGACCGTGTCACCAGCAAAGCACCATCACACCTCCTCCTCCATGCTTCACGGTAGGGACCACAAATGCGGAGATCATCCCTTCACCTACTCTGCACCTCACAAAGACACAGCGGTTTGAACCAAAAATCTCAAATTTGGACTCATCAGACAAAAGGACACATTTCCACCGGTCTAATGTCCATTGCTCATGTTTCTTGGCCCAAGCAAGTCTCTTCTTGACACCAATTATTATTATTGGTGTCCTTTAGTAGTGGTTTCTTTGCAGCAATTCGACCATGAAGGCCTGATTCACTCAGTCTCCTCTGAACAGTTGATGTTGAGATGTGTCTGTTACTTGAACTCTGTGAAGCATTTATTTGGGCTGCAATTTCTGAGGCTGGTAACAGTGTAGAACATTACAAAAATAAAGAGAACCTCTGGAATGAGTAGGTGTGTCCAAACTTTTTTTGGACACACCTACTAAGAATTTCAGCATGTTTCGGTGCGATGGAGTCTTGGCCTCCTTGACGTCACCAGGCAGTAAATTAGTCAATAGACCAATAAGAAAGAGTTCCTCTCTGGCTAGTTGTCCTGTCCCCACTCAGACCACTCCCAGACAGTCCCAGCAAAAGTATTGTTTGAGAAATAGAACAATTACAGTAAGTTACTTGTTACCCAGAAATGATTTAATATTGAGATTTAAAAAAAAACAGCTGCAATAGACCTTTAACTTCTCTGGCTGTGAGGGAGATACAGACAAGTCAATGGAGCCATTGTTTCTTTATGGACGTGTGGGAAGGTCAACAACTCCCCTACCAACTGTCCCCACCACCACCAGTGAACATGTCTCTGCTTTAAAAAGAGGGAGAAATCCTGGGTTTTCTGGTGTGAATGTTTTGGAGTCGGCATAGAGGAGGGACTGGAAACTATCCAACATTTGTGAATGGTGGCTGGAGGGGTTGTATGGATTCACAGAGACCTGCTTTTTTAAACACGTGACGTGAAAGGAATGAAAAGCTGCATCGCTTTAGACAGGAAATCACCATTTTGCCCCTATTCAGCCAAATGTTTGTTCCCAATATCTATATTGGTTAATTCTTGATTGAGGTGCTTGCACATTGTTTTCATGAAAAAACACTTGCAATCCAATTGTTATTTGCTGGTTAGTTTCCTGATGGTGAACAAAGCAATCAGAGTAAGGCACTTAAAATTGGAAATATGTACATTTTTAGGGTACCCAAACAAATTCAAATAGAAATGTGAGTTATAGATCTGTCATTCTCATTGAAAGCAAGTCTTCGAAGTGGTAGAGCTGGTCTATGCTCTTTTTATGCTTCCTGTTCTTAAGTTTCGTTTTACTTTTACTTCCTGTTTTGTACACCAGCTTCAAACAGCTGAAAATGCAATATTTTTGGTTATTGAAAATCTATTTCACAGCGATTTAGATGGTACAATAATTCTCTGCACTATACTTGCTTGTTTTGTCACATAAACTGAAATTAATCTAACTATTAGAATTTTAGCAACCTGGAAATGACGGAGCGATTTCTGCATATCGCATCTTTAATTGTTACCCAGAAATGATTTGATATTGATATAAAAAAGGCTGCATTGTTCCTTTCAAATATATATTGTTACGGGATATGGTATTACATTTCATTTTGGAAAATAATCCTCTTTGAATATTCCAATATTCATTGCGTGTGCAAATAGGTTGTATTGATTAAATACCACACAGAAGAAAACTGACTGAAACAGGGAGGGGCTACCTAAACTTGTCCGACAAGAAACTCTTGTTTTTGTTTTCTGTTGTAAAAGTTTTGCTACGTTGTGCACTAATGAATACAACCCTGAAACGTCATCTATAGGCACCATTCACAAAATATTCCTGACCCCTAGTGGCTCATTTTGCCAACACAACCGACCCCTCTAGTCTAATGTATTCTATAAAGGTTGTCAATCATTGTCACGTGGTTAATCATAAAAATCTAAATGTAATACACTGAACAAAAATATAAACGTCTCACGAAGACGTGGCGGTTGAAATAAAAAATGTCAAATTTGGACTCCAGACCAAAGGAGAGATTTTCACCGGTCTAATGTCCATTGCTCGTGTTTCTTGGCCCAAGCAAGTCTCTTCTTCTTATTGGTGTCCTTTAGTAGTGGTTTCTTTGCAGCAATTTGACCATGAAGGCCTGATTCACTCAGTCTCCTCTGAAGAGTTGATGTTGAGATGTGTCTGTTACTTGAACTCTGTGAAACATTTATTTGGGCTGCAATCTGAGCCTGGTAACTAATGAACAACTTCTCTGCATCAGAGATAACTCTGGGTCTTCCTTTCCTGTGGCGGTCTTCATGAGAGCCAGTTTCATCATAGCGCTTGATGGTTTTATTTTTGGGGGATTGACTGACCTCCATGTCTTAAAGTAATTATGGACTTTCGTTTCTTTTTGCTTATTTGAGCTGTTCTTGCCATAATATGGACTAGGTCTTTTACCAAATAGGGCCATCTTCTGTAGAGTGGATGTTATGTTTTCCCAGGTTTTGGTGCACATGTAGGGAGGTTTCGGTGTTCACCGGTGTGAAATAAATGATGCAAGGATAGCGTGAACAACATTAGTCTTTCAAAGGTTTAATAGCACAATGGTGAAATGTAGCATACAGCCTGCCTGCACTTTTATGCCATAACATCAGATAAGGACCCAGAGGAGGAAGAACACTATATTTTGCACTCCCCCTGCCAGCCCAGCAAACAGATTGAACTGTAGCGGTAACACCAAAGTGGTGTTCCCTTCAGGGTGAACACTGAAGCAACAGAATTCTGAATATAATGGAGAGGGCTGACAGAGAGGCTATAGAGATGAGCGTTGCAGTAATCCAGACAAACTGTTCAACACACTACTGTTCAGATCAAAACCTGGAGGTCAAACTTTGCAGAGCAGAAACTCTTATTGTTGTGTGAGTCAGAGTGTTTGGGCTTTATGGGAAAACCAAAGGGTGTGCAATGTATGTCCCTACCCTGTGAACGTTACACATTTGGTTTGAGGTGTATAGGTCATGTGATCAAGGAGCTATTGCATTTTAAGTGATTTTGTATAAATACAATACCAGTCAAAGTTTTTGTTTATTTTTACTATTTTCTATATTGTAGAATAATAGTGAAGACATCAAAACTATGAAATAACACACATGTAATCATGTACAGTCGTGGTCAAAAGTTTTGAGAATGACATAAGTATTGGTCTCCACAAAGTTTGCTGCTTCAGTGTTCTTAGATCTTTATGTCAGTAGTTACTATGGTACACTGAAGTATAATTACAAGTATTCCATAAGTGTCAACAATGACATTCAGTTTATGCAAAGAGTCAATATTTGCAGTGTTGACCCTTCTTTTTCAAGACCTCTACAATCCGCCCTGGCATGCTGTCAATTAACTTCTGGGCCACATCCTGACATTCTTGCATAATCAATGCTTGGAGTTTGTCAGACGTTGTGGGTTTTTGTTTGTCCACCCGCCTCTTGAGGATCGAACACAAGTTCTCAATGGGATTAAGGTCTATGGAGTTTCCTGGCCATGGACCCAAAATGTTGATGTTTTGTTCCCCGAGCCACTTAGTTATCACTTTTGCCTCATGGCAAGGTGCTCCATCATGCTGGAAAAGGCATTGGTCATCACCAAACTGTTCTTAGATGGTTGGGAGAAGTTGCTCTCGGAGGATGTGTTGGTACCATTCTTTATTCATGGATGTGTTCTTAGGCAAAATTGTGAGTGAGCCCACTCCCTTGGCTGAGAAGCAACCCCAAACATGAATGGCCTGAGGATGCTTTACTGTTGGCATGACACAGGACTGATGGTAGCGCTCACCTTGTCTTCTCCGGACAAGGTGTTTTCCGGATGGAGACCAATACTTGTGTCATTCTCAACTTTTTACCACGACTGTAGTAACCAAAACAGTGTTTAACAAATCAAAACATATTTTATATTTGAGATTCTTCAAAGTACTGTATATAGTAGGCAGTGTCAGAGGAAGGCCCAAAACATTGTCCAAGACTCCAGTCACCCAAGTCATAGACTGTTCTCTCTGCTACCGCACGGCAAGCGGTACCGGAGCGCCAAGTCTAGGTCCAAAAGGCTTCTTAACTGACTGCTGAACAATTAATCAAATGACCACCCGGACTATTTACATTGACCTCACAGTTTATTATCTATGCATAGTCAATTTACCCCTACCTGCATGTACAAATGACCTCCACTAACCTGTACCCCCACTCATCAACTCGGTACCGGTACCCCCTGTATATAGCCTCAGTATTGTTATTTTATTGTGTTACTTTTTATTATATTTTTTACTTTAGAGTTAAGAAAATATTTACTAAATAAACAATTTATTGAACTGCATTGTTGGTTAAGTAAGCATTTCACGGTAAGGTCTACACCTATTGACAAATCAAATACGGTTGAAAAGAAGGTGAGATTGAACAATGTATGGCATATCTTACACAAGCCTGTAATTGAAACTAATTGGATGATGGAGAATTTGTTAATTAACCCAGGACACCATTATAACAACCCTATTCTTGCGGATAGTGCCATGCAATATTATAAAAATGGGTTCTTTCCCAAATAGTTTTCACACAAAGATATGAATAACCCTTCTCGGATTAAAAACGTTCCATGTAAAACCCTTTGTTAGAAGAAAAACGCTTTTGTAAATTGTAGACCTCCACAAGTTTGGTTCATCCTTGGGAGCAATTTCCAAACACCTGAAGGTACCACGTTAATCTTTACAAACAATAGTACGCAAGTATAAACACCATGGGACCATGCAGCCGTCATACCGCTCAGGAAGGAGACGCGTTCTGTCTCCTAGAGATGAACGTACTTTGATGCGAAAAGTGCAAATCAATCCCAGAACAACAGCAAAGGACCTTGTGAAGATGCTGGAGGAAACAGGTACAAAAGTATCTATATCCACAGTAAAACGTGTCCTATGCCTGAAAGGCCGCTCAGCAAGGAAGAAGCCACTGCTCCAAAACCGCCATTAAAAAGAGACTACGGTTTGCATCTGCACATGGGGACAAAGATCGTACTTTTTGGAGAAATGTCCTCTGGTCTGATGAAACAAAAAGATAACTGTTTGGCCATAATGACCATCGTTATTTTTGGAGGAAAACGGGAGAGGCTTGCAAGCCAAAGAACACCATCCCAACCATAAAGCACGGGGTGGCAGCATCATGTTGTGGGGGTGCTTTGCTGCAGGAGGGACAGGTGCACTTTACAAAATAGATGGCATGATTCACCCAACTTATTGTGGGAAGCTTGTGGAAGGCTACCCGAAACGTTTGACCCAAGTTAAACAATTTAAAGGCAATGCTACCAAATACTAATTGAGTGTATGTAAACTTCTGACCCACTGGGAATGTGATGAAAGAAATAAAAGCTGAAATAAATAATTCTCTCTACTATTATTCTGACATTTCACATTCTTAAAATAAAGTGGTGATCCTAACTGACCTAAGACAGGGAATTTTTACTAGGATTAAATGTCAGGAATTGTGAAAAACTGAGTTTAAATGTATTTGGCTAAGGAGTATGTAAACTTCCGATTTCAACTGTTTATTGTTGGGTCTGTAACCATGTTTACCAGTGACAGCCTCTTCCCAAATCAAAGAGCCATGTAAATCCGGTTGATATTGTGAGGGTTGTGTCTGTATATTGTCTATAAAAGTGGATTCTTGTGATTGTATTTTCCTTCCCTTTTAGATCACATAGTCCTAATAAAATACATAAAATGGTAGGCTAGCCGCGTCTCTCTCTCTCTCTCTCTCTCTCTCTGCTGACTTAAAGAAGAGCAAAGTTAAGGCCTCAACATCTTGTGGAATTGATCTGTACTAACATCTATCAGAATTTCTATCGGTGTCCATTTTGAAACAACAGCCTTTATTTTCCTGCTTATAACTGTTAAACAAACATGAATTTACTGAACTTAAATGGTTCAAAAGTCAAAACTCATGTTGATGTTTGTTATTATTGAAGGAGAATGCGGTTCTTACTGACTTAAACAAATCCACAAGGAGTCAGTAGAAACCACATTTGTTTATGCAAGTCAGCCATACCAGATGTGGTCTTTTAGGGCGGCAGGTAGCCTAGTGGTCGGAGCGTTGGGCCAGTAACTGAAACGTTGCTGGTTCGAATACCCGCGCCGAGAAGGTGGAAAAACCTGTCGATGTGCCCTTGAGCAAGGCACTTAACGTTAATTTGCTCCAGGGGCGCCGTACTACTATGGCTGACCCTGTGGAACAATGTAGGCTGTCATTGTAAATAAGAATTTGTTCTTAACTGACTTGCCTAGTGAAGTAAAGGTTAAATAAAATATCATCTATAATTTTTTAAAAGGCAGTAAATGAGGCTGAATGAACTGTTTCGCTGCCAGACAAGGCTCCGCTGATAGCCAGGTGCAGCAGTGGTAAGGATTCACTCCATGGTGCTGAATGGAAAGCTCCGCTGTAGGGACAACGTTATGTAGGCCCTAACAGTTTGTGGGCACCGTTTGTCATAGCGCAATTAATTTATTGTTTAGTGTTGTGTAATGTAGTGGCTTTGCTGGCCTGCATCTAAAACATGTTTTGTTTATCCCACCAAGATTTACATGCTAAAATCGCCACTCATCCTACTCATTACTCCATGTGCTTAATTACATCACTTTGTTCTGAGCTGACTTCTCCACAGGCTTTGAACAGGGCACCTGTCTCAAGGCTGGGAGGCAGCCTGGTTCCAAAACGAATGCTCTTTTACCCGGTGCAAAACACGCCTACCCGGGTCAGATTAATCAATTCCCCTCAATGGTAACGTCGGCACCATTTTGATGTGCACAGCATACGATCAAAGATAGAACAATGAGACAGATATTTCACTGGATGTATAAATGTGAAGCATCCGGTTGGCGGTTCCACTCACTACCAAATATGGTAGTGAGAGGAAGCTCACTGGCGGGCAGTGGGAGAAAATGGAACAAGATGGATTTTGGCCGACATTTTGCAAATGTTTTCATCTATGAATTTTTTTTATCTCAATACAGTTTTCTGTATTGAACAGAGTGGAGTAAGTTTTTTAGACTTTACCCTTTGCAAAAGTTTTTTTTTTTTTTTTTTTAATCGCGCTGTTTAGAAGGAGCGCAAAGGCAAATTGATTTATTACACCCGCGCAATTCACAGAGGCTTTCCTTAATGGGAATATGCAGATGTTTACCAGAACGCGCCAATAGGATGTCGGTAGCGCACGCCATTGGAAACTACCAGCGGTGGTCTATCTTGGTTTACTCATAACCATCTTTGATGCAACAGTGGTAGCCTTCTGACTGTCTTTATTTTTTTAAGTGGTCAGAGACAGCCGCCATTGCTTCGGTGAATAGGCCTATGTTTGTTGCAGTTTATTCAGTTGTGCTCCTTGTAGCGTTTTTCAGCTAACCCTTGCAACATTCACTGTGATGTTTTGGTGGACTATTCGTCAACATTAGGCCACTGCAGATTTGACAAGTTAGCTCAATTGTCACGTTGAGTGCCATCTTATTTGACTACAAAGGGGGGAAAAAAAGAGGGCATCGGCCTCCAAGACGCATTTAGCTCCGAACTATCAACCCGATAGTTCGCCTTATTTGGTATATTTTTGAAGAAATAGATTTGTCACTGTCTTGACCATGTCGCTTCACGGTAAGCGCAAAGAAATTTACAAATACGAGGCGCCATGGACGGTATATGCAATGAATTGGAGTGTGCGACCAGACAAGCGCTTTCGTCTCGCTCTTGGCAGCTTTGTCGAGGAGTACAATAACAAGGTAAAGCATGTTCTCCAAAAACATTCCAGTAGGAATTAAATTAGCCTGCCATTAATCCTACCAGGGAAGACCGGGGAACACGGTAGCAACAACATTTTAAAGTAAATTAGAAATGACGTAGAAACACGTTATTCAGTTTGCTAATACTTGGTTAGTCAACCTGGTCTCAGAGCATTTCGTATTATTCCGTATGTAAATTCGAGACACTCCCATTTAGTAAGATGTGTTACGTATGGTATGTATTAATGTGTTGCTTTCCTGCACTGCAAGATGAGGGGAAAAAAAGCTGCCTTATTGTATATATTTTTTAACCATAAATTGCGATTTAGATCGAAACACTTGGGTGAACTGTTGGAATCATGGAAATAAAATGTTTATTCTAATTCAATAGTTAGAATATAAATAATAGTGGGCACTTTGTATACAGTGTTGTTTAACATGACGAATAATGAAAATGCAAGGGAGGAGTTATTGTGACCGGGTAGGAACAAAAGTGATGGTCAGTGTTTCCTAGGGGACCCTATAATTTTCTGCTACATGAAATGTTTCTTCATGTCGCCAACATATTCACGTTTCGCCTAATCCTCTTTGATTTAGAAGATACTGTTGCACAAAAGTACTTATTTAGGCAAACACCAGCACTGGTATCAGGCTGTATTAGCTTTCTACATTTGATCTGACTCAGTATATTTATTACCTAGCTAGACAGCTTACTAGCGATTAGCATTAGTGGCTAACACAATTTAGCTGCTTGCAGATGTAAGAAACACCAAACTAATTGTGTAATTATAAAACATTTATATTAAGAAGCAGACTGGAAACAACATTGTTGTCATCAACATTGTTGGATGTGCTGCATTAGCTATGCAAACTGAACGCAAGTGTCTCGTGGTAAAACAACAACACTATCTCAGTGCTAGAGGCGTCATTACAGACAACCTGGTTCGAATCCAGACTGTATCACAACCAGCCGTGATTGGGAGTCCCATAGGGCGGCGCACAATTGGCACAGCGTCGTCCAAGTTTTGCCGGTGTAGGCCGTCATTGTAAATATGAATTTGTTCATAACTGACTTGCCTAGTTAAATAAAGGTAAAAAAAAATCACGTTTAACAAACCAAACATTCAAATACCATTATAGAAGGTAAAGTAAAAACCCAAACCGGTCCGTGAATCAATACCGGTATATAGTAAAATACGATA
The DNA here is from genome assembly GCA_023634145.1 of Thymallus thymallus. Classification (NCBI taxonomy): domain Eukaryota; kingdom Metazoa; phylum Chordata; class Actinopteri; order Salmoniformes; family Salmonidae; genus Thymallus; species Thymallus thymallus. The sequence continues at coordinate 19,286,031 of CM042386.1, read as the reverse complement.
TGCCGCCCAGCCCTACTAAGTAGTTGCAAAGTAGGAAAACATTTCTAAGTAATTGAAAAGTTGTCCGTGATGAGATTTGAACTTGCAACCTATGGGTTGCTAGATGTTAGCGTTATATGCCAATCATCCACCCCGACCATCCACCCAACTTTAGTTTTTGCCTTAAGTAATCGCCTGTGTTATGTAACCAGACCAAATGTAGCGTATCATACTAATTTGAGTGTCCCAGATTTACATGTACAATGTTACGTCTAGTCTAGGAGACCTGGCTGGGTTAGTGCATCTACATACCTAGGAAATTTTGCTTAAATCCTTGAATACTTTTGTTTTATCGATGACATGTTTTTCCAGGTCCAATTGTATATATTCTTGCCACCTCTCTTTCTTGATTATTGACCCGCGGAACGTTCCCCATATATCTAATCATATAATTTGTATCAGTAAGAAGTGTTTTGTTTGGTATAAGCTAGTTGAGGAGAATTGTTGTATTTTCTCACAAGATTCAGATTAGATTTGCAACAATATCCATCACTGTCAATAAAACAAAGGTGTCAACGTTGGGTAGTTCCACTGAATAAAATTCAATAACATAGGCTTACCATACTTATCACAGAAAAGGTGCAGGCCTAATATAGGATAAACCTTTCTGCTGTGATTTGACCACTCAAGGGCACATTGGCCGGTTTTTCAACTAGTCGGCTCAGAGATTTGAACCAGCAACCTTCCAGTTACTGGCCCAACGCTCTTCACCGCTAGACTACCTGCCATCCCATTCTGTTATTGTCTTGTTTCCCCATAGGTTCAGATAGTTGGATTGGAGGAGGAGAGCTCAGAGTTTGTCTGCCGGAACACATTCGACCACCCTTACCCCACCACAAAGATTATGTGGATTCCCGACACCAAGGGGGTGTATCCTGACCTGCTGGCTACCAGTGGAGACTACCTGCGCATTTGGAGGGTAAGAAGCCAATAGCCTACAACTGCCTGACCAGTGCCGTCCCTGAATATTGTAGCGACCTTAACCCAACATCTAGCGGCAACGTCAAGAGGTTCCAATCAGAGGCCATACATGTTAAGGGCTTGGTATAGAGAAGCGTGGGGAGATGCTATCCTGAAAGAAGGGGGTAGTGTAGTGACATTAACACTGCTTCGATCTGCTCACGACACTACCTGTTAAACGAGGAAGAGCTCGGTTTGTTGTTTTGAAAGTGTATTGGAAAGTTTCTTAGTAGCTAGGTAACTTTTATCATAGCTAGCATGCTAGCTAGCTGCCTATCAAGCTAGCTGGGTTTCTTGAGGGCTTGAACGCGTTGTCTGGGACAGAGGTTTGTGGCTGTCTAGATCCCTGCTGTTTGTTGTTTCCAATCTTCCAACCTGTGACCTTCCCTCTCTGGAACTGAGAGGAGTAACAGCGTAACCTATGTTATTACCATGACAAAGACCAAAGCCGGCTGGAGTACCGTTGAGGACAGTGGTGTCTCTCTAGCACAGGTGAAGGATCTTTTAAACAAACAAAAAGAGTTCTACAAGCATTTGTTACAGCAACAAGAAAATAGCTTCAAGTGTTTTGTCCCAATACTGGTCGATTCAACTAATAAAAGAATGGACGACCTGACCATATTTCTTTGTAAACAAATTAACAGACTTTCAGCATGAATATAGAGAAGGGCACTCAACATGTACTGCGCTGACACAAATGACTCCTGGTTGGTTGAAAGAAATTGATAAGACGATTGTGGGAGTTGTACTGTTAGATTTCAGTGCAGCCTTTGATATTATTGACCATAACTTGTTGCTTTTCAACCTCTGAGTTATCTATCTAATAGAACTCGAAGGATAGAATGTCAAACATGTAGAGTGTGGTGTACCGCAGGGCAGCTCTCTAGGCCCTCTACTCTTTTCTATTTTTACCAATGACCTGCCACTGGCATTAAACAAAGCATTCGTGTCCATGTATGCTGATGATTCAACCATATACACATCAGCAAGCACAGCTAATTAATTCACCGAAACCCTTAACAAAGAGTTGCAGTCTGTTTTGGAATGGGTAGCCTGTAATAAACTGGTCAACATCTCTAAAACCTAAGAGCATTGTATTTGGTACAAATCATTCCGTAAGTTCTAGACCTCAGCTGAATCTGGTAATGTGTAGCAGTCTTTATGTACCACAGAAGAACCAAGAATTGAAGAGCGACACCACGGCTGTCTTTTTGGGCTTTTATGTAGATCTGCTGCAATAATATTATGACAAGACAGGACAGGAATAAATCAGTCTCCAATGCACCACCTGACAATATGTTCTTTCTCTGTGTTTTCTCGGACTCGCACGATCACATTCATACTTAAAGCCATAATGTATAGAATACAATAATAAACAATCTATAATACAACGAATGTATAATAGTAATTCTTAGACAATAGAACCATACCTGCAATAATATTATGACAAGACAGGACAGGTGTTCTATAGGAGGAGCATGAAGGAAGTTATGACACACATCCTGTCTCATCTCCAGTATTAAAATACAAAAACACTAATACAAACAAGCTACAACATGAAATCGCATTTATCCCATTCAGACCTTAAGAGGGCTACAACTACATCTCCCATAATGCACCGCTAGCATAAGTCGGCAGCTCAGCTAACCATCTGCATCACAGAAAGACACGCTAGCTAGCAACAGCAATACTTTTTAGCACTCTGTAAAACTATATCAATAACAACGACAACTCAAAGTTACATATTTCAATAGTCTCACACTCCCTTATAACAATAACTATAGCATTAACCTTATTTATTTATCATTATGGACTTCTACAAAGGAGTAATCTGAGACACATACCTTTCTCTCTGTGTTTTCTCGGACTGAGGAAAACGGGAGCTACGGGCAGTACCAGCGTGTTAGTAGGATATTTAAATTAAATTAAAACCGAAGATGTTAATATCATCCAGCTACTGTAGCTGCCTACTTAACATCACATTTTATTGGTCACATACACAAGTTGAGGTGAGACTAAGTTACTTGGCATTATCTTAGATTTGTAAACTGTCATGGTCAAAACATATATAGATTCAATGGTTGTAAAGATGGGGAGAGGTCTGTCCGTAATAAAGAGATGCTCTGCAATTGTATGAGGCTTTAGGGGTGGGCAGGAAGAGGGAGGTCCTTTATTAGACTGTTAGACTATGTAATGCTTCACCTTATACTTTTTCATACTGCCGCACTATGTATCATGTATCGTGTATCTGTCTTTTGTGTATTTCGTTCTGGCATTTTGCACCTGCTCTGTGTTTTTTTCGTAGCTGCTTGACAGCAGTCATTGTAAATAAGAATTTGTTCTTATCTGACTTGCCTAGTAAAATAAAGGTTATAAAAAAATAAGTAAGGGGTTGGGGAAATCATTTTATTTTAACTAGTATATGAAGATTGGTCTCTGCTTTTATTCCATCTCGCTACAACTGTCAAAAGCTCATAGCTGCATGTTGGAATTATTAAAAATAAAATAAAAAAATATTTAACTAGACAAGTCAGTTAACAACAATTCTTATTTACAGTGACGGCCTACCGGGGAACAGTAGGTTAACTGCCTTGTTCAGGGGCAGAACGACAGATTATTTACCTTGTCAGCTCGGGAATTCTATCCAGCAACCTTTCGGTTACGGGCCCAACACCCGAACCACTAGGCTACCTGCCGCCCCACTATACATGGTTGGCATATAAAGCAAAAAAGAGGAAGAGGAGGGGGGAGCAGGGTATTGCCGCCAGACCCCAAAAAATATGAAACAAATATTTCTGCCGACGCACACATTTACCTTTCCTCTGCAATGAAAACAAGTAATGAGTCTCAAAATCGGACAGTAAAATAGTTGATTTATTTGCCTAGTCGGTTGTGTTATCTATGTGGGAGAAACATGCTGACAATCACGGGGAAAACAGACGTTTTAATGGCCTTTGTTAAAAAGCGTTCCATTTCTACTTTAATCTATTTCTCAACTCCTAAATATATGTGAACTCCACCATTTTAAACCATGGTTACGCACTGTTACCTACTGCTCTGCAATTTGCTCTAAGTGCATAGGGGAGAGTGGGGCTAAATGTAACACTGTTGGTAACTTTGGGTAAAACGCCACCCTAACTCTATCATTTTGTTGGGAGGGATGCTTTATTCTTGAGTGGAAATGGTAACATGAAGTGGTTTCTGTGAGGAGTACAGGCAGGGAGTGTTACCCCGTGTGGTGGGTTACCCTAACATGTAGGCCTACATTATATTCACTGTGTTTATGTACGTTTTGGGGGGTATAAAAATTGTATCAATAGGTTGTTAACTAGTTAAAAGATTACATTTGGGATCTGGCTAGTGATTACCCAACAGGGTGAATGCAGATGTGATTACCCAACAGGGTGAATGCAGATGTGATTACCCAACAGGGTGAATGCAGATGGGCGACCCCATGCTTCAGCCCATTTATTTATAGCCACTCTGCCGCATCAGTTGGGCTACAGGTGATAATGCTTGTACTATATGGATGGTCCAATATGTTTAAATAATAGTAACAAATCATTTCCCCAATATGGCAATGGACTCATTTCTGGAAGTAGAAATTATATTTTAGATGGTGTCAGCATAATTAAATTATCATTCATTTTGGAGTAGAATGCCTTTTGAAAAAAGTCACCAGAACCACTTTCTACATAAAATGATCCAGGGTGGACTTACATATTATCCAGGTGGGGTCACTAGGGGTCATACATATTAATTTGATGTTTGTTTGTCCTGACAGGTGAGTGACACTGAGACTCGTCTAGAATGCCTGCTCAACAACAACAAAAACTCTGACTTCTGTGCACCGCTGACATCCTTTGACTGGAATGAGGTGGACCCTAACCTGCTCGGTGAGAGTAACTCTTTATTCCTTTTTAATGGACAGATTACATTACCGGATTCTCTGGGCGCCTCTTCCCGATAGCTAAACAACCATACCTTCTAGGCTTGGGTGTTAAACTGGGGTATTTGTAGCTACTTTTTAAGTATACTGAACACAAATATAAACGCAACATTGTCAAAGATATAGGGAAATCAGTCAATTGAAATCAATTAATTAGGCCCTAATTTATGGATTTCACATGACTGAGAATGCAGATATGCATCCGTTGGTCACAGATACCTTGAAAAAAAGGTAGGGGCGTGGATCAGAACCAGTGCAGCACGACCTCTTCGAGTTGATCAGATTGTGGCCTGTGGAATGTTGTCCCACTCTTTTTCAATGGCTGTGTGAAGTTGCTGGATACTGGCAGGAACTGGAACACGCTGTTGTACACATCTATCCAGAGCATCCCAAACATGCTCGATGGGTGACATATTTGGTGAGTATGCAGGCCATGGACAAACTGGTACATTTTTCAGCTTCCAGGAATTGTGTATAAATCCTTGTGTTCGTTGACCGTAGCTTATGCCTTCCCATACCATAACCCCACCGCCACCATGGGGCACTCTGTTCACAACGTTGACATCAGTAAACCGCTCGCCCACACGACGCCATACACGTGGTCTGCGGTTGTGAGGCCGGTTGGACGTACTGCCAAATTCTCTAATATGACGGAGGCGGCTTATGGTAGAGAAATTAACATTCAATTCTCTGGCAACAGCTCTGGTGGACATTCCTGCAGTCAGCATACCAATTGCACGCTCCCTCAACTTGAGACATCTGTGGCATTGTGTTGTGTGACAAAACTGCACATTTTAGAGTGGCCTTTTATTGTTCCCAGCACAAGGTTCACCTGTGTAATGATAATGCTGTTTAATCAGCTTCCTGATATGCCACACCTGTCAGGTGGATGGATTGTCTTGGCAAAAGATATATCCTCACTAACAGGGATGTAAACCAATTTGTACACAAAATTTGAGAGAAATAATACGCTTTTTGTATGTGGGGAAATTTTCTGGGATATATATTTTATTCAGCTCATGAAACATGGGACCAACACTTTACATGTTGCGTTTTTTATATTTTGGTTCAGTGTAAATACATGCAGTGAACTTCTGTAATACGTTAGGAGATACAGCAGATCACGTTCTTCATTTTACATTATGAAGCTTAACGTAGTTCCCCAGAACAGTTGAGCCAGTCATGTTTGTAAATAGCACAACTAGGGGAAAGTGAGAGCAGTCGAGTTGTGTATTTGGTTTAACTTGCTAGTTAGTTAAGTAATTTGCTTAATTGGTAAGGAGACTGGACATATATAGTTTTAGCTTTCTGCCGTGTTTGAGAAGTCTTAGAGTTATGTCTACAGCTTTGGATGATTTCACGGCTGTCTTGATTCCTTGCGTTTGTTCTCCTCTCCGTTCTCGGCTCCGCCTTCTTCTGAGTTGCCTTAGCAATTAGTTTATTTTCGTTAGCATAGTTAGTTTGCAGCCACCATGGAAATACGCTGTTACTTGTGCTAATTTTGTTAGCATTTTGGTAATCGATGCCCAATGGGCTTTGTTTTGTTTTTTACTGCCCCCTTGTGTACTAAGCTGGTATCCCAATTACATTTAGGATCTGGCTAGTGATTACCCAACAGGGTGAATGCAGATGGGCAACCCCATCTGCATTACAGGCTCAAAATGGACAGAAACAAATCATTTTCTTCTGAAACTCGTCAGTCTATTCTTGTTCTGAGAAATTTAGGCTATTCCATGCGAGAAATGGCCAAGAAACTGAAGATCTCGTACAACACTGTGTACTACTCCCTTCACAGAACAGCACAATCTGGCTCTAACCAGAATAGAGTGGGAGGCCCTGGTGCACAACTGAGCAAAAGGACAAGTACATTAGAGTGTCCATTTTGAGAAACAGAAGCCTCACAAGTCCTCAACTGGCAGCTTCATTAAATAGTACCCGCAAAACACCAGTCTCAACGTCAACAGTGAAGATGCGACTCTGGGATGCTGGCCTTCTAGGCAGAGTTGCAAAGAAAAAGCCATGTGTGTAGATTGAGGGGAAAAAATGTAATTAATACATCTTACAACAAGTTTGTAATGCAACAAAGTGGAAGAAGTCGAGGGGTCTGAATACTTTCCCGAATGCACTGTACATCACGTCTATGAAATTGGCTGGTAATACATGCACAGAATGTGATCTGGATGTTTATCTCTGGGGAAGAGGCATCCCGGTGTGCGGACCGGGGCGGTTCGATCCGGTTGTGCAGTCTCTGCCTTCTTTTTTAACACTAAATGTCAATGTCTTATTGAGCAAGTACGACCTCTTGTTGCCTCTTCACAAACGAGACGCTAGCATAAACCATTATCTCTTGTTATACACCTATACATCCCTTTTTTTTTTTTTTTTTAAATGAACAACTTCTAAGACTTTATATAAAGCCTTCATAATGTATTCATTAGCTTTACTACGATGCTTCGCTTTTTATTAGCAAGTTGTATTGATTTTATAAATAGTTGTTACATATGTTTGTTTGCCAAATGCAGTATAATAACTCCGCCACCCTTTTTATATCGCATGACATTTGGTCATAGGCCTTATAAAGGGAATAGGGAGGCTTCATTAAAGATGCGCTGTAAAGGTTTTGTAGAAGTTCAGCCAGTAGTTTTTGCTCTCGCAAGCCAAAACACGTCCCTGAAAAATCCCCCTGCAATTCAAACGATACGTTACAACTTCCAATTGGCGCAACGCGTTATAAATTTGTACGCGCTTAAGATCCCGTTCAGTAAATCTCATGATCGTTTCTTCTCTGTAGGCACCTCCAGTATTGACACCACCTGCACTATCTGGGGCCTGGAGACGGGTCAGGTACTGGGCCGGGTCAACCTGGTGTCTGGCCACGTCAAGACTCAGCTCATAGCCCATGACAAAGAGGTAAAAGTACTGCAGAAATAAACAAAGGTCCAATGTCCACGCTTGCGTACTAAGTATGTGACGATGTATTGGCCGTGCATGCTAAGTAGTATGGTAGTGTGGATATTGGGCGTAGTCAGTGTAATGGTATAGCAATGTCCCAAGTGATCAATGAAATTATAGCCTCATGTAATTTTGCCATTCTTGCCTAAAGTATCAGTCAAGCCAATAGAGTACGAACAAACCTTTATTTTTCTATCGAAACTGTCGATGTCACCTGTTATTTCGCCACATGTCTGTCCTGTGTGTGTCCTTGTCGCAGGTCTACGACATCGCATTCAGCCGAGCCGGCGGTGGCCGGGACATGTTTGCGTCGGTGGGGGCAGACGGCTCTGTGCGCATGTTTGACTTACGTCACCTGGAGCATAGCACCATCATCTACGAGGATCCCCAGCACCACCCGCTGCTCCGCCTCTGCTGGAACAAACAGGACCCCAACTACCTGGCCACCATGGCCATGGACGGAATGGAGGTCAGCCCTGCTCTGCCTGTCTCTGTCTGTTTGCCTGTCCATATGCATGTCTGTCCCATCTTTTCATTGTACAGTATGTGGTTACGTTCATGTGATTTGATTAATCAGTTGTGCTAAATATAACATCTAGTGGTCTATGATCATATGTATTCTCTATGTCCATCCCAGGTGGTGATCTTGGACGTCCGTGTGCCATGCACCCCAGTGGCCAGACTCAACAACCACCGCGCCTGTGTCAATGGCATCGCCTGGGCGCCCCACTCCTCCTGCCACATTTGTACAGCAGGTAAGCTCTCTGTTTCCTCCTGCATAGCTTATACAGTATTATCCATGGGTGAATGTGCCAACCAGCCGTGCTAACTTTCCAACAAAAAAAATATTTTACATATTTGGTTCCTTAGTTTTTGAAGCAGTAATATGGAAAATGACAAGGACTTTGGGATGATTTGGACTTGAAAAATTAAAACATGATAATATCGGGTACAGTTACTTAAATTGGTTTTTGGTTGTAAAATGCTAAAGTTGGCGGATGGTGGTGGTGGCTAAGGTAAAGAAACCCTAAGCTTGCCATGCACTCTGTCCTTCAATAGAGTGCTTACAAGGTATGGAAACGCCATATTGTAATTTGAGTGAACTATCCCTTTAATGTACATAATTGATTTGATTAAATCCATAAGATTCTGTTGACAAAAACAATAGACATTCTCAGAAAATATGAATATAGATCAGATGGCACATCTGCACCGCGGGTGAGATGTTATCTTTTATAAATCGTTGTTCCATAACATCCCCTTGGAATTATTTAGAGCACAGGGCTGAAAATATATACCATTGATTATCAAATCTGCCCTCTAGTAGCCCAGAACACAAGCATTGATTTCAGTCCACAATACACTAACCACTGTCCCCTTTCCTGTCCGGAAAGTAGCGGATGACCATCAGGCACTGATCTGGGACATCCAGCAGATGCCCAGGGCCATCGAGGACCCCATCCTGGCCTACACTGCCGAAGGCGAGATCAATAACGTCCAGTGGGCATCCACCCAGCCTGACTGGATCGCAATCTGCTACAACAACTGCCTAGAGATTCTTCGCGTCTGACATGACCTGGGCTCAGCTCTTAGCGGGACAGTCCGAGGTGATCCTCGGAATCTGATCTGATCTGAGCTCAGTGTTGATGTCCTATTTCAATACAGTTGGTAAACCGAAAGGGATCCTATAACTCCGGCCTGCTCAAGAACGGACATGGCAACTTCATTTTTTTTTTAATCTGACGTCAACAGAGACTCCTGTTCATGAAGGACTGAGCCGTGTGATAATGATACTGGATTGTGTATGTTATTGCTCTTTTCACCTGAGGATAATGTCATAGATGCCCTTAACGTTCAAAGGGGGGCGACAACGTTACCCACAGACAATGTTTACACCTTCTTGAGTCATTTACGGAAATGCACTCCCCCAGGTTGCCTCTCAATTCAGAATCTTCTCAGCAGTTGTCGTTTTTGACAGACCCGTTTGAATAAGATGCGGTTCATTGTGAGATTATGTTTGTGAAGGAGAAATAAGAACACAAATCAAGAGTAGCCAAAAGACTCAACTTATCACTATGTTACCCACACTTACCAGGGTGCTTTGTTTAAATCTTGAGACGTTTGATAAGCGAATAGGCTTTAACATGTGAATGGATCTATTTCTTTAAAGGGGTCTTTGGTAGAATCAGCAGTTGCTACATCCATTTTTGGACTTATAAATGAATGATATGTACCCATTTTGATTCTTGAAGAATATAACCTATAAATGCTTCATGACCTTTAGTTCAACGGTCGTTCCAAATCAGAACCCTAAATATAAGCTCCAGTGTTTGTGAAACAAAAGTAAACGTCAACCAACACTATATAGCCTCAAAAAACATGGTTAAAACTATAGTTTTGATATCATGAATGGTAACAGTACTTGCATCCATAGCTGTCTATAAATTTGAGTGGTTAGATTTCTCCGGACCCATACCTCAGCTTTTTACCGAAACGTGGGAGGGGAGTCTCTGTTATTGTTTCTACTGTTGATTGCAGCTTTAAGCTATTTTTATTTGAATGCAGTATAATGTACGTAGTTTTTAGTTGATTGTAATGTACAATATCGTTATCCCATTAACACCCCATTTAGATCTGAATCACTTAGTTTCAGATTGTATGGTTCTATTTAATACGGGACTGAATTCAACTATTCAGGTATTCAATTGTTTTTGTTTTTGTCTTCACATTTTAACATTTAGCCATTGAACATAATGTGACAATTGTGATATGAAAAACATCTTTATTTAATACAAACTACAGTAAATATTTGCATTGAACTTATTCATTCACTACTACAATACAGCTTTCCTGTTTTGTCTTACTTGGGGTCCCGCCTGTAAAATGTTAAGAATTATCTTGGTGCTAAAAGGTAACCTTGAACACTTTGTATAAACTAGATCAGATCAATTGATCATGTATTTTCAGCCGTTTGGCGTTTAACTAGTAGATTAGGCTTTTGGAAAGAGCTTGACGTCGGCAAGTCCTTGTCCTGGTAAAGTTGTTAGTCGGGACTAGTGTCATCCATCACTATAGATGGCAAGCAAATATAGCCATCCAGTTTATCACCTGACGGTTAGTTTGTTAACAAGCCATATTGACGTGATCTGTTATTAGCTAGCCGATTTGATGTGGTCCATCAATCAATGTAACTTATGTCTGTCAGAAGCAATCATGATTAAACACTCTTAAAATCTGGTTGAAGAGAAAAGTACATTAGGTCCACTTACCACTATGTTTATCCGAACTGTACAACGTTTTTACTAGCAGCATGCAAAGTAAACATTAAAAGTTAACAGTACATCGGCAAATACGCCCTTCTGCAGCTTAACAGGCAACAAAGGATGGCAACCTAAACCAATCATACTTGTCTGGTAAAGTTCTTTTATTTTATTTTATATTACTCAAATCCAATGTACGGTGGTCAATATTGAGAGATATCTTGAGGCTACCCTTCTGTATCTGAAATGTACATGATCAGTTGAAGTTGCAGTGCTTGCTGTATACTGTAATCTGACATTTGTAGTTCTGACCATGCTCTTCATGAGGTGATGATATTACAACCAAACAGTTATTTAACAATTGGCACGCAGTTGTGTCAATGGTTTTAGCGGAGTTGGGGTCTCCTTGCCCCCCAAGCAGGCAAATCAAACGCTCTGCACCTTATGACTTCATTGATAATGACCTGTGTTTTGGTACTACACTTTAGTGTGCGCTAACTATACCACAGGTCATAGACAGACTGGTAGACTATTTATCTGGCCCTCTATCTATACACCATTCAGAGTCAATAGGCCAACTAGCCTTATACCACACAAAATAATTCAAAGCTGCATCAAATGTTAAATATAAGCCGAGAGGCCATTGAGCATGAAAGCACAGTGAAGACGTGAGACGGGCAGTTTTAGGGATGATACAATTATCTTACCTAGACTAGCCTACAACACCACTATGCAATCAGTAATTGCATTATTGTTTTCAAGGGAGTACGGAGTTCTACTCTAGGCAGTAAACTGCAGTGAAAATGTCATTTGAATAACGGCGTAAAAGCGTTGTGATTTGAGTATTTTATTCCATTTGGATCAGTTGTGGGTCTACTCTCGACAGTTTATACGGTCTAGAAAGGAACAGTTGCTGTATTTTAAGTTCTGATACTGAGACGCGCTCTTTTTCAGATCATTATTTTCCCAAGTCTTCATATAATGGTATGCCACACAGTGCATTTGGAAAGTATTCAGGCCCCTTGACTTTTTCCACATTTTTTTTATGTTACAGCCTTATTCTAAAATGGATTCAATTGTCTTTTTTCGTCATCAATCTACACACAATACCACATAATGACAAAGAAAAAACATTTTTTTTGTTTACATTTTTGCAAATGTATTAAAAATAAACTGAAATATCACAATTAAATAAGTATTCTGACCCTTTACTCAAATCTTATTGTATTTGTCACATGCGCCGAATACAACTGGTCTAGACCTTACGGTGAAATGCTTACCTACAAGCTCTTAACCAACAATACAACTGGTCTAGACCTTACGGTGAAATACTTACATACAAGCCCTTAACCAACAATGCAGTTCAAGAAATAGTTAAGAAAATATTTACTAAATAAACTGAAGTAAAAAAATAAAACAAAGTTACAATAACGAGGCTATATACAGGTTAGTAACGAGGCTATATACAGGTTAGTAACGAGGCTATATACAGGTTAGTAACGAGGCTATATACAGGTTAGTAACGAGGCTATATACAGGTTAGTAACGAGGCTATATACAGGTTAGTAACGAGGCTATATACAAGTTAGTAACGAGGCTATGTACAGGTTAGTAACGAGGCTATGTACAGGTTAGTAAGGAGGCTATGTACAGGTTAGGAACGAGGCTATGTACAGGTTAGTAACGAGGCTATGTACAGGGGTACAGGTTAGTAACGAGGCTATAGACAGGGGGTACCGAGTAAATGTGCAGGGGTACAGGTTAGCCGAGATAATTTGTACATGTAGGTAGGGGTAAAGTGACTATGCATAGAGTAGTGGCCATTTGATTAATTGTTCAGAAGTCTTATGGCTTGGGGGTAGAAGCTGTTAAGGAGCCTTTTGGGCCTAGACTCGGCGCTCCAGTACCGATTTCTGTGCGGTAGCAGAGACGACAGTCTATGACTTGGGTGACTGGAGTCTTTGACAATTTTTGGGCCTTCCTCTGACACAGGCTAGTATATAGGTCCTGGATGGCAGGAAGCTTGGACCCATGCCCAATCTTTTCAGTCTCCTGCGGGGGAAAAGGTGTTGTATTGCCCTCTTCACAACTGTCTTGGTGTGTTTGGACCATGATAGTTTGTTGGTGATGTGGACACCAAGGAACCTGAAACTCTGGACCCGCTCCACTACAGCCCTGTCGATGTTAATGGGGGCGTGTTCGGCCCTCCTTTTCCTGTAGTCCACGATCAGCTCCTTTGTCTTGCTCACATTGAGGGAGAGGTTGTTGTCCTGGCAACACACTGCCAGGTCCCTTACCTCCTCCCTCGAGTCTTGGGTGTGACGCTACAAACTTGGCACACCTGTATTTGGGAAGTTTCTCCCATTTGTCTCTGCAGATCCTCTCAAGCTCTATCAGGTTGGATGGGGAGCGTCGCTGCACAGCTATTTTCAGGTCTCTCCAGGGTTCGGGTTCAAATCCGGGCTCTGGCTGGGCCACTCAAGGACATTGAGGCTTGTCCTTGAAGCACCTCCTGCGTTGTCTTGGCTGTGTGCTTCAGGTCGTTGTCCTGTTGGTCTGCCATATAGAAGGCTTCTGTCTATTTGAGCTGGTCAGTATGTGTATCCTATCTAACGCTGCTTATTAAAAATGTATTGTGTAGTGGAGCTGCATAAGTGTTGCTCTCCACTTTCTGGAGGATCGATTTTTGAAATCCAGTGGAATAATAGCTAAAGGGATGGAGAGAACACCTGTCTCAAACTAAGGGCAACCATGGTTTTCATTGTAAGTTAGTGTACTGTTCGCTAGCGAGCTAACATTAGCTGGCTGGCTCGTTATCTAACGTTACGTGTATGATCTTATTATTTGTATATCAGAAAAAGCTTAAAAGTGTGTGAACGATGCTGAATGGGTGTAGACAAAGGAGAGCTCTCCAGTAGGTATCCAAACATTCAAAGGCCATTTTACAAGTCTATCAACTTTCAAAACAGAATTACTTTCCCATTCTTCCCTTAAATGTAGTGTATGATACACCATTTTGTGTGTCTGTTTTTATCCATTGTAAAACCTGTTTTTGCTTTTTCATTGTGGGGTATTGTGTGTAGGTTGATGAGTCATCCATTTTAAAGTGAGGCTGTAACGTAACAATGTGGAAAAGGTCAAGGGGTCTGAATGCATTCTGAATGCTTCCAGCAGGCCCAGTTATTCAGGAAAGCTTAACGCACTCTGCCTCCTCTCCAATCCGAGCGGCTATCCCTCACGTGTCTAGAACTTAACTCTTCAATATAGACTAAATATTTGTCATTTAACTTTTAGAATGACCTTTTACGCATAAATACAACCAGTCACAATGTTTTCATCTGATTTAGGCTACTTCAAAAGTGTCCATCCACCTGACACGTGGTATATCAAGAAGCTGATTAAACAGCATGATGATTACACAGGTGCATCTAGTGCTGGGGACAATAAAAGGCCACTCTAAAATGTGTAGTTTTGTCACACAACACAATACCACAGGTGTCTCAAGTTGAGGGAGTGTGCAATTGGCATGCTGACTGCAGGAATGTCCACCAGAGCTGTTGCCAGATAATTTTTATCATAAGCCGCCTCCAACATCGTTTTAGAGAATTTGGCAGAACGTCCCACCGGCCCCACAACTGCAGACCACGTGTATGTGGTTGTGAGCGGTTTGCTGAGTGCCCCATGGTGGTGGTGGGGTTATGGTATGGGCAGGCATAAGCTACGGACAATGAACACAATTGCATTTTATCTATGGCAGTTTGAATGCACAGAAATACCGTGAAAAAAGTATTTAGTCAGCCACCAATTGTGCAAGTTCTCCCACTTAAAAAGATGAGAGAGGCCTGTAATTGTCATCATAGGTACACTTCAACTATGAGAGACAAAATGAGAAAAGAAATCCAGAAAATCACATTGTAGGATTTTTTATGAATTTATTTGCAAATTATGGTGGAAAATAAGTATTTGGTCACCTACAAACAAGCAAGATTTCTGGCTCTCACAGACTTGTAACTTCTTTAAGAGGCTCCTCTGTCCTCCACTCGTTACCTGTATTAATGGCACCTGTTTGAACTTGTTATCAGTATAAAAGACACCTGTCCACAACCTCAAACAGTCACACTCCAAACTCCACTATGGCCAAGACCAAAGAGCTGTCAAAGGACACCAGAAACAAAATTGTAGACCTGCACCAGGCTGGGAAGACTGTATCTGCAATAGGTAAGCAGCTTGGTGTGAATAAATCGACTGTGGGAGCAATTATTAGGAAATGGAAGACATACAAGACCACTGATAATCTCCCTCGATCTGGGGCTCCACGCAAGATCTCACCCCGTGGGGTCAAAATGATCACAAGAACGGTGAGCAAAAATCCCAGAACCACACGGGGGGACCTAGTGAATGACCTGCAGAGAGCTGGGACCAAAGTAACAAAGGCTACCATCAGTAACACACTACGCCGCCAGGGACTCAAATCCTGCAGTGCCAGACGTGTCCCCCTGCTTAAGCCAGTACATGTCCAGGCCCGTCTGAAGATTGCTAGAGAGCATTTGGATGATCCAGAAGAGGATTGGGAGAATGTCATATGGTCAGATGAAACCAAAATATAAGTTTTTGGTAAAAACTCAACTCGTCGTGTTTGGAGGAGAAAGAATGCTGAGTTGCATCCAAAGAACACCATACCTACTGTGAAACATGGGGGTGGAAACATCATGCTTTGGGGCTGTTTTTCTGCAAAGGGGCCATGAATGGGGCCATGTACCGTGAGATTTTGAGTGAAAACCTCCTTTCATCAGCAAGGGCATTGAAGATGAAACGTGGCTGGGTCTTTCAGCATGACAATGATCCCAAACACACCGCCCGGGCAACGAAGGAGTGGCTTCGTAAGAAGCATTTCAAGGTCCTGGAGTGGCCTAGCCAGTCTCCAGATCTCAACCCCATAGAAAATCTTTGGAGGGAGTTGAAAGTCTGTGTTGCCCAGCGACAGCCCTGAAACATCACTGCTCTAGAGGAGATCTGCATGGAGGAATGGGCCAAAATACCAGCAACAGTGTGTGAAAACCTTGTGAAGACTTACAGAAAACGTTTGACCTCTGTCATTTCCAACAAAGTATTGAGAAACTTTTGTTATTGACCAAATACTTATTTTCCACCATAATTTGCTAATAAATTCATAAAAAATCCTACAATGTGATTTTCTGGATTTATTTTTCTCATTTTGTCTCATAGTTGAAGTGTACCTATGATGAAAATTACAGGCCTCTCTCATCTTTTTAAGTGGGAGAACTTGCACAATTGGTGGCTGACTAAATACTTTTTTGCCCCACTGTACATCTGGTGTATTAGAAATTATTATTGGTACTTTTTTTAAATTTATAAAAATAAATAAATACACACATTGACCACAAAGATTGCCATTTTCCCCTTCACTATAATGGGGGATCCTGTTTTCTGCAGTACTGCGATCAGCCTTGAATACCGGGCCTTCAGTGAGAGGGGGCCTGTTCCAGTCGCAGTCCGCTCGTTCACCCTGTTTGCCCCAGTCCCAGTTCCAGTCCCCTCGTTGGGAGACACTGCTGACTTGAATGATGTGGTTCATGTTCCACATTTAAATAATAAAATTAGTATGAAATTCAACCTGTCATTTTACTGGAGCGCATGATGGAGGTGCAAGGGGAAGGAGATGACAGCCTTTCCAGAAACAACCCCAACCCTCTCCCCTAGGCACTTGATTTTAAAGGGGAAGTTCAGTATTTTCCAACCTAATGTTAGATGGTTCTTCACCCTGAAAGTATTTTATGGGCCATGAGAAACTTATCCATGGTTTGGTTCTCTAAACAGCCACTAAAAACTTTACACTAGCCGGGCATTCAATAATTGTATAAACATGGCCAAATCAACTGTAATCCACTCATTATTTGGTTTGATGTTACGTGATTTGACCCTTTTTTTTTTTTTTTACAGTTCTGCATGCCATGTCCCCATCAGTTTCATAATGTTTTGCTAGTGGTGGCTAAAGTTAGCAGAAGTTTGTTTACAGCTGTTTAAACTCATCCACTATGCCGATCTCAGTGGCTAGGGGCTAGGTTAATGGACAGGGCCTGGAAAAGCATGTTTTGCTACTATCTTGCAGTCCGTATATGAGTGGAAGCAGTCTGTATGATCCCAGGTATGAGGAACTAGAGCTGGGGTCTCAGGTCACAGGAAGCACAGGATCTGAGAGATGTTTCTGGATCTCCGCCTGCCCTGAGGAGTCCAGGTTCCCGGGCAATGAGAGGAAGTGGAGGCTGCCACTTAGTCTGGGCGTTTCCATGAGACACAGTGACTGCTTGACCGTCGGCTGGGGGGAGAGCGACTCGGTGAGCTCCATCTCTGGGGTGACGGACATGGTGTCGTCGGACTCTACAGTCAGATGGATACCACTGGACAGTGACTCCTGGGATTTCAGGGGTAACCTGAGGTCAGGCTGGGCAGAGCTCTACAATAATACAAACAAGGGTGAGTTGAGTCACAGGTTGGCGGTTTTAACAACAGTAACACTAACACAGCTTCTGTGAATGTGTTTCAGGTGCTTTGACAGATGTGTTTTGTGTTCACCATCATGCTCTCCATGTATCATAGACTTACTACCTGCATGGATGCTTGGCTGTCCGTCTGTATGGGTGGGATCTGGTACATAGTATGCAACACTGATGCCCCCGTCCCATATAGGCCAGGTGAGTCTGTGGCTGACACAGTGCTGTAAGCGGGCGGTACCGGCGCTATCTGCCTTTGGAGCAGCTGCAGGATGACGTTGATATCGGCAGTCATTCGAATCTCCAGTCTGGTAATGGAGGGATAAAAGGGGCCGGGAGAGAGAAGGAATAGGAGGATTACTGAGTAGTCATGTTTTCACTGTTGCCATTGACGACCTTCAAAGTTACAGTCTAACGCCATAAGCTCCAGTTTGTTAAAGTGGGGAGTGGGGGTACAGGAACCACTTTGTTATTGTTTAAATTGTAGATTGTCCCTTTTTAAGATAAAGTATACATGAAAACATTTTACTGAGTTACAGTTCATATAAGGAAATCAGTCAATTTAAATCTAATTCATTAGGTAGCCTAGTGGTTAGAGCGTAGGGCTGTGGATCAGAAAACCAGTCAGTATTTGGTGTGACCACCGTTTGCTCCTTCAGCACGACACATCTCCTTCACATAAAGTTGATCAGGCTGTTGATTGTGGCCTGTGGAGTGTTGTCCTCCTCGTCAATGACAGTGCAAAGTTGCAAGATACTGGAACACGCTGTCGTACACGTCGAAACCAGAGCATCCCAAACATGCTCAATGGGTGACGTCTGGTGCGTATACAGGCCATTTGAAGAACTGGGACATTTTCAGCTTCTAGAAATTGTGTACAGATCCTTGCAACGTGGGGCCGTGCATTATCATGCTGAAACATGAGGTGATGGCGGAGGATGAATGGCACGACAATGGGCCTCCAGGATCTCGTCACGGTATCTCTGTGCATTGAAATTGCCAACAATAAAATGCAATTGTGTTCATTGTCCATAGCTTATGCCTGCCCATACCATAACCCCACCACCACCATGAGGCACTCTGTTCACAACGTTGACATCAGCAAACCGCTCGCCCACACAATGCCATACACGCTGTCTGCCACATGCCTGGTTGAGATGAAACCGGGATTCATTCATGAAGAGCATACTTCTTTCAGCTCATGAAACATTTTATTTCACCTCAGTAACATCCAGAAACTCCTGGCTAGCGTTTTTGGAGCATGTTACAATTCTCATTGCATCAGCCAGCGGTGCACCCTAGGTAAATTGAAAATAAGCTAAAACTTGCAGGCTCAGCTGTTTGTCTGGCTCAACTGTTGAAAATAGTATTTTGTAATAGTAACCATGTTGTTCCTCTCACCTGTTGAGCTGTGACTGTAGTAATTCCAGTTGGGACTCCAGCTCACTGGGCCTCTCCTCTGTGAACGGGGGCGGGTGGTAAGAGGTCCGAACTGAAGAGGAGCGCCACTGCCTGTTGGCGTACTGGACCGACTGCCTCTCTGGCCAGTAACGAACATACCCAGACATGTTCGGTGAGAGGTTAGATGTGGCTGGAAACATTTACAGAGGGAAAATAACATACAACTTTATTGTTGATCAACTTGTATGCCTTTTTGCTTCTCTGGGATTGGAATCGGCAACCCTCCGGTCCAGTAATGCTACATAACATACAATTGAAATGGACAGTATTTACCACATGGTCCCATACTGCTCATACTGTACCTGGCTGAGCCCTGTCCATGGGGTCCTCTCTGCCCACTGTGGCGCCACTAGGGGGCATCAGCCGCACCGCTGAGGGGGAGTAGTCTAGCCGATCGTCGTCCGGAGTGTACAGCTCCACCTTGCTCCCGTGGCTGAGGGGCTTGTTTAGGTCCTCGCTGGACTGGGAGCGAGGCGACTCACAGCTGCAGCCCTCTTCCCAGTGGGGCTGTGGGGCTGAATGGCGTTGGCGGTAGGGGTACGGGTCGTCCTGGTCCATTCCGTCTGTCCAAAGCAGCAGAAGAATGTAAAAAAATACAGCTAGCTCCCCTAATTTAACTAATCAACTTAATAACTTACCAGGACCATTGCGACAGTCAAGGGAGTGTCCCCTGTGTCGCGGTTTGCTACGACTGAATCCACAATCGTCACAAGAATCATCTGCCAACAGTATCGGTGGGACCTGGTCAGCCTGACAGATACCAGACATACAGAAATAGCAAGACACAAACTGAACACATCCCAATACACTTATACAGTGCCTACAATCCAATTTCATTGGACACAGTGAACCAAACAGATCTTGTTCAACAATACCATAAAAATAAGTGTATAACCTAATTTTTTTCTCAGTTTAGCCACACGTGTGTGTTCTTACGTCTCTTAGATCAAAGGTAAACTCCAAGTTTTCCCAGAAGTTGTCGGCAAAGCCTGGATAAATGTCCAGAATCTCGAGCAGGTCATCCCTCTGAATCCGGTGCAGGTCACAGTAAGTGATGGCGCGCACGTCAGAGTTGGACTTGCCTGGCTCTGCATACATGTGGATAGGCTCCCCAAAGATGGCGTTCTTCCCTACAGGATAGAGGGAGGAAGGGGGACAGTGAGAGTAAATTGAGGGGGATGGCATCACTTACAGATGGCTGTTATCAGTTTAATTAAATCAGAAAATACCTTAAATGTAATATTTAGCCACTTTCAGCTGCTAACCATAAAGACATGAAAAGGATGATCTTCAGAAACTATATTAACATTTCTAAAATGATAATCTCAGTCAAAATATAGTTCAAGTCAATGCAGCAGACCTCTGACATATGTAACAGTAGATTCCACAGCCTTCCTTACCCAGTATGGCCACCACAATGTCATCATGGGTGATCTGGATTGTACCGCGAGTGATGAAGTAGAGAGAGTTGAGGATGTCTCCAGAGTGGATGAGG
Organism: Thymallus thymallus; assembly: GCA_023634145.1. Classification (NCBI taxonomy): domain Eukaryota; kingdom Metazoa; phylum Chordata; class Actinopteri; order Salmoniformes; family Salmonidae; genus Thymallus; species Thymallus thymallus. Next base: position 19,265,403 of record CM042386.1, on the reverse strand, counting down.
ATATCCCCAGGCGGGGCATGGACAGTCTTGAAGCGCAATGCCAGAGCCCGCAGACAGGCCTTGCTGCCCCCCCGGAACGCCTTGCAGTTTTGCAGTAGACTACGGTTCAGGTGCAGACATATATCAGCCTGCAAGCACTCCGGAAAACCCTTCAGCACCTTGGGAGGAAGAGGAAGATGGAAAGTCAATATAAAAGTCAATAAGTAATTTTGCTATAGAGCATTTAAAGTGCTTCTCAATGTCAACACTGCACAATGCCTTGGGGATTTGTTGACCAGAAGGTAACACTTTACGTAAAGTCTACAGGTACAATACTTTATAACATGTTATAAGCATGTAGCCTTTATCATTTCTTATAAGGTTTATAATGTGTTATTTCTCAACGTACTACACCTTAACTGGCTGAAAATGGCTGGTATTTAGTAAGGATCATAAGACAGGATCATAAGACATAAGGAGGTCATACATGCTCATAACAAGTCTTACAATGCATTATAACTGCATCATAATGCATTTTACCTACAGGTTTTACGTAAAGCGTTACCGAAAAAAGTGTTTCTTACGAGTTTGGTGGCTGGTTTTCTACTCACTGCATTCATGTCAATGCCATTGGTGTAGGACCAGGCGTGCTGGAAGTACTCCTCCAGGCGGTTGCGAAGCCCGCTGGGGATCTGGTGGAAGCGGATAAACTCCTTGACCCGCAGCATCTGGGTGTGGTAGCGCGTCGTCCCTGAGTATAGGCGCTGGATGATGGCCGACACATTTCCAAAGATGCTGGCGTACATGAGAGCTGGAGGATGAGGAGCCCATGGGACTTATAAAGGCTTAAGTCAACAATCGCACGTTGATAATGCAGTATAGGTGACATAACCGTGGTATAACAAAAATATTATCTTGCAGTTGTTGACGTAAGTATTTATGAAATGTACTACTTATGAATGAAGTGTGTATGGATTGTGAATGGGGTCTGAGTAAATTGAACATTCAGGGACTTACAGCCAATAACCATAACACAGATGGAGAAGAGCTTCTCTGAGTTGGTGTTGGGGGAGACGTTCCCAAAGCCCACACTGGTCAAGCTACTGAAAGTAAAGTAGAGTGCAGTGATGTAATAGTCCTTAGGGGACGGACCCGAGCCAGGTTCACTGGCGTTGTACGCCTTGCCAAGCTGCTCAGCCAGGTTGTCCAGCCAACCCGTCTCAGTGTAGGGCCTCTCCACGTAGCCGACAGCGTACCAGATACAGGCCAGCCAATGGGCGATGAGCACAAAGGTGCACATGAGCAGGAAGAGGACAGCGGCCCCGTACTCCGAGTAGCGGTCAAGCTTCCGCGCCACACGAACCAACCGAAGCAGCCTCGCTGTTTTCAGCAGGCCAATCAAGGTGACCATCTTTAGTATGCGGCCATTTATTGAGAATAGTAGCGAGAAGATGGGAAAAGAGATGCAGAATGAATTGATGGAAAATGGATACAGGTTACAAGCACATTTTGTTGTAAATAGGTAAATCGCAGACATGGTTACCTCATCACGAGACCATGAGCCCAACTCATGTTTGCAAAATAAGCATGAACCTTCATGTTGTCTTATAAGGGTTATAATATGTTATGCCTATCTGGCTGGTATTTACTCAGAATCATTATGAGATATTAATACGACATAAAAGTGGGTTAAAGGCCTAAATACTTATAATGCATTATGACAGCACCATAATGCATTATACCTGGGGAGTTAGAGCATTAGGCCCGTAACAGAAAGGTTGCTGGATCTAATCCCCGAGCTGACAAGGTAAAAAATCTGTCTTTCTGCCCCTGAACAAGGCTGTTAACCCACTGTTCCTATGCCGTCGTCGTATATAAGAATTTGTTCTTCACTGACTTGCCTAGTTAAAGGTTAAAAATAAATAAATACCTGTTGGCTTCAAGTAAAGTGTTAGCCTACCAAAAAGGTTAATATTCATCCCAATATTATTCTCACCTCGTCCGACCCTGAGTGAAAGATGAGCAGGTCGAAAGGTACGGCGGCCACCAGGTCGATGGCGAACCACCCCTTGAGGTAATGCACAGCGATCTTCCCCGGCTGGGTCACCACCTCGTCGTTGGGGTTGACGAACGTTGTGCGAAAGTTGATCCCGATATCTACGATGAACAGCACATCCACCATGAGGTCCACCACGTTTAGCGGATTGCAGGAATAGCCGCAACGCCGTCGCAGCGAGTCCCCGTGCTCATCCAATAGGAAGGCGGCCGAGTAGGGTGTGAAGAGGGCTGTGTAGAGGACCAGGAGGAGGATGACCCAGTCCCACGCGGCTTTGACGGGGCTGTAGTAAAGCATGGTCCATGAGTGGGTGATCGGGGCCTCGATTTTGTACTCCGGCAGAACGTCAGCACCCAGAGACAGAACCTAACAGAGATCCGAATTACATTAGAGTGATGCATGAGCATACTGTAGGGTCCAAGGCGTTCAGCAAGTGCTCGCACACTAATTACTAATTGCTACTTATTAATTTGTTCATTAAATTTGAAGGCAAGTAGTGCAACCTGCTGTAGCCTATTGATTGTACAGTATATACAGCGGGTGAAATAAGTATTGAACACGTCACCATTTTTCTCAGTAAATATATTTCCAAAGGTGCTATTGACATGAACGTTTCACCAGATGTTGGTAACAACCCAAGTAATCCATACATACAAAGAAACCAAAACAAATAAGTTCAGAAATTAAGTTTAATGTGTAATAATGTGAAATGACACAGGGAAAAAGTATTGAACACATGAAGAAAGGGAGGTTCAAAAAGGCATGGAAAGCCAAGACAACAGCTGAAAACTATCAGTAATTAAAAAGCAATCCAGCCCTCTGTCAGTGCAAATTAATATCAGCTGGTTCAGTCCCAACTGATGGCCTACAAAAAGGTCTCATTGCCAAGGTGTCACACAAGACACATCTCATGATGGGTAAAAGCAAAGAGCTGTTTCAAGACATTCGCAACCTAATTGTTGCAAAACATAATGATGGCATTGGTTATAGGCGCATTTCTAAGCTTCTGAATGTTCCAGTGAGCACTGTTGGGGCCATAATACGGAAGTGGAAAGACAATCTTTTCACCATAAATTTGCCTCGACCAGGTGCTCCTCGCAAGATTTCTGACAGAGGAGTGAAAAGAATAATCAGAAGAGTTGTCCAAGAGCCAAGGACCACTTGTGGAGAGCTTCAAAAAGACCTGCAACTAGCAGGTACTGTTGTCTCAAAAAAAACATTAAGTAATGCACTCCACCGCCATCGCCTGTATGCACGCTCACCACGCAAGACTCCATTGCTGAAAAAAAAGCATGTTGAAGCTCGTTTAAAGTTTGCTGCACAACATTTGGAAAAGCCAGTGAAATACTGGGAGAATATAGTGTGGTCAGATGAGAGCAAAATTGTTTGGATGTCATAATACACACCATGTTTGGAGGAGAAATGGCACTGCACATCCCCCTAAAAACACCATACCAACAGTGAAGTTTGGAGGTGGGAACATCATGGTGTGGGGCTGCTTTTCAGCAAATGGTAATGGCAAACTTCACATAATTGAAGGAAGGATGAATGGGCATATTTACCGAGACATTCTTGACAAAAATCTGCTGCCATCTACCAGGATGATGAAGATGAAACGAGGGTGGACATTTCAGCAAGACAATGATCCCAAACACACAGCCAAGGAAACTCTCAATTGGTTTCAAAGAAAGAAAATAAAGCTGCTAGAATGGCCCAGCCAATCACCTGACTTAAATCCCATTGAAAATCTATGGAAAGAACTGAAGATCAAGATTCATAAGAGGCCCACGGAACCTTCCAGATTTGAAGACTGTTTGTGTGGAAGAATGGGCCAAAATCACACCAGAGCAATGCATGCGACTAGTTTCTCCATACAGGAGACGTCTTGAAGCTGTCATTACCAACAAAGGCTTTTGTACAAAGTATTAAATAAATATCAGTGTGTTCAATACTTTTTCCCTGTGTCATTTCACATTATTACACACAACTTAATTTCTGAACTTATGGTTTTGGTTTCTTTGTATGTATGGATTACTTGGGTTGTTACCAACATCTGGTGAACATTTCATGTCAATAGCACCTTTTGGAAATATATTTACTGAGAAAAATGGTGACGTGTTCAATACTTATTTCACCCACTGTGTGTATGTGTATTACCAGTCAAACGTTTGGACGCCTACTTATTCCAGTTTTTTTTTTACTATTTTCTACATTGTAGACCAACTATAAAATAACACATGGAATATTTTATATTTGAGATTCTTCAGTAGTAGCCACCCTTTGCCTTGATGACAGCTTTGCACACTCTTGGCATTCTCTCAACCAGCTTCATGAGGTAGTCACCTGGAATGCATTTCAATTAACAGGTGTGCCTTGTTAAAAGTTAATTTGTGGAATTTCTTTCCTTAATGCGTTTGAGCCAATCAGATGTGTTATGACAAGGTAGGGGTGGTATACAGAAGATAGCCTTATTTGGTAAAAGACCAAGTCCATATTGTGTCAAGAACAGCTCAAATAAGCAAAGAGAAATGACAGTCCATCATTACTTTAAGACATGAAGGTCCGTCAATCCAGAAAGGTCAAAAGTCTGCAATGGGTCCCATACATACATTATAAACTGCACAGTACAAAACCACACTGTTGTCCTTCACTGATAACAAACACACATTATACCATGGCACTGGTCCAGGGTACTGTCCCTGGGGCTCAAGCAGGCATAGATTGGCTGGCTGCCGCTGTCCATTCTCCACACCCAGGATATATAACATCTATTCAACCCCCGTAGTGATTTTTCCAGTAGCGGGTCAACCACATTGCCTCCCACGTGCCCTATTACTGATACCAGGCATAAATGATTTCCCTGTAGGGCACCAAGCGCCAGTATGACTCCCGGGTTAGAGGGCAAATCTCAATACAATCCGGGATGCTGGCCTTCTAGGCAGAGTTGCAAATCTGTATCTCAGACTGGCCAATAAAAATATGGGTAAAATAACACAGACACTGGACAGAGGAAGATGTGGCTTTTTCTTTGCAACTCTGTCTAGAAGGCCAGCATCCTGGAGTCGCCTCTTCACTGTTGACGTTGAGACTTGTGTTTTGCGGGTATTATTTAATGAAGCTGCCTGTTGAGGGCTTGTGAGGCGTCTGTTTCTCAAACTAGACACTCTAAAGTACTTGTCCTCTTGCTCAGTTGTGCACCGGGGCCTCCCACTCCTCTTTCTATTCTGGTTAGAGACAGTTTGTGCTGTTCTGTGAAGGGAGTAGTACACAGCGTTGTACAAGATCTTCAGTTTCTTGGCAATTTCTCGCATGGAACAAGAATAGACTGACTAGTTTCAGCTTCTTAATCAGCACAACAGTTTTCAGCTGTGCTAACATAATTGCAAAAGGGTTTTCTAATGATAAACTTGGATTAGCTAACACAATGTGCCATTGGAACACAGGAGTGATGGTTGCTGATAATGGGCCTCTGTACGCCTATGTAGATATTCCATTAGAAATCTGCAGTTTCCAGCTACAATAGTCCTTTACAACATTAACAATGTCTACACTGTATTTCTGATCAATTTGATATTATTTTAATGGACAAAAAATGTGCTTTTCTTTAAAAAACAAGGACATTTCTAAGTGACCCCAAACTTTTGAACCGAAGTGTAATTCCACTTTGACATTATGGGGTATTGTGGGTAGGCCAGTGACACAAAATCTCAATTGAATAAATTTAAATTCAGGCTGTAATACAACAAAATGTGGAAAAGGGGTGTGAATACTTTCTGAAAGCACTGTATAAGTTTTTATACTATACTTACATATACACACACACCACCCTACCTGCGTGACCTTCTCTGTGACGTTGTGTGTGCGCTCCTTCACCTTGGCTGGGGCGAGGAGCTCCACCCTGGGGGCCTGGGGGGACAGCCTGTCGGGTTTGAAGGGAGGGGGGGCCCGGTTGGTCGTTCCCCCAGTCTTCATCAGGTCCGAGTCGGACGTGGAGTTCAGCTGGCAAAGCTGGAGGTCTGATGAAGGTCCAATGAGGTCCAATGTTCCCACCGGGCACAGATCATTTGGGGCCAATGACAGGAGACAAAGAACATGCGACATGAGTCCCAATGTGGTTTTTTATACATTTGCTCAACATTTTGATGAAGAACCAAAATAGGATTTGTCTTATCTCGACCCAGAACCAAGTTTGTCACAAGAGACTACAATCTGCAAATATGCTATTGAAGAGTGACTATAGTGGCAGAATTAGACCTTTAAGCTCCCCTTCTCTTTTAAAAAAATCCACAAAAGTTTGGAGTGTTTGTGATGCTTATAAAGATCCATATAATTACATAAATTAGGGTGTGTTGAGTATCTCAATTTCCCTAATTTATGGAAGACCTGGCAGCTAAATTATGTAACTGGGGTGTTTCCTCATCACACTTTATATATGTTTTATTTATCTAAGACAAATTGTACTCTTGGTGAAGTAGATGCATACCAGAGTACACATAAACATCCCTATTTTCAGAACCTCCGGCCGGGATTCATTCAAAGGCACGTTGTAGAGATTGAATATGGATGCGATCTCTGTGAATGTCAGGGAAATAGCCTTTTAAAGACGCATTGTCTGTAGCGCCATGTGCAACACTCCTTAATTAATTAATTCCAACCTCCATTTTAGTAGGGGGTGGAAATGTTTGACTTGATTTCAGGACTACAATTCATGTACATTACTATAACAAACGTGACTTGTATTTGAGTATCTGGTATTTAAAATCATTTCTATGTACTTGGGTATTTTCAAATACACAGCCCAAACCAAGTACTTTTATTTGAGTATTTGAATGGTTATTTGTCAAAAGCAAATAGTGTATTAGAATTTTTCTAATACTTTCCAAGTGTATTTCCAAATAATTTACATTATTAAACTACTTGTCTTTTCAAATAAAATATATATGATTACATCAAATGTGAAAGTAATTGAGATTTTTTGTATTTGAACCCAGGTCTGCTGAGCAAGCACAAAATAGATTCCTAATTTATTTATCATCTGAAATGAGTAAACTGACCGAGGGAATGTCTGAAATGACACCCTACTCCCTACGTATGCTACTTTTGCCCATAAAAGTGTACTACATATGGAATTGGGTGCAATTTCGAACGCAGACTGACTTACTGGTGGTGACGCGCACTTCCCCACCCTGCGCTCCCCAATCTGCCCTCATGTCCCTGGGAGAGACAGAAAGGATATCCCCTCAGGATACTAGTTCCACCAAGATGGTCCTCCACAGAATGTCCCAACAAGCAACTGGTTCAGCAACTTGTTCCACCACAAACAAAAGTAAAAGTCAGAGCCAGTTTTAAAAACGTATCTCCTCTGAGAAAATGTCCCTTGTTGGTCTTCCTCCTCTCCCCCCCAAAAAACTCTACCAGGAAAAAAACAGTTCCCTCAGAAAATGTCTGCCAAAATTGCAATTTGTGTAAAGAGATTCCTTCAAAAAGTGTTCAGCAGTTGTTTTATGGTTCCTTTTTTGCTCATAGTATACACTAGAATGCTCTCCTTTAATCTGCGCAGATGACAACCTCTCTTAGGGTCATACCCTCCAGAATCGGACTCCTACAGGCCAGGGAACTGGGTTAGCGTTAGCACGTGGCTATGCCTCTATGCCTCATTCACTAACACAGTGAACTGATCAATGACTACAGCAGAGAGCCGCTGACAACTAAAATCAATCCCAAATCACGGATAACAACAGGAAATGAGCTCCACGTTATTACACTGGACATTCCTATTCAAAGGACACTTTCAGCGAAGAATGTTGTGAAGTGTGGGGAACACAACCTCGAAAATAGCTGGTAAAACACTTAATACATTGCATGCATATGCCGCTAATGTGGAACCTTATTGATATAGTGTTTACATAACATTAATATGATGGAATGAGATGTGGACATGACCTGACACACTTAAATCGAAATGTCCTTCAGCTGCAACGTTCGACGTGGCTATTTCTAGAGTATTGGTTTTCAGAACCAAATATTTGTCTGTTAGACAAACAGGCCCAAAGGGTTTCAAATACTGTACATCCAAATCATATCAAAGCTGGACATTATATTTATATCAATCAAATTAGTGCTGTTAAGCCTACTGTATGACTCAACACTATACATGTCAGCTACTACAGTGACTGAAATGACTGCAACACTTAACAAAGAGCTGCAGTTAGTTTCAGAATGGGTAGCAAAGAATAAGTTAGTTCTAAATATTTCCTAAAAGCATTATATTTGGGACAAATCATTCACTAAACCCTAAACCTCAACTATATCTCGTAATGATTAATGTGGAAATTGAGCAAGTTGAGGTGACTAAACTGCTTGGAGTAACCCTGGATTGTAAACTGTCATGGTCAAAACATGTAAACAAAACAATAATAGGGAAGACATCAAAACTATGAAATAACACATATGGAATCATGTTGTAACCAAAACAGTGTTAAATCAAAATATATCTTAAATTTGAGATTCTTCAAAGTAGATACCCTTTATGACAGCTTTGCACACTCTTGGCATTCCCTCAACCAGCTTCATGAGGTAGTCACCTGGAATGCATTTCAATTAACAGGTGTGCCTTGTTAAAAGTTAATTTGTGGAATTTCTTTCCTTCTTAATGCGTTTGAGCCAATCAGTTGTGTTGTGACAAGGTAGGGGTGGTATACAGAAGATAGCCTTATTTGGTAAAAGACCCATATTGTGGCAAGAACAGCTCAAATAAGCAAATAGCAACAACAGTCCATCATTACTTTAAGACATGAAGGTCAGTCAATACAGAACATTTCAAGAACATTGAGTGCAGTCGCTCACAAAAACCATCAAGCGCTATGATGAAACTGGCTCTCATGAAGACCGCCACAGGAAAGGAAGACCCAGAGTTACCTCTGCTGCAGAGGATAAGTTCATTAGAGTTAACTGCACCTCAGATTGCAGCCCAAATTAATGCTTCACAGAGTTCAAGTAACAGACACATCTCAACATCAACTGTTCAGAAGAGACTGTGTGAATCAGACCTTCATGGTCGAATTGCTGCAAAGAAACCACTACTAAAGGACACCAATAAGAAGAAGAGACTTGCTTTGGCCAAGAAACATGAGCAATTGACATTAGACCGGTGGAAATCTGTCCTTTGGTCTGGTGAGTCAACCTCCATTTCTTTGTGAGACGCAGAGTAGGTGAACTGATTATCTCAGCATGTGTGGTTCCCACCGTGAAGCATGGAGGAGGAGGTGTGATGGTGTGGGGGTGCTTTGCTGGTGACACTGTCTGAGATGTATTTATCCAGCATGGCTACCACAGCATTCTGCAGCCATACGCCATCCCATCTGGTTTGCGCTTAGTTTTTCAACAGGACAATGACTCAACACACCTCCAGGATGTGTAAGGGCTATTTGACCAAGAAGGAGAGTGATGGAGTGCTGCATCAGATGACTTGGCCTCCACAATCACCTGACCTCAACCCAATTAAGATGGTTTGGGATGAGTTGGACCGCAGAGTGAAGGAAAAGCAGCCAACAAGTGCTCAGCATATGTGGGAACTCCAATACTTTTTTGTCCCCAGCACAAGGTACACCTGTGTAATGATCATGCTGTTAAATCAGCTTCTTGATATGCCACTCATGAAATGGTGTATCAGCCTACTCAGTGACACCCACAGAACACAACTATGTAGAGTTTACACCAATATTAGCATCATAGTTCTTATTGCAGGACTCTGAAACCACTGTGAAATGAGCCACATATAGTGGCCAAAAGGCCATCTTAGCGTGGGCAGCGCCATTGAGGGCTTCCACCATTTTAATGTAGTCAACTAGTTGGGAACTAGGAAACTCTGAAATTTTCCGACTTGCTAACTGGTTGAACACGGCACAGCACGTGTATAGCTACAACCAGTTATGAAGTCGGCCATTCCAGAGTTTCCTAGTCCTGACTAGCACTTGAACACAGCATTAATACTGTGTTCAAAACAACTGGGAACTCGGTACTGGGAACTCTTAAATCTCCTACTTCTGACTTCAGTGAGTTCAAAACAACTGAGAACTCTAGAAAAAAACTGATCCGACTGGGAAAGATCGATTTGAACAGTCATCCAACTTGGAAATCCAACTCGGGCCCCTTTCCAGAGCTCCGACTTTCCTACCTCTGAAAAATACACTGTCAAATCATGACGTCAGTGATCGTCAGGTCGGAAAGTTGTAATTCCGAGTTGATGACCATTCAAATCAAATGTTCCCAGTTGGAGCTCTTTTTTTTCCCCGAGTTCCCAGTTGTTTTGAAAGCACTGGACTCAAAAGTCAGACATTTCCGATTTCCCAGTTCCGATATGCCCTTGAACTAGACGTCATCATAGACCAGCCCCCTTTGCTGACATGTTATTTGTGTCAAGTTCAATTTACATCTGCTGCGCCTTCGAAAAGTGAAGTAAAAGTAAAGATGGACATAGTAGAGGTGTTGAGAAATGCGTTTACATTTCTATATAAGAAAGCCCAGCTCTGGGCTGTAGGTGGTGGTATTACTGTTGTCGCACTTGGACTCGGATATACGTTTTTACTAAGGCCGAAGAAAGTTACACGCGTGGGAGTTGTGTCACAGCTGCTCATTCACCCACTGAAGTCGGGTAGATGTGTCTCCGTGGCCCTTGCAGAATGTCAACAGATGGGTTTGAAGTACGGCGAACTACGAGATCGGTAAGTAACATTTTATTTATTACCTTTTCCGAATATATTATTCCTTTATTTATTTTTTATAAGTAACTAATGCACTACTTGAATTGATCCCAAACGTTACATAATCAATTTCAACATAGCTACTGTATTTGACGTTGTCGTCATCCTTTCTCACAATTGTTAATCGAAGTAATTGGATGTTGCCTAACCCAAACACCAACGATAAGAAATAGTATGTTTATCAATTATTCAAGTGATTAATTTAAGTGAAAGATCAGAACATGTCAGGGAAATGTAGTGGTCTGATGAGTTACCGCTCAACAATGTACAGATCCAGTCAAATATATTGGCACCTTGCACTTTTTCAATGGAGCAGAATGTTCTGTTCTGTAAAATAGGGTACTAAAATCATTCCAATTCTGATTAAAATGCAGATGCGGATGCCTGGGAGCGGGAGGGAAGGCTGTTTTGTTTGTATGGTTGGCAGGCTGGCTTTATGGAGAGCCAAAAGTCGTGGCCAAAAGTTTTGAGAATGACAAGTATTCATGCTACATGATTCAAGTCACATGCACCGAATACCACAGGTGTAGACTTTACAGGGAAATACTTCCTTACGAGCCCATTCCCAACAATACAGAATTAAAAAGACAAATATTTGCTAAATATAAAAGGAAGTAGTAACAATACAATAACAATGCTATTTACAAGGGGTACCGGTACCGAGTCAATGGGCAGCGGTACCAGGTAGTTGAGGTGATGTACATGTGGTTAGAGGGAAAAGTGACTAGTCAATCAGGATAGATAATAAACAGAGTAGCAGCAGTGTATTTGACGTGTGAACGGGTGTTTTTTGTTAGAGGGTATGTAGTGTTTTGGAGTGTCAGTGTGTGAGTCTGCATATAAAATAAAGTCCCCTATTGACTGAGGGTGACTGAACCTACAGAAACAAGATTAATTAATTATTTGTAATGCAGGCATTGGCTGGTGATCACTGAGGATGGCCACATGGTGACGGGGAGGGAGGAGCCTCGCCTGGTGCTGGTGTCGTTGACCAGTGAGGGGGGACAGATGTGTCTGAATGGACCCGACATGGAGCAGCTGAGGTTCCCCGTTCTGCAGATTGATAATCCCATCATCAACTGCAGGGTGTTTAGTAGCGATGTCCAAGGCAGGGACTGTGGCGACCAAGTGTCTAGCTGGCTCACCAGCTACCTGGCTGCTAAGAAAACCTTTCGCCTGGTGCACTTTGAGCCCCACATGAAGCCCAGGAGGCCAGCGGAGACGGAGTCTCTCTATCCTCCGAGTGAAAAGATTGCATACTCTGATTGCGGCCCAATAATGTTGCTGTCTGAAGCGTCTGTGAAGGATCTAAGCAGTAGGCTGGAGAATGATGTCACAGTGGCACGCTTTCGACCAAATATCATCGTCAGCAGTTGCGAAGCGTTTGATGAGGATTCTTGGGAAGACATCCAGGTTGGCGATGTGCGTATGCACCGGGTGATGGCGTGCGGAAGGTGCATCTTCACCACGGTCGACCCTGAAACAGGAGTCATCAGTAGGAAACAGCCACTGGAGACGCTTAAAAACTACCGACTGTGTGATGAAGCTGAGAAACACATCTATAAGACATCGCCACTGTTCGGACAGATGTACACCGTCAGCAAGACTGGGATCCTGCAGGTTGGAGATGTGGTGTACAAGATAAGCCACTGAGATGGATGGAGGACTTAGTCTCAGTTCCAGTCTGTTTGTGCCATCATGCCAATTCCTTGTCATGTTTGGCTTGACAACGGCAGCAATAGACCTGGGCGGGTTATGTAAAGGTTAGAGCATTTCCTGTCACAAAATAAAGGTTTAAAAGATTTTTTTGTCAGACCAGATATTATATTAAATGTTAATATAAATATAAAAAATAAATTAACACCCATTATGATTGAGAATTTTTATAGATGGGTTTTATGTTCTATATTGTATGAGCAGACTTTTGTAACATTTATAATGAATCTGATGAAGGCCATTGTCTGACAAAACGTCATGATTTGTAATATTTAGATAAAAGTAACACATTTTTAATTGTGAGCTAGTTGCACTTTTTCCCTTCCTGATGTAACATTTATCATGAACAATAAACCAAACGGACATTGATCTTTAACATCTATCAAATGTTTTTCCACCTTTGTTCCAAGAAAGGCTGAAATTAGGTGTTGAGATTATTTATTATATCAAGTGCTGAAACAACCAGTATCAATGTTTGATTACTTCACATTCATGCAGTGACATTGTATCCAAGTCCCTCCAGATGTCTGAGCAGTCGGTGCAGATAAAAATGTAGTTTTATTTGGACATGATAGTTGTTTTGACATTCCTATCCAAGATATCCTTTAAGCAGGTTCACACATGAGTGTCACGTGGTTTCCTGACACACTCATTTTTCCTCACAGATTCAGTCGTGCTAGTCACAATCGGGCCGATTCAGAGTTGAAATAGGCACCTGCAACTCACACTTTCGCATAAATCCTGTTGTCAATGGGAGACTTATGTGAAAATTTGAGTTAAGCACACAGATCTCAAGTCTGAATCCTGTCCAACTTCACTTGCTCACGAGCTTCCAAAGAAATGCATTAAAATAACTGCAACCTTGACTTTTGTACATGCCATAGATGAGCAGATCAGTTAAGATTTGTCTGGTTAATTCAAATTTCCAGACGTGCAATATAGCCTAAGGTGAGATGTCCATAATGTGTAATATGACTGTCAGCTTTGGGCCTGGATGTTGTCCCAGACCCGCACCACGTCTAGGCAGTCGCTCAGGGCTTCTATCAGAGATAAAGCTGCCTCCAGCTGGGCTTGTGGAAGCTGCGTGGGGGTGTGGGACACAAACTCCAGGCCGGCGGACACAGTGCGCACCCCCAGTTCTTCCAGCGAGGTCCGCACCTTCTTCAGCTCTGTCATATCACACACAAACTGACGAGAGAGAGAGAGAGAGACATATTGATTCTGGATAGGACACTAGTTCAAGGGTGTGCAACTCAGACCCTCGAGGTCAGGTTTTCATTTGGCACAATTGCTTTTCCTTGTGCAACTCATGTAACACATTGATGTGAAAATCCCTGGGTAATGTTCATTTAAAGTTTTGCAATGGAAAAAAACATCCAGGTAGGCCCTATTTCAATCCGTCTTTTCCCATTTGGTGCCTAAACACAGCACTGGTTTTTCCATAGTCCAGCAGGTCTGCAGCCCTGGAGGACCAAAGCAGTGCACTCCTGCATGTATTGACCCTACCAACGTCTCACCTGTAAGAGGGGCTTCTCGTCCTCATCCACGGTCTCCTGGACGTCCTCGGCCCCCGCCTCGATGGCCAGCTCCAGAGCTTGCTCGGACAACACACCATCCCCATGAGCCACCACCACCCCCTTCCTGCTGAAGTTATGACGCACCCCGTCGCACAGCGCTGCCCTGTGGACAAAAATAAATCTGCATCAATAACAAACTATGGATCAAGTAAATATACAGACTCCGGCTCTGACATAATGTCATTATTCACAACATAATAAAAACTCTGAAATTAACTTAAACAACGCCCGTCCCCAACCTCACCCCCACCCCTGGTCTGACCCGTGTTTGTTGAGCAGATGCCTGAGTTCCTGGTGACTTCGGGTGTTGTTGTCAGTTAGTATATCAATGAGCAGCATGTAGCCACCAGGCCCCCTGGCTTCATACGTATGCTGGGTTCCTGCCTTGGACTTTTCCTGAGAAGAGGACAAAAGCAGAGGTGTGAACTCGAGTCACATGACTTGGACTCGCATCACAAATTTGATGACTTGACAGAAAATAAAATAACTTGAAGCCTCAAGACTTGACTTGATGACTTGTAGTTGCCTGGACAGGTTTTGTAACGTTTTGTGGCACAGAGTCTCTGTGGATTACTTCTCACGCAGCCAGAGACAGTAACCATAGTAACCATCACAATTGCAAACATTTTGGCTAGTAAAACGCACAATCAGCCCTCTGATTGGACCAGCAAAATGTCAACAGTTTTCTACTGGGTCTTGAGTGTGAAACTGAATGGGGAAAAAACATACAAATATTTTGTTTTTTGCATAAATATTTTAATAGCCTACTACCATTTGTATTTTATACACCGAACAAAAATATAAAACGCAACATGTAAAGTGTTGATAAAATAAAAGATCCCTGAAATTTTACATAAACAAAATGCTTATTTCCCTCATTTTGTGCAAATGTTTACATCCATGTTACTGAGCATTTCTCCTTTGCCAAAATAATCCATCCACCTGACAGGTGTGGCATATCAAGAAACTGATTAAACAGCATGATCATTACACAGGTGCACCTTGTGCTTGGGACAATAAAAGGCCACTAAAATATTCAGTTGTCACACAATGCCACAGGTGAGGGAGCATGCAATTGGCATGTTGACTACAGGAATGTCCACCAGAGCTGTTGCCAGAGAATTGACTTAATTTCTCTACCATAAGCCGCCTCCAATGTCATTTTAGAGAATTCGGCAGTATGTCCAACTGGCCTCAACCGCAGACCGTGTGTAACCACGCCAGCCCAGGACCTCCACATCCGGCTTTATCACCTGTGGGATAGTCTGAGACCAGCCACCCGGACAGTTGATGAAACTGGATTTGCACAACTGGTTGAATTTTTGCACAATCCGAAACGTCAGACACACCATGCTCTTGACCTGACTGCAGTACGACGTCTTAACCGACTTCAGTGGGAAAATGCCACTGGCACGCTCTGTCGTGTGGGCGAGTGGTTTGCTTATGTCAACACTGTGAACTGAGTCCCACATGGTGGCGGTGGGGCAGTTCCCGTCAATATGCAGCAACTTCGCACAGCCATTGAAGAGGAGTGGGACAATATTCCACAGGCCACAATCAACAGCCTGATCAACTCTATGCGAAGGAGATGTCGTGCTGCTTGAGGCAAATGGTGTTCACTCCAGATACTGACTGGTTTTCTGTCCATGCCCCTACCTTAATGTGAAATCCATAGATTAGATTAGGGCCTAATTAATTATATGAACTAACTCAGTAAAATCTTTGAAATTGTTGCGTTTATATTTTGGTTCAGTGTAACTATCATATCCGAGTGTTACATAAGCGTTATCAAAACATTTAACTCTGATCATGCAGTCAACTTACCGCCCCCTTGATGGCAGCTTCTATGGATACTTTGGGCATGTTCTTGCCTCGGCATTGCTCCACTACATTCGCCAATGCTAGATTGAATTCTGGGTTACTAGATCCCCCTTCTGTGGAAGACACAATTAACAAGCAACACATGGGAATGGTTGATACTGCACCAGTCAAAACCTTCCTCATAAACGCTCACATGTAGTGCAATTCGAATTGGAGCAAACAATTGTACCTTTCACTGCGATTCTTATCATCATACCAAACTTCATGAACATTCGGCTCCGGGCCGCATCTTTGGGCCCTTTTATGTTTTTCACCTTTGACCACTTATTATGGCCAGCACACAAGTTAGGGCACAGGTGTAGTGTTCTTGCAGGATAGGCTGTCCAAAGAGGGTAGTGACATGGCACCGTCTGGTATGTGCGGGGTGGACGAATTATTGCGATCATGGAAGTGTCGGTGGTCAAGCAGGCAAGTCGACGGAGACAGAGAGGGAAGAAAGCCCTCACTCCCGATGCCATTGCCCTTGATTCAGAAAAGGAACATGTAAGTGCACTGCGTTGACAGACAGCATTATGCATTTGCTTCACATGCGAGAAGCAGAATAAACAGCTGGACGTGCAAGTGCTCAAAATGATTTGACAGTTGCCTCGCTATATTATGTTGAAAAAATGCAATAAAATAAAGACGTACATTTGATAAGCTTATCTATCTAGCTGCTAAGAAGACCACACAACTGTCTGCCTGCTAGCTACAATGACTGATCCTAATGGGAAAAGTATGAATTAAAGAAAGTAGCACATTTTTTCGTAAACTCACGCTTTATGAAGAGAGCAACAGAATCATGCCGCTGTCCTTAGAGGTGAAATTGACGCTTCCGGGTTGTCTAGTGACGAAGAAGCGGCCCTTTCAAAGTAAAAGTCCGTCATTTAACACTGCTGTTGCCACAAGAGGGCGACAGACAATATTTCTTACAGTAAACATGGTCAGCATTTGGATAGACATTATTTAAAGTGTGTCTTTTGGTTGTACAAAAAAAAAAAACAAGCCAACATTTCTTACAGCCTTTCAAAATGTCTTCGTGATAGAACTGGACTTAAAGTAATGCACGTTGTTTTGTTATAATCATGTTTAGATAGATAGATAGATAGATAGATAGATAGATAGATAGATAGATAGATAGATAGATAGATAGATAGATAGATAGATAGATAGATAGATAGATAGATAGATAGATAGATAGATAGATAGATGTTGGGGTGCTAGGACCTAGTTTAACAATTATGCATTCATCCGTGAGTAACTCTGGTCCGTCAGCACTCATCCACTCAGGACCTATTTATTCATACAGGTCTGTATATACATACTCATGTACAGTTGTTATATTATATCACATGTAATATTGTAAGTAATTATTGGACGTAGGCATTCACTCAGGAATGCATATTAGTATCCTGCCAGTTGCACCTTTTCTCATTGCTTTTAGTATATCGAATGTGCAATAAGTGCAGTTGTCTGTAATTAAACCCTGCGCACTAAGGACTGTATTTTAAGGGAATTACTATTATTACCCCAAATGATATCATACACACATTTAGCTATTAAAGTATCTCTTCCTGTCATTTACCTGTACAGTTTGTGTAAACATGCAAGTATTCACTTATCTGTAAATATAACTGTATACCTAACTGTACAGCTAATTTAACCATGCAAAATTTTCACTTACCTGTTCATTTACCCAGTCTGTCTATTAAGTAAACTATTATTCCCTCGCTCATATCATACGCATTTTTAGCTACTGAAGTATTTCTCTGCCATCGACCTGTATAGTATAGTTAACCATCCAACATCCACCAATGTATAGTGTACATATTCAGCCAACCACTCATACTATGCAATGTCCTTTTATAGCTTTTTTTTGCACTCCAGATATCTTGTATTTCTATACTTTTTCATACTGCCGCTCTATGTATCATGTACCGTGTATCTGTCTTTTGTGTACTTTCGTTGTGGCATTTTGCACCTGCTCTGTGTTTTGTTGTAGCTGCTTGACAATGAAATTTCCCCCCCGGGGGAGCAATAAAGTACCTATCTATCTATCTATCTATCTATCTATCTATCTATCTATCTATCTATCTATCTATCTATCTATCTATCTATCTATCTATCTATCTATCTATCTATCTATCTATCTATCTATCTATCTATCTATCTATCTATCTATCTATCTATCTATACACGGTACATGATACATAGAGCGGCAGTAAAGTAAAGCCTGTTTCTAAGATTTAAATTCATCAGTTAAATGCATTGATTTTGTGTGAAATATAAAAACAAGGACCCTTTTAATTGTTAATGTTTCTGTTGTAGTGGGTCTATAAGCAAAGTATTTGTATAAACTTAAAGTAATACGTTGTTCTCATCGAATGTCATTGTAGTTTTATACATGTGAAAATGTTGTGGGATGCATTTACTCCACGGTGGATGTTTTTGGTGTGTGGCCCCCGTCTTTGATGGACTACGGCTGTACTGATGATATACATTCTGAAAGATATTTAGAGAAGGAGACAAATAGACACAGAGAGAATAAACTTGAGAGGCAGAAAGGGAGAGTAGTCTACACAGCAGAAAGGGAGGTGTGGAGGGAAGAGATAAACACAGAGAGAGATACAGGATGGGGGAATGTTGGCTGCACCAGGCAGCAAAGAGTTAACTGAGGTGGAAAGCCAAGAGGACAGCCCATTCCCACAGTCAACAGTGGAAGGAGCTGCAGTAGATGAGCAGCTCAGCTCAGCTCAGCTCTCCTACTTCTCCCTCCCCCCCTTTACTAACTAACATCATGCTCACACAAAGGAACATAATAGAGGTACTCATCCCTGAGATACACGAGGAACTCCATACCTAGTCACTGGGACATGACCTTACCAATGCTCATTGGAAGCCTACCAGTGTTTAAAGAGAATCCTTGACTTAGCTTCCACAAGTGATTCTATTGTCCCTCTCAGCGGAGCAGGAGAAGCTGGACGTCTTGATTGAACAACTCCCCATCCCACAATGCCATGGTTCACGCGGTGCCATGCGTGAGAAGGGTAGAAAGGATCACCTCCTCCCTGAGCTTCAGCCTCTTGTGAAACAAAGTTACGACTTCTTCATCCTCACTGTCAGTGAGACGTGCGCAGGCACCAAGGTAACAGGAGCGGCAATGGGACACAGCCTCGAGGACCACCACTCTACATGTTTCGGGGGACGGTTCCCTTCGCTGCACCCTAGAGAGGATAAGGTGTTGTGAGCAGGGGGATTTCTTGGTGATTAAAAGTGTTGGTTCAGGTTGAAGGTCACAAGGAAGTCATGGTGTCTGTGGGGAGAATCAGAATTGTTCTCTGCTGCATATTGATGAATGTCAGTGCAGTGGTAAGTATCCTATCCACGTAACTGCAAAATTCATTTTTATTGATTAATTAAATTGATTGATCCATTCATTCATTTATTAGCAATTTTTAAGAAAGCATTCAATGTATTTCGGTAACACCTTTATAATATGAGTAAGGAGTAAGATGTTATAAATGCTTGATATATTATCACATGCTCATATTATCAAATGCGTATAAATGTTTACAGGTAATGAAATACATATCATTTAATAGTTATATTTATTAGGCCTGATTTGTATTTCTCCTGTAAGATACTGATCATGTGTGATATTAACTGGTTATCTACAGCACACATGAGATGGAGATAGACGTTCGTTGGTCATGCTTTTACAAATTGAGAAGTAGCTCATTGTTGAAACAATGTAGTCAGTGATCATACTTTATTATGCCATAGGCTACACGTTGCTACTTCTCACCCTACCTCTTTCATTCGCTACTATGACAGAAAATATGATGCCTATTTCACACCATGTTTGAATGACAATACATTTGATGACCTGTGGGGCTCAGTTGGTAGAGCATGGCGCTTGCAACGCCAGGGCTGTGGGTTTGATTCCCACGGGGGACCAGTACGAAAATATACGCTCTGGATAAGAATGTCTGCTTAATGACTCAAATGTAAATTACCAAGTGGAAACTTATGTTGTCTAATACCGTTGCTGAGGCATTTCATCTTCTGAGTATGTTATATGTTCTGGGAAGCCAGTCATCAATGAGACAAAATCAATAACTCACATACATTTTGTGGATTGCTAGGAGAATAAATAGTCAATTGAGTAGTTATCCAAGCAAACATGAATAAATAGTCAATTGAGTAGTTATCCATGCAAACATGAATAAATAGTCAATTGATTTACTAGTTATTTATCCAGGCAAACATGAATAAATAGTCAATTGATTTACTAGTTATTTATCCATGCAAAAACACAGTGAGAGTGCTGCAGATCTTTTATGTCCTAAGCCTAAACACAGATTTGTAGTGAAGTGTGTATTTTCACACAGATGTGGCAAAATAACTTTTCATAATCAGACCAAAAATCCCTGAAGTGCAGCATTCACTCTTGAGTCTGTACTCTTTACATTGCGAATATTTCTTTATCCAACATGATTTACGTGGCTAACTGTGTAAGTGGGGGCTTGGAACGGAACTATAATGATCTTGAATAACAGTGAAATGGCTGGATTTCCAGTGTCTTGCAATTAGCTAAATTTGCTACAGTATGTTAGCATATGGCCACGATGCTAGTCCATTGCCAATCATTGCTTTAGCTTCTATGAAGTCACAATCATAATACGTAAACAAGTATAAAATCATGTTGCCTGTGCTTATACATAGTTTTTATGTTATATAGTGTCTGTTCTTATACAGTGCAGTCAGAAAGTATTCACACCCCTTGAATTTTTCCAGATTGTGTTGTGTTACAAAGTGTGATTAAAACGGGTTTAATTGTAACATTCGTCAACGATCTACACACAATAATCTATAATCTGAAAGTGGAAGAAAAAATCTAATATTTTTCAAATATTTATGGAAAATAAAACACTAATATATCCTGATAAGATAAGTATTCCACGCCCTGAGTCAATACATGTTAGAATCACCTTTGGCAGTGATTACATCGGAGAGTCTTTTTGGGTAAGTCTCTGAGAGCTTTGCACACCTGGATTGTACAATATTTGCCCGTTATTATTCTAATAATTCGTCAAGCTCTGTCAAGTTGGTTGATGACCATTGCTAGACAGACATTTTCATGTCTTGCCATATTCTTGCCACTCCGGAACATTCAATATCGTCTTGGTAAAAAACTCCAGTGTATATTTGGCCTCGAGTTTTAGGTTATTGTCCTGCTGAAAGGTGAATTAATCTCCCAGTGTCTGGTGGAAAGCAGACTGAACCAGGTTTTCCTCCAGGGTTTTGCCTGAGCTCAGCTCTATTAACTATTATTTATTTATTTATTTATTTTAGGTTTTTTTCTCCCCAATTTCGTGATATCCAATTGTGATCCAATTACGATCTTGTCTCATCGCTGAATGTCAATTCATGCATCCTCCAAAACATGACCTTGCCTCTTAACACTCATCCGTTTAAGATAGATAGATAGATAGATAGATAGATAGATAGATAGATAGATAGATAGATACTTTATTGATCCCCGTAGGGAAATTACTTTGTCAAGCAGCTACGAAAAACACAGAGCAGGTGCAAAATGCCAGAACGAAATACACAAAAGACAGATACACGATACATGATACATAGTGCGGCAGTATGAAAAAGTATAAATATACACATAGTCTGGAATGCAAAAAGCCATAGAAACGCATTGCATAGTATGAGTGAATGACTGAATATGTACACTATAAATTGTTATAGTGTTAGGTGAAAAAATGATATAATTGTTGCACGTTGATATAAATAAAAAAATAAAAAATTATTAGCATGGTTAACTATACTATACAGGTCATTGGCAGAGAAAAATACTTAAACAGCTAAAAGTGCGTATGATATAAGTGAGGGTAATAATAGTTTACTTAATATACAGACTGGTTAAATGTACAGGTAAATGAATATTTGAAAGGTTAAATTAACTGTACAGGTAAATGACAGGAAGAGATACTTAAATAGCTAAATGTGCGAATGATATAATTTAGGGTAATAATACTAATTCCCCATAAAATACAGTCCTTGGAATAGGGTTAATTACAGATAAATGCACGTATTGCACATTCAATATACTAAATGCAATGAAAAAAAGATACTACTGACAGGATACTAGTATACAGTCCTGAGTGATTGACAACGCAAGTTCAGTCCAAGACTTACTTACAATATTGCACGCGATATGTTAAAACAACTGTACATGAATATGTACATACAGTCCTGAATGAATGAGTGCTGAATGAATAAGTCCTGAGTGAATGAGTGATTACAGACCAGAGTTACTCACGGATGGATGGATGCCTAATTGTTAAACTAGGTCCTAACACCCCAACAGTTCCAGGTCTATGTTGCCGACGTCATGGCACCTCGTTGAGGCATTAAATTGTCTAATAGCCGCCGGCAGGAAGGACCTTCTGTAGCGCTCTCTGGCACACCGTGGTGGGATCAGCCTGTGACTGAAGGTGCTCCTCTGCATCATAACCATGGCATGCAGAGGGTGGGTGACGTTGTCCATGATGGCCAGCAGTTTGTCCAGGATCCTTCTCTCCATCACCTCCTCTAGAGTGTCAAAGCTAACAGAGCTAGCCTTCTTGATCAGCTTATTTACCCGAGAAGCATCACCGGCCTTTGTGTTGGCGCCCCAGCACACCACTGCAAAAAAAGACTGGTAGAAGGTATGCAGTAGTTTACTGCACACGTTGAAGGACCTGAGCCTCCTCAGAAAGTAGAGTCGGCCCTGGCCCTTTTTGTACAGAGCCCTGGTGTTACCAGCCCATTCCAGCCTGTTGTCCATATGGACTCCCAGGAACTTGTATGACCCAACCATTTCCACATCCATCCCCTGTATAGGGACTGCAGTCGGTTGGGCCTTGGTTCTCCTGAAGTCCACCACCATCTCCTTTGTTTTGCTGATGTTGAGCTGAAGGTGGTTCTGCTCACACCACACCACAAAGTAATTGATTGTGCTCCTGTACTCCTCCTCCTGCCCACCCCTACAATTGCAGAGTCATCCGAGAACTTATATCTGAAGTCTGAGGTGTAGAGGGTGAACAGGAAGGGGGACAGGACCGTTCCCTGGGGGGCCCCTGTGTTGCTCACTGCCCGTTCTGACACACAGCTCTGTAGCCGCACAAATTGTAGGCTACCGGTCAGGTAGTCTGTAACCAAGGAGACTAAGGGTGCTTCCACTTTCATCCTCCTCATCTTCTCACACAGTAGCAGGGTTTGAATGGTTGTCTCAACGGAGGTGTCATGTGCAAAGGGGGGTGGGACAGCCGTGAGTGTGTGTGTTTTTTTTTCTTCTTCTAATGATAAATTAGCCTTTTAAAATGATAAACTTGGATTAGCTAACACAAAGTGCCATTGGAACACAGGAGTGATGGTTGCTGATAATGGGCCTCTGTACGCCTATGTAGTTATTCCATAAAAAATCAGCCGTTTCCAGCTACAATAGTCATTTACAACATTAACAATGTCTACACTGTATTTTTGATCAATTTGATGTTATTTTAATGGACAAAAAATGTGCTTCTCTTTCAAAAACAAGGACATTTCGAAGTGACCCCAAACTTTTTAATGGTAGTATATATATATATATATTTGTAAAAATATATATTTTTGAATTTAACCTTTATTTAACTAGGCTAGTCGGATAAGAACAAATTCTTATTTACAATGACGGCCTACACCGGCCAAACTTTGGGACTCCCAATCACGGCTGGTTGTGATACAGCCTAGAATCGAACCAGGGTGTCTGTGGTCCCACTTAAATTCGCTTTTCTAGATACTTTTCTCAGGACAGCTAATCAGCCGTACTAGTGATTGTCCGAGAGGTGACTTATCATCTCTAACTTGTGTTGAGATTCAGGGTTTGAACCACTTTGAACGTGAGCTGCAGCCCAACGTCCTTCTGGTCTGAAGGTTAATTTCCTTACCAAGCCTTTATGCACTCTGGTTGAAAGGGTGGTTCCATCAACCTGACAAGCTCTCTGACCTCACTCGGGGCGTGGCTACTTACTGTGCAAAGTTAATAGATAGCAAATTAAAAATTTTCATATTATATGTATTGGATAGAAACTTGACAGATAAAGGGGATATACTTTCCAAGTTACAGTATTTCCTTTAGACCATTTTTAATGACATCACAAAATAACAATTCCCCACATTCTTAAGTTATTGTTCCAGTTAGAGATTCTTTTCCTTTAATTTACGACAGGGCGTGAGCTGTCAAAACCCCCCACACCAGTTCCCTCCTCCCCAAATAATTTGGTGCGTTTTTCCCCATATTCCATCCAGTTTGCTTTATTTTTCATAATATATTACACTTGAATAAGTTCCTCCATTTCTTTGTGTTTTTCCTCTAACTTATTCTGAGCCTCTATGTTACAGTTTTTATTGCTACCTATTTGTACTGTTAGTCCTTCAATTTCCTTTGTTAATATGGACTCTTTTGACCAAAATTGCTTTTGTTTTAGAGATGAGTACTTAATTGTATGGCCTCTAAAGGCACATTTAAAAGTGTCCCATACAACGAGGCGATCTGCTATGTTATGTTGGAAAAAGTCAGTTATAACTTCTTCTGTCTTAGTTAAAAACAAGTTATCATCCAATTGGCTTTGATAAAATTTCCAATATCCTCGCCCACGTGCAAATTCTGTAAGAGTAATATATTATGCCAATTATTTGATGGTCCGACCACATTCTGTCCTTTTATTAACACTTTTTAATACTTTTGGTGACAGAGAGAATGACATAAGAAAGTAGTCAAGATGACCTCTGCCATGTATATCTCACTACGTCAGGACATATCCACTAGTTCCAATATATCCATGACATTCGTGATTTCCTTAAGTGCATGAGGGTGATAGTTTGTAGTGTGATCTCCTTTACGGTCCATTTAGGTATTTAAAACCGTATTATAATATAATAATATATAATAGAGTCTTGTATTGCTTGTAGGGTTAATAAATTATTATATATATTTTCAAAGAAGTGTGGATCATCATTATTTGGACCGTATAGTTTAATGAGACATATCTGTTTATGGTTCAATAACATATTTAAAATCATCCATCTACCTCGAAGATCTGTTTGGACAATTTGCACATTTGAATCAAAATTACTGTTAACTAATATCATCACCAATTTGAATTTCTTTGCCCATGGGAGAAATACAGTATACTTTACCAACCCAGTCCTTTTCCCACAAAACTTTATCTAAAATTGTTGAATGAGTTTCCTGTAAACAATAGATATTATATTATTTTTCTTTTAGCCATGTAAATACTGATCATCTTTTCTTATTATCTGCTTACCCATTTAAACTGGCTATACTTATTTCACGATTTACCATAATGAGTTACACGTTTCAAATCTATTCATCATAATATATATGCTGTACCATGATATTTGCATTGCTACTAAGTAAACCTCCAATTGTTTCCTACTATTCCACCCGATAAGACCCTCCCCATCCAAAGTTGGGCTGTCATCCCAGTGACCAGCAGACCACCCCTGTCCCCCCGGATCACAGGGCCCCTGAGAGACCGGGACCCATCCTTCGAAAAGAGCACACAGTGCCACCCACAGAACAGAAGCTGATCAACCGCCAAAAATATCTCCATCACCCTCACCTCGATTTGCATGACAAAGCTATTAAAAAATATATTTAAAAAATCCTGCGTAATTTCCATAATTAACAAATAATATGCGTAATAATGTAGGCAGTTCATGCAAAGGATTGTTACCGAAAACCAGGATTGCCATAATTAGGGTTGCAATTACAAAAAAAAATACATTTTTAGCAAGCAATTATTATTTTAGCAAACAATTATTGTGATTCATCCTATATTGTCCCGAACATTTTTACCCCCTAGCAGCAGATGTGGGATACATACAAACACACACACATTCATACACACTCAACCCCTTTCCCCCACAAACAACCATAATCTCTGATGCTCAACCGTTGTTCCATCCCTGAGCCCATATACTGTACAGTTGCAGCTGTTTGAGAAGGCATGCAACATTAGGCAGAAACTGGCAGAGATTTAATTAACCATTGTCTAGTCCTAGGTGATGGAGATCAGATACACCCCCTTCTCCTGAAACACACGCTGGTCCCCCGTTGTGACCATTTACTCAAGCATCTCTGTGCAGTCAGACCTTTGATTATTTTGTGCCACCAGGGCCACAATAATATGCCCCCTCTCAGGTTGTCCGCAGCTAGTGTTGCCAGCACTGCCACTACCTGGGTGGGGCACTCCACCGGAATCCCCACTTGCTAGGGACAAGGTCGTCAAGGTTCTCATTAGCAGCTTTGAGAATTTCCTTGTATATTATGCTTTCCCATCAGGGGGCTTTGGCTTTGTTGGACCAACCCTGCCAGACAGGCTCAGACTCTTGAGGGGGCGGTGCTGCTTTAGTGGGTCTCTGACCGTGTTTATATTTCTATCTTGGCTGTGTATAGGCTACTTGCATTAGGCCCATAAAACAGATAAGGACTTATTCTAAAATTGATTAAATCTTTCACTTAATAATGACAAAGTGAAAACCGTTTTTTAGACATTTTAGACAAAAAAAAAGAAATACCTTTGTTACATACAGTAAGTATTCAGGACCTTTGCTATGAGACTCGAAATTGAGCTCAGGTGCATCCTGTTTCCATTAATCATCCTTGAGATGTTTCTACAATTTGATTGGAGTCCACCTGTGGTAAATTCAATTGATTAGACATGATTTGGAAAGGCACACACCTGTCTATATAAGGTCCCACAGTTGACAGTGCATGTCAGAGCAAGAACCAAGCCATGAAGTCGAAGGAATTGTCCGTAGAGCTCAGAGACAGGATTGTGTCGAGGCACAGATTTGGGAAAGGGTACCAAAAAATGTCTACAGCATTGAAGGTCCCCAAGAACACAGTGACCTCCATCATTCTTAAATGGAAGAAGTTTGGAAGCACCAAGACTCTTCCTAGAGCTGGCTGCCCGGCTAGTCTGGGCAATCAGGGGAGAAGAGCATTGGTCAGGGAGATGACCAAAAACCCAATGGTCACTATGAAAGAGCTCCAGAGTTCCTCTGTGGAGATGGGAGAACATTCCAGAAGGACAACCATCTCTGCAGCACTCCACCAATCAGGCCTTTATGGTAGAGGGGCCAGACGCAAGCCACTCCTTAGTAAAAGGCACATGACAGCCCGCTTGGAGTTAATACTCTCAGACTGTGAGAATCAAGATTCTCTGGTCTGATGAAACAAAGATTGAACTCTTTGGCCTGAATGCTAAGCGCCACATCTGGGGGAAACCTGGCACCATCCCTACGGTGAAGGATGGTGGTGTCAGAATCATGCTGTGGTGATGTTTTTCAGCCGCAGAGACTGGGAGACTAGTCAGGATCGAGGGAAAGATGAACGGAGCAAAGTACAGAGAGATCCTTATCGAAAACCTGCTCCAGAGCGCTCAGGACCTCAGACTGGGGCGAAGGTTCAACTTCCAACAGGACAACGACCCTAAGTGGCTTCGGGACAAGTCTCTGAATGTCCTTGAGTGGCCCGGCCAGAGCCCGGACCTGAACCCGATCGAACACTCCCCATCCAACCTGACAGATCTTGAGAGGATCTGCAGAGAAGAATGGGAGAAACTTCAGGTGTGCCAAGCTTGTAGCTTCATACCCAATAAGACTCAAGGCTGTAATCGCTGCCAAAGGTGCTTCAACTAAGTACTGAGTAAAATGTCTGAATACTTATGTAAATGTATATTTAAATTTTTATATTTTATAAACGTGTAAAAAAAATATATAAACCTGTTTTTGCTTTGTCATTATGGGGTATTGTGTGTAGATTGATGAGGGGAAAAAACAAGTTAATCCATTTTAGAATAAGGCTGTAACGTAACAAAATGTGGAAAACGTCAAGGGATCTGAATACTTTTCGAATGCACTGTATATTCCATATCTGCACAAAATTGAAAGCTCTCTCACGACCCCTGTTCACAAAACCCTGCTCTGGGATTTGCAACCGTTTTACTTTTCCTCTCACTTAACTCCACACTTTTCCAAACACAAAAACACACACCCCACCTTCCATCACAATACATCCGCACATACCCACGTACTGTGCCTTCTATGTCCTCTGTTTGCTGTGTTTTATCTCTACCATGTTGATTGAGTACTTTTGTGTACTATAAATGGAAAGTATACTACTAATTATTTTCCAACAATCCCTATCTAGAATGGTATAATGTAGTTGGAGTTTATTTCTAAAAAAATTGTAGTATTTTATTGCTGTTCTATATATATTTTTGATATTACAATAAAAAACATGAGCTGGCGCACACCCAGAGAAAATTATTTTAGGTACAGGTGCTGACTAACAGCGAATAAACTATACAAAATAATTAAGAGAGTTGCACAATCTATGTATAAACTCCCAGTAATTTCTTGGGTAAAGCACCAACGTTTCAGCATCACTGTGCCTTCTTCAGGTTGATTATTACACTCCCTACCATGGCTAGTATTGGGTATTCCATTATTCAACTCCTCTATGGGAACTTTGTCATATTTAGAATAGCCATGGAGTAGTCTTTGTGTCTGAACATTTGCGTGGGATCTGAAGTGCTGTAAGAAATAATTCCTTAACCACACTTTCAGGAGCTTCTCCTTTTTTTTTGGATACCAGTAAGTACCATATTTTCTCTAATAGATCTAGTAATGTAAGGCTTCTCTTCTCTTTTTAGGTTCATTAACATCCTTTTCAATCCTATTGACTGTCCCTTTAAGCTTGTTTGTTTCGTTCTCCATTGTCGCAGCTTTTTCATCACTCATCTCGAGGCTAGCCATCAACTCCTTTATATCTTTACTGACTAGTTCTAGTATGCCCAGTTTGTCATTTATCGATTTTAACAGATCGGTTTCCACCCACGGTGGTGAAAAGCATAAATCGTCTGTGTCCGTCGAGGAGTCGCGCTTTCTTTTGGAGATTGGTTGAAACTTGTTTACTCTCCGTCATGTTTGGGTGTTGCTTGTTTTCCTAATATTTGTAGATACATTTTTCTTGCCTTATGATTTGTTTTGTGTTTTTATCCCGATTGAAGTTTATTACCCACGAGTATGTGAAGTGCTAATATTTAGTCTAACTTACAAATATTGAATATTACGTTTTTATCTTGAGGGGATCTGCACCGCTGTGTTCAGTACGCCATCTTGGTTAGGTCCTGCTATTGTTAATCCCTGCAGGCATTGTTAGAAGGAAACAGGATCCCACATTATAGTGAATGGAAAAATGGCAATCTTCGTATAAATAAATACAAAAATTCTAAGACACTCATGGTACCAATAATTGATTCTAATACATCGGATGTACTGTATGTGCTTGAACAGATTATATTAAAATCACACACAGAAGAAGTTATGCTAATGCTACATGCAGTACCCCAGTCGGCCCTCAACATGAGAGGTGGCAGCACTGAGCTAGCCTGCAAAGTCACTTCCTGGAGTAGCTCAAATTGCGCATGCTATGTCTCCATGAGATGCCATCTTAACCGACTGCATTTGGCTTCAATGCGCTATGGAGTCTTCACATAGGAATGAAAGGTGTCACAGCATCGATGGCTTTGTCCATTCATTGGTTTTCCCCCAAAGTGGACGTTCTAGCTCATACCGACTGGGAGTATAAACACTGCCTATGTCATAGTGCTTTTACACAGTGCTTATGCCATTGTGTCTGTGTTTATCGTAGTGCTTATGTCATTGTGAATAGTCAATATCCCTGTTATGAGTGATCCTTCAATTCAACACAACATTTCCTAACAGACCCCTTGCGGCTGTTCTTAATGAGTTATTGATATTCATTTTTTGTTTTGACTTGACAGCTGGTGTCCCCTCATCACAAAAGCCTTTTCGACATAGCCATTTATATCTCCCGAAGCTCCTGAAGTCTGGCTTACCTCAGAATCACAACCGCAAAGCAGCTCTGAAATGACCTCTCATCCCTGACCTCTAACCCCTCCTGTAATTGATGTCTGTACCACTAATCAATGCTCCATCATCTCTTCATCTCCTGAAGTTGATCAGTGTCAACCTGAGGCAGATATACAGCCAGCCATACGCTGCTCAGCCAACCTGAAAATCACTTGGGAAAAAAACTAATTAAGAGACAATGCCACTAATTGTTTTCTAAACACATAATTCCTGTCAGCAAAAATACCACACTGACAATGACAGAAAATGAGTGGTCTATATATCGATCGATGCACTGTATGGTTGAAGTCGGAAGTTTACATAAAATTAGGTTGAAGACATTAAAACTCATTTCTCAACCACTCCACAGACTTCATGTTAACAAACTATAGTTTTGGCAAGTCAGTTAGGACATCTACTTTGTGCATGACACAAGTAATTCTTCCAACAATTGTTTACAGAGAGATTATTTCACTTATAATTCACTATATCACAATTACAGTGAGTCAGAAGTTTACATACACTAAGTTGACTGTGCCTTTAAACAGCTTGGAAAATTCCAGAAAATGATGTCATGACTTTAGAAGCTGATAGGCTATTTGACATCATTTGAGTCAATTGGAGGTGTACCTGTGGATGTATTTCAAGGCCTACCTTCAATCTCAGTGCCTCTATGCTCGACATCATGGGAAAATCAAAATAAATCAGCCAAGACCTCAGAAAATATTGTAGACCTCTGGTTCATCCTTGTGAGCAATTTCCAAACATCTGAAGGTACTACGTTCATCTGTACAAACAATAGTACGCAAGTATAAACACCATGATACCACGCAGCCGTCATACCGCTCAGGAAGGAGACGCGTTCTGTCTCCTAGAGATGAGCGTACTTTGGTGTGAAAAGTGCAAATCAATCCCAGAACATCAGAAAAATACCTTGTGAAGATGCTGGAGGAAACAGGTACAAAAGTATCTATATCCACAGTAAAAAGAGTCCTATATCGACATAACCTGAAAGGCCGCTCAGCAAGGAAGAAGCCTCTGCTCCAAAACCACCATAAAAAAGCAAGACTACGGTTTGCAACTGCACATGGGGACAAAGATCGTACTTTTTGGAGAAATGTCCTCTGGTCTGATGAAACAAAAATAGAACTGTTTGGCCATAATGACCATTGTTATGTTTGGAGGAAAAAGGGGAGGAGCTTGGAAGCCGAAGAACATAATCCCAACCTTGAAGCACGGGGGTGTCAGCATCATGTTGTGGGGGTGCTTTGCTGCAGGAGGGCCTGGTGCACTTCACAAAATAGATGGCATCAAGAGGAAGTAAAATTATGTGGATATATCGAAGCAACATCTCAAGACATCAGTCAGGAAGTTAAAGCTTGGTCGCAAATGGATCTTCCAAATGGAGAATGACCCCAAGCATACTTCCAAAGTTGTGGCAAAATGGCTTAAGGACAACAAAGTCAAGGTATTGGAGTGGCCATCACAAAGCCCTGACCTCAATCCTATAGAAAATGTGTGGGCAGAACTGAAAAAGCATGTGTGAGCAAGGAGGCCTACAAACCTGACTCAGTTACACCAGTTCTGTCAGGAGGAATGGGCCAAAACGTATTGTGGGAAGCTTGTGGAAGGCTACCCGAAATGTTTGATCAAAGTTAAACAATTTAATGGCAATGCTACCAAATACTAATTGAGTGTATGTAAACTTCTGACCCACTGGGAATGTGATGAAAGAAATAAAAGCTTAAATAAATAATTCTCTCTACTATTATTCTAAGATTTCACATTCTTAAAATAAAGTGGTGATCCTAACTGACCTAACACAGGGAATTTTTACTAGGATTAAATGTCAGGAATTGTTGAAAAACTGAGTTTAAATGTATTTGGCTAAGGTGTATGTAAACTTCCAACTTCAACTGTATATGTATATATACTATATATACAAAAGTATGTGGACACCCCTTCAAATTAGTGGATTTGGGTATTTCAGCCACATCCGTCGCTGACAGATGTATAAAATCGAGCACACAGCCATCTAATCTCCATAGACAAACATTGGCAGCAGAATGGCCTTACTAAAGAGCTCAGTGACTTTCAACGTGACACCGTCATAGGTTCATAAAATTTCTGCCCTGCTAGAGCTGCCCCGGTCAACTGTAAGTGCTGTCATTGTGAAGTGGAAACGTCTAGGAGCAACAATGGCTTAGACACGAAGTGGTAGGCTACACAAGGTCACAGATTGGGACCGCCAAGTACTGAAACGCGTAAAAAACATCTGTCCTCGGTTGCAACACTCACTGCCTAGTTACAAACTGCCTCTGGAAGCAATATCAACACAAGAATTGTTTGTCGGGAACTTCATGAAATGGGTTCCATGGCTGAGCAGCCACACACAAGCCTAAGATCACAATGCGCAATGCCAAACGTCGGTTGGAGTGGTGTAAAGCTCGCCGCCATTGGACTCTGGAGCAGTGGAAGCATGTTCTCTGGAGTGATGAATCACGCTTCACCATCTGGCAGTCAGACGGATGAATCTGGGTTTGGCGGAGACCAGGAGAATGCTACCTAGTGCCAACTGTAAAGTTTGGTGGAGGAGGAATAATGCGTTCTCTGGAGCGATGAATCACGTTTCACCATTTGGCAGTCAGATGGACGAATCTGGGTTTGGGCTAGGCATCTTAGTTCCAGTGAAGGGAAATCTTAACGCTACAGCATACAATGACATTCTAGATGATTCTGTGCTTTCAACTTTGTGGCAACAGTTTGGTGAAGGCCCTTTCCTGTTTCAGCATGACAATGCCCCCGTGTACAAAGCGAGGTCCATACAGAAATGGTTTAATGAGATCAGTGTGGAAGAACTTGACTGGCCTGCGCAGAGCCCTGACCTCAACCCCATCGAACACCTTTGGGATGAATTGGAATGCCGACTGCGAGCCAGGCCTAATCGCCCAACATCAGTGCCAGACCTCACTAATGCTCTTGTGGCTGAATGGAAGCAAGTCCCTGCAGCAATGTTCCAACATCTGGTGGAAAGCCTTCCCAGAAGAGTGGAGGCTGTTATAGCAGCAAAGGGGGGACCAACTCCATATTAATACCCATGATTATGGAATGAGGTGTTAGATTAACAGGTTTTCACATACTTTTGGTCATGTAGTGTACGTTATGCCTGCAGGGTCGCAGGATTTGATAGGTTTTATGTATTTTATTTATTTTTATAATTCAAGCATACACTGAGTATACAAAACATTAAGGACATTTGCTTTTTCCATTACATACTGTAGACTGACCAGGTGAAAGCTAAGATCCCTTATTGATGTCACTTGTTAAATCCACTTCAATCAGTGTAGATGAAGGGGAGGAGACAGGTTAAAGAAGGATTTTTTAAGCCTTGAGACAATTGCTTGGGGGGAGGGGGGGCATTCAGTACACACATAAGCACACACACACTCACACCCTTACACACAGCAGAGAATTTGCCAGCACTGTCGACACTTCCAGTATGGGTCTACAGTTTACGGTAAAACATTAAAACTCTCACCGTATGGGGCAACTTAGGTGTCTGTGTTGACTTTGGCTCGACCGTGATGTAAAAGTAACATCTCAAACATCAAGTCATGCGCTGAGATGATATCACTGAAACATATTGTTGGTGGTATTGATCATTATGTGCTCTATACTGTATCTAAGCTGTTCACTCACAGGCAGTTTGTTTATGCGAATTACGCAAAGAATATGACTTTTTTAAATTTGAGTTGTTCCAGTTGGTCTTGGTTTGCTCAAAGACACAGACACGGGTTTCTTTCACTTGTGTGGGAGGCAGCCATTATAGTGCTGTGGAATGTATGTACATGTCTTGTAGGAAAACACTGCACTATATACACAAAATTCCCTACTCTGAAGTTGACGTAGTTGATGAAAATATGGGCACTGGTGTATCTACAGTACCTCATGTCTCTGGACTTCCTTCCCCTCTCTCACTCTTCTAATGTCTGTTTACGTAAAAAATAGCTTGTGGTGTCCTTTCTATCTCTCAATCTCTCTCTCTCTCTCTCTCTCTCTCTCTCTCTCTCTCTCTCTCTCTCTCTCTCTCTCTCTCTCTATCTCTATCTATATCTCTCTCTATCTCTATCTCTCTCTCTCTCTCTCTCTATCCCTCTCTCTCTCTCTCTCTCTCTCTCTCTCTCTCTCTCTCTCTCTCTCTCTCTCTCTCTCTCTCTCTCTCTCTCTCTCTCTCTCTCTCTCTCTCTCTCTCTATCCCTCTCTCTCTCTCTATCCCTCTCTCTCTCTCTATCCCTCTCTCTCTCTCTCTCTCTCTCTCTCTATCCCTCTCTCTCTCTCTCTCTCTCTCTCTCTCTCTCTCTCTCAATTCAATTCAAAGGGGCTTTATTGGCATGGGAAAGGTGTTTTCCAATGCTAAAGCAAGTCAAATAAACAATAAACAAAAGTCAGAAGACACAAAACAACATCAACAAAGAACTATTAGAATTGAACAGTTAATATTGCACTCAAAAAAGTTTCAAAAAAATAAAGACATTTCAAGTGTTATATTATCAGCTACAGTGCATTCGGAAAGTATTCAGATCCCTTGACGTTTTCCACATTTTGTTACGTTACAGCCTTATTTTAAAATGTTATTTTCCCCTCTTCAATGTACACGCAATACCCTATAATGACAAAGCAGGTTTTTAGAAATGTTTGCAACTGTATAAAATATTAATATTAAATTAATATTACATTTGCATAAGTATTCAGACCCTTTACTCAGTACTTAGATGAAGCACCTTTGGCAGCGACTACAGCCTCAAGTCTTCGTGGCTATGATGCTACAAGCTTGGCACACCTGTATTTGAGTTTCTCCAATTTTTCTCTGCAGATCCTCTCAAACTCTGTCAGGTTGGATGGGGAGCGTTGGTGCACATTTATTTTCCACTCAAGGACGTTCAGAGACTTGTCCCAAAGCATCTCCTGCGTTGTCTTGGCTGTGTGCTTAGGGTCGTTGTCCTGTTGAAAGGTGAACCTGGAGCAGATTTTCATTAAGGATCTCTCTGTATTTTGCTCCATTCATCTTTCCCTCGATCCTGATTAGTCTCTCAGTCTCTGCGACTGAAAAACATCCCCACAGCATGATGCTGCCACCACCATGCTTCATCGTAGGGATGGTGCCGGGTTTCCTCCAGACGTGACACTTGGCATTCAGGCCAAAGAGTTCAATCTTAATTTCATCAGTCCAGAGAATCTTGGTCTGAGAGTCCTTTAGGTGCATTTTGGCAAACTCCAAGTGGGCTGTCATACCTTTTACTGAGGAGTGGCTTCCGTCTGGCCACTCTACCATAAAGGCCTGATTGGTGGAGTGCTGCAAAGAAGGTTTTCCCATCTCCACAGAGGAACTCTGGAGCTCTGTCAGAGTGACATGGTCACCTCCGTGACCAAGGCCCTTCTTCCCCGATTGCTCAGTTTGGCCAGGCGGCCAGCTCTAGGAAGAGTCTTGGTGGTTCCAAACTTCTTCCATTTAAGAATGATGGAGGCCACTGTGTTCCTGGGGATCTTCAATGCTGCAGGAATGTTTCAGTACCCTTCCCCAGATCTGTGCCTCGACACAATCCTGTCTCAGAGCTCTATGGACAATTCCTTCAACGTCATGGCTTGGTTTTTGTGGGACCTTATATAGACAGGTGTGTGCCTTTCCAAATCATGTCCAATCAATTGAATTTACCACAGGTGG
Organism: Thymallus thymallus; assembly: GCA_023634145.1. NCBI lineage: Eukaryota > Metazoa > Chordata > Actinopteri > Salmoniformes > Salmonidae > Thymallus > Thymallus thymallus. Next base: position 19,229,730 of record CM042386.1, on the reverse strand, counting down.
ACTCCAATCAAGTTGTAGAAACATCTCAAGGGTGTGGGATCCCGAGTGGAGCATCGGTCTAAGGCACTGCATCTCAGTGCTAGAGGCGTCACTACAGACCCTGGTTCGTATCCAGGCTGTATCACAATTCGGCCGTGATTGGGCGGCGCGCAATTGGCCCAGCGTCGTCCGGTTTGGCCGGGGTAGGCCGTCATTGTAAATAAGAATGTGTTCTTAACTGACTTGCCTGGTTAAATAAAGGTTAAATAAAGGTTAAATAAAAAATTCAATAAAATAAAAATCTATGGAAACAGGAAGCACCTGAGCTCAATTTTGAGTTTCATAGCAAATGGTCTGAATACTTCTGTAAATAATGTTTCTACAAAACTGTTTTTGCTTTGGCATATATTATGGGGTAATGTGTGTAGATTGATGAGGAAAACATGTAATTTAAACAATTTTAGAATAAGGCTGTAACGTAACAAAATGTGGAAAAATGGAAGGGATCTAAATACTTTCCGAATGCTCTGTATATTTCTCTCTATCAATCCCTCTCTCACTCTTGCTCTCTCTCTTATGGCAAGTATGGCTAGTCTTTGCTAGCAGACTAGCTGCTAGTATTGCTGTGCGGTTGTGAAATGTTCCGGGCTCACAAAGTGTCTTTGTGTTGAGCTAGCCCATCACTTGCAAGGCAAGGGCCCTGAGGACAAGGCACCCAGGAGCCACAGACAAAAAGGTTTCAAGGGGGATCGACACATACTGCACCCCAGTACAACTATTTCACAACACCCGGAGGCAGCACATCAGCTCCTCTGGAGCATGGCTCTAAAGTGCGACATAAACCACATATGGAAACAGGAAGTGCCGACAGACAATTTGTTCATTCGACATGGTAAGATGTATAATGCGAGGAATGGTGGTGGAAATACTTTATGCGCAAATACTTTATGCGCAAATACGGATATAGGGTGATAATTGGTAAAGTGGGACACTTTCTGAAAATGTGCTTTCCGGAACACCTTACAGAATCATCCCGTTGTCTTGACTCCCAGCATGATACCATTCTAAACAGCTTAGGAACTCTACTACACCATACAAAATAAAACAAAATTAAACACAGGATGAATGACTTCTTCAAACACAAATTGACCACATTTTTTCAGTCGATACTGGCAAAGTGGAACAGAGAATATGAGTAATCTCAATGTTTGACTGATAAATGTCAGTTATTATTACAGTTATTATTACAGTTATTTACAAATAATATTACAAATGAAATGGTGTTCCAGTTTAACAGTAACAGGGTGTCCCAGTTGGACAGTAACAGGGTGTCCCAGTTGGACAGTAACAGGGTATCCCAGTTTAACAGTAACAGGGTGTCCCAGTTTAACAGTAGCAGGGTGTCCTAGTTGGACAGTAACAGGGTGTCCCAGTTTAACAGTAGCAGGGTGTCCTAGTTGGACAGTAACAGGGTGTCCCAGTTTAACAGTAGCAGGGTGTCCTAGTTGGACAGTAACAGGGTGTCCCAGTTGGACAGTAGCAGGGTGTCCTAGTTGGACAGTAACAGGGTGTCCCAGTTTAACAGTAGCAGGGTGTCCTAGTTGGACAGTAACAGGGTGTCCCAGTTTAACAGTAGCAGGGTGTCCTAGTTGGACAGTAACAGGGTGTCCCAGTTGGACAGTAACAGGGTATCCCAGTTGGACAGTAACAGGGTGTCCCAGTTTAACAGTAACAGGGTATCCCAGTTGGACAGTAACAGGGTGTCCCAGTTGGACAGTAACAGGGTATCCCAGTTGGACAGTAACAGGGTGTCCCAGTTTAACAGTAACAGGGTGTCCCAGTTTAACAGTAACATGGTGTCCCAGTTTAACAGTAACAGGGTGTCCCAGTTGGACAGTAACAGGGTGTCCCAGTTGGACAGTAACAGGGTGTCCCAGTTTAACAGTAACATGGTGTCCCAGTTTAACAGTAACAGGGTGTCCCAGTTGGACAGTAACAGGGTGTCCCAGTTTAACAGTAACATGGTGTCCCAGTTTAACAGTAACAGGGTATCCCAGTTGGACAGTAACAGGGTGTCCCAGTTGGACAGTAACAGGGTATCCCAGTTGGACACTAACAGGGTGTCCCAGTTGGACAGTAACAGGGTATCCCAGTTGGACACTAACAGGGTGTCCCAGTTTAACAGTAACAGGGTGTCCCAGTTGGACAGTAACAGGGTATCCCAGTTGGACAGTAACAGGGTGTCCCAGTTGGACAGTAACAGGGTATCCCAGTTTAACAGTAACAGGGTGTCCCAGTTTAACAGTAGCAGGGTGTCCTAGTTGGACAGTAACAGGGTGTCCCAGTTGGACAGTAACAGGGTATCCCAGTTGGACAGTAACAGGGTGTCCCAGTTGGACAGTAACAGGGTGTCCCAGTTGGACAGTAACAGGGTGTCCCAGTTTAACAGTAACAGGGTGTCCCAGTTGGACAGTAACAGGGTATCCAGTTGGACAGTAACAGGGTGTCCCAGTTGGACAGTAACAGGGTGTCCCAGTTTAACAGTAACAGGGTATCCCAGTTTAACAGTAACAGGGTGTCCCAGTTGGACAGTAACAGGGTGTCCCAGTTTAACAGTAACAGGGTATCCCAGTTGGACAGTAACAGGGTGTCCCAGTTGGACAGTAACAGGGTATCCCAGTTGGACAGTAACAGGGTGTCCCAGTTTAACAGTAACAGGGTGTCCCAGTTTAACAGTAACAGGGTGTCCCAGTTTAACAGTAACAGGGTGTCCCAGTTGGACAGTAACAGGGTGTCCCAGTTGGACAGTAACAGGGTGTCCCAGTTTAACAGTAACAGGGTGTCCCAGTTTAACAGTAACAGGGTATCCCAGTTGGACAGTAACAGGGTGTCCCAGTTGGACAGTAACAGGGTATCCCAGTTGGACAGTAACAGGGTGTCCCAGTTTAACAGTAACAGTGTGTCCCAGTTTAACAGTAACAGGGTGTCCCAGTTGGACAGTAACAGGGTATCCCAGTTGGACAGTAACAGGGTATCCCAGTTGGACAGTAACAGGGTATCCCAGTTGGACAGTAACAGGGTGTCCCAGTTGGACAGTAACAGGGTGTCCCAGTTTAACAGTAACAGGGTGTCCCAGTTTAACAGTAGCAGGGTGTCCTAGTTGGACAGTAACAGGGTATCCCAGTTGGACAGTAACAGGGTATCCCAGTTGGACAGTAACAGGGTGTCCCAGTTGGACAGTAACAGGGTATCCCAGTTGGACAGTAACAGGGTGTCCCAGTTGGACAGTAACAGGGTGTCCCAGTTTAACAGTAACAGGGTGTCCCAGTTTAACAGTAACAGGGTGTCCTAGTTGGACAGTAACAGGGTATCCCAGTTGGACATTAACAGGGTATCCCAGTTGGACAGTAACAGGGTGTCCTAGTTGGACAGTAACAGGTTGGTCAGTTTGACAGTAACAGGGTGTCCCAGTTGGACAGTAACAGGGTGGTCAGTTGGACAGTAACAGGGTATCCCAGTTGGACAGCAACAGGGTATCCCAGTTGGACAGTAACAGGGTATCCCAGTTGGACAGTAACAGGGTGTCCTAGTTGGACAGTAACAGGGTGTCCCAGTTGGACAGTAACAGGGTATCCCAGTTGGACAGTAACAGGGTATCCTAGTTGGACAGTAACAGGGTATCCCAGTTTAACAGTAACAGGGTATCCCAGTTGGACAGTAACAGGGTGTCCCAATTGGACAGTAACAGGGTATCCCAGTTGGACAGTAACAGGGTATCCCAGTTGGACAGTAACAGGGTGTCCCAGTTAGACAGTAACAGGGTGTCCCAGTTGGACAGTAACAGGGTGTCCCAGTTGGACACTAACAGGGTGTCCCAGTTGGACAGTAACAGGGTGTCCCAGTTGGACAGTAACAGGGTGTCCCAGTTGGACAGTAACAGGGTGTCCCAGTTGGACAGTAACAGGGTGTCCCAGTTGGACAGTAACAGGGTGTCCCAGTTGGACAGTAACAGGGTGTCCCAGTTGGACAGTAACAGGGTATCCCAGTTGGACAGTAACAGGGTATCCCAGTTGGACAGTAACAGGGGGTCCCAGTTGGACAGTAACGGGGTATCCCAGTTGGACAGTAACAGGGTGTCCCAGTTGGACAGTAACAGGGTGTCCCAGTTTAACAGTAACAGGGTGTCCCAGTTGGACAGTAACAGGGTGTCCCAGTTTAACAGTAACAGGGTGTCCCAGTTGGACAGTAACAGGGTATCCAGTTGGACAGTAACAGGGTGTCCCAGTTGGACAGTAACAGGGTGTCCCAGTTTAACAGTAACAGGGTATCCCAGTTTAACAGTAACAGGGTGTCCCAGTTGGACAGTAACAGGGTGTCCCAGTTTAACAGTAACAGGGTATCCCAGTTGGACAGTAACAGGGTGTCCCAGTTGGACAGTAACAGGGTATCCCAGTTGGACAGTAACAGGGTGTCCCAGTTTAACAGTAACAGGGTGTCCCAGTTTAACAGTAACAGGGTGTCCCAGTTGGACAGTAACAGGGTGTCCCAGTTGGACAGTAACAGGGTGTCCCAGTTTAACAGTAACATGGTGTCCCAGTTTAACAGTAACAGGGTGTCCCAGTTTAACAGTAACAGGGTGTCCCAGTTTAACAGTAACAGGGTGTCCCAGTTTAACAGTAACAGGGTGTCCCAGTTTAACAGTAACAGGGTGTCCCAGTTTAACAGTAACAGGGTATCCCAGTTGGACAGTAACAGGGTGTCCCAGTTGGACAGTAACAGGGTATCCCAGTTGGACAGTAACAGGGTGTCCCAGTTTAACAGTAACAGTGTGTCCCAGTTTAACAGTAACAGGGTGTCCCAGTTGGACAGTAACAGGGTATCCCAGTTGGACAGTAACAGGGTATCCCAGTTGGACAGTAACAGGGTATCCCAGTTGGACAGTAACAGGGTGTCCCAGTTGGACAGTAACAGGGTGTCCCAGTTTAACAGTAACAGGGTGTCCCAGTTTAACAGTAGCAGGGTGTCCTAGTTGGACAGTAACAGGGTATCCCAGTTGGACAGTAACAGGGTATCCCAGTTGGACAGTAACAGGGTGTCCCAGTTGGACAGTAACAGGGTATCCCAGTTGGACAGTAACAGGGTGTCCCAGTTGGACAGTAACAGGGTGTCCCAGTTTAACAGTAACAGGGTGTCCCAGTTTAACAGTAACAGGGTGTCCTAGTTGGACAGTAACAGGGTATCCCAGTTGGACATTAACAGGGTATCCCAGTTGGACAGTAACAGGGTGTCCTAGTTGGACAGTAACAGGTTGGTCAGTTTGACAGTAACAGGGTGTCCCAGTTGGACAGTAACAGGGTGGTCAGTTGGACAGTAACAGGGTATCCCAGTTGGACAGCAACAGGGTATCCCAGTTGGACAGTAACAGGGTATCCCAGTTGGACAGTAACAGGGTGTCCTAGTTGGACAGTAACAGGGTGTCCCAGTTGGACAGTAACAGGGTATCCCAGTTGGACAGTAACAGGGTATCCTAGTTGGACAGTAACAGGGTATCCCAGTTTAACAGTAACAGGGTATCCCAGTTGGACAGTAACAGGGTGTCCCAATTGGACAGTAACAGGGTATCCCAGTTGGACAGTAACAGGGTATCCCAGTTGGACAGTAACAGGGTGTCCCAGTTAGACAGTAACAGGGTGTCCCAGTTGGACAGTAACAGGGTGTCCCAGTTGGACACTAACAGGGTGTCCCAGTTGGACAGTAACAGGGTGTCCCAGTTGGACAGTAACAGGGTGTCCCAGTTGGACAGTAACAGGGTGTCCCAGTTGGACAGTAACAGGGTGTCCCAGTTGGACAGTAACAGGGTGTCCCAGTTGGACAGTAACAGGGTGTCCCAGTTGGACAGTAACAGGGTATCCCAGTTGGACAGTAACAGGGTATCCCAGTTGGACAGTAACAGGGGGTCCCAGTTGGACAGTAACGGGGTATCCCAGTTGGACAGTAACAGGGTGTCCCAGTTGGACAGTAACAGGGTGTCCCAGTTTAACAGTAACAGGGTGTCCCAGTTGGACAGTAACAGGGTGTCCCAGTTTAACAGTAACAGGGTGTCCCAGTTGGACAGTAACAGGGTATCCAGTTGGACAGTAACAGGGTGTCCCAGTTGGACAGTAACAGGGTGTCCCAGTTTAACAGTAACAGGGTATCCCAGTTTAACAGTAACAGGGTGTCCCAGTTGGACAGTAACAGGGTGTCCCAGTTTAACAGTAACAGGGTATCCCAGTTGGACAGTAACAGGGTGTCCCAGTTGGACAGTAACAGGGTATCCCAGTTGGACAGTAACAGGGTGTCCCAGTTTAACAGTAACAGGGTGTCCCAGTTTAACAGTAACAGGGTGTCCCAGTTGGACAGTAACAGGGTGTCCCAGTTGGACAGTAACAGGGTGTCCCAGTTTAACAGTAACATGGTGTCCCAGTTTAACAGTAACAGGGTGTCCCAGTTTAACAGTAACAGGGTGTCCCAGTTTAACAGTAACAGGGTGTCCCAGTTTAACAGTAACAGGGTGTCCCAGTTTAACAGTAACAGGGTGTCCCAGTTTAACAGTAACAGGGTATCCCAGTTGGACAGTAACAGGGTGTCCCAGTTGGACAGTAACAGGGTATCCCAGTTGGACAGTAACAGGGTGTCCCAGTTTAACAGTAACAGTGTGTCCCAGTTTAACAGTAACAGGGTGTCCCAGTTGGACAGTAACAGGGTATCCCAGTTGGACAGTAACAGGGTATCCCAGTTGGACAGTAACAGGGTATCCCAGTTGGACAGTAACAGGGTGTCCCAGTTGGACAGTAACAGGGTGTCCCAGTTTAACAGTAACAGGGTGTCCCAGTTTAACAGTAGCAGGGTGTCCTAGTTGGACAGTAACAGGGTATCCCAGTTGGACAGTAACAGGGTATCCCAGTTGGACAGTAACAGGGTGTCCCAGTTGGACAGTAACAGGGTATCCCAGTTGGACAGTAACAGGGTGTCCCAGTTGGACAGTAACAGGGTGTCCCAGTTTAACAGTAACAGGGTGTCCCAGTTTAACAGTAACAGGGTGTCCTAGTTGGACAGTAACAGGGTATCCCAGTTGGACATTAACAGGGTATCCCAGTTGGACAGTAACAGGGTGTCCTAGTTGGACAGTAACAGGTTGGTCAGTTTGACAGTAACAGGGTGTCCCAGTTGGACAGTAACAGGGTGGTCAGTTGGACAGTAACAGGGTATCCCAGTTGGACAGCAACAGGGTATCCCAGTTGGACAGTAACAGGGTATCCCAGTTGGACAGTAACAGGGTGTCCTAGTTGGACAGTAACAGGGTGTCCCAGTTGGACAGTAACAGGGTATCCCAGTTGGACAGTAACAGGGTATCCTAGTTGGACAGTAACAGGGTATCCCAGTTTAACAGTAACAGGGTATCCCAGTTGGACAGTAACAGGGTGTCCCAATTGGACAGTAACAGGGTATCCCAGTTGGACAGTAACAGGGTATCCCAGTTGGACAGTAACAGGGTATCCCAGTTGGACAGTAACAGGGTGTCCCAGTTAGACAGTAACAGGGTGTCCCAGTTGGACAGTAACAGGGTGTCCCAGTTGGACACTAACAGGGTGTCCCAGTTGGACAGTAACAGGGTGTCCCAGTTGGACAGTAACAGGGTGTCCCAGTTGGACAGTAACAGGGTGTCCCAGTTGGACAGTAACAGGGTGTCCCAGTTGGACAGTAACAGGGTGTCCCAGTTGGACAGTAACAGGGTGTCCCAGTTGGACAGTAACAGGGTATCCCAGTTGGACAGTAACAGGGTATCCCAGTTGGACAGTAACAGGGGGTCCCAGTTGGACAGTAACGGGGTATCCCAGTTGGACAGTAACAGGGTGTCCCAGTTGGACAGTAACAGGGTGTCCCAGTTGGACAGTAACAGGGTGTCCCAGTTGGACAGTAACAGGGTGTCCCAGTTTAACAGTAGCATGGTATCCCAGTTGGACAGTAACAGGGTGTCCCAGTTGGACAGTAACGGGGTATCCCAGTTGGACAGTAACAGGGTGTCCCAGTTGGACAGTAACAGGGTGTCCCAGTTGGACAGTAACAGGGTGTCCCAGTTGGACAGTAACAGGGTGTCCCAGTTGGACAGTAACAGGGTGTCCCAGTTTAACAGTAGCATGGTGTCCCAGTTGGACAGTAACAGGGTGTCCCAGTTGGACAGTAACAGGGTGTCCCAGTTGGACAGTAACAGGGTATCCCAGTTGGACAGTAACAGGGTATCCCAGTTGGACAGTAACAGGGTATCCCAGTTGGACAGTAACAGGGTATCCCAGTTGGACAGTAACAGAGTGTCCCAGTTGGACAGTAGGCGTTTGGCATACTGGGACACAGTGAAAATGTCAATATTCTTAAAAGGTGAAAGTAGTAAGCAAACCATTTACAGTAATTACATCCCATTACAAAATACTGTATGTTGTAATGAAACATTGAATATCCTTACTTAGTTAAAAAAAATACACTTTACATTATTTTCCTTAGAACCCCATGTCATTTGATTTAACCTCTAGAGACGTGTCATTATACAGAATACCATGACCACAATGATGACGTCATACCCATTGAACACATTATTTTAGCACCACGTTCTTCCTTACTAACAGACAGGCATTGATTTTTTGGTACGTTATTGTACACACTTAAAGACATCCATTACAAAGCTTAAGTATCCCACTTTGCTACAGTATGTGTCCCACTTTACCAATACTCACCCTAATAACCATCATATCTAAGTAAACTTGGAGCCGCGATGGTATGGTGTATAGTCCTCCCACTATGACTCGGAAAACCATGCAATTTATTAGGCTACAGATTAAGTCAGCCTTTCTTAAAGTATGGGTCACGACCCACTTTGGGTGGCGGACCTGTTAATGGTGGGTTGCGACGTGTCAGAATAAATGTATAATTATTTCATTAATTACTGGAATTGATTTGGCCAAGTGCAACTGCGCTCTCTGTTCAGTGCTCTCTCTGTTCAGTGCTCTCTGTTCAGTGCTCTCTCTGTTCAGTGCTCTCTGTTCAGTGCTCTCTGTTCAGTGCTCTCTGCTCAGTGCGCTCTCTGTTCAGTGCTCTCTGTTCAGTGCGCTCTCTGTTCAGTGCTCTCTGTTCAGTGCTCTCTGTTCAGTGCTCTCTGTTCAGTGCTCTCTGTTCAGTGCGCTCTCTGCTCAGTGCGCTCTCTGTTCAGTGAGCTCTCTGTTCAGTGCGCTCTCTGTTCAGTGCGCTCTCTGCTCAGTGCGCTCTCTGTTCAGTGCGCTCTCTGTTCAGTGCTCTCTCTGTTCAGTGCGCTCTCTGCTCAGTGCGCTCTCTGTTCAGTGCGCTCTCTGTTCAGTGCTCTCTGTTCAGTGCGCTCTCTGCTCAGTGCGCTCTCTGTTCAGTGCTCTCTGTTCAGTGCGCTCTCTGTTCAGTGCTCTCTGTTCAGTGCTCTCTGTTCAGTGCTCTCTGTTCAGTGCGCTCTCTGTTCAGTGCTCTCTGTTCAGTGCTCTCTGTTCAGTGCGCTCTCTGCTCAGTGCGCTCTCTGCTCAGTGCGCTCTCTGTTCAGTGCGCTCTCTGTTCAGTGCTCTCTCTGTTCAGTGCTCTCTGTTCAGTGCTCTCTGTTCAGTGCGCTCTCTGTTCAGTGCGCTCTCTGTTCAGTGCGCTCTCTGTTCAGTGCGCTCTCTGCTCAGTGCGCTCTCTGTTCAGTGCGCTCTCTGTTCAGTGCGCTCTCTGTTCAGTGCGCTCTCTGCTCAGTGCGCTCTCTGTTCAGTGCGCTCTCTGTTCAGTGCGCTCTCTGCTCAGTGCGCTCTCTGCTCAGTGCGCTCTCTGTTCAGTGCGCTCTCTGTTCAGTGCGCTCTCTGTTCAGTGCTCTCTGTTCAGTGCTCTCTGTTCAGTGCTCTCTGTTCAGTGCTCTCTGTTCAGTGCTCTCTGTTCAGTGTGCTCTCTGTTCAGTGTGCTCTCTGCTCAGTGTGCTCTCTGTTCAGTGTGCTCTCTGCTCAGTGCGCTCTCTGCTTAGTGGCTCTCTGTTCAGTGCTCTCTGTTCAGTGCTCTCTGTTCAGTGCGCTCTCTGCTTAGCAGTGGTGTCTCTCCTCAGTTTGGCATCTGCACGAGTGGGAGAGAGACACTGTGTGCTTCACGGTTTACCAACCCTAAGTAACGTTAATAGTACAGATGAAGATGAAAACTTATCAGGCCTACTGTACATATTACTGTAGAAATTATTGTTGAAAACAAGTCTAGGTTGGAACTGTTGCTGTTAAAATAAAAGTAATGATTTTTATTCTGGAATAAACTGATTGAAGCAAGATGAAAACACACTCACAAAGTTCTGGGTTGCTCACCCACAGCAGGAAGCGGTCTCCTGCCTGACTGAGAAAGCAGTAGATGTTCTGATCCAGTTTGGCACCACATACCTATGCGAGTCAGGGTTCTCAAGTACAATCAGTTTATTCAAGTTTAAAATAAAATGTATTTAAAGTATTTCAACAGCAACAGTTCCAACCTAGACCTTTTTTGAACAATAATGTCAACAGTAAGAAGTACAGTAGGCCTGATAATCTGTACTGTTACTTAGGGTTATGATGAACTTCACAGGGTGGTGAAAGTGCACAGCGATCTTGTAGCACCTTTCCAATAAATATCTAGGTTCTTAATCTAGTGACACGATGATAGGAAATGAAATAGCAAAGATTGTATTTTATAACTAACCCTCGTTGTTCTGTGGAGATAGTTTGAACAACCTGACAGTGTACAATGTTCAATGTAATGCATCTCAATAGGAAAATAGGGCTTTTACACGATTATTACACAAATTATTTTGTTATTTCAATGACAGGCATTGGTATCAACATTTTAGCTTTTACAATAAACATGTGTTTACAGTGTTACATATTAGTTTCTAGGGCACAACATGTGCTTCAAGAATTCATATAGGCCCAATATAGTCTGTATTTCAGTCAATTAAACAAATATTATTTTCTGGTGCTCCTAAATGTCATGTTGCCCTCCTAACTTTTTAAAGTTGGGAGCACCAGTACTACCAATTAACTTTTAGAACCCTGCTCTGGAGTGTTAGCAAATGTTGTCCACAGGTAACAAATCGCCTCTACCAGGAGACAAACAAGAGACGATTGCAGTTAGAATACCTTCAAACAAACCCAAAGAAATCTCGTATCAACACATCTAAGACTTGGGGGGAATTGTATAGGTCAAATTCAGTGTACTTCTAAAGAACTGTGATATCCTGGGCATCCAAAAAGAAATGCTCCAGCCTACATTTCGCCTCACTGATCAGTTTGGCCTTCTTCTAATGGACAGATCTCAGGACCTATAGATAGCTTTAGCAAGAAAACCCAAATGCTGAGCTTATTTGTTTATTTGGATCCCCCCCATTAGATTTTACTATAACATTGGCTAGTCAATTATCAAGGGCAAGTCATATTGACGAAATTGTTGTGAAGACAGGGAGAGGTATGTCTGTTATAAAAAGATGTTCTGCATTTTCTAGTACAGTTTTTCTACTGTACTAGTTATTCAGGCTCTGGTCTTGTCCCATCTTGATTACTGTCTATCATGTTTCAGGTAAGACCCAGATGCAGACAACGTCGAAGTAACAACAGTTTATTAATCTAACAGGGGCAGGCAAAAGACAGGTCAAGATCAGGCGGAGGTCAGTAATCCAGATAGGTGGGGCAAATGTACAGGACGGCAGGCAGCCTCAGTGTCAGGGCAGGAAGAATGGTCAAAACTAGGAAACAGGAGACAGGAGCAGAGGGAACCTGCTGGTAGGCTTGACAAAACAAATGAACTGGCAACAGACAAACATAGAACACAGGTATAAATACACTGGGGATAATGGGGAAGATGGGTGACACCTGGAGGGGGTGGGGACAATCACAAAGACAGGTGAAGCAGATCAGGGTGTGACACTTGTGTAATATGGTCAACTGCAGCAAAGAAAGACCTAGCAAAGCTGCAGCTGGCTCAAAACAGAGCAGCGAGCCTTGCCCTTAACTATACATGCATAACTAACATCAACAATATGCCAGTCTTTCCTGGTTGAAGGTCGATGAGAGATGAACTGCTTCTCTTCTAGTTCTTATGAGAAGTATCACTGTGAGGAAAATTCCAGATTGTCTGCATAGTCAAATAACATTCAGCTCAGACACCCATACATACTTCACAAGACATGCCACCAGGGGTCTCTTCACATAGACTTTCTTCTGATAGACTTTGGTTTTTAATGTAAAGATATAATTTAGTCTTATTATTATATGTAGTAGAAAGCGATGGGTTAGAAGAAGTCTACATAACCAACCCATAAAGTAACATCCATATATGACCAGCTATGTAAACTTTAACATTGATTTATCCTGCAATAGATGGTGTTCTATTGGTAACATACATGTTTGTCTTCTTCTAATGTCTCTTAAGGGGAAAGTAATCTAAAAGGAACGGAATGTAATCAGATTACGTTACTGAGTTTTGGTAATCCAGAAGTAACGTTACTGATACAAATTTTGGACAGGTAACTAGTACCTGTAACGGATTACATTTAGAAAGTAACCTACCCAACCCTGGCTGCAGATGACTGTATAACTGGACCTACCCAACCCTGGCTGCAGATGACTATAACTGGACCTACCCAACCCTGGCTGCAGATGACCATATAACTGGACCTACCCAACCCTGGCTGCAGATGACCGTATAACTGGACCTACCCAACCCTGGCTGCAGATGACCATATAACTGGACCTACCCAACCCTGGCTGCAGATGACCATATAACTGGACCTACCCAACCCTGGCTGCAGATGACTGTATAACTAGACCTACCCAACCCTGGCTGCAGATGACCATATAACTGGACCTACCCAACCCTGGCTGCAGATGACCGTATAACTGGACCTACCCAACCCTGGCTGCAGATGACCATATAACTGGACCTACCCAACCCTGGCTGCAGATGACCATATAACTGGACCTACCCAACCCTGGCTGCAGATGACCGTATAACTGGACCTACCCAACCCTGGCTGCAGATGACCATATAACTGGACCTACCCAACCCTGGCTGCAGATGACTATAACTGGACCTACCCAACCCTGGCTGCAGATGACTATAACTGGACCTACCCAACCCTGGCTGCAGATGACTCTATAACTGGACAGTACTCTAGGTGTGATAGGACCAGGGATTTAATCACCTGATTCAGAGTACTAGATGTTACATACTCTGAACATTTTCTTGTAACACCTTACCCATCTTAATAACAATATTATCTATGAGTTCTGACCAAGATAAAGCTGCGTCCAACATGAAAGCCTAGTAGTTTAGTTTTTTTCACTTGCTCTACATGCATTCTATTCATCTACTAATTCAACTGGGGATCATCAGCAACCATATATCTTGAACCAAATACAATACATTTAGTTTTAGAAATGTTCAACACCAATTTGTTCATATCAACCCACTCAGACACCATTCTTACTTCCCTACTCAGTACATCTGTTAGTTCATTACATTCTGATGCTGAGCTATACATTGTAGAGTCATCAGCGTACATTACCACTCTGGCTTTGTTCATTACTGAAGGTAAACCATCAGTAAAGATAAGTAGATGAGTGGGCCTAGGCAGCTTCCTTGAGGAACACCACAGTGTATATCTTTACTGTTTGAAAAGCTACCATTAAAGAACACTTTTAGCCTTTTCCTGGATAGATAGCTTTCCATCCAGGATAGAGCTGCAGAATTAAAACCATAACATTTGAGTTTACCTAGTAACAGTTCATGATCAATTATATCACAAGCACTGAAATCTAGCAACACTGCACCAACTAACTTCCTGTCATCCATACTCTTTAACCAATCATCTGTCATTTATGCTAAGGCTGTACTCGTAGAATGCCCTTCTTTGTATGCATGATGGAAACCCGTTATCAGACATGAGAAATAATCCTGGATTTGGACAGAAACCATTTTTTCCAATAATTTACTTAACACAGGCAGCAAGCTTATAGGACGACTATTAGGACCAGTGAATGCAGATTTTAGGTATTAGGTAGTGGAATAACCTTTGACTCTTTCCAGACTTCTGGGCACACCCCATACATCAAGCACTTGAGAAATTGGGGTAGATATTTGGTTAGCTGTAACTACCCTCTAATTCAACAAAAGAGGCGGACATGTTAGAATTCCTACCCATAATAGTGTTCAACGTTCTCCAAATGTTTTTTCCCATCACCCTTTACTTCATCTATTTTGTGCTGATAGCTAATGGGGAACTATTGCAACCTCTGCTCTTCCAGGGGTCCAAAAGCTTTAGATTAGATCTTCTGATTGGTTAAAGGTGATGTAATCGCTGATAAATTAGTTTCGAACAATGCCGCTCATTACAGGCACACACGGTTTTAATGAAAAGATGGCCGTACTGAATCAGTGACGTGAAACAGAGCGATTCTGTTTGGATTTCCAGGCTAGGACTGAGGGGATAATTGTCCCTCAGATTTCATTGGTAAAGGTTTTGGACGTAAGGGCATGATCAGATAAAGGTTAAGATAAGAAGTAGCTTCACACCTGAAGGATCAAATAAATGTTGCCCTGTCTGCACACACAACCCTACTTGTTAAACAAACACTACATAATGCAATGATTCATGAACATGACATGACATAATATTAGAGAGCCGCATAATTTGAGACAAACAACTTTTTAATATCATGTCACACGCAGCAGTGGACAGTCTGACCATTGACTGTTGATATGCTGGCTGCTAGCCAGCTGTCTCGCCTAAATCATGGCATGTGTTACGTTGGTGTCAAGTCATCGGTCTTAACCTGACGTTATAATATAATCTTTGTCTTCTTCTTCTGTCCCTCAACCATAGATAGACTCGGATGATGTCATCACGCGAGACGAGCAGATTTACCTCCTGATTGGTCCCCGTGCCAAGTGTGAGAGGATAATACATTCACAGCTGGCCATAGTCAAAGGTGTGTTAACTTATAGGACAGTGTTTCCCAATCCTAGGTGTGCTTCTAGAATAAATCAAATACTGTACATGGAAAGTCTGGATACATTGGAGAAACACTGTTACAGGACATAGCCTATACTTTTTTATGATTTCATTGGGGTCCCCTTTGGCTTCAGTCATGCACCTGAAAATCAAGGTCCAGAAAAGGTTTCTGGTGCAGATTATGAATGATTTGCTAAAGATTAAAATCAGCTTGTCTTGTGTCAACCACCATCCGTCCAATATAGGATAAACTGATAGTGTAATGGATTACAAAGAAGATTATTTGTAACTTCCTCCTGTTCAAGGACAGTCAAAAGCCATACCAATCCAATATCCTGGAGTGAAGTATTTCCATGGTAACAGAAGGTTAGATATGAGATGAATGATAGGAAAACCAGCTCGACTCACCGTCATGTGACGTAGAGTTATGATGCAGTGTATTCACACAGATTGTTAATGGCCCTCTGTCAGGAATTTAATTACAGATGCATTCGGAAAGTATTCAGACCGCTTGACGTTTCGCAGAGTTTATTACGTTACAGCCTTATTCTGAAATGGATTAAATCAAAAAAATATTAATCAATCTACACACAATACAGCATAATGCAAATCGAAATACATTATTTACATAAGCATTCAGACTCTTTGCTATGAGACTCGAAATTGAAGCAAATACAGGTGTGTCAAGCTTGTAGCGTCATACCCATGAAGACTCGAAGCTGTAATCGCTGCCAAAGGTGCTTCAACAAAGTACTGAGTAAATCGTCTGAGTACTTACGTAAATGTGATATTTCTGTTTGAAAATGTTTATACGTTTGCAAACCTTTCTAAAAACTTGTTTTTGCTTTGTCGTTTAATCCATTTCAGAATAAGGCTGTAACGTAACAAAATGTTGAAAAAGTCAAGGGGTCTGAATACTTCCGAATGCACTGTACATCATGAAATGAAATGTCGGGTGAATTTACTACTGATTTTAAAGCAAGAGCACAGTGACTCATACAAAATGGCCACCTGTGCTCTTGTATATTTGCAGAAGGTGACTGTGTACCGGAGTGGGATGGGATTATCTGCTGGCCCAGAGGGAAACCTAGTCAGCTGGTCTCGGTTCTATGTCCAGAGTACATCTACGACTTCAACCACAGAGGTGCTCAAGACTAGATCACCAACCTAAAGCTCAGTAGCTGCTTTGTTCTTTTTAAATACACAAATTGACAAACCCCATGCAGTAGGAGGAAATACCGTACATTGGCCACATACATTGATCACTTACATAGTCATGACAGGTCAGTGATAGATTGTGTTAACCAGCAGACACTGGTCTTCAGGATATTAAATATAGAATGTATTGTGTTAGGAAACCAATAACTAGCCTACCGATATCGTTGCACTCGCTTTGTCTAGTGGTCA
Organism: Thymallus thymallus; assembly: GCA_023634145.1. Classification (NCBI taxonomy): domain Eukaryota; kingdom Metazoa; phylum Chordata; class Actinopteri; order Salmoniformes; family Salmonidae; genus Thymallus; species Thymallus thymallus. Next base: position 19,213,298 of record CM042386.1, on the reverse strand, counting down.
CAGGCCTAATTACATGGTATGTAATGAATGATGTGCATCTATGTGAGAAATCAGGTGTTGACTGTACAAACAGAAACCTTACCGAGGTCCGAGGCCAGCTCTGTCTCTCTTGAGCACATTATTATTGTTAAATTAGTGACAAAAAATAAATATGTACAAAAAGGAAAAATACCAAAGGCATGCCCAAACAAAACCAGCAGCCTCACGGCTTACAAACTGGGACCCTGTCACGTTCGGGTGTGTAGAGAGACCAAGGCGCAGCGTAGCGATAGTTCGACATCGTTTATTAAATGAATAAACTATACTGGATGCGAACCATACAAAATAATAAATGCAATAGATAATGAAAGGAAACACACTTACTCACGACACGGGACAACATACAACAATGAACCACGCCAAGGGAGTGGAACACAGACATATAAGTAGGATCCCTAATTAGAGGTAATGCATAGCAGCTGCCTCTAATTAGGGATCCCACACACAACACCACACAGAAGTAGAAATAATAGATCTGCCAGACTCTGACCATAGAAATATAGAGAAGCAAAGCTTCTCTATGGCCAGAGCCTGACAGTACCCCCCCTCAAAGGCGCGGACCCCCGGCCGCAAGAAAACAAACACAAAAACATGAGGGAAGGGTCAGGGAGGAAAAACATCACAAAATAACCATCGCAGGTGGCGGTTCCGGCCCCGGCGAAGTGGATATTTTCCTCCTCATTCCTACTGGGCCCGGACTGGGCACTGGTGTGGCAGGCGACTCAGGCCATTTAAAGGGGCAACCCACTGGTCCTGGAAATGACCATGGTGGGGCAAAAGGCTCAGGCCATGGAGCGGGGCAAATAGCCGGGCCAGGACTGAGCACCGGTGTGGCAGGCGACTCCGGCCATGTAAAGGGGCAACCCACCGGTACTGGAAATAACAATAGTGGGGCAAAAGGCTCAGGCCATGGAGCGGGGAAAATAACCGGGCCAGAACTGGGCACCGGTGTGGCAGGCGACTCCGGCCTGTGGACCACCACGGGAGTCTCCGGGCTGTCGATCATCACGGGAGGCTCCGGGCTGTCGATCATCACGGGAGGCTCCGGGCTGTCGACCATCACGGGAGGCTCCGGGCTGTCGACCATCACGGGAGGCTCCGGGCTGTCGACCATCACGGGAGGCTCCGGGCTGTCGACCATCACGGCTGGGGAGGCACACCGGCGGTCTGGTGCGTGGAGCCGGCACTGGAGGTACCTGGCTGGGCGCACGCACTGGAGGTCGGGTGCGGGGAGCCGGCACGGGACGTACCGGACTGGAGAGGCGCACTGGAGGCCTGGTGCGTGGAGCCGGCACTGGAGGAACCTGGCTGGGCACACGCACTGGAGGTCGGGTGCGGGGAGCAGGCATAGGACGTACCGGAATGGAGACGCGCACTGGAAGCCTGGTGCATGGAGTCGGCACCGGTGGCACCGGACTAATGACACGCACCTCAGGGCGAGTGCGGGGAGCAGGCACAGGACGTACCGGACTGGAGACGCGCACTGGAAGCCTAGTGCGTGGAGTCGGCACTGGTGGCACCGGACTAATGACACGCACCTCAGGGCGAGTGCGGGGAGCAGGAACAGGACGTACCGGACTGGAGAGGCGCACTGGAAGCCTGGTGCGTGAAACCGGCACAGATGGCACCGGACTAGTGACACGCACTACAGGGCGAGTGCGGGGAGCAGGCACAGAACGTACCGGACTGGAGAGGCGCACTGGAAGCCTTGTGCGTGGAGTCGGCACTGATGGCACCGGACTGATGACACGCACCTTGGGGCGAGTGCGGGGAGCAGGCACATGACGTACCGGACTGGAGAGGCGCACTGGAGTGTAGCAGACGGCCGAACCCAGACTGGGCACCGGTGGAGCGGACTGCTCTGGCACTGGAGTAGAGCAGACGGCCGGACCCCGACTGGGCACCGGTAAAGCGGACTGCTCTTTCACGGGAGTGGAGTAGGCGACTGGACACGGACTGTTCCATTCCGACATTTCCCTTTCAACCTCTTCCGCTATCTCCCACATTTCCTCCAGAACGTCTCCAAAATGTCTCTCCAAATATTCCTCCTCTTCTTCACTTTGCGCCCCCCACTTGTATTTCGGCCTCAGCGTATCCCACATGGAGAGTAGTGGTACTAGTGGATAGTGGTACTGGCGCGTCCTCTTCACAACCAGACCACCCCCATAGCCCCCCCCCCGAAATTTTCCTGGGGTTGACTACGGGCTCCTTTACCTCCTTTTCCTTGATTCCATCGCTGTCCTCTCTTCTCCTCCTTTGCTCCCGATTTACGCTGCTTGGTCTGGTGGTGGTTCATTCTGTCACGTTCGGGTGTGTAGAGAGACCAAGGCGCAGCGTAGCGATAGTTCGACATCGTTTATTAAATGAATAAACTATACCGGATGCGAACCATACAAAATAATAAATGCAATAGATAATGAACGGAAACACACTTACTCACGACACGGGACAACATACAACAATGAACCACGCCAAGGGAGTGGAACACAGACATATAAGTAGGATCCCTAATTAGAGGTAATGCATAGCAGCTGCCTCTAATTAGGGATCCCACACACAACACCACACAGAAGTAGAAATAATAGATCTGCCAGACTCTGACCGTAGAAATATAGAGAAGCAAAGCTTCTCTATGGCCAGAGCCTGAGAGACCCTGACACTTTCACCAAACAAAACCTGACACTTTCACCAAACCTTCTAATAACAGTTGATTCCTTATATGTGCACATTGCGAAATGCAAATTCAGTTCATGTGGTTCACCAGTCCCAAATCAAGTACTCATTTTGCACAGTACTTGCAGACACCTGCATGCTCCAGTGTGTTAATGTGTTTACAACAGTCCCAAGCTATATCACAAGGAGTCTTAACACCACATTGCAGTATCAGCCTTGCTTTAAATATACACTATGGAAGTTTAATTGTTTCTGTACTTAATATTAATATCAAATTCTGGCTTGAATGTTGTCTGTATGGTTCATACACATATGATATAACAAAAGCACACAATCCTCAGTTTCAGTCTAATAATACGTACTGAGTGCACAAAACATTAGGAACACCTGCTCTTTCCACAACACACACTATTGATGTCACCTGAAGGAAGGAGACGGGTTAAAGACAGATGTTTAAGCCTTGAGACCATTGAGACATGGATTGTGTGTGTGTGCCATTCAGAGGGGGAATGGGCTAGACAAAATATTTAAGTGCCTTTGAACGGGGTATGGTAGTAGGTGTCAGGCGCACAGGTTTGAGTGTGTCAAGAACTGCAACGCAATTTCCCGTTTATATCAAGAATGATCCACCACCCAAAGGACATCCAGCCAACTTGACACAACTGTGAGAGGCATTAGAGTCGACATGGGCCAGCATCCCTGTGGAACGCTTTAGACACCTTGTAGAGTCCATGACCCCGACGAATTGAGGCTGTTCTGAGGGCAAAAGGGGGCGCGACTCAATATTAGGAAGGTGTTCCTAGTGTTTTGTTTCACTCAGTGTATGCTTTTGCTCATGGGCTTGGGGAGGTGGGTCTTTTTCATTACATTTCTGGGCAGTATTTCTGTGCATTTAAGAGACCCCTTTTGGCTCAAGAGCCCCTCCTGGGGCAAAAGCTGTTTTGACCCTTTAAGGCCATTGTACTAATGCTCTTCTCCCCTCCCCCAGGTCAGGCCTATCGTCAGTGTGACGCCTCAGGGAACTGGGAGCAGGTGCCTAGCATCAACCGCACCTGGGCCAATTACACTGAGTGTACCACCTACCTGTTGTCCAGTCATAGAAGCCAGGAGGAGGTGTGTGTGTGTGTGTGTGCGCCAATGCCAGGTTTGTGGGTTCGATTCCCACGGGGGACCAGTAAGGAAATGTATGCATAAGAGCGTGTATGGATAAGAGTGTCTGCTTTCTGAGGGGAAAGTCTGGATGAACAAAGGCCTCTCTATCTGTTTTAAGTGGAGAGTTATCACAGTGTCAACCACAATGCATGTGAACAGCATGTTATTGATTGTTCACACGCGCACACACACACACACACACACGCTGAGTGTATTTGTTCTCTGTTTTTAGGAGGTGTTTGAGCGGCTACACTTGATGTACACCATTGGTTACTCCATCTCTCTGGTATCCCTACTGGTGGCTGTCTCCATTCTCTGCTACTTCAAGTAAGACCCCTTTAATGGTCCTCTTCAGTAGGAATGCAAGAGATTGAACTTTGCCCAATTAGTTTGCATTCGGAAAGTATTCAGACCCCTTCACTTTTTCCCACATTTTGTTACGTTACAGTCTTATTCTAAAATGTATTAAAGAGTTTTTCCCCCTCATAAATCTACACACAATAACCAATAATAATAAAAAAATAAACGAAATATCACATATGTATTCAGACCCTTTACTCAGTACTTTGTTGAAGCACCTTTGGCAGCGATTACAGCCTTGAGTCTTCTTGGGTATGACGCTACAAGCTTGGCACACCTGTATTTGAGGAGTTCCTCCCATTCTTCTCTGCAGATCCTCTAAAGCTCTGTCAGGTTTGATGGGGAGAGTCGCTGCATAGCTATTTTCAGGTCTCTCCAGAGATGTTCAATCGGGTTGGTATTACTTTGTTAGTTACAGCGAGCAAGGAAAACCAGCACCAGCAATCATAGTTAATGTTCTTCCGCCATTGCCACACATACACCACAGGTGTATGCTTGTGTCCCACTCCCAGTAACTTCTATCACATCCCCACTTGTTGTTGTTTCTTTTTTCTGTGTGTCCAGAGCATCCTGTTCTCAAAAGGTTTTGTCTATTGCGCCAATACATTTCCTCATCTTCTGTCTGACTGTATATGACCTAGGTGCAACCTCCTCCAATGCAGTAGCCTTTCTATCCCATTAATCCTGACACCGAATTCCAACCACATCCTGACTTGCCAACGGTAACAACACTCTAGCAGTTTTGTCATAGTAGAGTTTTTGTCTTGCCTTCAGCTGTAGGGCCCTGTCCTTTACAGCTAGTGGTCAGTCATTCAGGCAGAAACTAGGCAACCTGGAATGCAACTTGCGTCCCGTTAAGATTTCTGCAGGTGAGTCTCTCCACGATTTGCACACCTTTTTCAGCCTTTCCGTTACTTTTAGGATATAGTGGACTAGAGGTTATATGTCTGAACTCATAATGCTCTGCAAACATCTTAAACTCACTGCAAGCAAACTGAGGTGCATTATCAGAAACCACCACTAGGGGAGTCCCATGCCTAGCAAAAACGTATTTTAAATGCAAAATTACAGTCTGTTGTGCTGGACAAGAGTTTAATTTCAGGGTAATTTGACAAGTAGTCGATAGTCAACTAATAGTCCTTACCATTGCAAGTCGACTCCAACCTTCTCCCAGGCTGAGGTGGGTACCTCTCCCATAACCATGGGCTCCTTGGGATGTCTATAATGACATTTGAGACGTGTCACAATTTCCCACCATTTGCTCAATGTCAAAATTTATATTTGGCCAATAAAGGGGCTCTCTGGCCCTTCTCTTACATTTCTCAGCTCCCAGATGTCCTTCATGTACTCTCTTTAGCATCTCCTCACGTATTGAAGTAGGTATCACCATTCTGTTGTTCTTCAACAGAACACCATTAACCACTGACAGCTCTGCGCTTAGTGGGAAGTACTGCCTACAAGAGCCTTTTTGCCAGCCATTTTCCATATTATGATCACCTTGCAAAGAATGGGATCTGTTGTGGTCTCTTCAGCTATTCTCCTTAGTTGCTGCTCAGAAACAGGAAGTGACTCCATGACCATATCCACATGCAAGGCAACCTCCTCCTCCATAGACTCCTGACTGAGGCTGATTTGATCCACCACTGGTGGAGCCCTTGAGAGGGCATCTGTTACCACTAAAGTTGACCCAGGCACATAGGTTAGAACAAAATCATAGCGTTGCAACCTCATCATCATCCGTTGAAGACGAGGAGGCATGTCATACAGATTTTTTAGAGACTGGAATAAGGGGTTTATGGTCTTTCTAGAATCACCTTTGGTAAGCCCTACAGTGAAACTTCTGACAACCAACGACCAACCCTAGGCACTCCTTTTCTATTTGTGTATATAATGCATCTCAGCATCAGCCACAGGCTTCCACACACCTTGATGCTCCTGATGCAGCACTGCTCTTTGGAGGCGTCCGTGGACACCTTAGTAGGCCTGTCAGGCTCGAAGAAAGTTAGCACTGGCTCTTCAGCCAAAATGTTCTTCACATCGTTCCACTCTCTTTCATGTTCTCTGTTCCACGAGAACTCTGTCTTGTCCTGAAGGAGTGTTCACTGTTTTAGCTGACCGGTTTGGTACAAACTTCCCCAAATAATTGACCATACCCAAAACACGCTGAATGCCTTTCCTATCTGTGGGATTTGCCATCTCCCTCACCTGCTTTGACCTTGGCTTGATCAGGCTACACACCCTCTGAGGACAGCTTATCCCCAAGAAATGTGATTTCTTTCACACAGAACTGACATTTAGCCCGATTTAGCTTCAAACCGTGCTTCTGAACCCTCTGCAGAGTCTTTTCCAGCCGCTCATTGTGTTCCTGAATAGTGGAACCCCAGACCACAAAATCATCCACATACACTCAAACTCCCTCTAACCCCTCAATGACACTTTCCCATGGACTTGTGAAAGAGCTCAGGGGCAGAACGTATGCCAAAAGGTAACCTCTTAAAGGAATATCTTCCAAAGGGGGTATTGACTGTACAAAGCTTGGTGCTGGCTGCATCCAACCTCACCTGCCAGAATCCATTTGAAGCATCCAACTTGGAGAAATAGTGTCCGCCAGCCATTTCACACACACACTATCTCCTCCCTCAGAGGAATCTGAAATGCTCCCTTTTGAAGACATTTTATTAAGGTCCTTGGGGTCCATACAGACTCTCAGATCCTCCATTCCTTTTTCCGAACACACACCATGGAATTGACCCAGTCTGTTGGCTCCTCTGTTTTCACGAGTGCTTCGAGTTTCACCATTTTTTAAATCCTTCTGTAGTGGGCACCGGAGCTCTGCATGAATCACCGGCTTGGCATTGAAGCGAGAGTAATAAGTGAATGAGAGGCAATGCTCCAAGTCCTTAATGGTGTACTCTCGCTTAACCAGTCTCAACGACTCACATGCTGAAATCCCCCAAAAGAGAATCATGCCCCTCTGGTACAATCACAAACATAAGTGGCTTCTTGTTTTCCCCTTTACAGTTAGCCGACGCAAACCTTTAGTCTGAATTGCGTGGCCATTGTACGCTTTGAAAGCCACAGCCTTTTGCATGATGGCTGGTTTGTGCTTTAACCCATGAAAATCCCTCATATTGATTAGGTTGGCTTTAGCTCCTGTATCCAGCTTTAAGGTCAAAATGTATCCGTTGACCACTAGCGGTACAACCCAGTGGTCACTAGCTACAGTATGGACCCGTGGTGGTTCTTGCCCGTCCTCCATGCAATCCACAGTGCCCACAAACTAATCGTTCTCCTCCATTTCAATGGTGTGAACATTTTCTCTTCCATACTTGGTCTTTGCAAAACACATTTTTCCAAAATGTTTTTTTCCATTGCACTTGTAGCAAAATGTCCCGAAGGCAGGACACTTCCTGGTCTGGTGCATGGTGCCACACCTGTTACAATCATATTGTTTGTGAATCCTTTGATCAGTCATATTTCTTGTGGCTCCTTTGCTCATAGCGCCCCCTTGTGTCCTTGTCTACAAAATCCACTGCTGCGTTTTCCACCTCCATAAGTGCTTGCTGGTGGGGAGCTAAAGGTTTTAATATGCAATTGTGCCAGCTCAATCGCCTGACATAATTTACTGCAGTGTCCAAATGTAACTAACTTTTTCTAACTCTGGAGTCATTTATACCAAACACAATCTGATCTCGAAGCATACAAGAGGTTGGATCTACAAAATCAGTTCCATACACTCCAACATTCACAGAAAAAAAACACCATGTATTACTTTGTTAGTTACAGCAAGCAAGGACAACCAGCACCAGCAATCATAATTAACAAGTTTTAATGTTCTTCCGACATTGCCACACATACAACACAGCTGTTGTAAAAGAGTGTCGTAAAACATCACTCAGAACCCCATCAATACAGGGTTCAAGTCCAGGCTCTGGCTGGGCTACTCAAGGACATTCAGAAACATGAAGGTTCACCTTCCAACAGGACAATGACCCTAAGCACACAGCCAAGACAACGCAGGAGTGGACAAGTCTCTGAATGTCCTGTTGGAAGGTGAACCTTCATGTTTCTCATGGTCTGAGAGTCCTTTAGGTGCCTTTTGGCAAACTCCAAGTGGGCTGTCATGTGCCTTTTACTAAGGAGTGATTGCTCAGTTTGGCCAGGCGGCCAGCTCTAAGAAGAGTCTTGGTGGTTCCAAACTTCTTCCATTTAAGAATGATGGAGGCCACTGTGTTCTTGGGGACCTTCAGTGCTGCAGATTTTTTTTGTAGCCTTCCCCAGATCTGTGCCTCGACACAATCCTGTCTCGGAGCTCTTCTGACAATTCCTTCGACCTCATGGCTTGGTTTTTGCTCTGACATGCACTGTCAACTGTGGTACCTTGTATGAACAGGTGTGTGCCTTTCCAAATCATGCCCAATCAATTTAATTTACTAGAGGGGGACTCCAATCAAGTTGTAGAAACATCTCTAGAGAATGCCAAGAGTGTGCAAAGCTGTCATCAAGGCAAAGGGTGGCTACTTTGAAGAATCTCAAATATAAAATATATTATGATTTGTTTAAAAAATGTTGGTTACTACATGACTACATATGTGTTATGTCATAGTTTTGATGTCTTCCGTTTTATTCTACAATGTAAAAAATAGTGCAAATAAAGAAAAACCCTTGAATGAGTAATATTCCAAACTGTTGCCCCCCAGTGTATGTAAAGAAGGTATTTCTGTTTTTTATTTTTAATACATTTGCAAAAAAATATAAAAACCTGTTTTCACATTGTCATTGTGGGGTATTGTGTGTAGATTGATGAGGGAAATAATTTATTCAATTTTAGAATAAGGATGTAACTTCGAATCAACATTATATCAACCACTTTTCAATGCAACAAACCAAAACAAATCTGACTTTGCAAGATTGGGTCTGTGATTTTGTTGTAGGCAGAGCCAAAGCGCAACGGAGTAGAATTCTATTAGCGGGGTTAGACCCTGATCGGTCTGAGAGTTTGCGCTTTTCAGATCAGAGCGCAGAGCCGCGCGTGTGGACATTTGTTGATATTATTTGCTAGTTAGTCAGTGATTAGCTCAGTTTTAGATAAGTATAGGTCAGCAATGGGGAGTTACTGCTTCCTACAAGAGCACAAAAAGTGTAGGCTACATGTCAAGCTGTCTTTGAAAAGCCAGTCAGGTAAAAATCGTATGTTTTAATTAAAGGGGCAGTGGTGTATTTTGAGACAGGCTTGACTATGCAAATAAGCCAATATGCAGAGTAATAGCCTACCTTGTCTAATTCTCTGTATGGTAATAATAATTAATGTTATTTTGTAGTGGTTTGTTGCATCATACAACACAATACAATGCAATTTACATTCACATATTTGGCCTCAGTGTTCACTATAAACGCTCGCTGGGAACTGCACAAAATTCTCACAATGTTCAAGCTTCTGCTCACAAGACCTACATTTTGCTCAGTCCCCCCCAAAATTAAAGGGAACATTGCTGGCATGTATTGATGACGTATGATGCAATGAGAACCAGCAGATTACAGTAAAGCCACCCTGAACTTAACTCACCACTCTTGTGTGTTCCAAACACACATAACAATAATGCTCCAGGGTGAAGTTTCCCCTAAGTACAGATGTAGGATGAGCTTCCCCTCCCCCAATCTTTAAGGTGAGGACACAACAGTTCACCTGGATACAAGACTGAATCCAAACAGCACACTGTTGATTTTATGTGCAATTCTACATTTGCTGTTTGCAGCGTTTGTCGATAACAACATCTGAAAATAGTCTGGATACATTCAGAATATTAATGGAATGAGGTTCAACAAGGTTTTGAGTAACCGGTGTCTTCAAATGTATGCACAGTTGCTAAATAATTTCAATGCACTTTTATGACTCAAGGAAAGAGCCTTCAACCTTTTTTTTAGCTCTCCTAGCTGTGCTGAAGAGGCTCTACAGCAAGCCGTTTGGAACACAGCAATGCATCCCCACCATCACACAATTAGTGTTGTTGTCCAGAAATGGCCCATTATAATTCGCTATCTGGGTTAGGTGGGCATCATTTGAAAATGTATTCCTTTGCCAACATGACTAGCTAAGTTTTTAAAATACGATATTTATGTGTTAGGCTTTCACCAGGCACTTAAAAGAAACTGATAGTAATTTTGGTGCACATAGAATGGATTCATGAGTGCATTCAGGTATGTGTTCCACGGCAAATGTTCTTCACAATATGATAAACATAAGCTCATTCTGTTCAGAACAACCCAAGTTAGGATGCCGTGTCATCCTTGTAACTGTACATCAAACATAGTGATCATAAAAGTTCATACTGTAAATTACAAGTTTTATAACATGGGAATGTGAAGTGCACATTTGGGCTCATGCGTGTGTGGTTTGTTTGTATGACATCAAAGCAGTATTTATTAAAATCCTCGTAGTTCAGTACACATCAAGTCCTCTTAATGTACAGCATCCCCTCTATCAGACAACAAAACATTTTATGTCCCATACATTGGTATAAAGCAAAGACACTGAGCTCTGTCATGTATAGCATGTTACTGTACAGCCACTGGGTTCCAATTTAGGTGTTTATCAGTGACCACATCTGCCATTTTCAGCCCGTATACAGGTTGTGGGTGTAAACTACCCATTTAGTGGGGGAAATTCAAAACTGACCTCTCTTTTAATGTGATATTTAGATTTTAAAAAGCCCTGAGTTTAACCCCAGGATAGACCCTCTCTGAACCATATTAACCCAGATTCCAATTTCCAATAAATCTTTGTTCCTTTCAATGATCTGTCACACTCCCAGGGTTAAGTACATGAGACCAGGCCCAAGGCACACTATGATACCTATCTGTTTTTCATGTGATGAGCATGTGGCAAGTGTAGGCCTCATAGGTAGCTGTTGGGGTCTCTGGACCTATTGTAATCTGCACTGGGATCAGTTCTCAACAATGTTATCAGACGGCCGGGATCCGGTGTGTCTTCAGTGGGCGGTTTTGGAGGATGTTCTGGAAGGTTCTGGGTATTAGAGCTCCTTTGAGCTGTCGTTGTATTTGTGAGAACATTACTATCTCTCACTCTCTCTCTTCCCTCCAGGCGTCTCCACTGCACACGGAACTACATCCACATTCACCTCTTCACCTCCTTTGTGTGTCGGGCCATCAGTATCTTTGTGAAGGATGCTGTCCTCTACGCCATGTCTGACGACGGAAAGACTGAAGTGGAGGAGTTGGCAGAGAAACCCCATATGGTACTGTGCACTTTTTGACTCACTAAGATTAGATTATATTGAAGTTTATTGTCCTACATTGTCCTCACACATACATAAACCACATAGAAAAACACAGTAAACACTCAGATATATGTGGTACCCCAACACCTGCGCATATAGGAGGAGGCTAAATATAATTTTTCTTAAAGGGGGGCTGAACTCATCGATTTTGCCTGAGCTTTGCTGCTTCTCATTAAGAAAAACAAGATTTGCGTCTTGGGGTTGTGGTTCGATGTGGATGTGTTATGTTTGCTTTTGTTGATTGTCCCTCTTGAATCACCATACGACAACTTTATTCCACACACAGACACGCGTGCAAAGCTCTCCCTCGCCCTCCATTTGGCAAATCTGACCATAATTCTATCCTCCTGATTCCTGCTTACAAGCATAAACTAAAGCAGGAAGCAGCAGTGACTCGCTCAATACGGAAGTGGTCAGATGACGCAGATGCTAAGCTACAGGATTGTTTTGCAGACTGGCATAAGTTTTGCGATTCATCCAATGGCATCATCCACCGGCTTCATCAATAAGTGCATCGATGGCGCCATCCCCACAGTGACCGTACGTACATATCCCAACCAGAAGCCATGGATTACAGGCAAAATCCGCCCGAGCTAAAGGCTAGAGCTGCCGCTTTCAAGGAGCGGGACACTAATTCGGACGATTATAAGAAATCCCACTATGCCCTCAGACGAACCATCAAACAGGCAAAGCGTAAATACAGGACTAAGATTGAATCCTACTACCCCGGCTCTGGTGCTCGTGGGATGTGGCAGGGCTTGCAAACTATTACAGACTACAAAGGGAAACCCAGCCGTGAGCTGCCCAGTGACGCAAGTCTACCACACGGGCTAAATGTCTTTTATGTGTTGTGCCAGGACAACAACCTCTCCCTCAACGTGAGCAAGACAAAAGAGATGATTGTGGACTACAGGGAAAAGGAGGGCCAAACACGACCCCTTTCACATCGTCAGGGCTGCAGTGGATCGGGTCGAGAGGTTAAAAAACTAACTATCATGGTCCAAACAGACCAAGAAAGTCGTGAAGAGGTCATGAAAATATTTGGCATGGGTCCCCAGATCCTCAAAACGTTCTACAGCTGCACCATCAAGAGCATCCTGACTGGTTGCATCACCGCCTGGTATGTTAACTGCTTGGCATCTGACCGTAAGGCGCTACAGAGGGTAGTGTGTACTGCCCAGTACATCACTGGGGCCAAGCTTCCTGACATCCAGGACCTATATATTAGGCGGTGTGACCATCCATCTTCCTCTTGATCACATTCCAGAGGTTTTCAATGGGTTTCAGGTCTGGAGATTGGGCTGGCCATGACAGGGTCTTGATCTGGTAGTCCTCCATCCACACCTAGATTGACCTGGCTGTGTGGCATGGAGCATTGTCCTGCTGGAAAACCAATCCTCAGAGTTGGGGAACATTGTCAGAGCAGAAGGAATCAAGTTTTCTTCCAGGACAACCTTGTGCGTGGCTTGATTCATGCGTCCTTCACAAAGACAAATCTGCCCGATTCCAGCCTTACTGAAGCCCCAGATCATCACCGATCCTCCACCAAATTTCACAGTGGGTGCAAGACACTGTAGCCACGTACAAGGTTGTCCTGGAAGAAAACTTGCTTCCTTCTGCTCTGACAATGTTCCCACCAGATCAAGACCCTGTCATGGCCAGCCCAATCTCCAGACCGGAACCCCATTGAAAACCTCTGGAATGTGATCCAGAGGAAGATGGGTGGTCACAAGCCATCAAACAAAGCCAAGCTGCTTGAAGTTTTGCGCCAGGAGTGGCATAAAGTCACCCAACATCAATGTGAAAGGCAGGTGGAGAGCTGCATGCCAAGACGCATGAAAGCTGTCATTGAAAATCAGGGTTATTCCACTAAATATTGATTTCTGAAATCTTATTTTCTTTGCATTATTCGAGGTCTGACAACCCCTCTTTTTTTTATTTTGACCAGTTTCTGCTAATAAATGCTCTAAATGACAACATATTTATTTGGAATTTGGGAGAAATGTTGTCAGTAGTTTATAGAATAAAACAAAAATGTTAATTTTACCCAAACACATACCTATAAATAGTAAAACCAGAGAAACTGATCATTTTGCAGTGGTCTCTCTGTATTACCAGAGTGTACATCTGACTGGTAGTGTTTCATAGCGAATCATGTTACAACACAGGTCGCGGCGGGACACAAGATGCTCGCCAATGGGTTTTGAATTTAGAAATATTGACAAGTGGCAGTTGGGATGCGCACTGTGCCAATTCTCATTTAGCCCAAAACAGTGGCAGACTTGAGTGATCACTATCAAACACATCCGCAGTGGCCACTCCATCAAGGGCTTAAATGTTTCTGACCTATATCAATTGAAACCGTAGCTTGCCCCTCCTGCTCTAACCCATTGATCCATTGGAACCATTATCTGATGGTGATATGTTGAATGTCCCAAGTCCCTTATTAATGATATGAACATGACACCTCTCTTCTCTCTGACGCCCTATAGGTGGGCTGTAAGGTGGCCGTTACCCTCTTCCTGTATTTCCTGGCGACCAATCACTACTGGATCCTGGTGGAGGGGCTGTACCTGCACAGCCTCATCTTCATGGCCTTCCTCTCAGACAAGAACTACCTGTGGGCACTCACCATCATCGGCTGGGGTGAGTCTTTCTACACTCCCTGCAGGAGACCACTTTCTGGTTCCAGGTAGAACCATTTCACCTAACGAAATACCCTCAAAGAACACTTTAAGAACCCTATAGTGAAAAGGTTCTACCTTGAACATAAAAGGGTTCTAGAACCAAAATGGGGTGCTACTATGGAACCAAATAAAGGGTTCTCCAGAGACAGCCGGAGAATCCGTGTAAGCGTGTAGACCAGTGACTTAGCCCATTGACGTTTCAGGTTGTCTTTTTTGCAGCCATTTCAGAAGATTGATGTATTGTATGAATTAGGTTCCTGAGGCTTTAAAGTGGCAATCTGTAGTTCAAACAATAACAAAGCGCTCACGCCATCACTGTTTCAGTAAACAGCTGGGGGATGGGGCTGGAGGGACTGGCCATACTAAGGACTGGCTGTCCATGGTATCAAAATTATAGTTTTAACCATGTTTTGAGGCGACAGTGTTTTTTTTACATTTACATTGTTCACATAAAATGCAGTAAAACAAGCTTGTATGTTGGGTTCTGATGGGGAAGGACAGTTGAACTAAGCTCAAAATCTATAAAAATTTAAGCAGATGTTATTGCGGGTGCAGCGAAATGCTTGTGTTTCTAGCTCCAAAAGTGCAGTAATATCTAACAAGTAATATCTAACAATTTCACAACAATACACACTAATCTAAAGTAAAGGAATGGAATTAAGAATATATAAATATTAGGATGACGTCAGAGCTGCATAGACTAAGATACAGTAGCATAGCATAGAATACAGTATATACTGTACATACGATATGAGTAATGCAAAATATTTAAACATTATTAAAGTGACTAGTGTTCCATTATTAAAGTGGCCAGTGATTTCAAGTCTAATGTATAAAGGGCAGCAGCCTCTAATGTGCTAGTGATGGAAGCTGTTTTTCAGTCTCTCGGTTCCAGCTTTGATGCACCTGTACTGACCTCGCCTTCTGGATGATAGGGTGAACAGGCCGTGGCTCGGTTGGTTGATGTCCTTGATGATCTTTTTGGCCTTCCTGTGACATCGGGGGCTGTAGGAGTCCTGTTTGTCAGTGATGTGTACGCCGAGGAACTTGAAGCTTTTTCACCTTCTCCACTGAGGTCCGTCGATGCTCACTCTGCTGTTACGATCAGCTCCTTTGTTTTGTTGGCGTTGAGTGAGATTATTTTCCTGGCACCCCACTGCCAGTCTCGTCATCGTTGGTAATCAAGCCTACTACTGTTGTGTCATCTGCAAACTTGATGACTGAGTTGGAGGCGTGCTTGGCCACGCAGTAATGGGTGAACAGGGAGTACAGGAGGGGGCTGAGCATGCACCCTTGTGGGCCCGCTGTATTGAGGATCAGCGAAGTGGAGGTGTTGTTGCCTACCTTCACCACCTGGGGGTGACCCGTCAGGAAGTCCAGGACCCAGTTGCACAGGGCGGGGTTCAGACCCAGGGCCCCAAGCTTGATGATGAGCTTGGAGGCTACTATGGTGTTGAAGGCTGAGCTATAGTCAATGAACAGCATGTACTTTTTACTCCATACAGTTTCCCTGACACCCAAAAGTACTCGTTACATTTTGAATGCTTAGCAAGACAGGAAAATTATCTAATTCACACACTTATCAAGAGAACATCCCTGGTCATCCCTACTGCCTCTGATCTGGTGGACTCAAACATGCTTTGTTTGTAAATGATGTCGGAGTGTTGGAGCGTGCCCCTGGCTATCCGTCAATTAAATAAAACAAGAAAATTGTGCTGTCCGGTTTGCTTAATATAAGGAGTTTGAAATGATCTAAACTTTTACTTTTAATACTTAAGTATATTTAAAACCAAATACTTTTAGACTTTTACTTAAGTAGGATTTTACTGGTTGACCTATTCTATTAAGGTATCTTTACTTTTACTCAAGTATGACAATTGGGTACTTTTTCCACCACTGGAAAAGAACACCTGGAAAGACGTTAATCTATTTCACCCTCCTAACCCTTTCCCTCCTTCTCATAGGTGTCCCTGGGGTGTTTGTGTCCATTTGGGTCAGTGTGCGAGCATCCCTGGCGGACACTCAGTGAGTCCCTTTGTACATAATTGTGTGTACATCACATTGAAGTGAATAATCACACTTGACACTTAACAGTAGCTATTCTACACACAACACACAATCGCAGTGTGTTCTCCCCATTTGCAGGTGCTGGGACATCAGTGCGGGAAATCTGAAGTGGATCTATCAAGTCCCGATTCTTGCAGCCATTGTAGTAAGCAAATATTTCCTTTTCACCTCGACTCATGCACTTCACAAGCATTTGTCTCTTGTTCCTTTTTTTATTTTTTTGGATAGCATCCTTGATTTCACATCAAACATTTTATTTGACAAAATCCAAATAAGCTCAAAAGTTGAAAGGTACTAATTGGATGTCTCCGCTTTCCACTGATCTTCAACTTTATTCCATGAATACGGTGTCCGAAGTCAGAGTGACTGTTACGCCAACTCCTTGTGACTTTGAGGCTGTCTTAATATGGACACCTTAAATGCATTTCTAACTCTTCCTACAGGTAAACTTCTTCCTGTTCCTCAACATCATACGAGTGTTGGCCTCGAAGCTGTGGGAGACCAACACAGGCAAACTGGACCCCCGTCAGCAGTACAGGTGACTGTACTAGACTCAAATATAGACTAGTAATAAACTAGTAATGCACTTGTAATAAACAGTACTAGTAATAGCATGGATACATTAATGGATACATGCTCTATGCACATGATAAAACCCACAATGTCTTCACTTGCGATGGAGCCTAGGCTAGTTTTTCCTGATTGCATGACATGTGACTGTAAATTTGTGTTTTGAAAATATAATTTGAAGTCAGAAATCGCCATGCATGGTATGGGAATACAATGGCTGTACCGTGATGATTTCTCTAAATCAAGGCCACTTTATTCAAACATACACTGGGGGCCAAATGTTTGGAATATTACTGATTCAAGGGTTTTTCTTTATTTGTACTCTTTTTTAAAGTGATGACATCAAAACTATGACATAACACATATGGAATTATGTAGTAACCAAAAACTCAAAATCAAACAAATCAAAATATATTTTATATTTGAGATTCTTCAAAGTAGCCACCCATTGCCTTGATGACAGCTTTGCACACTCATGGCATTCTCTCAACCAGCTTCACCTGGAATGCTTTTTCATCAGTCTTGAAGGAGTTCCCACATATGCTGAGCACTTGTTGGCTGCTTTTCCTTCACTGCGGTCCGACTCAAACCATCAAAATTTGGTTGAGGTTGGAACCAAAAATCTCAAATTTGGACTCAGACCAAAAGGACACATTTCTACCGGTCTAATGTCCATTGCTCATGTTTCTTGCAAGTCTCTTCTTCTTATTGGTGTCCTTCAGTAGTGGTTTCTTTGCAGCAATTCAACCATGAATGCCTGATTCACACAGTCTCCTCTGAACAGTTGATGTTGAGATGTGTCTTTTACTTGAACTCTGTGAAGCATTTATTTGGGCTGCAATCTGAGGCTGGTAACTCTAATGAACTTATCCTCTGCAGCAGAGGTATTTCTGGGTCTTCCATTCCTGTGGCGGCCCTCATGAAGCTGGTTGAGAGAATGCCAAGAGTGTGCAATGCTGTCATCAAGGCAAAGGGTGGCTACTTTGAAGAATCTCAAATATAAAATATATTTGGACTTGTTTAACTCTTTTTTGGTTACTACATGATTCCATATGTGTTATGTCATAGTTTTGATGTCTTCACTTTTATTCTACAATGTAAAAAAATAGTGCAAATAAAGAAAAACCTTTGAATGAGTAATATTCCAAACTTCTGCCCCCCAAGTGTAGATAAATAAAATATTATACTGATATAATATTATCTGTACAATTTTGTCTGCTACTGTCCACAGGAAGCTGTTGAAATCCACTCTTGTCCTGGTGCCCTTGTTTGGAGTGCACTACATGGTGTTTATGGCTCTACCCTACACTGAGGTTACGGGCCTGCTGTGGCAGGTGCAGATGCACTACGAGATGTTCTTCAATTCTTCCCAGGTCAGACACCCCAAAGAGGCAAATACTCCCTGAGCGAGAAAATATATATTTTGATCACAGGTTGATATTTATTGTCGTGAGTCTTGTCCTGGATGCAGAACTAAGCGATATCCCCTTAGATAGGAAAGTAACAATTGGCTATATTGTAAAAATTCATGAAAACCAACATTTGCTTTTTGGTCTTAATTTAAGGTTAGGGTATGGCATTATGGTTAGCAGTGTTGTTAAGGTTAAGGTTATTTCTTTTTATAGCTGTGTCAGCTAGTGACCACTCTGCAGAGCTGCCTCCAGAACAAGATTCATGACAAAAACAGGCTAATCTGCCAATTTTATGCAGGCTATTGTCTATTGACTGTTGATGACTATTGACTATTGATGACAGATTTATGTTATGTCCTAAAAAGCTGTCCTAAATCCTGTTAGTAAATGTCGAACAGCACTAAATGTATTTCCTTTATCTAAGCATGGGCTTTTCCCTTTTATCCTTTCAGGGATTCTTTGTGGCATTCATCTACTGTTTCTGCAATGGGGAGGTAAATGCTTTTGACGAAGAAATTTTGCCTCTACGATCAGTAAAGTATCTGTCTGTCTGTCTGTCTGTCTGTCTGTCTGGCTGGCTGGCTGGCTGGCTGCATTGATGTTTTAAGCCTTGAACGACTCCTGACAGGCAGCTTGTCTCCCAGGCTCCGTGCCCCAAAGACTAAAGCCAATCGCATGCAAGGAACAACACTGATAACTTAGCTAGTCTTGTGAGATAGCTAGGTAGCTTGTTACCTATTCTGGTTGTTAGCGTGCATAACTGATATACGTATAAATATACTAAACAAATGTATAAACACAACATGCAACTATTTCCAAGATTTTACTGAGTTAGTAAATTTAAATAAATAAATTAGGCCCTAATCTATGAATTTCACATGACTGGAATTAAAGATATGCATGTGTTGGTCAGAGATACACTACGTGACCAAACCTGCTCAAAATCAGGGGCATTACTATGGAGTTAGTCCCCCCTTTGCTGCTATAACAGCCTTCTGTTGTGATGTGACTATCTTTAATGTGACGACTGTTATTTTATCAAATCTATTAACTATGTTTAATCGATTATGTGATTAAATTAGTCATGTAACAATTAACTCATCAGTAAGCTGAGTTACTATCTCTCGAATTAAACTCTCATGAGATATTTTCATATCACAGATAACGGTCACTTATCAATGTCTTTGTCACGATGTGGGTGTGGGAATGACCAAGGCGCAGCGCAGGGATTATAGTTCGACATCTTTATTTTATAATACTATGTATCTTCTAAATACTATGTATAACAAACGCATGAATGAACGAACTACAGCACACAAACAAACACTACAGACAAAACGTCACGTTCACTAAACAAACACGGATGAACGGACATAACAAAGGCACACTTACATTCACAGTGACTGCGACATATAACGACAACGACCCACACCAGAGTGAATGACAGACTAACATATATAAGATCCCTAATTAGAGACAACGACCCACCACCTGGAGACCAAGCAGCGCAGCTGGCGAGAGACGGAGAAAGCGAGTGCCCCACGGCGGTATACGGACACGGAACTCCTCTGGGAGTTTGAGACTGACTCAGAGGAGGAGGAGGAGGTAGCGCCAGTGCCGTTTCCCACGTGGCCTAGAGTGGAGCCAGAGGACCGTGGAAGGTTCATGGCGCAATGGAGAGAGATGGAGAGGGAAAGGAAGGAACTGGCGTTAAAGGGGCCAATGGGGAGCATCCCCAGTCCGGGTCCGGCCGTCTACTCTACTCCCGTACCGGAGCAGTCCGCTCCACCGGTGCGCCTCCTCAGTCCGTTACGTCCAGCGCCGGCCCGGAGCCAAAGAAGGTCCGTCGTGGCTTCGAGCACCACACCATCGGTGCGCCGCCAGAGCCCGGAGAGGCTGAAGAAGGGGGATCGCACACCACTTCGTCTGCCCACCTTTCATGATCAGGAGAAGCCAGAGGGGTTTCATGAATACCCGGAGGAGGAGCAGACGAGGTGGTGGAGAGCCTGGGTTGCGCTTCCGGTGGAGGTGCAGAAAGACCCATTCCTCCGGGAGATAGAGGAGGAGAAGGATTTTGAGCGCCGACGGGCACTATTGCTGAGGCTATGGGACAGAGGGGAACCTCCAGCGAAGGTCAGCAGCCCTGAACCTCCAGTGAAGGTCAGCAGACCTGAACCTCCAGCGAAGGTCCGCAGCCCGGAACCTCCAGCGAAGGTCAGCAGCCCGGAACCTCCAGCGAAGGTCAGCAGCCCTGAACCTCCAGCGAAGGTCAGCAGCCCTGAAAATCCAGCGAAGGTCAGCAGCCCTGAACCTCCAGCGAAGGTCAGCAGCCCTGAACCTCCAGCGAAGGTCAGCAGCCCTGAACCTCCAGCGAAGGTCAGCAACCCTGAACCTCCAGCGAAGGTCAGCACCCCTGAACCTGCAGCGAAGGTCCGCAACCCGGAACCTCCAGCGAACGTCCGCAGCCCGGAACCTCCAGCGAAGGTCCGCAGCCCGGAACCTCCGGCGAAGGTCAGCAACCCTGAACCTCCGGCGAAGGTCAGCAACCCTGAACCTCCAGCGAAGGTCAGCAACCCTGAACCTCCAGCGAAGGTCAGCAACCCTGAACCTCCAGCGAAGGTCAGCAACCCTGAACCTCCAGCGAACGTCCGCAGCCCGGAACCTCCAGCGAAGGTCAGCAGCCCGGAACCTCCAGCGAAGGTCAGCAACCCTGAACCTCTAGCGAAGGTCAGCAACCGGTACCCATTCCGGGTCCAGCCGTCTGCTCCGCCTCAGTTCCAGAGAAGTCCGCTCCACCGGTACCCATTCCGGGTCCAGCCGTCTGCTCCGCCCCAGTGCCAGAGCAGTCCGCTCCACCGGTACCCATTCCGGGTCCAGCCGTCTGCTCCGCCCCAGTGCCAGAGCAGTCCGCTCCACCGGTACACATTCCGGGTCCAGCCGTGGGCTCCGCCCCAGTGCCAGAGCAGTCCGCTCAACCGGTACCCATTCCGGGTCCAGCCGTCTGCTCCGCCTCAGTTCCAGAGAAGTCCGCTCCACCGGTACCCAGTCCGGGTTCAGCCGTCTGCTCCGCTCCAGAGCCGTTTACCCCACCGGGGCCCAGTCCGGGCCCGGTTAATTGCCCAGCCCCATGGCCGGAGCCGTTTGCCCCACCGGTGCCCAGTCCGGGCCCGGTTGTTTTCCCCGCTCCATGGCCGGAGCCAGAGCCGCCCCCGATGGACTAGTCTTCCCTCCTTATTAACCCCCCCTTGTATTTGTGTGTTTTTTTTGGAGCGTCCGGGAGTCCGCGCCTTGGCGGGGGGGTACTGTCAGGCTCTGGCCATAGAGAAGCCTATTTGCTTCTCTATGTAGCTATGGTCAGAGTCTGACAGTGTCTTTCTTTTCTGTTTCTGCGTGGGGTTTGGGCTTCTCTATGGCCAGAGCCTGACAGTCTTACTACCTCGGTCAGTCTCATTTTGTAAATACAGTCTATAGAGGACTAACAAAAGAATATGACCGGTGTCAGTATATGTCTGCAAAAAAAGTAATTACATTTTTACCAGCAGCTCAGTTGGTCCCTAACACTCTAGATAACATATAACCAGCCCTGCTAGGGCGAGTAAAATGGTCAGCGTGAAGTCAGTGGAGGCTGCTGAGGGGAGGACGGCCCATAATAATGGCTGTAACGGAGCAAATGGAATGGCATCTAACACCTGGAAACCATATGTTTGATGTATTTGATACCATTCCACTGATTCCGCTCCAGTCATTACCACGAGCCCGTTCTGCCCAATTAAGGTGCCACCAACCTCCTGTGCGTGAGTTGTTTTCTCATTTGTGTCAGTTAGCTTTGGTGATTGACTGCCCTTGTGAGGGACGCTGGGATTAACTGTCCAGTGTCAATAGTGCATTATACAACGGGTGGGTCTAATCCTGAATGCTGATTGGTTAAAACTGCATTCCAGCCGGTGTCTATTCCACAAGTTACTGTCACGATGCTGATTAATGGGACGATACACGGAGCGCTGGTGGAGTGTCATTCCCTTTTTTATTTCGGAGATGTTCTCACGAAGCACAAAACAAGAAAAGGAGAAATGACTAAACTGAAACACTATTAAACAAACGCAAAGTGACTGACTTTCTGAAACCCAAAGCAGACAAGTACAAACAATGATCCACACACAGGTGGATGTGTATGGAGCTTAAATACTATCCCCAATGAGAGACAACACTAGACAGCTGTCTCTGATTGGGGATCATTAACTTCCCCTAACTGATGTGAGGACTGGATTGTGGCTCTTCTACTCCCCCTGGTGGGAGTCAGCGGCCTAACCACAACCCAGCCCTTATAGTTACCACTGGCTAAATCTATGATGTTAAAATGCCTATTTACTCTGTTCCATCTGACTGCGCAATCCACTGTCTCATCAGCCCAGCCAGGCAATTTATAAACTTGATCTCCACTATAAAAAGCATCTAGACATTATCTCACATTTCTATTAGACTAACATTTAGTTTTCAACAGCAGAGATTTGTATGAACCTTGACTGTCTCTCCGACATTTGCAACATTGTTTAAATATTTTCAAATTCGATCTCCAGCTGTCCCATGGTAATGAACGTTGGACGAGACAGACAGGCAGGCAGTGTTTCTCAGCCAGTTGAAATCATGAATCAGCTGGCATAATGTTTATGGATATGTACAAAGAAATGTCAATTGAAAAAAGGTAAAATTAAACGGTGCCGCTACTGTAGTTTGCGGTCTTTCCAGCTTCAGTTTGAAGTGATTGTGTTTGTAGTGATAGTGTTAGCTGTGTTGTTGGCTAGCTCCTCTGAACAAGTGTCCTGATGAGAGAACACATTTTCTATACCAGGTGAAATCTCATTAACTCTTTGTTATGGATGTATCCAAATAAATGTCACCAGAAAACATCTTAAACAAACGCAAATGGAGCTACTGTTGTTATTCTGGCTGCACTGTTTCAGTTGTAGTTGGCTAGATAGCAAGCAAGGGATAAGAACATTGCCAGCCAGTGTGTCAATGGAACATTTTGAACGAACGACTGGGTCGCGACACAGAGCGCACTCTGACACACTGAAGGCAATTTACGAACGCACACTTAGTTGTCAATCAAATGTATTTGGCGTCGATCAAATGAGCGGTCAGGCATGTTCCCATTCAGTTATCCAAACGTGCAGGCGAGCAGGCTACTATTCCCCATTGTTTACCAGTGCCATTTTGACAGCCAACTAGCTGAAAAAGATTGAGAGGGTTTATCTAATGTTCCCTCGTTAGATTTTAGCTCATCTCACACTGGCTAGCATTAGTTGTTGATGTGGTTGTTGTTGATGTGCATAACTGAGGGAGAGAGAGACTACCTTTTCATGGTTGTTTGATCAATAGGACTGTAAAGGTCCCACATCTAAGAGGACTCCCATGGTACATATTTGCAGGAATCCATTCAGGTGTATTTTTTTAGCTTTTGCTGAATGCGTTCTAATGATCTAAAGTCGTGCTGTTGCAACTGCCTGTAAACACACAGTCCAGTTCAAAGTGAATGATGGCAGGCCCGTGTGGCAAAATGTGGCTTTTTTGCATAAAGACCTACTGTAGCTCTGGTTATGGCGCACCGGTCTGTGTAGACTCCGGTCCTGAGTGATACAGATGTTTTTATTAGGTTTTATTTACTGCAGTGTCTATTAACTGTCCAAACACACAGCCACTTTCCCGCTCTATATTGACATAGAATTTTCATAAATTCCTTAATTCATAAATGAATTACTATACGTAATTCCCAAACATCTAAGTGCTCGCTTCTTAAGAAGTGTCATATTCTTCCTAGGGGTGTATATGAACAGATTTGAATAAGGTTTTTCATGTTGCTAAAACACTGTCAATTCCACTTAAATTCCTTTCTTTCCAGGTGCAGGCGGAGGTAAAGAAGGCGTGGTTACGGCGGAGCCTGGCCCTGGACCTCAAACAGAAGACCCGGGTGACCAGCAGTGGGGGAGGGGGCAGCTGCTACTACGGCGGTATGATGTCACACACCACCACCCACAGTGTGAGTCTGACTGTGGCCAATCCCAGAGGAATGTCCTTGAATGGGGGAGGGGCCTCCGGGGGAAGCAACGGGGGAGTGGGAAGCAGGCAGCCACGCCTCCTCACCTCCTCCTTCCACGCCCTCACCAACCTGCCAGGTTACGTGCCCAGCGACACGGAGAACCCCAAGCAGGAACTTGTCATTAGGAGGGCCAGGGTGGGGGCTGGAGCTGGGGCTGGTGTAGGCGCCTTTCCCAGGCACCCCAGGGCTGCTAGCGAGGGGATCCAAGGGGGGGGAACCAAGACAGAGACTGTAGTCTCTGCTCCCCAGTGGTTGGGAGACGAGGACCCCTGCTGCTCTTTGTCTCTAAAGGAACAAGAGACCATCTTGTGAACTGGAACTGTCAGATCTATGGCGTCTATGAGCAGCACTGTATCAGATGGCTTTACTTAGCCAGATTCCTGCCATTGATCCATATCAAGGCTCCGTTCAACTGATCCCCAAAGACCTATTTGGATCTCCTCTGAATCCCCTGTTTGCTTGTGTATTGACTATGTATGAAGACTTAGCTACGCACGTTATCTAGTAAGGGTTAAAGAATCATTGTGTGTAAACTGGTCTGATGACACGATTACCAATGGAACATTGATCCATTGATCATGAAGAAATACTTTTAGAATGATTGGCGATTTCATTTATCAGTGGTTGTAATAATGAAACTAATGACTAGTGAGTTGTTGCACCCATTATGGAATGTGGAGTCCTGCATAACTTTCTGCCATATTTGTTTGTCAGGTGCATTTGATATCTTCTGCTTTGCACCATTGTTAGACAGACTATTGTTGTTCTGTTGTTCCTTGTCTGTCTGCTTTCTCTGTCTGCATAACAATTCATGGACTAGTTGTCTATTTTAGTGAGATGTAAAAAAAAATAATATTTGAGAAAAACATGGAAATTAAGCTATTACAGCAATGAATAAGCAGCATTAGGCTACATTTGAAGACATCCTTACCTGGGGCATATCGCCCAATCAGCAAATCTACTGCATTTGAAATCCCAACACACTTTACCATAAAACAATAACAGATTATTAAAATAACAATAACACATAATGTCTAAAACAGTAAAATATCAGCTCAGGATTTACCTTAACACAGGAAGCACACAAATTGTTATTTTGTATTGTAATAGCACACTTCTACAGTGCATTCGGAAAGTATTCAGACCCCTTCACTTTTTCCACATTTTGTTATGTTACAGCCTTATTCTAAAACAGATTAAATTGTTTTTTTCCCCCCCTCATCAATCTACAAACAATACCCCATAATGACAAAATTAAAACAATTTTACATAAGTATTTAGGCCCTTTGCTATGAGACTCAAAATTGAGCTCGGATGCATCCTGTTTCCATTGATCATCCTTGAGATGTTTCTACAACTTGATTGGAGTACACCTGTGGTAAATTCAATTGATTGGACATGATTTGAAAAGGCACACCTCCTGTCTATATAAGGTCCCACAGTTGACTGTGCATGTCAGAGCAAAAACCAAACCATGAGGTCGAAGGAATTGATCGAAGGAATTGTCCAAAGGAATTGCCAACCTGCCAAACTGAGCAAACAGGTTAAGAAATTGTTGCTAATTTATTAAAAATAAAAAACGGAAATACACATTTACGTAAGTATTCAGACCCTCAGTACTTTGTTGAAGCACTTTTGGCAGCGATTACAGTCTTAAGTCTGTTTGGACGCTACAAGCTTGGCACACCTTTATTTGGGGAGTTTCACCCATTCTTCTCTGCAGATCCTCTCAAGTTCTGTTCCGTTGGGTGGGGAGCACATTCAGAGACTTGTCCCGAAGTCTTGTCTGTGTGCTTAGGGTCATTGTCCAGTTTGAAAGTGAACCTTCACCCCAGCCTGAGGTCCTGAGCGCTCTGGAGCAGGTTTTCATCAAGAATCTCTCTGTACTTTGCTCCATTCGTCTTTCCCTCATCCTGACTAGTCTTCAAGTCCCTGCTGCTGAAAAACATCCCCACAGCATGATGATGCCACAACCATGCTTCACCAAAGGCCTGGCACCAAACTCCAAGCGGGCTGTCATGTGCCTTTTACTGAGGAGTGGCTTCCGTCTGTCCACTCTACCATAAAGGCCTGATTGGTGGAGTGCTGCAGAGATGGTTGTCCATCTGGAAGGTTCTCCCATCTCCACAGAGGAACTCTAGAGCTCTGTCAGAGTGACCATCGGGTTCTTGGTCACCTCTATGACCAAGGCCCTTCTCCCCCGATTGCTCAGGCCAATTCCTTCGGACAATTCCTTTGACCTCATGGCTTGGTTTTTGCTCTGACATGCACTGTCAACTGTGGGACCTTATATAGACAGACATGTGCTTTTCCAAATCATGTCCAATCAATTGAATTTACCACAGGTGGACTACAATCAAGCTGTAGAAACATCTTAAGATGATAAATGGTAACAGGATGCACCTGAGCTCAATTTCGAGTCTCATAGCAAAGGGTCTGAATACTTACGTAAATACGGTATTTCTGTTTTTATTTTTTATAAATTTGCAAAAATTACAAAAACCTGTTTTCGCTTTGTCATTATGGGCTATTGTGTGTAGATTGTGAGATAAAAAAAAATGTGATTATAGAATAAGGCTGTAACGTAACAAAATATGGAAAATGTGAAGGGATCTGAATCATTTCCGAATGCACTGTATGTAATTGGCTATATAAGGCAGTCAGGTTTGTATTGTAAATTAAAAAGAAGTGAATGAAGAATTGTATATTTCATTCTTTAAAAATCACTCACCCTTTTGTAACACCTCTTTTCATTGTTTATCTTGGGGGTGAAAGTGTTGACAGATTATGTACAGTATATTGTGGTATTGATAACATAAACCATGTATTATCAAAATCTTACTCCATAGAATTGCATTTTTGCTATTCAGTCTTGCTCACCTTTTGAGCAAAAAGAGAGGCTTGTCGAGGGGTATTGGGGATGTATGTGATATTTGGATGTCAGAAAGGCAGGAATCTGGTATGCATCAGCTTACAAAGACCAGTGGCTATCTGGTCCATGTGAGTCAAGAGCGTCTGTTATACTGTTTACATTTCAAGGTTATCTAACAGCTCCCAATGGAATCTGATACAGTACAGTTGTGGGCACTAAAAAGGTTTGGAGAAGATAAGAGTGCCACATTGCCAGTGGTGTAAAGTAGTTTTTTGGGGTATCTGTACTTTACTATTTACTTCACTACATTCCTAAAGAAAATCATGTACTTTTTACTCCATACATACCCAGACACCCAAAAGTACTTGTTACATTTCAAACTCTTAGCAGGACAGGAAAATGATCACACACTTATCACGAAAACATCCCTGGTCATCCCTACTACCTCTGATCTGGTCGGAGTCACTAAACACAAAAATGCTTAGTTAGTAAATTATGTCTGTCTGTTGGAGTGTGCCGTCTGGTTCGCTTAATATAAGGAAAGTTTTACTTTTGATAACTTAAGTATATTTTAGCAATTACATTTACTTTTGATACTTAAGTATATTTGAAGCCAAACACTTTTGAATTGGTATTTTACTGGGTGACTTTCACTTTGATAAATTTTTTATTAAGGAATCTTTACTTTTTGTCAAGTATGACAATTGTGTGCGGCACGGATGGATGCGATTTCACTCCACTGTCTAACTCAATGCCAAGGGACGCCAGGCCAGGCTTAGGTAAACAGGGCCAGTGTCTGCACAGATTATGTGCACAAGTAGCCCTAGATCCTTTTCAGCCTTGCTACCTCGAAAGAGAAGTCAAAGAGAGAGAGAAAAGAGACTTTCTTAAAGTAACTTCTTATACCCACAGGTTAGGTACTGTTAGAGGTGGCCCAGAGACATTCTGTGGCCTTTGTTACAGTGAATAAATGACTGATGGGATGGGGGAGATAAAGGAATGGATAAATGGTGAGTGGGTGGTTGAAGAGCTGAATGGAGCAGATGATGAGGGTAGACATGCATGAAAGGTATAGACAGATTGATAGACCTTTGTTTGTGTTTGTAGACAAACGGACCTGATCTGGAGATTTCAGAGCCACTGCCACAACTTTAGGTGGGCAAGAAATGTGCCCCTTGAAGTAGCCAGACATTGCAATTAGTTGCCACTGAAACTTTCCACTGAGGTGTCAGAATAGCAACACCTATTGAGACAGACTGCATGGTGGGCCGTCATTGTAAATAAGAATTTGTTCTTAACTGACTTGCCTAGTTAAATAAAGGTCTCTAAGAGCTTTGCACACATGTATTGTACAATATTTGCACGTTATTCTTTCATAAATTCTTCAATCTCTGTCAAGTTGGTTGTTGATCATTGCTAGTCAGCCATTGTCATGTCTTGCCATAGATTTAAAGAAGATTTAAGTCGGAACTGTAACTAGTGTATATTTGGCCTTGTGTTTTTATTATTATTATTATTATTATTATTATTTATTTTACCTTTATTTAACTAGGCAAGTCAGTATCAAAAGTAAATGTAATTGCTAAAATATCTTATTTACAATGACGGCCTACCCTGTCCTCCCCTAACCCGGACGACGCTGGGCCAATTGTGCGCTGCCCTATGGGACTCCTGATCACGGCCGGTTGTGACACAGCCCGGGATCGAACCAGGGAGACAGTCCCTTAGACCGCTGCGCCACTCAGGAGTGTTTTAGGTTACTGTCCTGCTGAAAGGTGAATTTGTCTCCCAGTGTCTGTTGGAAAGCAAACTGAACCAGGTTTTCCTCTTCCATTTATTTTTATCCTAAAAAACTCCCTAGTCCCTGCCGAAGACAAGCATACCCATAACATGATCCAGCCACCACCATGCTTGAAAATATGAAGACTGGTACTCAGTGATGTGTTGTGTTAAAATTTGCCCCAAACTTAACACTTTGTATTCACGACATAAAGTACATTTGTTTGCCAATTTTTTTGCCGTTTTCATTTAATGTCTTATTGCAAACAGGTTGCATGTTTTGGAATATTTGTACTTCCTTCTTTTCACTCTGTCATTTAGGTTAGTATTGTGGAGTAACTACAATGCTGTTGATCCATCCTCAGTTCTCTCTTCTCACAGCCATTAAAATCTGTAACTGGTCTTTGTGGTTGCATCTGTGTTTGAAATTCACTGCTCTACTGAGGGACCTTAAAGAAGATTGTATGTGTGGGGTACAGAGATGAGGTGGTCATTTAGGCTTGTCATAACAAAGGGGTTGAATACTTATTGACTAAAGACATTTCAGCTTTTTATTTTGAATTAATTTGTAAAAATGTATAAAAACATCATTCCACTTTGACATTATGGGATATTGTGTGTAGGCCAGTGACACAAAATATACTTTGAATCCATTTTAAATTCAGGCTGTAACCCAACAAAATGTGGAAAAAGTCAAGGGGTGTGAAATATTTTCAAAAGGCACTGTATCAATTATACATTTGTAGACAAACTGGAATTAATTATATGTTGGATTCACGTCTCCAACTAAACCAAAAATAAAAGTAAAAAAATTAGGATTTAACCAGTGGCTCAGATTAAACTATCCAAACATTAGATATCCTTGAAATGTTGATATTTGGTTGCGTTGTCAACCAAACACAATTAAATATGACTTCTGTAATACAGTAAATAGCCTAAGGTTAAGGCTATCTTACAAACTAATGTAACAGTATTTATTCAACCTTAAAATGAGTAACATTACAGGAGGCTTAATGTAACTATAAATCCCTTCTTATGTTACCTTAGAAAGCATGCATGTTCAAGATTGGTGTAGATTTTCACAATTGCTATAATAATCCGTGCAGAATCACGTACTTTAATTTAATCTCAACTGCGATCCAGGTCATTTGGTTTTGCTATTAGATGAAGCACGGTGATGACATTAAGTTGTTATATAAATACAAACTATCTGACATTGTATTCCCATTTGGACGTACACACACGCACACACACCTTCTCCTCTTTTCTCTCGTCATGAACCGCAAAAGGCATTCTGTAGCACTGACTGTATTCCTGCTAGGCCTGCTTTAGAGATGATCCTGTTTCCGCCGCTGGCAAATATTGACCTGTACGTTTTCAGGGAAGGTTTACCCAAGATGGTGATGGAAAAAGAGAGTTTTTCATCGCTTTCTTTTTTTCTCTCTCACATTTGACTCTTTTATTTCCACAATGGTCAGTCTAAACTTTCCTTTTCTTTCAGGCTTGTATACCTTGCATATGGGTGGAAATAATAATTGCAGATACACGTGGGTTGCCGTACTCAAGGTCGCTGGTTTGGTTTATGTTATCTAACCTTACCCCAACCCCTAAACTTAACCAATTGATTTCTTTCTTAAACTTCACCCAACCCCTCACCCTAACTTTAACCAATTGTGATTACTTGCCTAATCTTAACCAATAACATTTGCTTCTGCCTTTGAGACAGCACCGCCCTCAGAACAAGACGGAATAAGGAAAACTCCAATGTGCGTGAAAGCTGGGGTTACAGACAAGAGGACAGGTCGGTGGAAGCTTCTGCACCTGGAAGGGCAACTTGAAGCCTTCGCTCCCGAAACCCTTCTCTGTCCCAAACGCCCTCGCAACCGGGTCTGGAATTTCACAGCCGGCCACGACGTCTCATCCCGGTGCAAAAGGTAGACAGGTTGTGTCTGCAGGACTCGAGTCTTAGTGGCAAAACCTGACTCATAACCCATCAGTGTCTCTCATCCACATAGCACAGCGAAGATGAATACCATGATAAATACCACAATGGTGGTGGTGGCTAAGACATCTAATAATACCTGTTTTAGGTATTAGGCATCTTGGCCAGGAAGGACATTTCAGCCCATGTGAGAATGAATGAATGTGGCAAGAGACTGAATTCTCCAAATAATCCAATAATAGTTTATTGGTTTGAAACTTTTTGGAATGACTCTTATAAAATTTTTGCAAGTCTCCTTAGATATAATAAAGGTTCCTTAATTATCAGTTGTTAAAAATAAAGGAATGACTGTTAAGACAGTTGGAAATACTTTTACAATCTCTTGAATTTCCCAAGAAGAAGAAAAGGTACGGTTGAAGTCCAATGGAAGTTGAAGTGATATCGACCCTGTTTGTGAATTTTGTCACACTGACCCCCCCTGAACATCCTTCTCCAGGCTGTCTACACATGTCATACTTACACACTATATTGTAGCCTATAGCAGAAATAAACATATAACAAAAATTACTTCATCCAAATGGTCTCTCTAGAATGTGATTCAAACCTTACTCGTAATATAGTGTCAGACTGTGCAACTTAATGGATAGAATATGGTCTACATACACCATCTTGTGGCCAACTATGAGAACAAACACAAGTCTGACTGTATCAATGAAACAGCCTAGAATGATTTCCTATAAGAATGCATTAGGTATTGAATAAATCATTGAATGCAGAGGTTCAATAATAGTGTAAAGATTAGGGTTTATAGAGCTGCCACATGCTTCAAATGCTCTAAATGGTATCCAAACGCCATATGTTTGCATACATTTTGTGTAGGCTATATTCTGGATATTTCTCTCCTAACAAATGAATGGTCATATGGCCCCGCAGTTTTCAATGTGCAATCGTGCATGCATGGCTCTGGCTTCTGTGGAATGACCTGGAGTGGGTCTGGCGAGGGTTTAGTCCTCATATGTAAACCTGTAAAAGGGTGTTGGCATTTGTGTAGGATACAATTGTCCAATTGCCCTTACAACTGTAGGCCTATGAATTTTAATCTCCTAAAGCTCAGCCTTATTACCATACATATGTATGGCCTCGTATCCCATAAATCAGCTGTCAAAGATAACTGGTGAATTCTGCAAAACAGCTTTTCCGGGTCTCCGGGTCTCGATGGGATAGCACGTCTGCATTGCAGTGTGCTCTCCCCGATCGGTGAACCACCTGGAAATTAAAGGGTTGGAGCGACAGGAACCATCTTGTTATTCAACTGTTCGTGTCTCGCTTACCCGCCATCCACTGGAGGGGTGCATGATCCATGACCAGCCGGAATCGCATCACCAGGAGATAGTACCTCAGGTATTCCAGGGCCCACTTAATTTCCAGTAACTCCTTCTCTATCACCGAGTACTTCCTCTCCCTGTCAGCTTGCGGCTTATGTATAGGACGGGACATTCCTCCGGGCAGTCCCCTTGGGAGAGAACAGCCCCCAAGCTGGTGCTGGATGCGTCGGTGTGGACAGTGAAGAGCTGCTGGAAATCTGGGGCTCTCAACACGGGCTCTGAGCACAGCGTGTATTTGAGGTGGAGGAATACCCGTTGAGGGCTCTGAAATCGTTGCAGAAGCGAATAGACCCATCGGATTTTGTCCGTGCTGACTCACCCTGTAGTTGACCGGGGAGACTTGCTCTGTCACCACACATGGGCCCTGCCACTGAGCCAGGAGCCTGTGTTCCGGCATGGGGTAGAGGAGCAGTACCTTATCTCCTGGGTTTACAGCACTTTGGCCATGTGTTCCCTCACCACCGGCCATATCGCTGCCATTCGGTCCTTCATGAATGTAACGTGTTCGATGAGGGAATGGTACTGGCAGGGTTGGTTCCCCAGGCCTCCTTGGCCAAGTCACTCGTCTCTCGCCCTTCGAGTGTTCGATGGGTTATCAGCAAGAGGAAGAGGTCAGCATCCCCTCTGCCCAGATGTTCGTCTGCCGCTATTGCCGTAGAGAGAGCCCGGTCTGCTCTTCTCTGGACCACCTCCAGGTATCGACGAAAGGCGGACCGCCACCGGACCCCGGCTCCGCGTTATCGTCTCCGGCAGAGGGTATGGCTGTCCACTCTGGATCTGCCCCTCCGGGTGGAGTCACGTAAACTTTCCCCCCGTTTTATCTGCCCTTTCCCAATCTCCAAGTTCATTATCCCCTCTGCTGGTCGTTTTCTGTTGCCCCTCACCCTCTGTATACATCCCACTTTTCATGTATCAAGGATTAAACCTCTGTCTCACAGCCCTCTGTCTCCTCTTTCCAGAGTATGTTTTAGCAGGGAAGTTTAGTAGGGTGACCTGTTTTGTAACTATGAAAATGTTAAACCCAAAAGTGTAAGTTTGATTCTAGAGGGGGACAACAAATTTAACAGTTAGGGTGTAGGGGAAGATTTATGTAATTTTGTCTTCAGGAGTTCCCAGTCTTCAAACGTCCGCATGAACTCCGGAGTCTAGCCAACGTTAGCTAGCTAGCGTCACAAATTAGCATTTCTCTAGCTAGCGGAGCTGTTTAAAAAAAAAAAAATCTGATATGAATCAAACACTCTAGCTAGCTAGCAAGCCCTCCTTGGCGGCAATGTTATTGAGCACGGTAATGTCAGATTCATATTACAATGTTATGTTAACTGTCATTGAAGTGATGACACGCACTCAAGAATCCTCAACCAATCACCCAACGGATATTAATTACTTTTGGTGCTTTCAAGACAACTGGGAACTCGGGGGGGAAAAATTAGGTTGAATCATGACGTAAGTGGTATTCAGGTCAGAAAGACGGAGCTCTAGAAAGATGACCGTTCAAAACCAATATTTTCCAGTCTGAGCTCGTTTTTCCCCAAGTTGCCAGTTGTCTTAAAGGCACTGAAGTCGGAGATTTCCCCGTTCTGAGTTCCCAGTTGTTTTAAACATGGCAAACGCGGAGGCAAAGTAATTAATATAGACACATTCACATGCTAATTTCTGAGTTTCCTAGTTCCGACTAACATGTGAACGCGGCATATCTGTTGGGTGATTGGGGATGCAGTCAAGGGCCCTGAGATTGTGTGTGGGTGCCTTCAGGACAACACCTGTTGAGGCATTGGGGAACTGCCACTGAGGATAAGGCAGGACAAACTTGCATTAGCGTACTGGGCGAGTTTGAAAGGGAGTTCAGAAGGACATCTTGCGGATACCGCAGCTGGGGAATGCTGGAAGCGAGGGGGGGGGGGGGGGTCAGCAAAGGGTATATGGGTGGACAATTGGACAGAAGGTGGCAGAATATGGATTGGGGAGAGAGATAAGGCCGGCAATTGCATTGGGGAACGTTCCTCCATGTCTCTTTCCGAAACCAAGTGTAGATGTGGACAGGATTGATGGTAGGAGAGAATGTGGTGAGGACGTTAGACGGTGTGTGGAGAGATAAATCATCGGTTTTATTTGTTTTTAAGGATATATAGAGATGGTTCAAAGGATCGTGTCAGTAGTAGGGTGGAGCAGGGGTGTACAGTGCCTTGCAAAAGTATTCATCTCCCTTGGTGTTTTTCCTATTTTGTTGCATTACAACTTGTAATGGACAAACACAAAATAGTCCAAATTGGTGAAGTGAAATGAAAAAAATAACTTGTTTCTAAAAAAGGAAAAGTGGTGCATGCATACAGTATTCATCAGCTACACCCTTTGCTATGAAACCCCTAATTAAGATCTGGTGCAACCAATTACCTTCAGAAGTCACATAATTAGTTAAATAAAGTCCACCTGTGTGCAATCTAAGTGTCACATGATCTGTCACATGATCTCAGTATATATACACCTGTTCTGAAAGGCCCCAGAGTCTGCAACACCACTAAGCAAGGGGCACCACCAAGCAAGCGGCACCCTGAAGACCAAGGAGCTCTCCAAACAGGCCAGGGACAAAGTTGTACAGATCAGGGTTGGGTTATACAGAAATATCAGAAACTTTGAACATCCCACGGAGCGTCATTAAAACCACAACAAACCTGCCAAGAGAGGGCCGCCCACCAAAACTCACGGACCAGGCAAGGAGGGCTTTAATCAGAGAGACAACAAAGAGACCAAAGAACCCTGAAGGAGCTGCAAAGCTCCACAGCGGAGATTGGAGTAACTGTCCATAGGACCACTTTAAGCCGTACACTCCACAGAGCTGGGCTTTACGGAAGAGTGGCCAGAAAAAAGCCATTGCTTAAAGAAAAAAATAAGTAAACACGTTTGGTGTTTGCCAAAAGGCATGTGGGAGACTCCCCAAACATATGGAAGAAGGTACTCTGGTGAGCTTTTTGGCCATCAAGGAAAACGCTATGTCTGGTGCAAACCCAACACCTCTCATCACCCCGAGAACACCATCCCCACAGTGAAGCATGGTGTGGGTATGGTTTTCATCGGCAGGGACTGGGAAACTGGTACGAATTGAAGGAATGATGGATGGTGCTAAATACAGGGAAATTCTTGAGGGAAACCTGTTTCAGTCTTACAGAGATTTGAGACTGGGAAGGAGGTTCACCTTCCAGCAGGACAATGACCCTAAGCATACTGCTAAAGCAACACTTGAGTGGTCTAAGGGGAAACATTTAAATGTCTTGTTATGGCCTAGTCAAAGCCCAGACCTCAATCCAATTGAGAATCTGTGCTATGACTTAAAGATTGCTGTACACCAGCGGAACCCTTCCAACTTGAAGGAGCTGGAGCAGTTTTGCCTTAAAGAATGGGCATAAATTATTGAGACATACCCCAAGAGACTTGCAGCTGTAATTGCTGCAAAAGGTGGCTCTACAAAGTATTGACGTTGGGGGGGTGAATAGTTATGCACTCTCAAGTTTTCTGTGTTTTTGTCTTATTTCTTGTTTGTCTCACAATAAAAAATATTTTGCATCTTCAAAGTGGTAGGCATGTTGTGTAAATCAAATGATACAAACCCCCCCAAAATCTATTTTAATTCCAGGTTGTAAGGCAACAAAATAGGGGGTGAATACTTTCGCAAGCCATTGAATATCCCAGATTTCAATGTTAAGAGAATTTAAGCGGTTAACTGATTGTGTCAGTTTATTTGGCCGAGTTGATGGCCATGATTATAGGTTTGAGATGGGTGGAGGAGGTGAAACTATTCAGAGTGGTGATCTGCTCTGATTCAGCTGCAGTGTTGAGTAGTGTGAAGATGGGCAGGTCAGATAGGGGAGACTTGTTTGTGGAGATGATGGTGCTGTTAATGGGATTGGAGAGGATGGGATTGGGGGTAAGCTTTGGCTGGGTTCCCCCATGTGGGTGTGGAGGGTAATGAGAAGGTCGATGTGGGGGTTAAGAGTGCGGTGAGGAGAGAGGGGGTAGATATTCAGGTCAAGTCCTTTATCCGGGCAAAAGGGCTCAAACTTTGACAAAAGGAGTTGGATGCTAGTTTATCGCGTGCATCGGTCAGTAAAGGAAGAGGTGGGGAGTACAGGATGCAGGAGAGAGAGCCTAGAGAGACTCAGTCATAATGTATCATTATGCAGAGGCTGTAAAACAGATTGGTGGAACTACAGTGCAGACTGATGGCGCTTCCATGGCCGCTCCTTTACTAAGGGGATCTACTGTCTGGGCTGGTGCTTCTGCTGGTCCTGGCATGGTTTCGAGAACTGTTCAGAAATCTTGCGATCACGAATGTGCTGTGTCAAAGGACACTTTATAGTGAATGAATTTAACTTCATAGCTTTCATTGGTAAGGTTTTCAACAGGGTTGTTGAAAGTAGAAATACCAGGTTGACGGTTATAGTAGAGACGGCAAAATAGTTATTGGGGGTAACAGATTACTGTGGAAATGGTTGTTGACATGCTGAACAATCCTATGGGTGGATTGTTTCAGCATGATATAGATACAGTTTAATGGATTGGGGGTCTTGGGAGTTAATAGTAGAAATTAATAGGGATTTATTTGTTTTTAAAATGGTATTTTCTTAGTTGTATAGAATTAGGCAGACCATGATTGATCGCACACTCCAGCACAGTAGGTGGCGGCATGCACCTTAAATGTTTGTTTGTGGACAGCCATGATATCATAGAAGAAGAAGAAGATCAGTCCGCGCCCTTAACAAAACATGGAGGACAATTTCTCTTCTCTTCTTCCCTTGGATCTGAAACCAGTAGGGACTACAAACTTCAATGACAATTAACTTTAAATTACTAAGACAAAATCTAACATTCCCGCACACCAATAACATTGTCGCAGAGGAGGGCTTGCTAACTAGCTAGCTAGGTGTTTGAGTCATCTCAGCCATTTTCTTATGAAACAGTTCAGCTAGCTAGCTACCGTTAGCTAATAACTATACCACAGACAAAAGGGGAAACATTAGTTAGGGGTTAGTTATCAGTATCTTTGGCTAGACTGCATCTAGACTTGGGATCTCATGGGCACAATAGGCTTCAGGAGTTAGTGGGTAAGATATAATTACACCATGGGCAACAACAACACTTACTGGGTACTAGCTAGTTTATCCAGTGACCATAGCATTTAGGATGGCTACTGACTGAAATGTAGCTAGCATGCTATATAAAACTGGCCATGCAATAGCCAACTAGCTAGCTAATAATACGGTAGCTAGCTAGGTCGTTATCAATAAAACATCACAATTAGGTGCAGAGCGCTTGAGTTGCCTTCTGGAGAGCAAGGAGAACCCCAGCTCCACTAAAACCATTCTTCTTAGGTGGGGTGTAATGGCAGTTGGTATCCAATATTAATGGTGCATTACCACCACCAACTGTACTGGAGTATAAATCCATTATACCTTGTAATACAAAAAGGGGAAAAAGGGAAAAGGAAAGAACTGAAAACCCATTCCACTATTTTAACCCCAGAAGATCCTACACCAGGCCAACACACCCTGTAACTCTTCTGCAGTAAAATCTAGTATGTCCAAGTACTTCTCTGCAGCTGCCACCACAACACATATTTTCTGTGATTTACATTCCATTTCTGCATGGCAATGAGCTAAAAAGCCAAAAACCTTACTCAAGCACATTTCATTTGTATGCCTATCCCTCTGTAATTGCAAAAGTCTACTACTAACCCTAACCCATATTCCTCTACTTTATTCACTGCCTCAGCAAATTACACCTTCTGTACAACTCTGACTCCGGCCACCTCAACCTGCCTCTCTCGCACCGGACACTTCTGATCCTCAGCAACATGGGAAAACCTACAGTTAACACATGCAGCATCTTTCACCAATACTGTACATTCCTTTGTCCCATGCCCTCCTGCACATTTCTTGCATCCAGGAATGTCCCTCCTACACACTGCTGCAAAATGACCATAAGCTTGGCACCTGAAACACCATAGTGGATTTGGCACAAAAACTCTTATGGGATAACTGATATATCCTAACATGACTTTGTCGGGTAAGAACCCAGCATCAAAACTCAAAAGGACAGACAGTGACTCTTCTGTTTCACCACGCTCGCCATCGGGTCTGCATCGCACCAAATGGCTGGCGTCTCAGACACCGGGAATCTTCAACTTCAGTTGATCCACCTCTACCCTTACCGCGACCCCAGTAATCACTCCTTTCAATGGCACCCTGTTCATGAGAGCAAAGCAAGTAACATGTCTTGACCCCATTCGCGTGGAGAGGAGCGCCTGCTCCCTCTGGACGGAAGAAACACAAAAAACACAGATTCAACAGTACCCAACTCCTTTTCACCCAACCTGAAACCACATACAGTGCGGTGTGGTGCAGTACAGTGCCCACAAACTGTTAGGGCCTAAGGTAGATAAAGCTGTCCCAACACCTTACCACTGCTACACCTGGCTCTCACCGGAGCCTTGTCTGGCAGAGAAACAGTTAATTCAGCCTCATTTACTTCCTTTAAAAAAACATATCTGATATGGCTGACTTTCTTAAACAAAGATGTACAAACTATGGCATAAGGGGACAACAAGGGGATAAGAGGCAATCTGTAATTTATATTAAGACATTAATGAGTGAGCTAGGACGGACGTAGTCAAAATAACCATTTGTTCAGCACTTTTGAAATGTACAGCGACAGAATTCACAACATGGGCCGTACTTACAGTGTTCTCCCTGTACACCTCTCAGACCATGTGAAACAAGATTCTCTGGTCTGATGAAACCAAGATTGAACTCTTTGGCCTGAATGCCAAGCGTCACGTCTGGAGGAAACCTGGCACCATCCCTACAGTGAAGCATGGTGGTGGCAGCATTATGCTGTGGGGATTTTTCAGAGGCAGGGACTTGGAGACTAGTCAGGATCAAAGGAAAGGTGAACGGAGTACAGAGAGATCCTTGATAAAAAAACTGCTTCAGAGTGTTCAGGACCTCAGACTGGGGCGAAGGTTCACCTTCCAACAGGACAACGACCCTAAGCACACAGCCAAGACAACGCAGGAGTGGCTTTGGGACAAGTCTCTGTATGTCCTTGAGTGGCCCTGCCAGAGCCCGGACTTGAACCCGATCGAACATCTCTGGAGAGACCTGAAAATAGCTGTGCAGCGGCACTCCCCATCCAACCTGACAGAGCTTGAGAGGATCTGCAGAGCTTGTAAAGGGTCTGAATACTTATGTAAATGTGATATTTACATTTTGTATTTTTAAGAAATGTGCAGAATTTTCTAAAAACCTGTTTTTGCTTTGTCATTATGGGCTATTGTGTGTAGATTGATGAAAAAAACGAATGTAATACATTTTACAATAAGGCTGTTAGGTAACAAAATGTGATGAAAAGAAAGGGGTCTGAATACTTTCCGAATGCACTGTATGGGTCAGCCAAAAGGCAGGAGTCCACTTTCTCCCGAAATGTCACTCCATCTTTATCATGACCATCGGTGCAAGGTTGAGTGCCAAGATCTTCATCACACCTGTCACCTCAGGCAATTCACTCTCACTCTCTTCCAATTCACCTCCAGAGCTACTGGAGTACAGCTCATTCTGTTTGTATTTCATGCCAATCTTCCTTACACCCGTGCACAAAGCGATGGTCCAGTCCAGTGCGCTGGACTTCGGGCTATAAGCTTGAGGGTTCGAAACCTGCTCCCTGCCTGTTTCATTACGGTATGTAGTATATAATCATTAAGTATGAAGTATACCGTATGTTAGTAGCTCTGGTCTCTGCTCCACTGTTCATCATAAATGTCCTTCACCATGGAGTGGACTTTAGTCCATTAGAGGTCTCTTTGGCCCCCAGCAGCCAAATTGAACATTCTGCACAGTATTGTGAAGTTTAATTGATAACGACCTATATAGGTTGGTAATTTGTGTAATTTTACAATTTTAACAGTTTGTCATTTAGTTTAGTTTGTTGTTGTGAAGTTTGCAAACAGGGTGTATTAGCCAACTGGTTAGACATGATTACACCACGGGCAATAACTGTCGACTAGTCTGTTTTCAGACAAATATGTACAACTCATAATTTATCCACAGACCATTGCATTTAGGAGGATAGCTAATTACTCAAATGTGGCTAGCTAACTAGCACACTGGCCAGGCAGTAAAGCTAGCCACTAACTAATCATGGACTCGTGTCCTATTCTTTGATACATTTGCTCACATCAAGCAACACATACCAGACAGTTTGTGGAAAGGTAAAAATAACAATTAGTGGGCTCATTTTTTTGGCATGATCGGACAGTGAAACTAACATAAATTGGTAGAGCTGGTGAAGCTCTAATTTATTTCCCAATGAATTTAGTGATCAAAAGCTGAAGTTGGGATTCCCAGATAGGTATATGCAACCTTTCATGCCAGTGTGGATAATCAAGATAACAGACAGCTCAATATAGCGTCTGTGTGACATGACGCATTTAAGAAAGCTCAACCAATCACCCGACAGGTTCTTTGTCGAGACCCCCCTCCCTCCATCCGTCCTCTTCCGACGAAAGGGCATTTCTCCAACGGAGAGGAGCGCTCAGGAGGAGACAAGAAGAGCGGTATAAATTACTCGGCTAGAGCGGTATAAATGATTCCTCTCTCTGTTATTGTCAATGCATGTCCCGAGGTTTCAGCTTATAGTCTTTAATGTGGAGGCATGCGAGGGTGTCTTTAAGAAAAAAAACGTGTCACCTTCTTTTACCCCAAGAACAGATAAGTGGATGAGGAGCGTCGCCGGGGCAGGGAGGGGTCCTGTGGTGCAGGATTCATAACAGTGGGCTGTGCGGCGCCGCCATCTCCGAATGGAGCCGGGTTGTGTGCAGGCAACTATGGCTATGCTTGACGTGTCGAAAAAAACATCCTCTATTTCTCGGAATGTTGCCGTGGAGCGCAAGAACCTCATCACCGTTTGCAGGTAATGTGCGCATTTTTAAGATGAAGCCTATTGCAAAATGGGTGTGCCCAAAGAA
Organism: Thymallus thymallus; assembly: GCA_023634145.1. Taxonomy (NCBI): domain Eukaryota; kingdom Metazoa; phylum Chordata; class Actinopteri; order Salmoniformes; family Salmonidae; genus Thymallus; species Thymallus thymallus. The sequence continues at coordinate 19,171,952 of CM042386.1, read as the reverse complement.
TATAGATTTCGCTCACTTCTTAGGTCTTGGGTTTAGCATATTGTGATGTGCGATCTCCTGGTTTTCTTATGAAGAATTTGCAGACAACCCTTCAAAACTAAGAGACCCAGCATTTTCCACCAACACCCTCAAAAACAGAGCCATAGTTTGTGAAGCACTTACGTCATCCATAGGCCTATACTGTAACAAGATGACTTGGATGGATGGATGGGGTGGGGGGGTATTTTCATGAGCGAACCTATAAATAGACTAACACAGCACAAAGCTTGACTGTTATGTTTTTTAAAGGTTTCAATTCATCCTTATCATCGACCAGGCTCATGTGAGTTGAGCGTGTCTCATGTCGTCATGTGCAATTTATTGTCTCCTCGCGGATGGTGTCGTTGCTATGACGACAACCTTCTCTGGACAAGGACATGGTGAGTCAGGATACATAGGCTCGCGAGTCCTGTAAAATGGCCAACAATAGGAAGTTGAATAATAGGAATAGAAAATGCATTCACCTTAGAAGTGGTCCGTAGTCTTTTTAAGTCTCCAATCTTCTATAGTATTATACTGTAAGCCACAGAACAGGGGAATCGCCTACAATTTTCCTGCATATTTCTTAATTTTAGGCTCAACATAAGCTCATCATCCTGTTACATGCCACTGGCCACTTTATATTTCGCTGTGCTTAGTATTTATTTATTTTTTCCCAGGTTTTGTTTTTGGAATGCCACGGTTGTCATGGGAAGCAGTGTTGTCACAATGCATATGATGTATGCATTTGTAGGCCAATTTGGAAACTGTAGACTGATTACATTACCCATAATACCCCATTTGGCACACACTGGTTGAATTGATGTTGTTTCCATGTCATTCAATGAAATTACATTGAACCAATGTGGAATAGACGTTGAATTGACGTCTGTGCCAAGTGGGGCTCATTGAATGAACATTCCAAATTACCATAGCAATTATGCATCACAATAGTAATTATATTTTGAAGGGCATTCTATGAGGAAAGGCAGGCCAGTAACTTTTGCAACCCAATTATTTTACTGTGGCTGGGCGCACACAGACTTTTATGGTCACACAAGTTGCCACTGGTGAATTCAAAATGAGTAGCCTAAAAATGATTTACTTAGCCCCAGTTGCATTTGAAACCCTCCAAAATGTATGTGCAAAACCAATAATAGTTGCACTCATAGGTTGACAGTGAGCAATTGACAGTGAGCAGTGAGCAAAATAACCATAGACGGGAAGTTGACAATATCTTATTAGCATAAATACATTGTATTTCTATGGTTGCAGTCCTCAAAGATTGAATTGAATTGAATCTAATTCATCAGATCCAATGATTTACTGCCCGTAGTGCGGGGTGCCGCTAGTGTCCTTACAGCTGCTACAGCTACGATTGTCAGCCAATTATTCTCTTGTATACGGGATGACCCAGTGTTGCTGAAGGAGACATTGTTACCCTATGAACAATGGAGAGTGAAATCACTTGCTTCTCTGCCTAGCCTTGTTACCAAACTACCATTAGAATAAGTGTTGTGATGTGTTACTCAACAGTGTGTGTGTGTGTGTGTGTGTGTGTGTGACTGACTGACTGCTCCCCTCCCTGAAATTCATCACAATGACTGACCACCTGAACAATGAATGGCCATCCACTTCCATACAGTCTCACGCCGTTTTAGGGCGCAAAACCAGACAAAACACTGAGACTGTACTCTCTATCATAGTTTCTTCATCTATCTGCCTGTGCAGCATCCAACCCATCATAGTCTAATGACATTAGGAAATGTAGGATGGTTAGTCAGCAGGGGTCAGTGGGACCAAATGGCCACCTGTCTCATTGGACATTCTGTGAAAGGACGTCCCTGAATCATTTGGCGTCAAATGTAGTGCATGAGTGTTTTGCTCTGCAAGAAATATCTATTAGTTACCATAACAACAGATTGGTAAAAGGAAACATGTATTGTATGTAGAGGAACATGTAGGCCTGCAATAGGGAAGATCTTGTCTTTGTCACATTGAACTTACAAATGATACTGTTATTACTTGTGTTGGAGCATTGGATTTTGTCTCCACACAGTCATTTCCTAGAAGTTTCTTATTAATGCAGTGTTATAAATTTGAGCCGCCCGGTAAAAGCTGATTGACTCTTCTTTTGAGAGCTCCCTGACACCCATGTGGTTTCTGAAATGATTGGCGTCATTATTTGGTTTTCTGAATTTGTAATGGTATTATAGTCTTATGAAGGTATTATGACAGGCTGCTTCAAGTATAGTTTGTAATTGTTGGTCTGTTGCCACCCTGAACATTCACATGAAACAAACTTTGTGTTGATTGGTGGGAACAAAAAACATCAGTTAATAGTGGCCTAACAGTCTCTCTCTTCCTGATAGATTTTCAGTAAAGACACTGTTGGAGAAGTACACCGCCGAGCCCATCGATGACTCGTCAGAGGAGTTTATCAACTTCGCAGCTGTCCTCGAACACATCCTCAGCCACGGCTTCAAAGGTAGAACTAGCCTAGTCTAAACCATAGAACATTGACGTAATTATCAAATCAATTTGAATAGTTGCCAGTACACAAAGACAGGGATGCTTTCCAAAAAGCAGTGTTTTGAGAGTGACCAGTCTCTACCCTTACTTTGGGCGGGGTCAGGATCGGGCAGCTGGTTTGATGGACAGCGCAGCTACTGGGACTTCATCAGGCTGGCCTGTGGGAAGGTCCAGAACAGCTGCATCAGCAGCATTGAGAACATGGAGAACATCAGCACCTCCCGGGCCAAGGCAAGAGATCGGCATCCTTACTTACTTAGACTGACTGACTGACTTCTTACTTACTTATTTACATACTACTTACTTACTTACTTACTTAAAGCCTAGTAGCACTATGTTTGTCTCACTGGCATTTGTCAGGGACTCCAGATAAAATGTAGCTAGCTAAATCTGTGCAATGGCATGTTGTACATGGTCCCTGACAAATAAACAAATAAATACATGTGATTAATAGTGTCTGTCTGTCTGTCTGTCTGTCTGTCTGTCTGTCTGTCTGTCTGTCTGTCTGTCTGTCTGTCTGTCTGTCTGTCTGTATGTCTGTCTGTCTGTCTGTCTGTCTGTCTGTCTGTCTGTCTGTCTGTCTGTCTGTCTGTCTGTCTGTCTGTCTGTCTGTCTGTCTGTCTGTCTGTCTTCTGCAGGGTCGAGCCTGGGTTCGAGTAGCCCTGATGGAGAAGAGGCTCTCTGAATACATAGCCACTGCTCTGAGGGACAGTCGGACAACCAGGTCAGCAATGCTCTCTGACTACAATGCAACCTTGCCTCAACCATGCTATTGTAGCGGACAGGAGTCGGGCATGGTTGCTCATGGTCACGTGATGACGTAGCCCCACCTGTGAATGTAAAAAAAAAACGTGTCTGCCCTCGAACCAAGATGGAATTCCCTCTTGGACTAACGGTCTAAGATGTGACCCACGGGAGCGGCCAACGTCTTAGACCGTTAGACCAAGAGGATGTTCCATTTTGGTCTGAGGGCAGACACTGTTTTTTTGAAGTCGCTGCCGGGTCTATCTCATCACATGACCATGAGCAACTATTGACAGCCACTACGACTCTACAATGTTCACAAAAGACCACAATACAACCATACCTCAACTAAGCCACAACCATACAGTGTGCACCAACAACTAATGCAGGCAAACAACTAGGGCTGTTGCGGTGACTGTAATACCGGCATACCGGCAGTCATGAGCCGGTGATTGTCAAGGAAATAACTGTCGGCCTCATGGTAATTGACCGTTAATTAACATAAATACATTTAACATCTCCTGGCTTCCACACAAAGCCTACAAGCCACTGATTCAGACCTTTGGAACATATATATTTTAAAAAGTCTAATAAATCCATTTAATATAGCCTACACCTTTACAATAAATCCATTATTTATTTAAGACAGGTCTAAAGAAACATGATATGAAGAAATTGTAGTCTTATTTCAGAAGAACAGAATAGCATACTAGTGGTGCAACGGATCACAAAACTCGCGGTTCGGATCGGATCACGGTTTTGAGTCACGGATCGGATCATTTTTCGGATCAGCAGGAAAAAAAGCAGAGGCAAATTTAACTTTGCTTTCCATTTATTACTTAAAGAACACTTAAAGCAAGGAACTTTTCAATGGTTAAATAAAATCTTAAAATAAAATATTCAATACTCAATTGTTAAATTAAAGTGCAATATGAGGCATGATACCTTCTTCCTTTGAAAGTTACAAAATAAAGAGAGCGAAGCAGACCTGAGCTTTATAACTTCAAAATCTTTTTCAAAAAGATGAGGATGTCTACATTTTCTGGGGAGAGGGTAGACCTCTTTGCAGTCACTGTGTTCCCTGCCGTGGAGAACACCCTCTCGCTAGGAACTGAAGTGCCAGGCACAGCCAGGTAGCTGTCAGGTCCTGACTAGATTAAGATCTCTAGGCATCTCTATGGTGTCTGGAGGTTGCTGTCAGGGCTTGACAGTAGGGTTGTCTAGGCAACTTTGTTTGGTTTCTGTTGGTCCCCAATTAGAGGCAGCTGCCACACGTCGTCTCTAATTGGGATCCTATTTAAGTTAATTTGTGTGTGGTTCTTTGTTTGTGCAGGTCGCACATCAGTTCCTGGTTTCGTTCTCTCCTTTGTTGTTTTAGCACTAATAAAAGGAATGTCGGTATACTACTTCTCAGCTCCTCGGGTCCTTCCTAAGAACCGTGACAGTAGGGTCTTGCCGTCATGGCAATGTGAGGGTATTTACACTCATTGCCAGTGGATCACCATCACCGCCTGCTGCCTTATCGGATGCCACCTCCTCTTTGATGGTGTTGGCAAACGTCTTCCCTTTGTCCTCGCTCACAAAGGTCTCCCCGAAAAGCTCCTTCATGGCCAAATTATTTTGTGGAGGAGATGCCTCTCAGTCTGCTCCTGTCGACCCTGCACAAAAAATGACTCCATCTATTAAACTAACTCTTTATTTATTTTCATATGTCATAGAACTATAATTGTGGCAATAACATTTAATAAAATACATTATTATTCCAAATAAAAAATGGATGATTCTAATAACAATAGCATAGACTAAGATTAGACTGCGGTATATTTATTATTTAAGTAATTCACTCTTGTTTTGTTTTTTACCTCTTCAGTGGCCACACTCTCAGTGGTGAGATCACTGTATGTCCTCCGGCGTAGGGCAGGGTCTAGGCGAGACAGGGACTTGAACCTTGGATCCAGTGCAGTAGATCTATGAAGGCAGTCCTGTGCGTTAAGAGGGGTATCTGGGATTCAGGTCCTCTCTAATGGCAGCCTTGACATCTCTAGTGACGGTGCGGTTGTCCTCAGTTGGGGCCATGGATTGTAGAATCCTTGTTTTTCAGAGGTTGGATCATGGACACAGACGGTGCAGTGTCAGCGCTCAATAGGGTTGTAACCGTTTTGGAGGGGTTTGAGCACCTGGAGGACCTCCTCTGCCACTTTCACGTCATCATCAGACAAGGTGACGATGTCTTTATTTTTTTTCAGGGCAGAGTATACTGCTGCCTGCTGCTCAAGATAGCGCTCCAACATGTCATAAGTGGAGTTCCATCTTGTTGTGACATCGTGTATGAGCTTGTGGGTCAGTAGCTGTAGCATTTCTTGCTTGGTCTTAAGAACATGAGTTGCTGTTGTGCTTCGGTGTAAAAAGGAAACCACCTTCCGGTCCATCTGGTTCACTGAGATTCCCCTTTGGGATGCTACATTGATCACGAGTGCAAAGCAAGCTATCTGCGGCGCCAGTCCAGCTTCTATCACTGCATTTACTTGGTTCTTGGCATTATCTGTAGTGATTGGGATATTGCTATTGGACCTCTCTAGCTTCCTAGCAGTACTTAATCTCCCACTCCTCTGTGGTGTAGTGAGCAGTCACAGTCAGGTAGCTTTCCGTTGCCCTGGAGGTCCACCCGTCTGTGGTGAGGGCAACAGAGGATGCCTTGGATAATTCCTCGACAATTTTGATATTTTCCTGTTTATAAAGATCTGGCACGATCTTCATACTGAAGTGGGTGCGCGGGGGGATTTCGTAGCGTGGCTCAAAGCACTTTCACCATATTTCTAAACCCTTTGTTTTCCACAACAGAGTATGGCCTCATGTCTGCAGCGATAAACATCCCAATAGATTTGGTGATGGCTTTAGCCCGGTCTGATTCTGCAGCAAAGGGCTGCTTAAATGCTGCGGTGAGAAGTTGTTGTCTCTTGGCCGAGTTGGCTCCCGTCACTGACACACCAGGGTGATGGCGATTTCAATGTGTGGCCATGCTGGTTGTATTTCCATGATCATACGGCATTCTTGTGGCACAATGTCTACACACCGTGACTAAACGGTCATGTGGAATTTGACTGCCTTCGTGATTCAGTGCTCTGTTTTCCCTCTGACGTCAATGCAAATGCAATCAAATCACTCAAACACTTATCATCGAAACAGTATGACGCTTTTAAAACTCACCTCACTGTGATGATCAATTTGAAGAAAGAAGTTCAACAGCAGGTTTAAACTGAGTGTAAAACATGGCCTTTGTGGATGTTGTTTCAAGGCCTAACACAACAAAATGGACAGTGCTTTCTAAGGTGATGATTAATTAAAAACACCCATACGCATATTAGAGCTTATGCATACACATAGGCTTATGAGCCCAAGCCGAAAAGAAAACCCTGAATTGAGATGATGATTGTGCTGTTATAACAATACATAGCCTACCGCATATCACGCATGGCAGAAAAACAAAACTGATTTAAGATGTGTTTGGTACATAATTGGTCTAGCATATACTATAATTGGTCTAGACAAAATTAAACACAAGTAATCGCCCTTGAGTGTGGACTGTATTATTATGCATACTGGGTGGACCGGTTACCTTATGCCACGCTACAAAATGTATATCCACGAGTCTCTGAGAAAGTATAGCCCTAGGCGATGCTGTTGGTTCATTTATTGTGTATGGCTTACAGTTAGCCTACATTTGATTTTTAATAGCCTAGTAATAGGGATTTTGTTTATATTTTCATAATTAATTGGGTGACACATTACCTATAGCGATACAGAATATCTCACAACCACTATAAAACCCAAGTAGCCTACCCAGCATCATTGAAAAACGAACTGGCGGGAAAGCGTGCGCCTCCATTCGCTATTGGACGGCATGTCTTTTTCCCCATGCCCCTGTTAATGCCCATTTGATAATAAGCCATTCTAAATATAAACTAATCTTACATACACTACCGTTCAAAGCTTCCTGAAGCACCTCCCACAAGTTGGATTGGCTTGATGGGCACTTGTTACGTACCATACGGTCAAGCTGCTCCCACAACAGCTCAATATGTTTGAGATCCGGTGACTGTGCTGGACACTCCATTATAGACAGAATACCAGCTGACTGCTTCTTCCCTAAATAGTTCTTGCATAGTTTGGAGCTGTGCTTTGGGTCATTGTCCTGTTGTAGGAGGAAATTGGCTCCAATTAAGTGCCGTCCAGAGGGTATGGCATGGCGTTGCAAAATGGAGTGATAGCCTTCCTTCTTCAAGATCCCTTTTACCCTGTACAAATCTCCCACTTTACCACCACCAAAGCCCCCCAGACCATCACATTGCCTCCACCATCCTTGACAGATGGCGTCTGCGTCTCACGAATGTTCTTCTTTGTGATCCGAACACCTCAAACTGTCCATAACACTTTTTTCCAATCTTCCTCTGTCCAATGTCTGTGTGCTTTTGCCCATCTTAATCTTTTATTGGTCAGTCTGAGATATGGCTTTTTCTTTGCAAATCTGCCTAGAAGGCCAGCATCCCGGAGTCGCCTCTTCACTGTTGACGTTGAGACGGGTGTTTTGCGGGTATTATTTAATGAAGCTGCCTGTTGAGGATTTGTGAGGCGTCTGTTTCTCAAACTAGACACTCTAATGTACTTGTCCTCTTGCTCAGTTGTGCACCGGGGCCTCCCACTCCTCTTTCTATTCTGGTTAGAGCCCGTTTGCGCTGTTCTGTGAAGGGAGTAGTACACAGCGTTGTACGAGATCTTCAGTTTCTTGGCAATTTCTCACATAGAATAGCCTTCATTTCTCAGAACAAGAATAGACACAGAAGAAAGTTCTTTGTTTCTGGCCATTTTGAGCCTGTAATCGAACCCACAAATGCTGATGCTCCAGATACTCAACTAGTCTAAAGAAGGCCAGTTTTATTGCTTCTTTAATCAGCACAACAGTTTTCAGCTGTACTAACATAATTGCAAAAGGGTTTTCTAATGATCAATTAGCCTTTTAAAATGATAAACTTGGATTAGTTAACACAACGTGCCATTGGAACACAGGAGTGATGGTTGCTGATAATGGGCCTCTGTACGCCTATGTAGATATTCCATAAAAAATCTACAATAGTCATTTACAACATTAACAATGTCTACACTGTATTTCTACACTGTTATTTTAATGGACAAAAATGTGCTTTTCTTTCAAAAACAAGGACATTTCTAAGTGACCCCAAACTTTTGAACGGAAGTGTACGGAACAGAAGATTCAATTCAGAATAGTCTGATGGGTTAAAATATAATCACTTGATGAGAGAACAGCGTGTGCAGCCTGAAGCAAGGAACAGAGCACAAACTTTTTTGGCTACTTTCTCAAATCATCAATAGCATATAGTCACATCATGCAGCCCATATATGTTTTGATTTTTAAGACTTTCTAAAGTTTGTATCATTCACAACTAAAGTTGCCAAATAACTCTGAATCTAGCGTATAGGACCAAATTATAACTTTTACGCTCAACATAGCCACTTCATATGCGCACACAATCTAGAATGGGAAAAATGTCCTTTCTATTTTATTCAGATAAGTTCAATTATATTCTTCTTACTATAAAATGGTATAATATAAAATAATGGCACAGGATTTATTTATTTATTTTATTTATTTATAAGCTAACTGAACTAGCCTACAGCTTGTGGAGGCCTGGAGATGCTAACCTTGTTTATGTTCATTAACGGTCAATTACCGTGAGACTGGCAGTATTTCGCATAACAATAACCGGCTGACAAAATGTTATGACCGCCACAACGCTAATGTCAACTAACAATCCCAACAAAACAGCTAGGGTACCTGACAATCCTATCTTTGTGTGTGTGTGCTACAGGAGGTTCTATGGTGAGGGGGCCATCATGCTAAGGGAAGAAGCCACGGTCCTAACAGGGATGCTTATTGGACTCGGAGCCATAGACTTCAGGTGAGGCTGGGAGAACACGCTTGGTGAAATCAGAGCTTTTTAAAAAATGCATTCGTCACAAAATGCTTTTCGAAAACAAGGCCTTGAGAAAGTTTTGAAGAAGTTACAGCAACGATGGCAGAGAGAAACCAGAAACCAGCCCTATTATTCTGTGATGGACATAGTCATATGACAAGGTGTTCTCTCCATAGGTCCACATTTGATTGGGTTATGACTTTCTGTCCACAGTTTTTGTCTAAAGGGGGAGGCCCTGGATGGAAAATCCTCTGCTGTTATCGACTACACGCCATACCTAAAGTTCACACAGAGGTAATGTAGAGATATGTTAAAGCCCCAGTCATGATTAAACAAACATTGTTTATACATTGTTTATAAAGACTGAAATGACCATAAAAAATAAACAAGAGGATTACAACGTTGTGTATTTTACAACCTGGCGTTAAGAGAGTTTAAATAATCATGAGGTTTGAACATGTTAGGATTAGTTGTAAAAAAATATATAAATACAATAAGTAAATAATATGGATCTTTATTGGGATCTTTGTAAATATTGTTATTAGCGTAAGATCCAAATGGGGATTGAAACATTGCCCTTGGTTGTGCAGCTCACCAATAAGTCACTGGTGGGGTTGTGTCGTTGTTGTGGAAAGGAATTACTTGCTCATGCGTGGTCCAGCTCCTCAACCAATGGGATGTGTGTTAATTTGCTTTCATTGAAAAACGACGGTAGAACGGGACATACGGTATGAATGAAATTCAACTGAGCTGAACTTCCTGTCGGCTGTCGGTCATGACATTTTGTCAGCCGGTGATTGTCAAGAAAATAACTGCCTGTCTCACGGTAAATTACTGTTAATTAACATAAACACATTTAGCATAGCTTACAAGCCTACCTTTGGAACATCTACATTAAGTCTAATACATCTATTTAATATAGACTACTCCTTCACAATAAATCCATTATTTATTTTAGACAGGTCTTAAGAAACATGATATGAACAAAATGTAGTCTATTTCAGAATAACAGAATAGCATACTTTTGTCCTTATGTTAGGCACAGATCTGTCTATGCCATATGGTTGTGGGCTACACTAGTGCATTTATTTAGCAGACAAGATTTGCTTAGAATTCCGTCGCATTATTTGATATTATTTTATAGTATTGAGAATACAATTGAACATACAGTTAAAGTCGAAAGTTTACATACACCTCAGTTTTTCACAATTCCTGACATTTAATCCTAGTAAGAATTTTGTGTCTTAGGTCAGTTAGGATCATCACTTTATTTTAAGAATGTAAAATGTCAGAATAATAGTAGAGAGAAAGATTTATTTAAGCTCCAATACCTTGACTTTGTTGTCCTTAAGCCATTTTGCCACAACTTTGGAAGTATGCTTTGGGTCATTGTCCATTTGGAAGACCCATTTGCGATCAAGCTTTAACTTCCTGACTGATGTCTTGAGATGTTGCTTCAATATATCCACATCATTTTCCTTCCTCATGATGCCATCTATTTTGTGAAGTTCACCAGTCCCTCCTTTTTCCTCCAAACATAACGATGGTCATTATGGCCAAACAGTTCTATTTTTGTTTCATCAGACCAGAGGACATTTCTCCAAAAAGTGCAATCCTTGACCCAATGGGCAGTTGCAAACCGTAGTCTGGCTTTTTTATGGTGCTTTTGGAGCAGTGTCTTCTTCCTTGCTGAGAGGCCTTTCAGGTTATGTCGATATAGGACTTGTTTTACTGTGGATATAGATACTTTCAGCATCTTCACAAGGGCCTTTGCTGTTGTTCTGGGATTGATTTGCACTTTTCGCACCAAAGTACGTTCATCTCTAGGAGTCTCCTTCCTGAGCGGTATGACGACTGCGTGGTCTCATGGTGTTTATACTTGCGTACTATTGTTTGTACAGACAAACGTGGTACCTTCAGGCGTTTGGAAATTGCTCCCAAGGATGAACCAGACTTGTGGAGGTCTACAATTTTTTTTCTGAGGTCTTGGCTGATTTCTTTTGATTTTCCCATGATGTCGAGCAAAGAGGCACTGAGTTTGAAGGTAGGCCTTGAAATACTTCCACAGGTACACCTCCAATTGACTCAAATGATGTCAATTATCAGAAGCTTCTAAAGCCATGACATCATTTTATGGAATTTTCCAAGCTGTTTAAAGGCACAGTCAACTTAGTGTATGTACACTTCAGACCCACTGGAATTGTGATATAGTGAATTATAAGGGAAATAATCTGTCTGTAAACAATTGTTGGAAGAATTACTTGTGTCATGCACAAAGTAGATGTCCTAACAGACTTGCCAAAACTATAGTTTGTTAACATGAAATCTGTGGAGTGGTTTAAAAATGAGTTTTAATGACTTCAACTTAAGTGTATGTAAACTTCAGACTTCAACTGTAGCTAAATAAAATAGAAAGGATATTTTCTCTAAAGGATTTCTGAACATGCAGCTATTCTGTGTTGAGTGCTTAACAAAGAAACAGCTACTCCTGTATGCTTCATTTAGAGTCATTGTGATAGAAACGTTGGAATATATGTTTTGATTTTGAATACATTCTAAGGCTGCATGATGCGACTATAATGATGATTTGTAGAAGGTTTCATGAAAGGCACAAGCTCTGTTTAGTTTTTTGCGCAGGCACTGGATAATATCTTGAATTTCCCGGCGGCATCCCCCTTGTGTGGCCGTAATGCCCCTTTAAAAAAATACATGCCTTTTGCGGCCAGTGGCCGTTGTGCCCTTGGGCTGAATATAATAATTATAATTCACCCGGCTACCAATTTCCATGCTCTGAAGCACCTCTCACTCACATGGTTCTGTCAGATACAGCCTTATTCTAAAATGGATTGAACAATACCCCATAATGACAAGCAAAAACATGTTCTTAGAAATGTTTGCAAATAAATAAATAAAGTGTTCAGACCCTTTGCTACGAGACTCGAAATTGAGCTCAGGTGCATCCTGTTTCCATTGATCATCCTTGAGATTTCCATTGATCATCCTTGAGATGTTTCTACAACTTGATTGGAGTCCACCTGTGGTAAATTAAATTGATTGGACATGATTTGGAAAGGCACACACCTGTCTATACAAGGTCCCACAGTTGACAGAGCATGTCAGAGCAAAAACCAAGCCATGAGGTCGAAGGAATTGTCCATAGAGCTCTGAGACAGGATTGTGTCGAGGCACAGATCTGGTGAAGGGTACCAAAACATTTCTGCAGCATTGAAGGTCCCCAAAAACACAGTGGCCTCCATCATTCTTAAATGGAAGAAATTTGGAACTACCAAGACTCTGACCGCCCTGCCAAACTGAGCAATTGGGGGAGAAGGACCTTGGTCAGGGAGGTGACTAAGAACCCGATGGTCACTCTGACAGAGCTCTAGAGTTCCTCTGTGGAGATGGGAGAACCTTCCAGAAGGACAACCAACTATCTCTGCAGTAATCCACCAATCAGGCCTTTATAGTAGTGGCCAGAAGGAAGCCACTCCTCAATAAAAGGCACCTAAAGACTCTCAGACCATGAGAAACAAGATTCTCTGGTCTGATGAAACCAAGATTAAACTCTTTGGCCTGAATGCCAAGCGTCACATCTGGAGGAAACCTGGCATCATCCCTACGGTGAAGTATGGTGGTGGCAGAATCATCCTGTGGGGAGGTTTTTCAGAGGCAGGGACTGGGAGAGTAGTCAGGATCGAGGCAAAGATGAACAGAGCAAAGTACAGAGAGATCCTTGATGAAAACCTGCTCCGGACCTCAGACTGGCATGAAGGTTCACCTCCCAACAGGACAACAACCCTAAGCACACAGCCAAGACAACGCAGGTGTGGCTTCGGGACAAGTCTCTGAATGTCCTTGAGTGGTCCAGCCAGAGCCCGGACTTAAACCCAATCAAACATTTCTGGAGAGACCTGAAAATAGCTGTCATACCCAAGAATACTAGGCTGTAATTGCTGCCAAAGATGCTTCAACAAAGTACTGAGTAAATACTTAAGTAAATGTAATATTTCAGTTTTTTTATTTTTAATAAATTAGCAAACATTTCTACAAACCTGTTTTTGCTTTGTCATTATGGGGTATTGTGTCATTATGGGGTATTGTGTCATTATGGGGTATTGTGTCATTATGTGGTATTGTGTCATTGTGGGGTATTGTGTGTAGATTTATGAAGAAAAAAAGCTATTTAAACAAATTTAGAGTAAGGCTGTATCCTAACAAAATGTGGAAAAAAATCAAGGGCACTGTATACGGATGATTTAACAGTTAGGCTATTGATTATATACCTTATTAAGTTGGGGTTTCCTCTCCTCATTTAGACAATAAGGCAAGGGTTGTTTCCTCTCCTCATTTAGACAATAAGGCAAGGGTTGTTTCCTCTCCTCATTTAGACAATAAGGCAAGGGTTGTTTCCTCTCCTCATTTAGACAATAAGGCAAGGTTTGTTTCCTTGTCTCCTCATTCTCAACATCAATATGCTGTTTAACTTTTCTAGTATGCACCATTGTTCTTATATAATATAACCATATATCATTTCAGTAGCACATGTCTTAGAGTGATGGACTGTCTTTTTTTGTATGGAGATCTCGGAAGTCTACTCTAACCTCGCAACATTTCGTATCTCCCTGTCACGGTGTGAAAACAGTTTTTATGGGCACACATCTCCAAAATAATGTATGTGAAATCCAATGCTTCAAACAAAAAGAGTAACTTTAATATGGTAATAAAACAAAAATTGATACTTCAACTTCAATAATTTAGCATAATAGTTGTTGTTTCTGTATAGCACTTTGTGACATCGGCTGATGTAAAAAGGGCTTTATAAATACATTTGATTTGATTAGATTTTGATGCGCGTTTGATGTTTAGCTGTTTAGTTTATTATCGTGCAGCATCAGCTGATTCAGGAAATTATTTTCTGAATGACAGTCAAGTGATAAAGAGCTTGTGTGATACTGCACGCGATTTAACAGCCAAAGTGCGGGTATGAATGTTGATCTTGAGGATTGACAGAACATTTTGGTGTCTATGTTGTCAAGATAATTAGCCTACTTCATGGACAACATTAAATCCAGATACCTGAGGTAAGATTACGGTCTGTGTACTTTTTAATCGGTTGTAAAATCTGCCTATTTTTATTTTGCATAAAAACCAAAAAACAACTTCATATTTCGATGTTCAAATGTGGGTGGGGTTAAATGTGGAATGCCTGGTCAAGTGCACAGCCAACACTTGCTGTCCTTTCACCTCTAACGCCATCTTTGAATCTATTATCTATTAATTAATTGATTAATAGCTGCCATAGTGCACAGATAAGGTAAGATTTCTAAATTTCTGCATAATTTAGTGGGTATTTACTTAATGAACTGCTGCTACTGTAAATGGTTGGCTGACTGAAAAATCCTAGCTACTAGTGGTGCGCAGTCAACTGTTTGCTCACCCGCCCCCGCCCGCAATTGCTAATGACCCATCCGCAACCGCCCGACTATATGAGATAAAGTGAAAATCTGAGGCCGGCACCCAACCCTAACCCGCAAATATAGAAAATGAGCTATTTTTTAGGACAGGGTGCAGGATTGTTTTTTTGTTGCCTGATTGAGATATGTTTCTTCTTACTGACATTTTGCTATTTGTTAGTGAACTTAATTAGATACATGTAGCTTCCCTTTTGTCATTATATGTTGCTCTAGAAGATAAATAAACCCAACAGAATAATGTCGGACCTTGGATTTCGTCCAACAACATTTTGTTGCCTACACTGTGTGTACGCAGAACAAGACTCCGCGGCAAGCTCCGGCTAGCCTCCTTCAACCACTCCCTGTTCCTCACCGCCTCAGGTCCCATATATCCTTGGACTTCGTCACGGGTCTCCCTCCGTCAGATGGCATCACCATTTTATCCCCCTTCCTAAGTTGCCCTAAGCTAACGAGACTGCCCAGCTCATGGTGCTGCTCGTCTTCCGGATCTACATGGTCTCCGATTGCGGTCCTCAGTCTCCCATCCCGGTTCTGGAAGGCTTTCTGCACACATATTCGGTCGTCGGCCAGCCTGTCCTCTGGTTCATTCCCAGTCTAACGGCCAGTCGGAGCGAGCCAATCAGGACCTGGAGACGACTCTTCGTTGACTCGTCTCCACCAATCCCACCACCTGGATTCAGCAACTCGTGTGGGTGGAATATGCCCGCCACACCCTTCCCTGTTCTTGTCCTGGTCTCTCGCCTTTTATCTGTGGCCAATGACCTTGAGCCTTCTTGGATGGGCACTTCTAATGTAACTCTATGGCAGCATCCAAGGGGCTTGAATTTTCTAGCTCTACCCATAGACTTGGTGGTGACATAGTGTCCCCATGAGTGACAGAACACTAAGCCAATCATCTAGAGACATCAACATTACCAACACCTACGCTCCGTATTTTCCGCTGGCTGCCCCACCACCACAGAAGGCACTGAGCTAGGCTGAAACACCTGCATTTTGGACCTGCCTTACTCAAGAAAGCAAAAAGGCTTTATTAACTCAATGATGATATATATTTTTACATTGTTTGCAAACTGATATGTGACACGTATTAATGACAAAATAACTTGCAAAACAGGCAAGCCCAGGCTCTGCCCACCTGCCCTGAATGACGGGTTTTATGTGACATTTTGAATGACATGTAGATATTTTGTTGTTGGTAAGAGTTATGGTCTCATGTTACCCATAGAGCCTGACAGTACCACCCCCCCCCCCCACCCCCCCAAGGCGTGGACTCCCAGACGCCAAACAAAACACACAAATACATGGGGGGGGGGTATTTAGGGAGGGAAGATTAGTCCGTCGGTGGCGGTTCTGGCTCCGGCGAAGTGGACAGTTTTCTCCTGTGCCCCCTCCTTATGAGAGAGACCATTAACCGGGCCCGGACTGGGCACCGGTGGGGCAAACGGCTCCGGCCTTGGAGAGGGACCATTAACCGGGCCCGGACTGGGCACCGGTGGGGTAAACGGCTCCGCCCATGGAGCGGGGAAAACAACCGGGCCTGGACTGGGCACCGGTGGGGCAAACGGCTCCGGCCATGGAGCGGGGCAAACGGCTCCGGCCATGGAGCGGGACCATTAACCGGGCCCGGACTGGGCACCGGTGGGGTTAACGGCTCCGGCCATGGAGCGGGGAAAACAACCGGGCCTGGACTGGGCATCGGTGGGGTAAACGACTCCGGCCATGGAGTGGGGAAAACAAACGGACTTGGCACCGGTGGAGCGGACTGCTCTGGCTCAGGAGCGGAGCAGACGGCTGGACCCGGAATAGGCACCGGTGGAGCGGACTGCTCAGGCACTGGAGCGGAGCAGACGGCTGGACCCGGATTGGGCACCGGTGGAGCGGACTGCTCAGGCACTGGAGCGGAGCAGACGACTGGACCCGGACTGGGCACCGGTGGAGCGAACTGCTCTGGCTCAGGAGCGGAGCAGACGGCTGGACCCGGAATAGGCACCGGTGGAGCGGACTGCTCAGGCACTGGAGCGGAGCAGACGGCTGGACCCGGATTGGGCACCGGTGGAGCGGACTGCTCAGGCACTGGAGCGGAGCAGACGACTGGACCCGGACTGGGCACCGGTGGAGCGAACTGCTCTGGCTCAGGAGCGGAGCAGACGGCTGGGGCCGGAGGCTCCGGGCTGCGGACCTTCGCCGGAGGCTCCGGGCTGCGGACCTTCGCCGGAGGCTCCGGGCTGCGGACCTTCGCCGGAGGCTCCGGGCTGCGGACCTTCGCCGGAGGTTCGGGGCTGCGGACCTTCGCCGGAGGTTCTGGGCTGCGGACCTTCGCCGGAGATTCCGGGCTGCGGACCTAAGCCTCGTCACGAGAGCATGTCGGCGCTGGAAGTCCTCCTCTGTTTGTATGATCAGCGGATCCCTCTGCGTCTCCAGAGGAAGAGCATTCCAGGCTCTCCACCACCTCGTCTGCTCCTCCTCTGGTCGCTTGTTAAATCCCTCCGGTCTCCTCCTATCATGGATTGTGGGAAGACGGAGTGGTGGGCGATTCTCCTCCTCCAGCGTCTCCGGGCTCTGAGAGCGCACCGATAGTGTGGTGCGTGGAGTTGGCACGGACAGTACCGAGCTCTGGAACGGCGCTGGAGGCACCGGGTTGGGAACTGGCGTTGGAGGGCTGGGACTGCCCCGATCTTCCTCTCCCCATCGCCTATCCCCTTCCGATGAGGTCTCCTCCAGGAGCCCCCACGAGTGAGGGAACCGAATCACGTCGTCGTTGTCGTCCTCCTCCGACGAGTCCGTCTCGAACCCTCCGAGGAGTTCTGTGTCCGTATAACGATGCAGGGCTATCTCTCTCTCCGTCTCTCCCCACTTGCGCTGCTTGGTCTCGTTGTGGTGGGTCGTTCTGTCACGATGGGGCGCATACACAGCCCAAGGTCTGTCAAGATGGGGTGCATGTAGAGACCAAGACGCAGCGCAGGGATAGTGGCTCAACATATTTATTGTACTATGTACGTAATTATATATACTATGTATAAATAAACAAAAATGATGAACCACTGAACAAACAATACACGATACAACAAACTTAATTATCGAAGCACACTTACTGTCACCGTGACTTTCGAAATGTAACGACCCACAACCCAGTGTGAAACCTACAAACCTATGTAGGATCCCTAATTAGAGACAATGGGCAGTAGCTGCCTCTAATTAGGGATCCCACACAAACCACCACCAGATACAGAAAGAGTAGATCTGTCAGGCTCTGACCATAGACAACTACAGGAGCCAAAGGCTTCGGTATGACCAGAGCCTGACAACTTTAGTAATTTTTTGAGATAGGAGAACTTGTTTTTTATTACGTTGAACATGTGCTGTTTTAACAGAATGTTACAATTAGGTGAAATAATACTTTCTTCTGTTTTTAAAAACCAAATGAAATGACTCAAAAAGTGACTCATTTAGATTTTCCTGTGTTGTAGATATATTTCCACACTTTGAGGTTATTTGATAATGCCTTTTTAGTGTAAGAGCTGTTTAAAATGACCGCCTGAAATTTCAGCATGTTGTGGTGGGATGGAGTTTTGGCCTGCCTGATGACATCACCAGGCGGTAAATGAGTTAATAGACCAATAAGAAAGATCTGCCAATAACAGCTAGTTTTCAGTTTTCCCCTCTCCCACTCAGACCACTATCAGACAGTCCTAGCAACATTCTTGCTTGAGAATTGCTTTTTGCTAAGAAGCTATTTTGGTTTCTTTTTGACCATTTTAATTGAAAATATTCATAGCAAGATACTTAATTGTTACCCAGAAATGATTTGAATAGAGATAAAAAGGGCTGCATTGGACATTTTAAGCCTACACTAGAACATGCTTTTAATGGTGATAATCTAGTGAGAATGATTTTGAATCCAGGACTAGGCTCAATCTGGGTGTGGGGAAACTGGCCCAATATTACATAGCCTAAATAGGACTATTATTGACGTGTGTTGTTGTCTGTGTAGCTATGACTACCTGAGTGATGACGACGACCGTCGGAGCAACGACAGCAGCACAAGTGACGACAGTGTCCCTGAGCACCCCTACGTCCCGCTGGTCACAGACGAGGAGAGCTGGGCCAACAAGTGCCGCAAGATGGAGCAGAGGTTCAAGATTGTCTACGCGCAGAAGGTGGGCGGCCATTTTGGATCTTTGTAGATCCCCACAGTAAGCACTCAAGTATAGGGGACGAGATATTTGTTGTTGGGTGTCTCTCTTCTAGTACTGCAACAACTATTCACAGGTCACTTGCTCCTTAGGGAAGGTTGCTCCTAGGTGTACACTAGGTCCTTATTTGACAAGTACGTACCCATTTCTTCCATTTAGCGCCTATTAAAAAAACAGCCCTGATGTGTACTTGTCTCCGGGGCTATCTGGAGGAGCTGATGTGTACTTGTCTCCGGGGCTATCTGGAGGAGCTGGTGTGTATTTGTCTCCAGGGCTATCTGGAGGAGCTGGTGTGTACTTGTCTCCGGGGCTATCTGGAGGAGCTGGTGTGTACTTGTCTCCAAGGCTATCTGGAGGAGCTGGTGTGTACTTGTCTCCGGGGCTATCTGGAGGAGCTAGTGTGTACTTGTCTCCAGGGCTATCTGGAGGAGCTGGTGTGTACTTGTCTCCAGGGCTATCTGGAGGAGCTGGTGTGTACTTGTCTCCAGTGCTATCTGGAGGAACTGATGTGTACTTGTCTCCAGGGCTATCTGGAGGAGCTGGTGCGTCTGCGGGAATCCCAGTTGACGAACGTGGAGACGGAGAACAAGGATCTGAATGCGAGGCTGGTGGAGTTGGAGGAGCAAAGCCAGCAGGAGAAGAAGGAGCTGGAGGCCATCGTGCTGGAGCTGCAGGAACAGCTGTGAGTGGCTACACACACACACACACACACACACACACACGCACACACGCACACACGCGCACACGCGCACATACCCAGCTAACAACTTTAGAGAACGTTCCCCTAAAGCCTGGAACACACCAAGCCGACGCCGACGAACTAGTGGCAACGAAAGCAGACTGCAGGGTCGGCTCACATCGGCAGTGTCTGGGTCCAAAGTTGCCCTGACACACCAAGCCGATTCTCAACACCCGACGGCCAAGTAGCACGTCCGTTCTGTGCCTGCGCAAGAGGAAATACCTTTCCATACCAGCAGGTAGTCTGTTTTAGTTTCTCAAAGCGGGAAACCGGAAGAGCTACAGGGATACAAAATATATACAAAGGTGCCTGAAAAGGCAGATCAGAATCTCGCTCAAATACATCGGATTTGTGATATTTCAGAAACTAAAAGTTTTCTAAAGACCTCGATTGCCAAAAAGGAAATCCTACCTGATATGACAAGTTTATTTTCGATCTCACGCCACTTTTCAGCTTTCGCCACACGGTTGGCATAAGATTTTTCCGTAATGTCATACAAGGCTGGCCTTTCCTGGATCATGCTGATCAATGCGTCTTCACTTGCCTCGTTCCAGACAGCCATATCTTTTTTAAATAATCACGAATAATAATCACGTGAAATGCAAACAAATGAGAAAAGCAAGAATGTTCCCTCTTGACTTCGTCGTTTACTTGCTTCGTCACCTCCGTTTTTTTTCTTCTCGTGCACTGGTTCGCTGGCTGAAAAGCCAATCAGAATGATCAGACTGACTGACAAGCCCCGATGCCGATTCAACATGTCGAATCGGCTGTTACAAAGCCGTCAGCCGACGGTGCGGAACACACTGAGAAAACTTAGTCGGCCGACCGTCGGCTTGGCGTGTTCCAGGCTTAAGAGGTCATTAACTAACATTTTCATTTTGTTATTTTCTTTATTATTTTTTAATATATTTTATACCTTTATTTATATAGGCAAGTCAGTCAATAACTAATTCTTATTTACAATGACGGCCTACCCACAGGCCAAACTCTGACAATGCTGGGCCAATTGTGCGCCGCCCTATGGGAGCCAGTTGTGATACAGTCTGGATTCGAACCAGGTTGTCTGTAGTGACGCCTCTAGTACTGAGAGGCAGTGTATGACCACTGCGCCACTTGGGAGCCCAAAAATGTTCCTGTAATGTGCAAGGAATGTTTCCAAGAGACCATTCCCTCAATGTCAAATAGAACATGGTTACCATGTTCTCAGAACATAAGATATTCATGTTCTAGACACGTTTCATGGGATCGTTGCAGGAACATTTCTGTGTATGTTCTGTTTAACATTAAGATAATCTTCTCCTAACTCTAACGCCAAAGCATGATAAAAAGGTTCTCAGAAGGTTTTTGCTAACATAGAAAGTTCCACTAACTAACGGAAAACTGGACACATTAGGGGAACATTATGGGCAACATTACAAAAACGTTCTCTCTCCCTAGAATTGTTAGCTGGGTTTCTGTATTCGTATAATGTTGGTGGGGCATATTAAGCGGTTTTAATGATACCCCTGAATAAAATATTTTCTTGAGTGTACTTTTAAGAGGGGTATTACTTCCACCTGTCAAGTTTTACACAAGTGCCTAGGGAGGAGGAGGGGTTATGGGTTTTTTCTGGACAGGACCTAACTATACTGGCCCAGTAAGCACGTCTTGATATATCCATTATTGGGACAGAGGTTAGGGCTTTTGCATTGGTGCTAGTGGCCTGAGTTCGACACCCGCTAGGGGAGTCTATCTACTCTCACATTCTTATATTTTTAGTATTTTTTGGGGAGGGGTAGAACAGCTTTAATATTGCAGATAGATTGTAGCTTCCATCAATATAATTGTCTGCATCATGTCCAATCCAGTCCAATATATATACTGTATATATACATACACATACATGCATACATGAATGTACAGTACCAGTCAAAAGTTTGGACACACCTACTCATTCATTCTTTATTTTTACTATTTTCTGCATTGTAGAATAATAGTGAAGACATCAAAACTATGAAATAACACATATGGAATCATGTAGTAACCAAAAAAGTGTTAAACAAATGAAATTATATTTTTCAAAGTAACCACCCTTTGCCTTGATGACAGCTTTGCACACGCTTGGCATTCTCTCAACCAGCTTCACCTGGAATGCTTTTCCAAAAGTCTTGAAGGAGTTCCCATATATGCTGAGCACTTGTTGGCTGCTTTTCCTTCACCCTGCGGTCCAACTCATCCCAAACCATCTCAATTGGGTTGAGGTCGGGTGATTGTGGAGGCCAGGTCATCTGATGCAGCACTCCATCACTCTCCTTGGTCAAATAGCCTTTACATAGCCTGGTGTGTTGGGTCATTGTCCTGTTGAAAAACAAATCATAGTCCAGTGCAAACCAGATGGGATGGCATATCACTGCTGAATGCATTATGGTCTAAATAAATCACTCTTATTAGGGTAACTACCTCATGAAGCTGGTTGAGAGAATGCCAAGAGTGTGCAAAGCTGTTATCAAAGCAAAGGGTGGCTACTTTGAAGAATCTCAAATATAAAATATTGATTTGTTTAACACTTTTTACTTTTTCACTCCAGACTTCATGTATTTTTATACTTTTTTCTATCTACCTACCTACCTACCTACCTACCTACCTACCTACGGTGAATAATTTCTATCCTGATGGTAGTGGATGACAATGTATCCATCCACAAGGCACGAGTGGTCACAGAAGTGATTTGATGAGCATGACAACGATGTAAACCATATGCCATGGCCGTCTCAGTCACCAGATCAAGCCAATTGAACACTTGTGGGAGATTCTGGAGCGGTACCTGAGACAGCGTTTTCCACTACCATCAGCTAAACACCAAATTATGGAATTTCTCATAGAAGAGGTTTTTGTAAACATATACAGAACCTGGTTGCCATGTTCTGAGAACATAATATATAAATGTTCTAGACATGTTTCATGGGAACGTGGCAAGAATATGTGTGTCCCATAAAAATAATCCAAAGATCCAAAGTCTTACTGTTGCAGAGCCAATCAAGTCAACCACTGATCCATTATACCGCTTCGTCTATTGGCAAGGGATACTTTTAACATAGTGTTTTCAACTGAAAGATTTCACACTTGATTACATTGTGCATGTTTATTGAGTAATTATTATTCAACATGTCCTCACCTGGGATTTGAACTCACAACCTCCTGGTTCATGGTCCTCACTCTTTCCCGCTATGGTATGACACCATGTCCGTCTCAAGTATCGGTTAATATGACTATTCTGATCATTGATTTGATTGACCTATTTCAGCAATTTATAGGCTTTCTGTATAGTTGTCTAATGTTGTTTGGGCATGTTAACCTGTTTTTATCAGTGTACAGGTGAGACCCAGACAACGTTTGGAATAACAAATGTTTATTATACCAGCAGGGGGAAGGCAAAAGACAGGTCAGGGGCAAGCAGAGTTCGGTAATCCAGAGTAGTGGGACAAAGGTACAAAATGGCAGGCTCAGGGCAGGCAATGAAAGGTCGAGATGAACAAAACGAACTGGCAACAGCCAAACATAGAACACTGGGGATAACGAGGAAGATGGGCGACACCTGGAGGGGGGGTGGAGACAATCACAGAGACAGGTGAAACAGATCAGTGTGTGACAGTTTTAAGGATACTACTATCAAGTGCATTCACCCTATTGTCTCCACCTACCAAGTTATTTCAGTTATTTCAAGTGTAAGTGCCTAGGGAGGAGGGTTTAGGGTTAACTAACTATACTGGCCCTATAAGCACGAGAGAACCCTGATTGGGACAGTGGTTAGGGCGTTCATCATTGGTGCTGGTGGCCTGGGTTCGAGACCCGTTAGGGTAGTCACCCTACTCTCACATTCTTAGCAATATGTTCATCTCATTATTTTGGCAACACTTACAACACACCGATGCAGGGGCCGGTATTATGGGCGGGCCTTAAGGCGTCAGCATGCTTCAGTTAGGCTGGCGGCTAGGTGTACTGAACGAGTGTGCTCGCCCATAATACCTTAAAAGACTTTTGCTTGAAAAATGAGAAAATAGTACTGTCCATTTTGAAATGCCGTAACCAAATGCCGTAACGCATCCGAGTGAGCGAAACAGCGCCCCTCTGTCTCAGTATGTGTAGCCCATGTATCTGATGCTGCCTGGACAACATGTCATACTCTTTTTGTCCTGACAGCATCAGATACATGGGCTACACATAGTAAGACAGAGGGGCGCTGTTTCACTCGCTTGGATACTTTCTCAGGTGAGAGTTTCAGCAGAGAGGAAGAGGAGAAGCGAGAGGGCTCACTCTCGCCAAATTCTTTTTACTGAGGTCTCCGGTGGTGAGGCGGTTGGACATACTGCCAAATTCTCTAAAATGACAGAGGTGGCTTATGGTAGTGAAATTAACATTAAATTATCCAACAATAGCTCTAGTAGATATTCCTGCAGTCAGCATGCCAATTGCACGCTCCCTCAAAACTTGAGACATCTGTGGCATTGTGAGTGGCCTTTTATTGTCCCCAGCACAAGGTGCACCTTTGTAATGATCATGTTGTTCAATCAGCTTCTTGATATGCAACACCTGTCAGGTGGATGGAATATCTAGGCAAAGGAGAAATGCTCACTAACAGAATATAAATTAATATACAACCATGTTCTTTGTATGTTTGGTGGGACTTTGATGTAATATTCTCCTCACCCTCAGAAAACTGTACACGTGAATGTTCTTGCAACATTCTCATGAAATGTGTCTAGAACATTAGTATTGGATCCTCTGAGATAATGGTAACTACTTTCTGGGTATGTTCTGTTTGACATTGAGGGAATGTTTTCCTAAATCTAGTAGCAAAACATGCTAAAAAGGTTCTCAGAAGGTTTTGCTAACATAGATAGAATGTTCCACTAACGAACAGAAAGCTTGACACTAACATTAGGAGAACATTACGGGTAACATTACAAAAACTTTCTCACTCCCTAGAAGTGTTAGCTGGGTTTCTGTATAGTCGTCTAATTTTGGTGGGGCATATTAAGCGGCCTAAGGCACTGCATCGCAGTGCTTGAGGCGTCACTACAGACCCGGGTTTGATCCTGAGGTGTGTCGCAGCCGGCTGTGACCGGGAGACGCATGAGGCGACGCACAATTGGCCCAGTGTCATCCGGGTTAGGTCAGGATTTGGCCAGCAGGGATGTCCTTGTCTCATCGCGCTCTAGCGACTCCATATGGCGGGCCGGGCGCATGCACGCTGATGTGTACAGTGTTTCCTCCGACACATTGGTGAGGCTGGCTTCCAGGTTAAGTGAGCAGTTGGCAGGGTCGTGTTTCGGAGGGCGCATGGCTCTCGACCTTCCCCTCTCCCGAGTCCGTACGGGAGTTGCAGCGATGGGACAAGACTAACTACCAACTGGCTATCCCAAAAAAAGAGTCAAAAGTACCAAAAATAAAGAAAATATCACATTTACATAAATATTCAGACAGTTTACTCAGTACTTTGTTGAAGCACCTTTGGCAGCGATAGCAGCTTTGAGTTTCTTGGGTTTGATGCTACAAGCTTGGCACACCTGTATTTGATATCTTGTATTTCTATACCTTTTCATACTGCCGCTCTATGTATCATGTACCGTGTATCTGTCTTTTGTGTACTTTCGTTGTGGCATTTTGCACCTGCCCTGTGTTTTGTTGTAGCTGCTTGACAATGAAATTTCCCCCCCGGGGGATCAATAAAGTACCTATCTATTTGGGGAATTTCTCCCATTCGTCTCTGCAGATCCTCTCAAGCTCTGTCAGGTTGGATGGGGAGCGTTGCTGCACAGCTTTTTCAGGCCTCTCCAGAGATGTTAGATCGGGTTCAACTCCGGGCTCTGGCTGGGCCGCTCAAGGACATTCAGTGACTTGTCCCGAAGCTACTCCTGCATTGTCTTGGCTGTGTGCTTAGGGTCGTTGTCCTGTTGGAAGGTGAACCTTCGCCCCAGTCTGAGGTCCTGAGCGCTCTGGATCTCTCTGTACTTTGCTCCGTTCATCTTTCCAATCAATCCTGACTAGTCTCCCAGTCACTGAAGCTGAAAAACATCCAAAAGCATGATGCTGCCACCACCATGCTTCACCGTAGGGATGATGCCAGGTTTCCTCCAGACATGAAGCTTGCCATTCAGGCCAAAGTGTTGAATCTTGGTTTCATCAGACCAGAGAATCTTCTCATGGTCTGAGAGTCTTTAGATGGTGGTTTTCGTCTGGCCACTCTACCATAAAAGGCCTGATTGGTGAGTGCTGCAGAGATGGTTGTCCTTCTGGAAGGTTCTCCCATCTTCACAGAGGAACTCTAGAGCTCTGTCAGAGTGACCATCAGGTTCTTGGTCACCTCCCTGATCAAGGCCCTTCTCCCCTGATTGCTCAGTTTGGCCAGTTCAGAGTCTTGGTGGTTCCAAACTTCTTCCATTTAAGAATGATGGAGGCCACTGTGTTCTTGGGGACCTTCAATGCTGCAGACCATTTTTGGTACCTTTCTCCAGATCTGTGCCTCGACACAATCTTGTCTCGTAGCTCTACGGACAATTCCTCATGGCTTGGTTTTTGCTCTGACATTCACTGTCAACTGAGGGACTTTATATAGATAGGGGCGTGCCTTTTCAAATCATGTACAATCAATTGAACTTACTACAGGTGGACTCCAATCAAGGATGATCAATGGAAACAGGATGCACCTGAGCTCAATTTCAAGTCTCATAGCAAAGGGTCTGAATACTTATTCCTGTTTTCGCTTTGTCATTATGGGTTATTGTGTGTAGATTGAGATTTCTTTTTTTATTTAATCAATTTTAGAATAAGGCTGTAAAAATGTGGGATAAGTCAAGGGGTCTGAATACGTTCCTAACAACAGTACTATTTTATATCTATAATTCTGAGAACATTGTAACATAGATATAATGTTCCCCTAACTAACAGAAATCTGGACACTCAAACAATATGGTAACATTACAAAAATTGTCTCTCTCCCTAGAATTGTTAGCTTAGTGTAGCATACACAAATTCACAGTGAAGTACAGGGACATCACTGTAAAAGACTACCGTATTGACACCATTGGATATGCTTTGATTATACTGTGATCCTTGTGTTTTGCAGGACAAGCCTGATTCCGTGTGACTCCAACCATTTGTCCAAAAACCTGTCAATCCCTCTCGTCAACCAATGGCAACAGCCCTACAACAACCATGACGATGGCAAGCTCTTTCGCAGGTGTGACCACATCCTCTTGGCAAAATGCGTGTCTTTGTACTGCATCTGTGTAGCAACAGTTTTGGTTTAATTAGATCCTAAATTGATAGAGGTTATTTTGTCCATCATTCAATTGAAATAAGGAGGAAAAGGAGACCTTGGCCTTGAAACATTACAGAACATTCAGATTGAAATGAACGATATGAGGTAGATATGATTGTCTGTCATGTAGAATCGGGGATCGAGTCAGCACTGAGAGAGAGAGAGTGAGAGAATATTTACTATGCCTCCATATGCCTGTAGGAGGAGCTTCCCCAGCACAGAGCTGCTGTCAGTGGAGGTCAGCCTGGACTCCGATTCCCAGAATACCGCAGGGCAGCAGAATGGAGAGGCCTGGTGCACAGCAGGTGCTGTAGTCACACACTCATACACACTACCCGTATTGTTCAGAAATAAGGACACAGGACGATACACCACACACAGACGGCCACGCATCTATGAACCCATGGACACATGCATCAATATGATCGCCACACACGCAAGCGTTAAGAAATCATGCACATGTGCACACTCACACACGTGCTCTCATAAAATCAATCACGCACACGCCTACAGCTAACACACATTTCATGTTGGTTTTGACAACATATGTCCTTCTCCTAGATAAAGACTACACCCCTTCCATGATGGTCCTGTGTGGTTCTCTAAACTCCCTGCCCAGCTGCAAGTCCCTGGCAAGCCTTAAGTCCAGCGAGTGCCTGGTCCACATCAGCACAGATAACAGCCCTGCCCTCTCTCCCAGCTAGGGGGCACCATAGAACGACTGCCATTCACAAACACAGCTCAACCCAACATGAGAAACCTGGGTCGTGTTCATTAAGCACCAAATGAGTGAAGACGAACTGAAACAGGGAGGGACTACCTGGACAAAAAAATAAACACTAATTGTCTTTTTTTTTTTCTGCTCTTCCACAATAAACCTTTCAAATTCCCTTTATTCCACATTCCTCAAATCCAACGCTCTCGCATTTCAAAACACTGTCATTCTATAAGAGTGTCTCATCTCTGACTGAATAGCCTGTCTTACCACATGCATCTTCAATCGTGTCAAAAAACTCTGAGAGAGCTGCAGTACTGCCCAAACCCTTCAATTCCACATTTCAATGTCTTTACTCGGCTGAACTGCGGACCACCTGCTATAGATGGGAAACATGGCTGCTTACTTGAAAACATCGCCATTATACGATTATCTCTCCCGTTGACCAAAACATTTAACCTTCCTAGAGGGTTGTACTGTAGAATTACACCTATTTGTCTGTGTTCGTCTGTCTCTGTCTTCAATCTTACAAGTCTGTCAGTAGTATCGGTACTAGTATCTGCCTACTGTGAACTCTTGTTGTGCAGGACTTTGAACTGTCAGGACCTCCTTGACACCATTCAGAAGCTTAACACATTTTTTGGGGTCCATATTAAACCTGACGTGGCATTATTACAAGTCTGTTAGTACAAGCTAACATTGAGGGATGCAAAAGGGTTTGTATTATATAATTGATCAACATGAAGTAGTGGGCCACTCTGATTGTGAAGAATAAAAAAGTAGTGCTTCATATTACCAATTAAGTATAAATGAAGCTTGTGGCCCTGACTCAACAAGAGACATAACTGCATATCAATTCAAACAGGCTGTGTTGCGGCAGGGGACAGATGTTGCCTTTCACTTGTCCTGCAGACCTAAATAACGGTTTTGATTGAATTGTCTGTCTGTGTGTGTCTGTGTGTGAGTGTAGGAGTTACTTGTATGAGTATTGCTATATTTATTTTGTATTATGATTCATTCCTATTATACTTCCTTGTTTTATTTATCTTCATGTAAATCGCTATCTCATCCCAGGTGTTGGGGGTTTGGACGTATGTTATTTAAAACAGCAATAAAACAGCCTTTTTTGTTAAACATTACATTGCTTGTGTTGTTGGTAAAGAAGGGCTGTATGGGACAGTGACTAGAGAAAGTATTCACACGCCTTGACGTTTTCCACAATTTACTAAACAAGTCATATAGTAAGTTGGATAGACTCACTCTGTGTGCAATAATACTGTTAAACTTTTTTAATGACTACCTCATCTCTGTACCCCACACATACAATTATCTGTAAGGTCCCAAGTGTCGAGCAGTGAATTTCAAACACAGATCCAATGCCTCGCAAAGAAGGGCACCTATTGGTAATCCAAAAAAAAGCAGAATATGCCTTTGAACATGGTGAAGTTATTAATTACACTTTGGATGGTGTACCAATATACAGTCACTACAAAGATACAGGCCTCCTTCCTAACTCAGTTGCCGGAGAGGAAGGAAACCGCTCAGGGATTTCACCATGAGGTCAATGGTGATTTTAAAACAGTTGTCTGTGATATGAGAAAACTGAGGATGGATCAACAACATTGTAGTTACTCCACAATACTAACCTAAATGACAGAGTGAAAAGAAGGAAGCCTGTCATTATGGGGTATTTTAATTTGGGTTGGTTAAAGCTGATCTAGGCTTCTTACTTCTGGTTTGAGTGTTATCTCCATCCCCTCTTCGGTCACACCATTGGCACTCCCTCTCTCACAGGCTCAGGGACAGTTATCTATCACAATGCAGACTGTCACACACCACCCACGTTCCACGCCCCTCTGCGGAGATACACCTTGTTGTCCACCCTGAGACAGACACACACACACACTAAACCGCAGTCATGATTACACAAGAGTGAGCCCGTTATTAGAATTAATGAAGATATGCTTACGCATTGAATTAATTAAATAATGAATGGATGTAATTTTATTTAACGTTTATGTAACTAGGCAAGTCAGTTAAGAACAAATTCTTATTTACAATGACGGCCTACCTCGCCCTCCCCTGACAACACTGGGCCAATTGTGCACCGCCCTATGGGACTCCCAATCACGGTCGGTTGTGATACAGCCAAGGATCGAACCAGGGTCTGTAGTGACACCTCTAGCACTGAGTTGCAGTGCCTTAGAACGCTGCACCACTCTGGAGCCCACTCAGGAGTCATATGAAGACTGTACATTATGCACAACAAATATTATTTCAGGATCTCAGGTCAAAAGTAATTTTAAACAAAAATATTGAAATAGCCTAGGCTATGTGATAAGATGTTGAATCAGTGTCCAGTTTGATTATCTCAGTATTGAAATAGAAACAAATGAATGTCATTAGGGCGGCAGGTAGCCTAGCTGTCAGAGCGTTGGGGGCAGTAAACCGAAAGGTTGCTGGATTTAATCCCTGAGCCGACAAGGTGAAAAAAAACCTTGCCGATGTGTCCTTGAGCAAGGCACTTAACCCTAATTTGCTCCAGGGGCCGACCAAGTAGGTTGGCCGTCATTGTTCTTAACTGACTTGCCTAGTTAAATAAAATGTAATAAAAAACAGTTAATTGGGCGGTCACAGATCTTTTTCCCCTTCATTCTGTCACAGTGATAGATTGTGTACTGCACAGGCAGTGGGTTTGTCTATGGATGTATGGTAATACATGTCACCGGCCAACCAAATCCGATTCAAAACTGGACCCACCCCGCATTAATTCAACCCACACGACCGTGGAAGTTGTTTAGAGTTGGCGTGAATCCACAACGCAAGAAACTCCGCCGTGAACCAACCTCAGTTTAGTTGACCATCAAAACCAGTTCCACTGCGAATTCATTAGTCTGGTTTTACGGAAGAAAACGGACCGGTGTGTGGCTTAACCTAACGAGGTCGGACTGCTTCCTTCTTTGATAAAAGAGCTGAAATAGCTGCCAAAAAACGGCACAAAGGAGCTCTGCTGGCTGGCTAGCTTGCTAACTCACACGAGAGAGCGAGAGAAAGAGAGATAAAAAGGGGAAAAATATTTATCGGCGGGTAACTTAATGCCGTAAACTATTTGGTAGACACAGCCCGGGTAGAGCATGGTTTAGCCAGCCAGCCATTGGAAACACTGTTACTGATTTGAATAGTTACCAAAGTGAAGTAGCTGAGGGAACAGGGAGCCACTGTTTTAACTAGTGACACCTCCCCCAGTTCAGTTGGGTATTGTAGGTTATTTTCTTAAGCAGAAATTCAACCAGCTAGCTAAACGTTGAGTTGAAGCCGTCTTGGGGAGATGTCTTGCCGGAGCGGAGTCGGTCAGACCCGGGGAGCCGCTTCTGGTCCGCAGCCCCTGAGAGCCACGGTTCCATTCCAGCTGCAGAGCAAAGCACAGAGCAGCTTGAAAAAGGGCAAGTCAGGTATGGTAAACTCAGACAGTACACATATTTATATATATTTATTTAGTTAGTTAGTTGGCTGCCTACATGTTTTCAGTTGTATTGATTATCTCATTCAACATTAAACCCAAGCAAACAGTGGTGGGAATGAGGGCTTAATTTATGGGAACTGCTTTCAAAAGTCATGCTTTCAGCTGATAACACGCAATGAAAAGTACAACAGAGCAATGTGATAATTGCCTGACAAATGAAATGGTTGAAACAATGTTTACAACCATCCAATGCTGAATAAGGCCACTTGAACAAAAAACAGACAAAATGGCTGTAACGTACAGAAATTACTGTAATATTACTCTAGGCTAGATACTTTACAGATTTTATGACTTCATTTTTTTGAAACAGGTTGAACTCCTTTCTGGGCTTCATGAAGTATCAGTCTCCCCATCACCAATTACAGCTAAGAGGTGTAATGGGGTTCTACACTAACTTTTTCCACATCATTTGGTCCACATTTGTTTTAACAAAACAATTGATAATTGACTTGGTTTGTGTCCTATAATGTGCCTGCATTCCATACAGAACCAGGCTAATTATTAAATTAGCATTCCCTTGTTCTTACATTGATTTGGATATATCTACTGTAACAGCAAAGAAAAGCCACTGTTAAAATAAAGTGCAAAATGTATTTATTGCAGATTTCAAAGGCCATGTGGTTTTTTCCCCCCTGCGAAATCCTCCAGAGGGCAGAATTTAAAAACGATATGCGATACCAAAACAATATCACGGCAAAAAAAAGTCACCCTTTTTTAATGTTTGTCGATGTCAACAACAATGCTTAAACCACATTGGGGGACCATTTGAGGTCTGGGGAAATGTATATTTTTTGGTGTGTTACTCTTAATTCCGGTGCACACCAGCCAGACAGTTGTTTGGCTCGCAGTGTTTCTGTAGCGCATTTTGTTGTTACCTTTTTAATTGCCTTTCCATCCACCCGAAAACAGTTAGGCTATCGTAAGCATCGTTAACAGCTACACAAAGTGTTAGACCACTAGGTCCTATGCGCACCGCACATGCAACTGAAAGACACTGACCCCAAAACATTTAATTACTGGCCTATACAGGGTTCATAAACATTGACAAGTCAAATTCAAGGGCTTTTAAAGCACTTAATTGTAATTTGAATTGTACATTTTATATTTAATGGCTTTTTGCCTATAGGGAAAAAAATGGATGCATTACCACTTTAAGAATATATATATATTTTTTTTATAGGCCTACCCAATGGTATTATGCATTGACAGTCACATTCTTTTTTACAAATTTCAGATTTTCAAGGTAGGCTATTCCATGATGACTCAACCAAGACTTTGAACTTATTAAATAGCTGGGTTGCATAACTATTCTTGCCTTAGCATTTACTGGTAGATCTCATAACTTGGAACATCCTTCCTACGCTTACCGCTGTTCCGTCTTCAGTAAGCTGCTCCATGCAACAACCAGCTGTTTGAGAGCTGCACACTCTCTCTGCCCGACGGATGATCTATAGGCCATGTGTGCAGCGCACGTGTGATAAATAAACCAATGAACAGCTTCAGGAATCCATCTGTTGTTATATCATTTATATAGCCTTGATCAGGGGTACTCTACGAGGTTCGGAGCCTGCTGCTACCTGATCACCAATTGCGCACAGCTGGTGTTCCAGGTCTAAATCAGTCCCTGATTAGAGAGCAACAATGGGGGGGGGGAACAACGCAGTGGAACTGGCTTTGACGTCCAGAGTTGAGTTTGAGGGGCCTAGATAAAAAATGTTGGGGATGATCGACTGGCCTGGAGGGTTTCCTAAACGTCCCCTGTATGACGAGCCCTGACACACACAGACCAGGGCATTCCCGTGCCGTTGTTACCTCTTCGAAAAGTTGGTTTATTTTTGGTTAATTGCACATTACTGTTTTGAATAAATGTTGATAAAAAAAATTGTGAACGTAAAAAAACGAACGTGACCAGGTTGACAAAAGTTTGCTGGCACCCTTGTAAGAAATAAAAAATGTGTCGCACTGCCAAGTCAAACGGTCGCAAATGCGACTGTTTTGGTCGCAGTATCGAACCCTGTGTAGCTTCTGCTGTCCTCTCCTAGATGGGTAACTTGTTAAAATACCAAAATATACACAAATACAGGTCTCATCTCAGTCCCTGAACCCACCTAAATTATATTGAAGTAACTGCCCAGTGAAAATCTTCACTTTTAAAAGTTCATATTCTGTTAACTCGTATCCAAATAATGTTATTGACTTGTCCTATAATCGTATTTGTTGACCAAAGGATAAATGAGGGGAAAAAAACGTCTCAAACAGACGGTTTCAAAATTGATTGCTATTTCCTCGTAGAACATGATGCCATCTCCCTGTGGAGGATGGGCTGGCAATCAGCAGTCAAGTTGCATAAATATTTTTAATGACCAGTATACGCCTACATCATTCTGTTGTTGGGGTACGCCCACACCATTCCAACACAGAAAAGCAGCTTTTTAACATACTTAATTACCATTTTTTGGAAGGAAAACTGTTTCACTCACACTACATTACCAAAAGTATGTGGACACCTGCTCGTTGAACATCTTATTCCAAAACCATGAGCATTAATATGAAGTTGGTTCCCCCTTTGCTGCTATAACAGCCTCCACTCTTCCGGGAAGGCTTTCCACTAGATGTTGGAACATTGCTGCGGGGACTTGCTTCCGTTCAGCCACAAGAGCATTAGTAAGATCGGGCACTGATGTTGGGAGATTTAGGCCTGGCTCGCAGTCGGCTTCCAATTCATCCCAAAGATGTTTGAGGTTGAGGTCAGGGCTCTGTGCAGGCCAGTCAAGTTCTTCCACACCGATCTCGACAAACCATTTCTGTGTGGACCTCGCTTTGTGCACAGGGGCATTGTCATGCTGAAACAGGAAAGAGCCTTCCCCAAACGGTTGACACAAAGTTGGAAGCACAGAATCATCTAGAATGTCATTGTCTGTTATAGTGTTTACTGGAACTAAGGGGCCTAGCCTGAACCATGATAAACAGCCCCAGACCATTATTCCTCCTCCACCAAAGTTTTCAGTTGGCACTATGCATTGGGGCAAGTAGTGTTTTCCTGGCATCCGCCAAACCCAGATTTGTCCGGACTGCCAGATTCATCACTCATGAGAACACGTTTCTATTGCTCCAGAGTCCAATGGCGGCAAGCTTTACACCACTCTAGCTTACGTTTGGCATTGCGCATGGTGATCTTAGGCTTGTGTGCGGCTGCTCGGCCATGGAAACCCATTTCATGAAGCTCTTGCCGAACAGTTCTTGTGTTGACGTTGCTTTCAGAGGCAGTTTGGAACTTGGAACCCAGCACTCTGTGGTCCTGTTCTGTGAGCTTGTGTCGCCTACCACTTCGTGCCTGAGCCTATGTTGCTCCGAGACTTTCCACTTCACAATAACATCACTTAAAGTTGAACGGGGCAGCTCTAGCAGGGCAGAAATTTGACAAACTGACTTGTGGTTCCTATGATGATGCCACGTTGAAGTCGCTGAGCTCTTCAGTAAGGCCATTCTACAGCCAATGTGTGTCTATAGAGATTGCATGGCTTTGTGCCCGATTTTATATACCTGTCAGCAACCGGTGTGGCTGAAATAGCTGAATCCACTAATTTGAAGGGGTGTCCACATACTTTTGTGTGTGTGTATATACAGTTGAAGTCGGAAGTTTACATGCACTTACGTTGAAGTCATTAAAACTCATTTGTCAACCACTCCACAGATTTCATATTTACAAACTATAGTTTTGGCAAGTCTGTTAGGACATCTACTTTGTGCATGACAAGTAATTCTTCCAATAATTGTTTACAGACAGATTATTTCACTTATAATTCACTATATCACAATTCCAGTAGGTCAGAAGTTTACATACACTAAGTTGACATTGCCTTTAAACAGCTTGGAAAATAACAGAAAATGATGTCATGGCTTTAGAAGCTTCTGATAGGCTAATTGACATAATTTGAGTCAATTGGAGGTGTACCTGTGGATGTATTTCAAGGCCTACCTTCAAACTCAGTGCCTCTTTGCTCGACATCATGGGAAAATCAAAAGCAATCAGCCAAGACCTCTGAAAAAAATTGTAGACCTTCACAAGTCTGGTTCATCCTTGGGAGCAATTTTCAAACACTTGAAGGTACCACATTCATCTGTACAAACAATAGTACGCAAGTATAAACACCTTGGGACCACCAGCCATCATACCGCTCAGGAAGGAGACGCGTTCTGTCTCCTAGAGATGAATGTACTTTGGTGTGAAAAGTGCAAAACAATCCCAAAACAACAGCAAAGGACCTTGTGAAGATGCTGGAAGAAACAGGTACAAAAGTATCTATATCCACAGTAAAAATAGTCCTATATCGACATAACCTGAAAGGCCGCTCAGCAAGGAAGAAGCCTCTGCTCCAAAACCGCCATTAAAAAGCCAGACTACGGTTTGCAACTGCACATGGGGACAAAGATCGTACTTTTTGGAGAAATGTCCTCTGGTCTGATGAAACAAAAATAGAACTGTTTGGCCATAATGACCATCGTTATGTTTGGAGGAAAAAGGAGGAGGCTTGCAAGCCGAAGAACACCATCCCAACCTTGAAGCACGGGGGTGGCAGCATCATGTTGTGGGGGTGCTTTGCTGCAGGAGGGACTGGTGAACTTCACAAATAGATGGCATTATGAGGAAGGAAAATTATGTGGATATATTGAAGCAACATCTCAAGACAGGAAGTTAAAGCATGGTCGCAAGTGGGTCTTCCAAATGGACAATGACCCCAAGCATACTTCCAAAGTTATGGCTTAAGGACAACAAAGTCAAGGTATTGGAGTGGCCATCACAAAGCCCTGACCTCAATCCTATAGAAAATTTGTGGGAAGAACTGAAAAAGCGTGTGCGAGCAAGGAGGCCTACAAACCTGACTCAGTTACACCAGTTCTGTCAGGAGGAATGGGCCAAAATTCACCCAACTTATTGTGGGAAGCTTGTGGAGGGCTACCCAAAACATTTGACCCAAGTTAAACAATTTAAAGGAAATACACTCAATTAGTATTTGGTAGCATGTAAACTTCTGAACCACTGGGAATGAAATAAATAAAAGCTGCAATAAATAATTCTCTCTACTATTATTCTGGCATTTCACGTTCTTAAAAGAAAGTGATGATCCTAACTGACCTAAGACAGGGAATTCTTACTAGGATTAAATGTCAGGAATTATGAAAAACTTGAGTTTAAATGTATTTGGCTAAGGTGTATGTAAACGTCCGACTTCAACTGTATGTATATATGTAAGTACACTGAACAAAAATATAAATGCAACATGTAAAGTGTTGGTCCCATGTTTTCATGAGCTGAAATAAAAAAGATCCCAGAAATGTTCCATATGCACAAGAAACGTATTTCTCTGAAATGTTGTGCACAAATTTGTTTACATCCCTGTTAGTGAGCATTTCTCCCTTTCCAAGATAATCCCTCCAGCTGGCAGGTGTGGCATATCAAGAAACTGATTAAACAGCATGATCATTACACAGGTGCACCTTGTGCTGGGAACAATAAAAGGCCACTTTTAAAATGTGCAGATCTGTCACAGTGCCACAGGTGTCTCAAGTTGAGGGAGCGTGCAATTGGCATGCTGACTGCTGGAATGTCCACCGGAGCTGATACTCATTTTAATTGGCTGGGCCTGGCTTCCCAGTGGACTGCCACTGGCTGCCAAATGGGTGGGCATATGTCCTCCAAGGCCCACCAATGGCTGCACCCCTGCCTAGTCGTGAAATCCATAGATTTGGGCCCAATTTCAATTTACTGTAACTCAGTAAAATCTTTGACATTTTTGCATGTTGCGCTTTATATTTTTGTTCAGTATAATTATAGGTCATATTTCATAGAGTTCTGGACACTGGACATTTACTGTAATGTTACAGTATTATCGGACACAAACAACAGTGTGTGTGTTTAAGGTAAAATCTTATTTCAGCAGTTGCAAAATGAAAGACTTGATTGCTATAGACTTGACATTTTACACGTTTTCCCAACTATGCATGTTAAAATCCCCCTCCTTTCATCTTTATCAGAGAAGAAGACCAAAGTGCAACAGGTGATGCGGCGGACACTCTCTCTGGACGCCATTGTGGGCCCCTACCTGCAGGGCCACTGGCCCAAAGAGCCCGAGGGCCAGGCAAGCCTCTGCAGGAAGGAACAATCAACCCAGGTGAATCTTCTGACCAATATCCGTTTTTGTTATATTTCCTCCAGTTAATGTATCTGAATGGGGAAAGTCATTCACGGTAACGAACAAAATGCACCACAATAGGCTACGCCTACATCATTCAGCTCATGTTTTGAGGTTCATAATAGCCAGCATAAGTGATGGTAAAAGTATTTGTGTCTAGGCTTTGGTGATGTTGCATTTAGGGGTGGGGGATCTTGTAGAAGAGGTCTGAGAGTGAGCGAAAAGGCAAGTAGTGAGCGACAGAAAAAGGCCCTGTCAGCTGTTTCCAGGCATGTTCACACGACTGTGGTTCTCACTCCTTCAGAGAGCAGAACCACAGTCGCGTGAACATGCCTGGAGATGGCTGACAGGGCCTTTTTCTGTCGCGCAGCAGGCCGCACCCTCCTATTTGTGCGCTTGCTCTTTGCAGGGACTCGCCACTAGCCCACATCCTCTCCCTCTTTCTCCATCTCTCTGAGGCTTGAGATGCAACAAGCAGACTAGGTGTGTGTCGGGGTATGGTGTGAGTCTCTTACCTCAAGCCCTTATGCTCTCTGTGCAACGATTTGTGTGTTCAACACAGTAGGCATGATGTAACGTCACTTATTCATAAAGCACATCTGTTAATAGACAGTAGACATGACAGTGTGTCTTACATGTCCCCTCCTTTGTCCTAGTCCAAAGGTCAATGTCAATGCACATTATTCAATGGCCAAATTATTAAATTTTTTAGTTTTTAAAGAAGCACAGTTGAAGACACCAATGCGTTTTTTTAAACTTGCAATGGGCATGGATAGAATGTTTTTGATTCCATATGCTGAAACCCCTCATGACATGGAATAACGTGTGACTTAGAAAGATAATAATGATAACACAGCTCTCTTCCTCCTCCAGACGCCTGACTCATGGTCAAACGAGGCTCCGAACAGGAAAGGCAGCGAAGGGCACAAACGCTCTGCATCATGGGGCAGCGCTGAGCACCTACAGGAGGCATGTACTGCAAAGACACCCACTCACATTGCATGAAACCACAAGTGTTTGTGTGTGAGAACAGCAGTTGAAAGCTTTTGGTTCTCAAAATACCAGATATAGGGTTGCAAAACTCCCGGTAATTTGTTTGTACATTTTGGTAATTAACAGGTAATTAAGGAAAATCTATAGAAACTTTGGTCATTTATACTTGAATAATAAAAAATCATTAGGGATGTAACGATTGACCAACACGCATCGGTCCCCGATTTTTAAATGTTTATGATACAAGTGCATGGGTCCGCGGACCCCAAACCGCTCCAAATGTACATGCTAATCTTTTGTGACGACGGTCCTTTCCTTTAGTGCCAAACTGCATGTAACTGTGTTGACAGTCATTGATCTACAAGTAAATTTGCATGTCGAACAACCCCAGGCAATAAATGCTCAAATGGCTTACGTGATATTAGGCCTTATTAGTTGTGACAACCTATGTCATTTGCTAGGTTATTGTTTATCTATGCGCGGTTGAAAATGGTGTTTTACCGTTATTAAAGTAGC
Organism: Thymallus thymallus; assembly: GCA_023634145.1. Lineage (NCBI taxonomy): Eukaryota > Metazoa > Chordata > Actinopteri > Salmoniformes > Salmonidae > Thymallus > Thymallus thymallus. Next base: position 19,133,021 of record CM042386.1, on the reverse strand, counting down.
TACCAGAGAGACAACTCTCATCTGGTTATACCTGCTTAACGGGCCTTACAATAGATTTTATTTTGATTGTCCACTGCATTGCCGAAGCGAGAGGAGCAGACAAGGGTTTCATTTCAAACTCATAAAAGACACACCCTCGTCCACTTACCATTGCTTTATGCCCTTTGGGGGGAATCACCGTCACCATCTTGGACGTCGGTCCAAACGATTAGCCAAACTAGGGAGTTCGCAACGTAAGCCCCTCAGCCTCGTTTTTGATCTAGTTTGCGAGTGTACAATTTATGTTCACATTCGGGGCCTGAAACGCCTCATAATTCAATTCGCAATGATTGTACATCCGCTAAGAAAAGTCAAACGAAACTTAAAACCTCAACGTCAATATGGAGAAGTCGACATACAAGTGTAAGTAAAAATGAATGTAAGTAAGTTAGAAATTGTGCTACTAATGCACATGGCGGCACAAACACGTCTTGGTTGGCTTTTGGAAATTGTATAAATAAAACATTTTCCTTCAGAAGTTCCAGCTATGCAGGCTAACGTTAGCTAGCTAATTAATTTGCTAGTTATCATACAGTAGGCGTCTATTAATAATTATATAGTTAATGTAAGTAGACATACAATCATAATTCAGGGATGCAAACTAGTCACCTTTTGAATCCAAAATATGTGACCTAGGTGTTTCGTGTAGAACCGAAGAGAAAAGTTTGGGGGAGGGGGGAGCTTTGGATCGCTACTGTCTGTATGCAAGCGAGTGATGCACGTTTGGAGCGATACTGGCTGTATCCAAGGCTCAGCCAATCGTTCACATAACAACGGAACGATAACGAAGAGGTATGTCAGACCTGGCCACGGAGACAGAGGTGAGAAGGTGATGAACTGTACATAACGAGCTGTAACCAAAAAACAACTGCCATTTGGAAAGTTTGAGGTGAGGGAGAAAGTGTGCTGGAACAAGTATTATTAGCATTGTTAAGTATCTTGCTAACGTTAGCTGGATCGAATTCTCCGTTAGCTAGCCAGATAACGTTAAATGTTGAGCAACATTAGCCAACTTAACGGATCAAATAATTGAGTTTATGGTGTGAAAATTAGCTGGCTAATAGTCAGACAGCTATCGTTAGCTAGCTAACATTACAACATCAGATGAGCTAACGTTAATAACCTAACCAATTCGCTATAGTATTAACTGTTAACATTACGACTCCTTTCCGTTCCTCAAGTTATAACGCGTATAACGCGTTAGTTGCTTACTGGACCCAGGCAATCTGTGTGAAATGTTAACTAGTTAATGAACTAACTACTATCTGTGTACTAATGTTTTCCCTCTAAAGTATATAGTTAATTTTTAGAATGAGAGAATTAGGTGAAAATGAGGCATTGCTTGTTAAACAAGTGTATTCAGGGATGAAGTGTAGCTGGAGCTGGGCCTGGTTTAAGCTTGATGCCACTATAGAGGTCAAAGGAACACCACATACTTTCGCTCCTTCTCACTTTTTCAATACAGTGGATAAAAAGGGGTATGACAGGTGTACACTCTGCCTGAAAGAGATCAATTATGCCAACAAAGGCATAATGCTCTGCTGGCACATTGTAGAACAGATTTCCACAGGCAGAACGTATACAATGTAATAATGTGCAGTGTAGCCCAAAGATATTGCTTTTGTTGTGTTGAACTTGACAGTAACACTTGTGTGTGAGTGAGGATTGTTACATTTCTTTACTTAGTGAACATTATTTTTGCACACATGTAGCCTTGTGCACTATAGTATCTACTATAGTGGCCAATATTATAGAGAAAAATAGAATGCCTGTTTGTTTCATTCTATTTTTACCCCAAGTGCAATATTTAGATGTGTGGTCACGTTCTATTATAAAGGCTGTCATGGCTAACTGCTATATTAGTGTCTTTTTTTTTCTCAAGACTTGAGTGTCATTTGCAGTAAAGTCTAAGCAACAAATAACATTGGATTGCTTTCTTTACATGTTTTAGCTCTGAGTTAGGTTCACGTTAACCACTTTATTTTACACACAGAGACTGATCATGTAGAGCATATTCTTTGTTGTTTCATTAGTTAAAACCTGCATTTCCCCCTAGCAGGGATTTGTTTTGTATGTTTCTGTGCCCCCAAAAAAAGTATCACCTTTTTGGGCCCTTTGCCAGTTTGCATCCCTGATTATTGACTGTAGCGCAAATAAAGCACCCACAAGCTACCGGTGGCAATCATCGCGGGATGAACAAATTTCCGGGCAAGGGCGGTCCATTTTTAAAAATCATTCCTGGCTGTAAGGTAACAAAAAGAAAGTCAAAGGGTCTGAATAATTTCTGAATGCACTGTATGTCATAGCTGATTTTGTAAACAATAAATATTGATGCAATACTATCTCAAACAGGAAATCTGCAATAATGTTAAGTTAGTTAGTGTGTAATGGTGATTTCAGAAACAAAGTGGGAAAGGAACAAAAAACAAGTCCAGAAGAGACTCTGGGAAACTACATGGAACTCTATTCCACATTAAGTTACTTGTGCAAATAGTAAAATCATATATATATATTTTTTTAATGATAAAACTACACCTTGTGCAACAGCGCGGACTGTGAAGAGGCCACACCCACACGCGATCACGCACATCAGAAGAAGAAGGGGAGGACCATCCTCAGTGAATATCATATTTGCACGTCACCAAATAATTTATTAAAACACACTGTTTTGCAACGAAGGTCTACAGTAGCCTCAACAGCACTCTGTAGGGTAGCACCATGGTTTAGCCAGAGGACAGCTAGTTTCCCTCTGGGTACATTGACTTCAATTCAAAACCTAGGAGGCTCATGGTCCTCAGCCCCTTCCAGTAATTATGACAACTTCCGGAGGATGTTCTCCAACTTATCAGAGCTCCTGTAGCATGAATTAGTCTAGTACTGAAAGCATAAGCTACAGCTAGCTAGCACTGCAGTGCATAAAATGTGGTGAGTATTTTGACTGAAATAGATGGAGACAATAGTTCAACAGTTTTGAACAAATGTATTTCTTCCAAAATGAAGAGGCAAGAGAGCGAGTGAGATTCAGTTTCTTACTTAGCTAGCAAATGCAGCTAGCTACTTTAGCCTACTCAAACACCCTGCTCAATCAGAGGGATGCTATGTTAGCTAGCTACTTTAGCCTACTCAAACACCCTGCTCAATCAGAGGGATGCTATGTTAGCTAGCTAGTTTAGCCTACTCAAACACCCTGCTCAATCAGAGGGATGCTATGTTAGCTAGCTACTTTAGCCTACTCAAACACCCTGCTCAATCAGAGGGATGCTATGTTAGCTAGCTAGTTTAGCCTACTCAAACACCCTGCTCAATCAGAGGGATGCTATGTTAGCTAGCTACTTTAGCCTACTCAAACACCCTGCTCAATCAGAGGGATGTTAGCTAGCTGGCTATGACTCTCCATCACAACACTGGAACTCTTCCAAGTCAATGTAAGCTTTTAGTTTCACTCATCTGCTTACTGACTGTACACGGTAACGTTACTGCATGATTATGCGGGTTTACTAACTCCTTAGTTCTATTAGCTAAGTTGGGCTCCCGAGTGGCGCAGCGGTCTAAGGCACTGCATCTCAGTACTAGAGGCGTCACTACAGACCCTGGTTCGAATCCAGGTTGTATCACAATCTGGCTGTGATTTGGAAGTCAGCAATTGGCTCCACTCAAATTTTTCACTGCACCTGTGTGCACCTACGTTGTAAACTTTCATTTATAGACTAGGTTGTAGCAACCTCATGATGGGTAGAGGGAACATTTAAGTATCCCGTAGCCGCCTAAACCTATCGATGTTACATTGAACTGGGTGAATGGAATATGAATGACAGTCATCCAATGTGCTGTAATAGAAATAAGGCCATGATCATAAAAAATAAATAGACCTCCCTCATCTTAAACGGCACCGACCACCACTGACACACGTACATTGTAATATTGTTGTAAGGTTTTATTATAGATTTTGTGTTGTAGATATGTAGTGGTGTAATAATATATGATCTACTGTTTTATTTAATTATTATTATTTTTTTATTTTTTATTTTTTTAAATCTACTGTTTTATCTAAGTGCCTTAATGTGTGCCCCGGGAATCATAGCTGCTGTCACATAAACTGCAACCTTTATTTTACTGGTACATTTAAAGTTACTAGTAATATACTAGTAATATTGCAACTCTAGCCTTTTTACACGCTAGTTGCTTCAGCACTCAGCGGTCTCGTTCTGTGAGCTTGTGTGGCCTACGACTTTGTATCTAAGCCAAAGTTGCTCCTAAGCGTTTCCACTTCACAATAACAGCACTTACAGTTGACCGGAACAGCTCTAGCAGGGCAGAAGTTTTGGAAAGGTGGCATCCTATGACGGTGCCACGTTGAAAGTCACTGAGCTCCTCAGTACGGGCCATTCTACTGCCAATGTTTGTCTATGGAGATTGCATGGCAGTGTGCTCGATTTTATACACCTGTCAGCAACGGGTGTGGCTGAAATAGCCGAATCCACTAATTTGAAGAGGTATACACATATATAGTGGATGTGAAAAAGCTGCGTTTCTATGAGGAAGATAAGTGTTTCCAATGACATCATGCTTACTCATAATTGGTTAAAACCACATGACGCACATAAATTATGCAATTGGAAACCCTTATCTTCCTCTATTTCTTTACTACAGAACATAGAAACATGCCATTTTACACGTTGCTGTGGTGCTGGAGATGATGAATATGAAGTTGAGTGGAAACAACTGCGAGAAACAAGTTTTGGTTTATTTCATCATTTTATTTATTTTGGGAATGTCTGATTTGGATTCTGATTTGTCTTAACTTACCACGTCCACCATTTAATAAGCCAAGTCAACAAAGTCTGTTTTTCAACATCCATTGCGAATAGTTCCTCACAGTATCTGAAAAGTCTTTCCAACACTCTCCCGGCCTTGATAATTAGATAGATAGATAGATAGATAGATAGATAGATCCCCCGGGGGGGAAATTTCATTGTCAAGCAGCTACAACAAAAACACAGGGCAGGTGCAAAATGCCACAACGAAAGTACACAAAAGACAGATACACGGTACATGATACATAGAGCGGCAGTATGAAAAAGTATAGAAATACAAGATATCTGGAGTGCAAAAAAAGCTATAAAAAGACATTGCATAGTATGAGTGGTTGGCTGAATATGTACACTATACGTTGGTGGATGTTGGATGGTTAACTATACTATACAGGTCGATGGCAGAGAAATACTTCAGTAGCTAAAAATGCGTATGATATGAGCGAGGGTAATAATAGTTTACTTAATAGACAGACTGGGTAAATGAACAGGTAAGTGAATATTTTGCATGGTTAAATTAGCTGTACAGTTAGGTATACAGTTATATTTACAGATAAGTGAATACTTGCATGTTTACACAAACTGTACAGGTAAATGACAGGAAGAGATACTTTAATAGCTAAATGTGTGTATGATATCATTTGGGGTAATAATAGTAATTCCCTTAAAATACAGTCCTTAGTGCGCAGGGTTTAATTACAGACAACTGCACTTATTGCACATTCGATATACTAAAAGCAATGAGAAAAGGTGCAACTGGCAGGATACTAATATGCATTCCTGAGTGAATGCCTACGTCCAATAATTACTAACAATATTGCATGTGATATAATATAACAACTGTACATGAGTATGTATATACAGACCTGTATGAATAAATAGGTCCTGAGTGGATGAGTGCTGACGGACCAGAGTTACTCACGGATGGATGCATAATTGTTAAACTAGGTCCTAGCACCCCAACAGTTCCAGATCTATGTTGCCGACGGCACGGCACCCCGGTGAGGCATTATATAGTCTCATAGCCGCCGGCAGGAAGGACCTCCTGTAGCGCTCTCATGCACACCGTGGTGGGATCAGTCTGTGACTGAAAGTGCTCCTCTGAGTCATAACCATAGCGTGCAGAGGGTGGGTGACGTTGTCCATGATGGCCAGCAGTTTGGCCAGGATCCGTCTCTCCGCCACCTCCTCTAGAGTGTCAAGGCTCATCCCCAGGACAGAGCTAGCCTTCCTGATCAGCTTATTTACCTGAGAAGCATCACCGGCTTTGATGTTTGCTCCCCAGCACACCACTGCAAAAAAGATGGCACTGGCCACCACAGACTGGTAGAAGGTATGCAGTAGTTTACTGCACACGTTGAAGGACCTGAGCCTCCTCAGAAAGTAGAGTCGGCTCTGGCCCTTTTTGTACAGGGCCCCGGTGTTACCAGCCCATTCCAGTCTGTTGTCCATATGGACACCCAGGAACTTGTATGACTCAACCATTTCCACATCCATCCACATCCATTACCAAACCTCTGTGTGAAAGAGCAACATATTATGAACCCATATGTCCAGTATAAATGTCATAAAATACCTGAAAATGTTTCCCTAGCGAAAAAATAGCTGTCTGTCCCAAGCTCACTGGGGCGGGAAACTCTGATTGGCCGGAATAGGCAAGTTAATACGATGTTGCGAGTTCGCTAGCGCCGGCTTCGGGCTGGATCCATTTGGATTCATACAATGCACTTCACTAGCGATAGGTCAAGTCAAGACGGATGGATAGAAAGGGAGGTAGACGGGCGGAGTAGAGAGATGCATGCGAATGAAATATATTTATTTTGTTGTGTTTTTTAATTGTCAGCGTTAGGCGTGTGTATTTTACTTAGTTGACGATGGAAGTTATAAGCCTACTGCTGCATTTTCCTATAGGCTATCTCTGCGTTCCATGCGCTCATTTCTTTATTCGCCAGTGGATCACTGTCTATCAAGAGGTTGGTGCTCTCCCATTAGCCACATTTTCACTTTTAGATTTTTATCATTTTAATTGTGATTTTTATGATTAACCACGTGACAATGATTTTGAGAAACAAAACTGTTAAAATGTGCGTATGAAAATCAGAAATAAGAAATAGGTTAAAATACCAGAGATTCTCACGTGGCCCACTGTATTATTGGGCTAATAATATCAGCCAATAGGGTTAACGTATACTGAACAAAAAATATAAATGCAACATTTACAGTGTTGACTGGGAATACGGATACGCATCTGTTGTGAGGCCGGTTGGACGTACTGCCAAATTGTCTAAAACAATTTTGGAGGCGGATTATGGTAGAGAAATTAACATTCAATTATCTGGCAACAGCTCTGGTGGACATTCCTGCAGTCAGCACGCAAAATGCATATAGCCTACAGGTAATTTTTAATTGAGACCAAGCACATTTGACCTCGCACAACCAAAACTAGAGGAGAGGTAGGCTACTGAACTTGAAGCAGAATCATCCTATGAGAGTTTGTGTCGTTTACCTGTACAGTTAATGTAACCATGCAAATATTCACTTACCTGTACATTTAACTGTACAGTTAATTTAACCATGCAAAATATTAACTTACCTGTTCATTTAACCAGACTGTATATTAAGTAAACTATTATTACCCTCACTTATATCATACGCACATTTAGCTATTTAAGTATTTCTCTGCCATCGACCTGTATAGTTAACCATGGAAATATTCCTTATTTATCTATATCAACTTCCAATATTTGTATCATTTTTTTTACACCTAACACTCTTAACAATGTATAGTTTACATATTCAGCCAGTCACCCATACTATGCAATGTCTTTTTAAAGCTTTTTGCACTCGACTTTTATTTTTATGCTTTTTCATACTGCCGCACTATGTATTGTGTATCTGTCTTTTGTATATTTCGTTCTGGCATTTTGCACCTGCCCTGTGTTTTTTCGTAGCTGCATGTTGAAGAAATTTCCCCTCGGGGATCAATAAAGTAAGTAAGTACCTACCTAATAGTGTGACAGAGGGGATTTTAATACACTAGCGCATTCAAAACAGAAAGACAACCGTTCTAAATTAATCTGTGAGATTGCAGCTCTCTACTCTGATGCATTACAGCCTTAGACAGAGACTATGTGTTTGTTTTGAGGTTGACTGACACTACTCTCTGCCCGTCACAGGTTGCCAAGCTGAAACACCAGCTGCAGCAGCACCGCCCCAAACCCGGGGCATCGGGGGGCAACGAAAAGGTCCGCCACCACAACTACCTTCAAGGGAGCTACTCCCCAGGCACCACACAGGTATGACACCCACACTCCACCATTGGTGGTCTTTGTCCTGAATCTGCTCACTTCATTCATAATTGGTCCAAACGCCTGTCTCTGGATTGCATCTTCAAACTAAGGGCAACCATGGCGTCAGTGACAGAGAAGGAGAAGCGTCCATTCATGTATACGGGTACAAGAGCTACATTTTCAGATATTACCTTTCTAATTTTGTCAGTCGTTTTGATTTCAAGTTAGTGTACTGTTAGCTAGATAGCTAATGTTAGCTGGCTCACTAGCTAACTTTACATGTATTATCTGTGTAGTAATAATATTGGTATCGCAGAGCCATTTGCATTGCTAACTATGGCCTAATGTTAGCTAGCTCACATTGAACCTGGTTGGTTAGCTACCTACAGATTCATGCAGGGTAGTAACGTCATGAGTTTGGGTTATGGTTCATTGTTTAGCTAGCTAGCTACATGTCTAAACAAAAGACTCCCCTATGCAAGTAACCATTTCAATAGAATGTTTATGATGTCACTGCGACAGCTGTCGATAGACGTAGGTGGTAAATTCGCTGTGGCTATCTACTCCGAGCACAGAATAACTGACGAAATTGACAAACGCTCAACACCCGTTTGAATATGGCTGGTGTCAGTAAACGTTGGCAAAAAAAGTGTAATTAAATTGTTGCCAGTAGCACAGTTGCAGTCACCAACGCTCTGGATATCAAAACAGCCTAACCAGCTCTGCTAGGGTGAGTAAAATGGTCAGAGTGAGGTGTTCTCTCATTTGTGTCTGGAAGAAGCCAGCAAGCTAGCCAACGTTAGCTAGTAAGTTTGACTGCTGTTGTTAGGTCATAACGCTCGTATTAACCCTAATCCTCGACCAGAGCGAAGAGTGTGCTCTGAGCTCTCCAAGAGCGAAATGCTGAGTTTACGAACGCACCCTGTTAAAACAGCCAGCTTCAGTCAGCTGATTCTAGCCATCCCTTCTGGTAGGCTGGACACGTGAAATTTTTGACAATGTTTTTTTCTGATAAACATTAGTTCATTTCATCCGCCGTGGAGCCCAGTTTCATAATATTACAATATATCCCAGCTGCTTATCGTAGTTTTGAAGTAATCATGCAAAAACAGGCCTTATTTTAGGGTATTTTTTACCCTGCCAGCTCCTATTAGTTTTATTGAGCAGCGTGGCACCAACTCGCCTTCCGAATGCTATATTACCAGCCCATTGTTCTATGTCACAATGCCTGCTTCGCTATCTACACACTACCCTATAATAACAAAGTGAAAACAGGTTTTTAGAAATGTTTGCAAATGCATTACAAATTACTAACAGAGATGGCTGTTCTGGAAACGTTTGTGCTTTTCCAATAACTGTTTTCTGTGTTCATCCAAGTGACTGACTGAACGAATCCTCACTATCAGTCGCTGCAATTTGGCAGTACGCCCCAGGACTTTGTTTTTAGAACAAAATGTATCTGTTTCAAGATCTCAGCTTAGAGAGAAGAAGCCTTGTGAGGCATTGGTCTGTCACATGTTATGAACAGGTATTAGTCGGTCACATAAATTAAACAAAACGGTAATTAATGAATTATTCTAAATCTAGATCTAAATCATGCAAATCTAACATTTACTGGTGCATCGAGTTTGTTGGAACCTTTCCAGCGCGCTGACAAACTATGATTAACAGTTGACAGTGCATGTCCGAGCAAAAACCAAGCCATGAGGACGAAGGAATTGTCCATAGAGCTCCGAGACAGGATTGTGTCGAGGCACAGATTTAGGGAAGGATACCAAAAAAATGTCTGCCGCATTTAAGGTCCCCAAGAACACAGTGGCCTCCATCATTTTTAAATGGAAGAAGTTTGGAACCACCAAGGCTTTTCCTAGAGCTGGTCGCCGGGCCAAACTGAGCAATTGGTGGAGAAGGGCCTTAACCTGTTGGGTTTTTCACACTTAAGTTTCTCGTGTGTATCAAGAATGGTCCACCACCCACAGGACAAGTGGGGAGTGCAATGTATTTTAGGAAGGTTTTATCTGTACTTATGAAGTCATCATTATGTTAATTCTGGGACTGTGCACATTTTTCAAGCCATATATTCTCTTAGAGGCAATCAGCAGTTGCAACATCAATTTTTGGACTTATAAATTAATGCTATGTACCCATTGATTCTTGAATAATATAAGCTTGTGTTACTCCAATGTTTGTAAACATTTTAAATGAAACATTGTATAGCCTCAACATGGTTGAAACTATACGTTTGATATCATGGATGATCAGTCCCTGCATCCATAGCTCAGTCTATGAATTTGATAGTGTTTCCATTTCTTCAGACCCATCCCTCAGCTTTCTACAGAAACCGGATTGGTGGACCACACAGTCAATTTTACAGAACTGGGTGGTGGACCACAGTCAATTTTACAGAACTGGGTGGTGGACCACACAGTCAATTTTACAGAACTGGGTGGTGGACCACACAGTCAATTTTACAGAACTGGGTGGTGGACCACAGTCAATTTTACAGAACTGGGTGGTGGACCACAGTCAATTTTACAGAACTGGGTGGTGGATCACACAGTCAATTTTACAGAACTGGGTGGTGGACCACACAGTCAATTTTACAGAACTGGGTGGTGGACCACACAGTCAATTTTACAGAACTGGGTGGTGGACCACACAGTCAATTTTACAGAACTGGGTGGTGGACCACACAGTCAATTTTACAGAACTGGGTGGTGGATCACACAGTCAATTTTACAGAACTGGGTGGTGGATCACACAGTCAATTTTACAAAACTGGGTGGTGGCCCACACAGTCAATTTTACAAAACTGGGTGGTGGCCCACACAGTCAATTTTACAAAACTGGGTGGTGGCCCACACAGTCAATTTTACAGAACTGGGTGGTGGACCACACAGTCAATTTTACAGAACTGGGTGGTGGACCACACAGTCAATTTTACAGAACTGGGTGGTGGACCACACAGTCAATTTTACAGAACTGGGTGGTGGACCACACAGTCAATTTTACAGAACTGGGTGGTGGACCACACAGTCAATTTTACAGAACTGGGTGGTGGACCACACAGTCAATTTTACAGAACTGGGTGGTGGACCACACAGTCAATTTTACAGAACTGGGTGGTGGACCACACAGTCAATTTTACAGAACTGGGTGGTGGACCACACAGTCAATTTTACAGAACTGGGTGGTGGACCACACAGTCAATTTTACAGAACTGGGTGGTGGATCACACAGTCAATTTTACAAAACTGGGTGGTGGCCCACACAGTCAATTTTACAGAACTGGGTGGTGGACCACACAGTCAATTTTACAGAACTGGGTGGTGGACCACACAGTCAATTTTACAGAACTGGGTGGTGGACCACACAGTCAATTTTACAGAACTGGGTGGTGGACCACACAGTCAATTTTACAGAACTGGGTGGTGGACCACACAGTCAATAAGCACAGCAACATATCAGAGGAAGTGAATCAAGTAGGTGACTAGTGAGGCAACAGGAAAGTGACTACCACTACTCACTTCTGCTTTCTGCACCAGCAGTGGAACACACGGTTTCCGGTGCCAACCTGTAGAAGTGGGTTGTGTTCATTAGGGCACACGGCCAAAACATTTTTTTAAACGTTTCACAACCAACAAAAATGTGAATTTCTTAATGGTCAAGCTAGTCCTGCCCTGTTGGTCTGTTTCAAATGTTTAAGATACGAGTGCATCAGTCCGCAGGACCCCAAACCGATCCAAATGTAGCGTGCATCAGTCAGAAAATCTATTCAAATGTTACGAATTGATTAGCAACTTTCATCGAACTTGTGAATTAAAAAAAACAAACAATTATAATACATTCTACAATTGGACAGTGGATGAAGATACTCAACTTTTTAGAATTTTTATAACCCATCAGATATTAACTGAATTATAATGCATCAAATATTTTATCAACACGGACAAATAATGGAGTTCAGGGATTTTGGTGGGAATTCAGGTATTATATTTGTTTTAATTGCATTTTCCTTTTCTTAACGTACTCCATGCATACATTTTCTTATTGTGTATATGTTAAAATAAAGACAATTATATGTGCAGAATTTGCACATACCAACCCTACCAACGTTCACCTGTGCTGTCTAGACTGCCTCTAATTACTGTTGTCAGGTTCTCTTTTTTTTTTTTTTTTTTAAATCAACACGCTCTACACATACTTCACATTGTTTGCGAGATCAGACATAATATCACTAATCCAAGTGTTTTATTTTTCATAATTGCTTTCATTTCAGCGCATCTAATTTGTAAACATTTCAACTGTACTAAATTATTACAAAAAAATAAATAAAAATGGCACCCATCAAAATAAAGATGCCTTCTCTTTCTTTTGATGTAAGTGTGATGACAGTGCGTTAAATCCAAGATGGCGTTTTAGTGTTTCTTAGATACCACGGAAAGACGATGTACTCCATTGAGCCCATTTTATGTTTTGACAGGTCATTACAAACATCTCCTCTGTTGAAATGTCAACGGGGGGGAAAATGACAGGCACAAGCAAGAGTATGAGCGAGTCGCAGGAGTAAAAATTAAAGCAATCAATCAGTGAGATTTAAGTGACAAGTGGAATTTGCACCCATCAAACACAGGAAATGGATGGCTATGGAAGACAGATTCCTCAGGTGGGCGGGCATGTGCGTTGCTACGGTGATCTACAAGTGATTTTTTTTATGCCGAACAAACCCATGTTGCGCTGCTTTAGCAATATTAGGCTTTGATAGTTTTTACAACCAATGTAATTTGATAGGTTAGTTATCAAATGCGCTGTTTAAAAATGTTGTTTTACCCAAATACAAGTAAGCAATCAGAGACCACTCTCATCTGGCTATAGCTTACCTGCTGATCGGGGTTTCCGTTATATTTTATTTCTATTGCTTTACAAAATGTGTATATGGTCATTTTTAGATAGTCAGGGTAAAGTTGATCATTTCATAACAAGGACAGTAATCAGCCCGCAATAACATCTGCTTTAACACGTGTATGTGACCAATATAGATTTGAATCGAAGCGAGTGGAGAAGTGCTCACTCTGTAAAAACTTCTAAAACAGTCAAAACCATTACATTTTGAGACTGGGGGTGAAATTCAATATTGTGCAATATATAGTGCATTCAGATGGTTTTCAGACCCCTTCACCTTTTCCACATTTTGTTACGTTACAGCCTTAATCTAAAATTGATTTAAATAATGGTTTATCCTCATCAATCTACACAAAATATCCCATAATGACAAAGTGAACGTTTTTTTTAAAGTAAAAAACATGCCTATTTATTTATTATACGTTTTCAGACCGTTTTCAGACCCTTTGCTATGAGACTCGAAATTGAGCTCAGGTGCATCCTGTTTCCATTTATCATCCTTGAGATGTTTCTACAACTTGATTTGGAGTCCACCTGTGGTAAATTCAATTGATTGGACATGATTTGGAAAAGCACATGTCTGTCTATATAAGGTCCCACAGTTGACAGTGCATGTCAGAGCAAAACCAAGCCATGAGGTCGAAGGAATTGTCCGTAGAGCTCAGAGACAGGATTGTGTCGAGGCACAGATCTGGGGAAGGGTACCAAAACATTTCTGCAGCATTGAAAGTCCACAAGAACACAGTGGCCTCCATCATTCTTAAATGGAAGAAGTTTGGAACCACCAGGACTCTTCCTTGAGCTGGCCGACCGGCCAAACTGAGCAATCTGGGTAGAAGGGCCTTGGTCAGGGAGGTGACCAAGAACCCGATGGTCACTCTGACAGAGCTCTAGAGTACCTTTGTGGAGATGGGAGAACCTTCCAGAAGGACAACCATCTCTGCAGCACTCCACCAATCAGGCCTTTATGGTAGTGTGGCCAGACGGAAGCCACTCCTCAGTAAAAGGCACATGAGAGTCCGCTTGGAGTTTGCCTAAAGGCACCTAAAGACTGTCAGATCATGAGAAACAAGATTCTCTGGTCTGATGAAACCAAGATTAAAGATTCCCTACAGCGAAGCATGGTGGTGTCAGCATCATGCTGTGAGGATGTTTTTCATTAGCAGGGACTGGGAGACTAGTCAGGATCAAGGCAAAGATAAATGGAGAAAAGTACAGAGAGGTCCTTGATGAAAACCAGCTCCAGAGTGTTCAGGACCTCAGACTGGGGTGAAGGTTCACCTTCCAACAGGACAAAGACCCTAAGCACACAGTCAAGACAATGCAGCAGTGGAGAGACCTGAAAATACAGCGACGCTCTCCAGGGAGCTGACAGAGCTTGAGAGGATCTGCAGAGAAGTATGGGAGAAACTCCCCAAATTCAGGTGTGCCAAGCTTGTAGCGTCATACCCAAGAAGACTCGAGGCTGTAATCGCTGCCAAAGGTGCCTCAACAAGGTACTGAGTAAAGGGTCTGAATACTTACAGTACCAGTCAAATGTTTGGCCACACCTACTCATTCAACGGTTTGTCTTTATTTTTACTATTTTCTACATTGTCGATACATCAATACATCAAAACTATGAAATAACACATATGGAATCATGTAGTAACCAAAAAAGTGTATATTTTAGATTCTTCAAAGTAACCACCATTTTGCCTTAATGACAGCTTTGCACACTCTTGGCATTCTCTCAACCAGCTTTACCTGGAATGCGTTTCCAACAGTCTTGAAGGAGTGCCCACATATGCTGAGAACTTGTTGGCTGCTATTTGACCAAGAAGGAGAGTGATGGAGTGCTGCATCAGATGACCTGGCCTCCACAATCACCCAACCTCAACCCAATTGAGACGGTTTGGGATGAGTTGGACCGCAGAGTGAAGGAAAAGCAACCAATAATTTTCTTGAAAAGGAAAGGATGCCCATTCCTATAGTGAGCATGACCCTTCTATAGGCCTTCAACCCATATGCACTGCATTACGGTCCTTGCGCCAAGAAAGAAGGAAGCATGGAACCAAAACACACTTCAGAAATAGACCTACACTCATCAAAACATATGCAGACTACAAATAAGCACAGTGATAGTTATAATGCAAATTGTAAAATAGGCCAAACCTGAATTCATTACTTAATTAATTTGTGTTTGCTTGAGCCTGGTGCCGGATAGCCAGGATTCCATTGCTCTAGGTAAGCTCACTCAAGCACAGCTAAAGCTTTGAACGATTTCCACTACTATTTTTTTCTGTGCTTTGTCTGTGTGTGTGTGTGTGTTTGTCTGCTTGTGTGTGTCTATACTTGCATGCCAGCTTGTGTACCTACGCTTGCTTGTATGTCTATGCCTCTGTTTTGTTTACTCTATGCATTACACATACATTATGAATGTGTACTTTATATGGGGCTCCCATGTGGCTCAGCGGTCTAAGACACTGCATCTAGAGGCGTCCCTACAGACAACCTGGTTCAAATACAGACTGTATCACAACCGGCCGTGATTCGGAGTCGCACAATTGGCCCAGCGTCGTCCGAGTCTGGCCGGTTTAGGCCGTCATTGTAAATAAGAATTTTTTCTTAACTGACTTGCCTAGTTAAATAAAAGTTTAAATTAAAAAATATATATATATGTGTTTTACTGCCTTCCACTAATTGTCCTACGTAATATTGTAAGTCAATTTTGAAGTATGAATTTATTCTATCAGCTGATGCCACTGTCTCTCTCTCTCCCCTCCCCCAGTCCATCCCACCCACCCCCCTGTACAAGCTGACCCCTCGTCTACGCCGCAGCGTGGAGGGCCTCAACCAGGAGCTGGAGGGCATGTTCGTGTGCCAGCCGCCCCACCACCAGTGCTGGGTAAGACATTGACATGTTTTTTTTGTGCTAATTTCCAGTGGAGCAAAACAAAACTCACTCCTCAAGGGAAAATATTCTTTATATTGCGATATTCCATCGTGTTGTCGTAACTTTGCCTCATTAAAGTGCTGACTGCTATTTATTGAATAATTACCTACTACGTCTAATTATTGGATTTAAATGAATCCTGCAATAATTAGTTTATTTTACTTGAGTTGCTACTTTCCGAATTGAACTCAGATCTTTCGATCCTTATTTAATGTGTGTTGCCTTATCAATCTCTTTCTATACGTCGTAGACGTAAAGAGACAGAGATAGAGAGAGATCCCCCTCAATCCACTCAACCTCCTGAATGTCAAAGAAAATGAAAAATGTAGTAAAAGCAAAAGATATATAGAATATAACTATAACACCTTAATCATCTAATTGGACTATATTCTATATACGTCCATGGTCTTGGCTAAATGACTCTATCATGGCATTGTCTAATGCCATGTCCAGGGCGGTCTACTCTAAGGTGGGTAGTTAAGGCACCCTGACTAACAGACTATACATTGGGGCACTATAGGGCTGACCTAGCAAACCCTAATGGGTTTTCAGGATCTATTGCTAACCTTCCCGAAAACCGGGATTGCTTCCATCCCACTGGTGATCCTAGCATAAGACCTTATTAGATCTTCCATTGCGCCTGTGTACATAGTAGGTGCACACGCCAATGGACATAAGACCAAGGATAATGGTAACAGTCAGGATACCGTCCAAGAGCGGGTGACCGACCAATCTTTGGGTTTATAGTCAGTTGGGTCAACTAAAAGTGCCTCATTCAGTACGCTGAGATCGACAGTCATTGGTCCCTCATATTGAATTTGGTTTTGAATGGTTAGTGGTAACTCAAGGGAACGCTTAGCAAAAGCGTCAGGCATCTCAATATCTGTCGTCGGGAAGTTTGTATAGAGCTAGGTCGTCTATGTGGACAATCGCCCCCTCTGGTACCTTAACAAAAACAGTCTGATTGGGGAGGTTCAGTTGGGTGGTTGAGTCATAGCGTTCATAAGTCATAGTGGCGGACTGTTAGTTTGCTGTTAGTTTGGCTCTACAGCGTTCTTCGTTTTGGTGTTGTCACGCCAAAATCCCACGTTTTTTGGAACTGTTTTCAATCTATCAATATTTTCCAATTCAACAACCGGCAGCGTCAGTAAAAATCCCACTTCGTTACGATTAACATCAATGTGTATTGGAATCGCCGACCCCAGACTATTGGCCAAATGTGACTGCAATGGATTTATCGTCCTGGTGGTAGCTGAGGTCAGTATGTTGTGCACCATTGAGAGGGGCACTAGATATGAGGGGATTCTATTCATGGCCAAGTGGTCCATAGAAGAGCTAACATCACGGAGAAAATCCTCCAACAATCGAACCAATTGGACACGGGCATAGTCGTGGTTCATGACCTCGACTAGTAGCGTGTGAGTTCACCACCAGAATAGTGTCTTGGAGAGACATTCCCACATGCTGCAAGCTGAGTGCCTGTGATTTCATCTGTTGCTGAATAAGGGGCATCTCTTCAGTAATCTCCATAACATTTATTTTGACTGTGGCTAGACTGACTGCATTGACGGCTGTGGTACCTAGAGCAAATAGTGACCCTACAGCTGCACCTACTGAGAGTAGGGCCCCAATGAATAGTTTTTCTCACCTAGGTTCTGCTACTTCTGACTGCGTGATTGAACTTTTGGAGTTAGGCCAACATATGGGCAGTGTCTAGCTGGGCGTGCTTAACTTGCCTGAGTGGTACAGTCAGCCACGGCCCAACTCAGATGTGGTTGCTCCTTTCTACCCTGCCGGAGCTCCTCGGGTGGTACGCGATGTGGAGTTTAGATTTGACGCCCAGAAGCCGCCACAGTTCGGTCATTACCGCTGCCAAAAAGTGGGTTCCTCTATCGCTGTCCACGGTTTCTCCTGGCAGGCCGAAACGACTGAAAATGTGTTTGAGCAAAAGCACGGTCGTGGTTTCGGCTGTGTCATTGGTTGTGGGTCGGCCCTGACCCACTTTGTGAATGCGCAAGTTACTGTGAGGAGATACTTGTTGCCCCTTGTTGACTTGGCAACTAACTAAACTAAACACCCCCCCACGTACTGTGCCACATCTTGTTCCATGTGAGGCCAGTGGGCCACCTGTCGCAATGTTCTGCATGTAGCCTTGACCCCCTTTGGCCTCCACATGGCACGTCGTGGGCATGAGCTACCATCACCCCCCTCTATGATTTTTAGAACCACCCGTGTGGCGTCAGTTCCTGAAACATAAACTAGAAGGTAATCTACAAGTGTGAGGTGCTGTTTTGTTGCGTACAGTGAAGGCAAGTCGTGTGAGCCAGCTAGGAAACTGGGTGATTGACGGTGCAGATTGCCAGCTCTGACAAGTCGTGTTTCACCGCCGTCTGCAGTGTAATAAGCACTTCTGTGAACCAGCTGGTCTTGTTGCCTAGCTGAAAGTTGAGTGGTTTGCACGTATTGTTGTTGTGCCATACCAAGCCTACACCAGGTTGGAAGTGGTCCAGATGGCGGTAAGAACAGCCATCCACAAATGCCATGGGCATGCCAAGATACGTTCTCCTCGAAGTAGTGATTGTCCTAAGGCAATGGCGGAGCTATGGGGGTGGTGCGGAGTTGGTGTCATCGTCACCACAGCGTTGACACACTGTATAATCGCTTTTGAGTAGTTAACTACCACATCATGGCTTTGCAGTGTCATGAGCCAAGCCGCTATCCGGCTGTTGTATAACAGGTGACTACCTCATGAAGCTGGTTGAGAGAATGCCAAGAGTTTGCAAAGCTGTCATCAAGGTAAAAGGGTGGCTACTTTGAAGAATCTAAAATATATGAAATATATTTTGATTTGTTTAACACTTTTTTTGGTTACTACATGATTCCATATGTGTTATTTCATAGTTTTGATGTCTTCACTATTATTCTACAATGTTGACCAGGTCTCTCTTGAAAAATAGATTTTATCTCAATGAGAAAAGCCTGTATAAAGAAAAAAGATATAAATAGAAATTGTAAAAATAAAGAAAAACCCTTGATTGAGTGTCCAAAGGTGTGTGTGTGTGTGTGTGTGTGTGTCTGTCTAGTGGGTGTGCGTAAGGTCAGTGCAAGACTGTCAGTGCAGATAGTTTGGGTACCATTTAATATTGTATCGCATATATTTGATGAAAGTCCAATATGGTGGACCTTATAGGTCCTTGAGGCAAATGTTTCTTACGAGAAACACTTGTATACCATATGTTTTGTTGTTGTATGTGTAACAGGATGGCGGGGCTGACCCTTAGACCTCTTTTTAGCATAAATGCTAACAGTTTGAGGTTCACATCTGAATTGCGTGCCGTTTCAATGTTTGAGATCTCAACACCTGCTTCAGCAGACACCTTCCAACTAGTGCCCTCAAGACAGTCAATCGGTTTCAAGTTGACAGAGCAAAGATAAGTTGAGTTATTAGGGGTTTGACATTTTCTCTTCCTTACGTACCGCTTAGCTTTTTCCAAACTTAGTAGAGGCTGACAATTCACATTCAAGTCAATCAGATTCACAGTTCATGAGAAGTTAAGGTTTTATAAAACATCCGACAGGGCCGAAACATTTTCTATATGCTAGATACCGTTATACCAAGTTTTGTGGGTTTATGTCAAACTGGGCTGAGCCTAAGGATTTGTATTACTGCACCAACTATGGGCCAGTTTTTGGTGTCTGAGTAGCGGTGTTCATATTCTTCCATATTGTCTAAAAGTATCTGGCATGGGAGAATAACAAGAACTCCATCAGCTTCGCTGCCAGCACCCCTAAGGAGGTATTCACTCTTGTCCTGTTGTCCAGTGTATTCACTGCGTTCATTTCTGTCCGTCTCTCGTAGATTCTGGAGGTTCCTGACGGCCACAGGGCTCCAGTTCCACCCCAGAGCAGCAGCAGTGGCTCCCAGAGCAACCCCTCCACCACGCCCCTTTCCCTTACACCCTCACCCTGCTCTTTTTTCTCCCCCTCCATCTCCCCCTCTTCTGCAGAAGACCTACCCGTGAATAAGGACTCTGGTCAGTCTCTCCCTAATATAGCCCTGTAACAATATCAGTGCAGGGTTATGTTTAGTAAGGTGCACACAAACATGCAATGGAAAACTGTGTGCTTATTGGGCAGGTTCAGGGTGTACCTGCTGGTTTATCTGTTTCAAAACGTTATCTCCCTAATGAACAAGACCCATTTTGGTTTATCAACATAAAAGTGAGTAATACCAGTCAGGAAAAGCTAAATTGGCTATAAATGGTTGACCGTTTCCACATTAATGGTGCCTCTTTCCAATGACGTGATACAACTTTGATACAAAGTTTCCACTTGTTGTAGAAAACAAGTAGCATGAAATGCATGCACCAAAAACAGGGCACACTTTGTGAGAGATATCAGCAAGCTAGGCTAGCTAAACTGCAGCAAAATGGCTACCTTGCTGTCTGCTTGGCTAGCTAGCTGCTTGGCTAAACACAGAACATCAGCTTACTGTTCTGATTGGCTAGTCGCAAGTCTTGAGCTAAGATTTGACATGCTGAACCTTGGAAACTTCAGCAGCTGACATGAGACCGTTCAGATCAAGCAAACCTGTCTCGTCTCGTCTCGGCTGCTGTATCTGAACTTGGCTTCAGTGATAGGAATTTAAAAACACAGATATTGTATCTATTCTCTCACCACTCTTCAGGTGTGGCGGAGGGTGCGGAGCTGTGTCTCCTGTCTCCCCTGTCCTCCCAGGGTGGGTGGGAGCCGTCCCCCTTGCTGCTCTCATCCTCGCCCCGGCCCAACAAGAGCTACTGCTTCCAGAGGGAGCCTCCGGAGGGCTGCGAGAAGGTCCGCGTGTGTGAGGAGACCAGGTAGGTTCTCGCAAATACTCGGCCACGTATGAACAATTGTTTGATGTGCACAGCAACGTACATGCCCACACAAATGTAAAATACACACTAACGTGTATGTATGGGCATATGTATTCTTAGGCACATAGACAAATATAAACATTCTGACTTTTGGATGCATTTATTCCAAAAGGTTACGAACAGTAACACATGGCTCCTTCGATTGACTCTGTACTGACCCCCAGTGGTTTTCAAAGTTATTGGCGACTGGGTGTGTCAATATCACAGGGTTCATACGATCATGAAAATCTAGAAAAATTGTGTTTTCCAGGCCTGGAAAAGATTTGGAAAATAATAAAAGCCGAAAAGTAATGGAAATGTATTTAATAATTTCTGTTAATGTAATTGATTTATTTTATCAATAAAAAAACATCAACATATCTGCCAGAATCAGAATAACACTTTAGCCCGTCTGTGTTTGCGCGCATCATCTGCAAGAGTGCGAGACGAGTAGGCCGTAGCTCAAGGAGAGTCTGACGTTTCACCGACACTCACAGTTAAGGCCATACAAAGTTTATTTACTTATTTGAACGATTCATTAGATTCATTTAAACAATTATTTTGGATGAAACAAACAATTCACTTCACCATTGTATTAGTTGGTATTCGATTTAATTGCATTGAATCTAATCATATGAATCAAAATTATTTGTTGAAAAAATATTAGATGTCGCCTTTTGGATTATGTGAGTTAAAAACGTGTAGAAGCTTCCAGTTGATTTGGGGATCCAATGTATGAGACGTTGCAATAGATGCCTGCAAAGTAAACGCTTCTAAGGTGGCTAAGATAAATATGATTAAACTAGAAAAGGTCAATTTCATGAAAATTTGTGGGCTTGATTCAGCTGAATAAAATGTTTTGGCCTACCATAGCCATTTGATATATTGAATGAGTTAAGTGCCTTGAACAATGACAGGAGAGAGTACATGGGATCAGAGAGCAGCCTCCCAGTGTCGATACCTTTTTTTTATACTTACAGAGACGCCATCAATTGTTGGTCATGGACATGTGGTTAAAAGTCATGGAGAAGTCGTAGAAAAGTAGTTAAATTCCATCTATCAAAGTGTATGAACCCTGATATCAGGTCTATCACAAAGGAGAATCACAAACTATATACTATGTGTATATATATGTGTATGTATATATGTATGTATATATGTATATATATATGTGTTTGTGATTCTCCTTCTAACAACCCCGTCTCTTTCTCTCCCACAGCATTCCACACCTAGCCCAGTCCTCGCTCCTCTCCTCCTGCCCCGACCCCAACAAGGTGAACTTCACCCCCCACGGCGGCTCTGCATTCTGCCCCGTCAGCCTGCTCAAGCCTCTGCTCCCATCCATGGACCTGCTGTTCTGTGGCCTGGCCGTGTCCCCAGCCACGGGCTACTCTGGCCAGGGTGCAGCACCCTACCAGGCCCCCTTGCCTGGGTACCTGGGCCCTCACCCAGACTACCAGGCCCCCTCGCCTGGGTACCTGGGCCCTCACCCAGACTGCCAGGCCCCCTCGCCTGGGTACCTGGGCCCTCACCCAGACTGCCAGGCCCCCTCGCCTGGGTACCTGGGCCCTCACCCAGACTGCCAGGCCCCCTCGCCTGGGTACCTGGGCCCTCACCCAGACTGCCAGGGCCCCTCGCCTGGGTACCTGGGCCCTCACCCAGACTCGGTCACCACTGCCATGTAAAAGGGTATCCATTAAAGGGGGAAATGTCAAGGCAGCGGTATGCTTTCAAAACGACATTACACATCATGAGGACGTCTTGGTTACTCCCTCTAGCCTTGTTAAGTAAGAGTTCGCAAACTGGTTACTGTTGACCAAAAATGTCAGGGGAATCATTTTTTGGACAGTAGTTCCCGTTTTCATCATAGCTCAGATTTCCCTTTTCAAAGTGTCATTGGCTGTACACACAATCTTTTTCCTCGTGTCCGTATGACACACCAGCTGACTTTTGACCTTTAACCTTGGGTGCCAACCACAGTGGCTGCCACATTGAAAGTGGTCTGAAATGTATTAACTTGTGGACCAATAGCCACTGAGGCAAGTATACTTTTTATAAAAGGATCAATTTATTTGGTCATTTCTGTTAGAAAAATGTATGTAATAAGTGGAAGAAATAGAAAATGTATGAGGTCGGAGGTTATGTTATTTGCTTTTTAGAACAAATCGGTCCATAAGGGTTCCGAATCGCAACATAATTAGGTTTTCTGTGTTCGGATGGTACATATAGCACTCTGAGTCATTGGATTGTCAATGGCTATAGTCGTTATTGCAACAATGATGATCTTTCTTTATCGATGTCCATTAGTCACCATCTGATGATGCTCAAAATACACTGCATTGGTTCAGCATTTGGCATGATGGTGTAGGCTAGTCTAGTCATTTGACCAAACTACTAACTGTCTTTTATTCTCTGGAAGAGGAACGTTTCCTATGATTTTTCTAGGGGAAGATGCTTCACCCCTCACTTTACGCACATTGAACTCTCGTTTTGGATTTTAAGAGTCTGTTGGCCCACTTCTCTTTTTAATGGTGATTTGAGGTTTTCCCTCTCTTTGTATGAAAGCTGTCTTGGAAAAGCCGTACTCTTTGGAACTTTTAATGTTCCGCTCCGAATTAGTTTGTGCATTGTAGAAAAAGGCTGCTGTCAATATGAATTATTTAAGTTATTAGAAAAGGAGGCAAGAAATGCTCTTAGCCAAAATCTGGTTGCTTTTAGTATTTAAAGATATTTAAATAGAATTTCAAATTGAAATAAACTTGTTTAATGTGAAAGTAACATCCATGGCACACACATGCAGAGGTTTCTTCCCCCCCCCCCCCCTTATCTGAACCATCTTAGCATTTTCAAACAAAGCATGACAAGTCAGTTTGCCACATTCTGTGTTAGGTGGAACACGGCTTTTTCTTGCTTGCATGCTTTTTTTTTTCTAATAGCCTAGTTTATATAGGTAATAAGATGATCGTCTTAGTGACTTTCCTTTCGCCCTGCTTTTCATCATCATGGTGAAAGAAGACATTTCTGTTGTTTAGTGCCCCCTTTATTTATTTTTTCTCCAAATAAGACGATTTTTACGTGTTCCATTTTTTTTTCTCCAAATAAGACTTTTACGTGTTAATCAGAGCATAGCTCTTCTAAGTGTGTGTGTGTGTGTGTGTGTGTTTATAGCTCATTGAGGACTCTCACAACACTGACTACCTAACCAGGTTAAGTGGTCTAGTGATCATCTGATCTCACTGGTAAATGTTGATGATGTTCTAGGATGTTTTCTTATCCAAGGTTACAAGATTAAGTTAATTGAGAATCTTTGCACAAAAGTCCACAGCTATTTTTCCAGTTGCAATTTCTATTTTTCTATTTTGTACTTTAGAGTAACATTGTTTCGGTGTATATGAATGTATTTTGGTATATTTATCAGTTCTCTACAACATAAGCTGAAGAAGGGGGCGGGGGGGGGGGACTGACAAGCAAATTGTATTGGGGGAATTTTTATGCACTTCAAGGAGAGGGTTTTATTTGGCGGCTGTATTTTATTTGTGTATATAACTATACAGAAATGTGTTTCATGTTATAGTTGTTATTCAGAGAGTTTTTCAATGTTTTGGGGGAATTTCCCAGGTCTCTCCTCACATCTTTTCTATGGTTACATCCCAAATGGCACCCTCTTATGGAATAGGGTTCCATTTGGGACTACTTGGTTCCTATACAGGCGATTGACTGTAAAAGAAGGTGGTCTTTAGATTATAGACACTTCTTTTACACTGCCTAACCATTGTACACTGACTACATTTTGCCCCCTGTAACGTTCGAAGCTCACGTTTGGTTCTCCCATTTATTAAAACCGATATTTGGGGGGTGAACGGATCATCCAGCGCTACAACGGTGATTGCTTTCATAGCCAAGACGCTGAAAAACCACCCAGCCAGTAAGTGTTCACAGCATAGATGGTATGGGTTCTGATCAAACCGCTGATACCTTTCGAAAAAGTCGGTTTCGGAGTAGTGGCTGCTCCGCCACCTGTTAAGCGCGCGCCGACATACGGTCACATAATCAATTGGCTACAATCAATGAAAAAGGAGTCTTAACAAGTACGCATTTTATGAGATTTGTGTACTTCAATGGCAGAAGCAATCCAGTAGTCTCAAAGCCCTATAATGTTGCTGTATAACGTTCGATTTTTTTTTCCATAGGCATATTGATACTAGGCTACAATAAAAAGTGTTTATCTTTAAATTGCTGATTATTGAAAAGTCAAATGTAGGTATAGGCCAACTGCACTAAATTATACAGGGCTACATACACTCACTGGCCACTTCATTAGGTTCACCTTGCTAGTACTGGGTTGGACCCCCTTTTGCCTTCAGAACTGCCTTAATTCTTCGTGGCATAGATCCAACAAGGTGCTGGAAACATTCCTCCGAGATTTTGGTCCATATTGACATTTAGATTTGTCGGCTGCACATCCATGATGCGAATCTCCCGTTCCACCACATCCCAAAGGTGCTCTACTGGATTGAGATCTGGTGACTGGAGGCCATTTGAGTAACAGTGAACTCATTGTCATGTTCAAGAAACCAGTTTGTTTCATGGCGCGTTATCCTGCTGGAAGTAGCCATTAGAAGATGGGTACGCTGTGGTCATAAAGGGATGGACATGGTCAGCAACAATACTCAGGTAGGCTGTGGTGTTTAAACAACGCTCAATTGGTACTAAGGGGCCCAAAGTGTGCCAAGAAAATACCCCCCACACCCTTACACCACCACCACCAGCCTGAACCGTAGATACAAGGCAGGATGGATCCATGCTTTCATGTTGTTTACGCCAAATTCTGACCCTACCTTCAATGTCGCAGCAGAAATCGGGACTCATCAGACCAGGCAACGTTTTTCCAATCTTCTATTGTCTAATTTTGGTGGGCCCGTGCAAATTGTAGCCACAGATTCCTGTTCTTAGCTGACAGGAGTGGCACCCGGTGTGGTCTTCTGCTGTTGTAGGCCATCTGCTTCAAGGTTTGACATGTTGTGTGTTCAGAGATGCTCTTCTGCATACCTTGGTTGTAACGAGTGGTTATTTGAGTTACTGTTGCCTTTCTATCAGCTCGAACCAGTCTGGCCATTCTCCTCTGACCTCTGCCATCAACAAGGCATTTTCGCCCAGAGAACTGCCGCTCACTGTATATTTTCTCATTTTCGCACCATTCTCTGTAAACCCTAGAGATGGTTGTGTTGGAAAATCCCAGTAGAACAGCACTTTCTGAAATAACAACCATGCCACGTTCAAAGTCACTTAAATCACCTTTCTTCCCCGTTCTGATGCTTGGTTTGAACTTCAGCAGATCATCTTGACCATGTCTACATGTCTATGCATTGAGTTGCTGCCACGTGATTGGCTGATTTAGATAAATATGAACTTTCATTGTCTGCTTATATACCCCATTTATCCTATGTTTTTTAAATGTTGATTTGATGTGATAAGGCCAGATGAAGATCTATACTGTACCATAAACTTACACCCCCTTGCTGTTTATTTTATCAAGGACAACGTTACGGTGGGGTGAAAACCCCTAAAGGTTTTAAGCCTTTTTTTTATTTATTTAACCAGGCAAGTCAGTTAAGAACAAATTCTTATTTACAATGACGGCCTACACCGGCCAAACCCGGATGACGCTGGGCCAATTGTGCGCCGCCCTATGGGACTCCGAACCACGGCCGGTTGTGATACAGCCTGGATTCGATCCACAATTCTCGTCTGGGCTACCCTCAGACGAGAATTGTGTTTTTGTGTCTCATCTTTCCATAGAGGGGTCATATCAGGTTCGGACACTACAGACGTTTTCTTGAGAAGACCGATTTTTCTGGATGTCAACTGGTCTGACAAACACTGCAGTAAATGAAGGGGTTTAAACGGCTTAATGGTAGCTTCCATGTTATCTAAACATGCTATAACTGTCGTGTGTCTTGCTATGAATAGGCATATGTATTATTCTAAGATCAAAGCCATGTATCCTAGAAATTACTAGAGACCCTACAAAAACATACAAATCAATAAATGTTTTGAAGAAGACCCTACAGTAATGAAAAAGGTGTATTTATGGGTTTTGATATGATAATTTACATCTGCAAATTCCATCAAATATGATTTAATCGGTGGTTCTAGAAGAGATACTGTTTTCATCTTGATGTTGACACAGTGCCAGTGTGGAACTCCGTGGCATTGATCCTGTTACAGTATTTGATTTACATGCTATTTGAACCGCAGTCCACAGGTGCATGCCATGTATAGTTTTGAATGTCACCTAAATGTAAGTGTGGGGGAAAAACAGTCTCCCACGGGTGGGTAAACAAGAAAGTCCATAGCCAACCAAGCATGCTGGAGTCATGAGGCAAAATGCAAAAGAAAAAAATATACCGTTGTCACTCGACCCAACAGTACCTGTGTGCTGGAGGCGAACGAAAGGTGTAGTGTGGAGGGGCAGACAAGCCGGGGCAGACGGTGAACCGATCGCCAGGTGGAATCCAAGCAGCAGTGCAGCAGGCAACGGGAGTAGGTGTCACACCCACTTGGGAGAAGATTTTATTTCTGGAGATGATTTCTTGTAGAAAATGGCAGTGGATGGACTCTGAACAGATTCAAAGGCCTCTGGATTTGAGTGGGATAGCCTGCCTATTTTGTTGGGCTCAAAGGCTTCGACACCTCTCACTTCACACATCGGTGCTAATTGAAGTTGTATCTGGTCTGTCTCAGTTCCAGGTTCTCCGTGTTTGCCAGTTTGTTTGGAAGAAGATCATTACTCTTTCCAGGTAATATTGTCCAAAATCAGGTTGCAGGTTTGGAGTGTTGATCTGGAGTGAAGGTTATGTTGTGGAGGGTAGCATCCTGAATATGTCCCTGACGAAAAATCCAAGTTTATCTAAATCCAAAACTAGCCATTTGATTACCTGTTCAGGAGTCTTATGGCTTGGGGGTAAAAGCTGTTGAGAAGCATTTTGGACCTAGACTTGGCGCTCCGGTACCGCATGCCGTGCGGTAGCAGAGAGAACAGTCTATGACTAGGGTGACTGGAGTCTTTGACAACTTTTAGGGTCTTCCTCTGACACCGCCTGGTATAGAGGTCCTGGATGGCAGGATGCTTGGCCCCAGTGATGCACTGGGCCGTACGTACTAACCTCTTACTTTAAATTAAAAGAAAAATGACTTATTTGTGCCTTTTTTTAAATTCATTTTTAGAATTCATTTTTAGAAACTGGAGTTTTTTCAGTCTGTGGCTTCAGGTTCAATCGATGGTGCCTGGAGAGCAGGCCAGCAGTGGAGAATACCCTATCCACACTTGCAGAGCCACTGGGGATGCTAAATACCCTTTTGGTATTCAGCATCCCCAGTTGTTGTTTTTTCTTCTATAGGTAGGCCTAAACGTTTTTATGCAAAATAACCCAATCAAAATGGAAAGCTCCTTGAATGTGGGAATATGGCAGGCCTATTGGGCCAAAATCAATGATGGCCTATTGTACAGATAATATAATAAAAATGAACGAAACCTTTTAAGAGATCAGAATTTTTTAGTTTATAAATACTTTGCTACAATGACACATTTAGTTATCTACCCACATCGTTCCTTTATTTTAGCATGTGCATCTAGTAGGCCTAAGTACACCATCATCCTTTAGGGATAAGAGTCTTTTCAGATTCCACAATGATTCTTTAGTTGTGGACATTACGTCACCGCACACCCTCTCTAGCTCTTGGTCCTCATGTTTGTAAGTCACCTTGATTTAGCACCTGCGTGTTTATTCAACCCTTTAATAGTGTTTTATCACCCCTTTAATAGCGTGTTTTATCACCCCTTTAATAGTGTTTTATCACCCCTTTAATAGCGTGTTTTATCACCCCTTTAATAGTGTTTTATCACCCCTTTAATAGTGTTATCACCCCTTTAATAGTGTTGTATCACCCCTTTTAATAGCGTGTTTTATCACCCCTTTAATAGCGTGTTTTATCACCCCTTTAATAGTGTTTTATCACCCCTTTAATAGTGTTTTATCACCCCTTTAATAGTGTTTTATCACCCCTTTAATAGTGTTGTATCACCCCTTTTAATAGCATGTTTTATCACCCCTTTAATAGCGTGTTTTATCACCCCTTTAATAGTGTTTTATCACCCCTTTAATAGTGTTATCACCCCTTTAATAGTGTTGTATCACCCCTTTTAATAGCGTGTTTTATCACCCCTTTAATAGTGTGTTTTATCACCCCTTTAATAGTGTGTTTTATCACCCCTTTAATAGTGTGTTTTATCACCCCTTTAATAGTGTGTTTTATCACCCCTTTAATAGTGTTTTATCACCCCTTTAATAGTGTTTTATCACCCCTTTAATAGCGTGTTTTATCACCCCTTTAATAGCGTGTTTTATCACCCCTTTAATAGCGTGTTTTATCACCCCTTTAATAGCGTGTTTTATCACCCCTTTAATAGCGTGTTTTATCACCCCTTTAATAGCGTGTTTTATCACCCCTTTAATAGCGTGTTTTATCACCCCTTTAATAGCGTGTTTTATCACCCCTTTAATAACGTGTTTTATCACCCCTTTAATAAAGTGTTTTATCACCCCTTTAATAGCGTGTTTTATCACCCCTTTAATAGCGTGTTTTATCACCCCTTTAATAGCGTGTTTTATCACCCCTTTAATAGCGTGTTTTATCACCCCTTTAA
This sequence comes from Thymallus thymallus, assembly GCA_023634145.1. NCBI lineage: Eukaryota > Metazoa > Chordata > Actinopteri > Salmoniformes > Salmonidae > Thymallus > Thymallus thymallus. Next base: position 19,103,442 of record CM042386.1, on the reverse strand, counting down.
TAGCGTGTTTTATCACCCCTTTAATAGCGTGTTTTATCACCCCTTTAATAACGTGTTTTATCACCCCTTTAATAGCGTGTTTTATCACCCCTTTAATAACGTGTTTTATCACCCCTTTAATAACGTGTTTTATCACCCCTTTAATAACGTGTTTTATCACCCCTTTAATAACGTGTTTTATCACCCCTTTAATAGCGTCCCGAATCTGAACCAGAAAGAAAATGTTGCTCTGCTAAAACAGGTATTTACTTCAGTTTTGAACGGTTTGGGTTACATATGAGCGGTTTTCTGCATTGGAAAGGTGCAACCACAGACACAGAGCCATACTCCGTTTGTGTCTATGGCAGAGGCTCTGATATTACCATAAGAAATAAATGACTCTGGCTAAGCCTAATGGTAAGTAAAATTATATATACTGATTTCAAATAATACAAATGTAACAGCCTGAGCACACTGGACTTGAAACAATGATACAAATGTAACCATGTGCCATTTAAAGTATTATCTCACAGGCACTAGTGTTCCCAAGTCAAAATACCATGTGCAATCCACAGGCCACATTTATAAGTGATTTTAAAGAAATATAATCAAGATTAGAAAAGGTTTTGTCACACCTGAGAGTTCCTCAAGGCACACCGGTTAGAAACCACTGCCATAGAGTATATGTTCAGCAATATCTTGAAACATTTGCCAAATAAAAAATGTATATTTTCAATATTCAAACATGTATTTCCGAAAAGTTTTATTGAAATCAAAGTACTACTCATATTACAGAGCGGTAAAGCAGATGAAACAATATGGACTCATAAAATCTATCCGTATATATTCCAATAAAATGTTTTAGATACAAATGTCAAATATATGTCAACAATCCTTCCTCCAAAGGAACATTCTATGGATTCAATTGAATGAGAATCTGAAAAATCATGGTCTTTTTTTTTGTCCTGGTTTCGTGAGGAATCACCTATCGAGGTAATTGGTTGTGCTATTAGATGAAGCACAGTGAGTGATAGCACATTCAAATGTATAAATAAATAAAAATATATACTATATCTGACATTGTATTCCTATTTGAACTTTGTTTTGTTTTTAAATGGTTTAAAATGCAGTGATAACAAATTTAGGTGACAAACCAAATATCAGACATAGATTTTCCATTGGAATTTGTTTGTGCTTTTAGATGGTTGAAAGCATAGTGAAAACACATTTGGGAATTCAACAAACATTTGTCTGTCTTTTTTAAGTGGGTGAATATACTGTAGGTTGTAATCTCATTGATAAATGCCTCTACCAAATCTTACCCAATTGTCCACGTTGAAATTACTGGGTGTGTCCAGTGGGAAGACTCCAGAATCACTGTCCCGACACCAAACCCACCAAGAGGCGCAGGGACGAGGAACCTGAGGTAATCATCCCTGGCCGAAAGAGGACCAGAAACGCCTCAACAGCCCAGAGCCCGACCACCAAACTACAAAGAACCATAAGAAAAGGTTGAGGTCAAAGCACAGGCTGCAAGATAAACTTGATAGAAAGGTCAGTGCAGACCTGCAGTCTTGGTGATTAGGTTACGGTGATGGACAGGCAACGGTGTTAACATCAAACCCAGACCAGTCACGCCTTTTTTATATCAGGAATTCATTATGACCCATCGAGAACCGAGGCACATCAGGACATCACTCCATGACCTATTTCAATTGGTGACACGATGCATTGCAGATAAACAGTAAGCCTATACTTCATTCAGAATAAACTTACCCTATGACACTTATAACTATGTGTATAGTCACTGTACTGTGAAATGCATTTAAAACCATTTTGTCTCCTAGAAACATGCACATTGAGTTAATCTATAATAATGTTTGCCTTCAAAGGTTGTACTTTGATGAGATAGAATATTGTGTATGAAGAAATGTTAACGATTTTAAACTAGACCTGCTTATAACTGATGTAGCTTTCTTACAGTAATCCACCCACATCTGCATATTAGCATCATAGCAATCCCAAAGATTCTGATAACTAAGCCAAGATAAGAAAGATGGGTTTTTGCAATGGGAACCGCCTGAGGTGGGCAGAGCCAAGCATGAGCTAGCGAGATCCTATAGGCATGTTTTTGAATATATACGTTAGGGAACGCCTACTATTTGAAGTGCTTGTGTGCAGTGGCGATTTTAGCATGTAAATCTTGCTGGGGCAAAAAATGTTTTGGGGGAATTACAGTCTTCTCCCTGTACACCAAGTCAGAACTGTAGGATAAATAAAGGGGGCATATAAGCCGACAATGAAAGCTCTTACAATATTCCATGATTAAATTTCTCAAAAACAGGTTACAGCCTACATGTGCACCACCAAGTTAGAATAGTAGGCGAAATTAAGAAAATAGACAATTATTAGGGTGAGGCACATGGGCCACTAACAGCTTACTACACAACATACACTTAGAATTACTTTCTGAGCTACAGTATATCTCCCTGGCATATAACATAATTTATGTAGCAGCATGCAAGAAATGTTTGGACTCACCTTGTTGTGTTGTGCTCACTTGAACAGGCAAAAATCATGCTTCGTTGACAGCATGGCAAATGTTGAATGTTTATAATATTAGACTTGGGACCACACAGCCACTCCATTTAATAGCAGACTAATGATTGCTTTGCAATGCTTGCAGTTAGCCACTGATTCCTTCCAAACCACTCATTATTGAATTCACGATTTCCAAGTTGTTGTCTAATGTTTATGTCCAATGTCCGATGAGCACCGATACATTTTATCTATAATTTATTTTAATTATTTCGATTCATATGACAAGGATTAAAAATGATTTGCCAGTAGATTGTCGACTTGATTCATGATGATGACTGCTAGCTAAGATTTTGAAAGTATGATGTTGACATGATCAGTCCAATCAAAACTACTGTAGATATAACGTGATTTGACGTCATTTTATCTGTGGCCAATGACCTTGAGCCTTCTTGGATGGGCATTTATAATGTAACTCTATGCCAGCACCCAAGGGGCTTGAATTTTCAAAGTCTACATAGTGTCCCCAAGAGTGATAGAACACTAAGCCAATCACGGCGCAACACTCCGTATTTTCTGCTGGTTGCCCCACCACCCCAGAAAGCACTGAGCTAAGCTGAAACACCTGCATTTTGGAGAGAAAACAAAAAAGAGGCTGTGTTTGTATGCGGCTTTAACTCAATTATATATATATTTTATATTGTTTGCAAGCTGATATGTGATACGTATTAATGCCAAAATAACATGCAAGACAGGCATATTATGCCCCTCTCCTGAATGAAGGGTCGCCACTGCTTGTGTGCAAGAACTCAAATTCGCCCTTGCACTCCTTCTAAACAACACCGTTCAGGGTCACGTCTACAGAACTAAGTGCAGACATGTTGTATAATGTCGGCCCAGTTCCATCTTGCTCCATCTTCTCCCTCTGCCTGCCACTGAACGTCCTCTCATCACCAAATTTGGTGGTGTCCCAGTCGGCGACTTGATGCTTCAGGTTCCGACCCCATATGACACATCTGGGTTTCCCCATTCAGCTGTGGCAATCACTGAGGTATAAAGAACTGCAGACTGCAAGATGTCCCACCGCAGGTGGCGCCTTAATTGGGGATGATGGGCTCATAGTAATGGCTGGAAAGGAATACATTTTATCAAACACATGGTTTCCATTTACTCCATTCCAGACATTATTATGAACCATTATTATGAGCCCCCCCCAACAGCCTCCTGTGCTACTCACGTTCGCATACACAGACTCATGGACCGTCTGTATCCGGATTGCATCCGGTTTATACGGATCAACGTCACATGCGCACTAGCAGTGCGCACAGGGAGCAGCGCGAGCAGCGAAGACGTCATCACGTCATCCAAAAACACGGCAGACTTTGGGTGAATATATACAATTAATATCTTTGTGTTGAAAAAAAAAATCAGCATCAGGAACAATTATTTGAATAATTCAATGCATGTTTTGTGCACAAAGGTGATGACTAAAGTGTTTTATTAGGAATGGTCTAATCTGACAATCTATGTGGCCTATGGAAATTGTCTTTCTGGGCCGGGTATCAGCTAAACTGCAGGACCGAAGCAAGACTGTAGGAACAGTTCAAACTTGTTTCTAAACTGGAACCCTGGCTCGTTGGTGGCAAGCCTCTCAATTTTTGCATTTATGTTATGCATTTTCTTACTAAATCCACTAGATGACGCCCTTTCATTGTCCCCTTGCAATTCACTGTCAGTCTACAAAGGGCATGTCATGTATTTATGACTAATCTTACTATCTTACTATTTTTGACTAAATATGCGGTTATCTATATGAAGCTGGTTAAGCTTAATTTCAAATGACCTACAGCGTGAAACTAGGGTGAAATCACCAAACAAAGGTCTTGTAATTTTCACAAGATTGTGCTTGAATTCTAATGGACACAATAAAATGAACATCAGCATAGATGCAGTTTACATTGTATTTGCAGGGTAAAGTGACTAGACATCAGGATAGATAATAATAAGAGTAAAATAAAGAACAGAGTAGCAGCAGCATATGATGATTATATGTGTATGTGTTCATATTTAATTAACTATTTAGCAGTCTTAAGGCTTTGGGGTAGAAGCTGTCTCGGAGCCTGTTGGTCCGAGAGCCGATGCTCCGGTACCGCTTGCCGGACGGTACCAGAGTGAACAGTCTACTGCTTGGGTGCCTGAAGTCTTTGTTCATTTCTTGGGCCTTCCTCTGACACAGCCTAATATAGAGGTCCTGGATGGCAGGATGCTTGGCCACAGTGATGTACTGGACCATCCGCACCACCCTCAGTAGTGCTTCGCGGTCGAGGGCGGTGCATTTGCAAAACCAAGCATTGATGCAGCCAGTCAAGATGCTCTTGATGGTACAGCTGTAGAACTTTTTGAGGATCCGTAAGCCCATGACAAATCTTTTCAGTCTCCCGAGGCTTAGTTGGAAGGGTGGTTGTAGCCAACCTTGAACATTAACATTTGCGTAATTGAGTGGCTGCAGAGAGGGGAGACACTGCTATTAATTCGGATCCATGTGCAAATTAAATACACCCATATCTTAGTGCTTTAATCTTGGGCCATTGTAATTAAAGCGAGGGAATAGCTCACTCGGTCTGCATATTGAATTAAGATAAATTGGTCCAATTAAATGAAAACACTGACCCCCCCCCTAAATGTCAGCGTATACCAAAACCTGATTATTTTTCAGAAAAGTCAACTAGTAAAGTGCAACTTGGTGTTTAAATCAAGCGACACTGTAAACGTGTAATATTTGTCCTAAACATTGACATTAAGGCTGAGTTGCAGAGTTGTCTTGACTTCCACTCCTAAACTGTAGACAGCGCTGTTCAAACACATTGATTTGGCTGAAACCCAGCGATGGGAGTCTTGTCGATGTAGCAGCTAGCTAACGTTAACAACACAACAAGATCAACGCCAACACAGCCAGCTACAAGGTGAGTTCACCGACGAGACGGATTGTTACAAAGATTGAATGGAAATATGGAAGGAGAAACGATTTCCCGGAAAATAAACAACGAGTTGCAATCAGCAGCTTGCTACGTTGTGGGGTTTGGAAGTTAACGTTAGCTACCGCAGCTAGTTACCTAGCACCAACTTACTGGCTAGCAAACTGCAGGGGTTTAAAATGGGCTAATTTGTCAGCCAAGTCATACACACATGCCCTTAACATCGCCTCAGAGTTTTAAATGAATGAAAACAAGCACATTTCGCCATGTTGCAGTTCGCCAGCAAGGTAAAAAAACATTCTTACCAGTTGACGTATGGACAAATATGGCTAGCTCCAATTGAGCTAGCGTTAGCTAACTAACTTGCTCGTCAAGTTTTGGTGTTAGCCAACTGTCCTCGGCAGCGTTAGCTAGCTAGCGACCCACCTACACCTTTTAGTTTGGTGATAATGTCGTTAGCTACCAACGACCCACCTAAACCTTTTTAGTTTGGTGATAAAGTCGTGTGTGCTAGCTAGCGACCCACCTAAACCTTTTTAGTTTGGTGATAAAGTCGTGTGTGCTAGCTAGCGACCCACCTAAACCTTTTTAGTTTGGTGATAAAGTCGTGTGTGCTAGCAACGACCCACCTAAACCTTTTTAGTTTGGTGATAAAGTCGTGTGTGCTAGCTAGCGACCCACCTAAACCTTTTTAGTTTGGTGATAAAGTCGTGTGTGCTAGCAACGACCCACCTAAACCTTTTTAGTTTGGTGATAAAGTCGTGTTAGCTAGCAACGACCCACCTAAACCTTTTTAGTTTGGTGATAAAGTCGTGTGTGCTAGCTAGCGACCCACCTAAACCTTTTTAGTTTGGTGATAAAGTCGTGTGTGCTAGCTAGCGACCCACCTAAACCTTTTAGTTTGGTGATAAAGTCGTGTGTGCTAGCTAGCGACCCACCTAAACCTTTTAGTTTGGTGATAAAGTCGTTTTAGCTAGCTAACGACCCACCTAAATCTTTTAGTTTGGTGATAGTCGTGTTAGCTAGCAACGACCCACCTAAACCTTTTAGTTTGGTGATAAAGTCGTTTGTGCTAGCTAGCGACCCACCTAAACCTTTTTAGTTTAGTGATAAAGTCGTGTTAGCTAGCTAACGACCCACCTAAACCTTTTAGTTTGGTGATAAAGTCGTGTTAGCTAGCTAGCGACCCACCTAAACCTTTTAGTTCGGTGATAGTCGTGTTAGCTAGCTAGCGACCCACCTAAACCTTTTAGTTTGGTGATAGTTGGGTTAGCTAGCTAGCGACCCACCTAAACCTTTTTAGTTTGGTGATAATGTCGTTAGCTAGCAACGACCCACCTAAACCTTTTTAGTTTGGTGATAAAGTCGTGTTAGCTAGCAACGACCCACCTAAACCTTTTTAGTTTGGTGATAAAGTCGTGTGTGCTAGCAACGACCCACCTAAACCTTTTTAGTTTGGTGATAAAGTCGTGTTAGCTAGCTAGCGACCCACCTAAACCTTTTAGTTCGGTGATAGTCGGGTTAGCTAGCTAGCGACCCACCTAAACCTTTTTAGTTTGGTGATAATGTCGTTAGCTAGCAACGACCCACCTAAACCATTTTAGTTTGGTGATAAAGTCGTGTTAGCTAGCAACGACCCACCTAAACCTTTTTAGTTTGGTGATAAAGTCGTGTTAGCTAGCAACGACCCACCTAAACCTTTTTAGTTTGGTGATAAAGTCGTGTGTGCTAGCTAGCGACCCACCTAAACCATTTAGTTCGGTGATAAAGTCTTGTTAGCTAGCTAACGACCCACCTAAACCTTTTAGTTTGGTGATAAAGTTGTTAGTTAGCTAGCTAGCTACGAGCCTAATGTTAGGTCGTTCGTTGGATAGCTACTGTTAGTATGTGTGCTAACGTGAACCACTGTGGGTAGCTAGAAAGGATTGATTAGCCAGACATCCTCCCAACTTGTGGTGTGGACGAACATCTGCCATCAACTTTTCCTATAGTGGTCATTTTAATGTTGGCTAATGCACATTCCATTCTGCCTGTTTGAAATTGGCAAGTTTAAGATGGTGATTTTGAACACAGTGTAGCTGAGAATAAGCCTAGGAAAGGCATTCACTTTCAACTAGCTAGGTATCATGAAACATTCCATCTTGACAATATGACATTTAGAAATGAACTGATCTGTTGGACCTATATTCCCAAGAACATATTCTCTTCTCTAATTTCCTAGACCAGACAATTTATAAATCTCAATATGATCTCAAAACTGACCAAGGTCCCCAAATGAAGGGACAAATTAGGCCGGTAGCTCCAAATGCCAAAACATTTATATAAAGAGATAAAGGTGCTTGAAGAAAACATTTTTAACACCTGCTCTTTCCATGACATAGACTGACCAGGTGAATCCAGGTGAAAGCTATGATCCCTTATTGATCTCACTTGTTAAATCCACTTCAATCAGTGTAGATGAAAAGGAGACAGGTTAAAGAAGAATTTTCAAGTCCTGATTGTGTATGCGTGCCATTTAGAGGGTGAATGGGCAAGACAAAAGATTTGCATGCCTTTGAACAGGGTATGGTAGTTGGTGCCAGGTGCACTGGAACCTGCAACGCTGTTGGGTTTTTCACGCTCAAATGTTTCCCATGTGTATCAAGAAGGGTCCACCACTCAAAGGACATCCAGCCAACTTGACACAACTGTAGGAAACATTGGAGTCAGCATGGGCCAGCATCCCTATGGAACACTTGACACCTTGAAGAGTCCATGCCGCAACGAATTCGGGGGGTGGATAAAAGGGGCTGCAACTCAATATTAGGAAGGTGTTCCTAATCTTTTGTACACTCTGTGTATTTTCTATACACCACCATACCATGAGATATCCATGTCTTTATCACCGGAAATGATAAACTGTTGAGATTGGGTATAATTTGAAAAGATTACAAACAAGATTGTCAAACAAATTATTTATTTATTTAACATTTGTCATTGTTTTACCTTGAACACCACTTATATATATATATATATAAATAAAACTATTTTTGTTTTGCATATGTTGTAGCTTGGATCCTATTTTACGTTTGTTTTGTGCCCACCGTACAATTTAAATTTCAACTTTCAAATGCTACCACAGAGATGGTTGGAGGTCCACACATCAGACAATATTAGCTTGAATGGGAATATCGGTTTTAAATTATACTCTTTCTTCCATTGGAAAACTATTGCAATCTTTGAAAAATATAGATAATAGAATTGACATGTCCATTTCTGTTGACTTTCCACAGTGTATGGTCTGGCAGCCATCTTTGTGGCAGTAATTAGTACAAATATCATCAATGGTGTTCCAGCTAAATTGCAGTGGTCTGAAGGGATAGGTCCATTCTATGAATTATATTTCTATGATTGAAATGACAACAACCCTGTATTCAAAAGCATGCTGTGTTTAGATAGATTGGTACTTTATTGATCCCTGTGGGGAAATTACTTTTTCAAGCAGCTATGAAAAACACAGGGCAGGTGCAAAATGCCAGAACGAAATACACAAAAGAGAGATCCATAGTGTGGCAGCATGGAAAAAGTATAAAAATACACAGTCTGGAGTGCAAAAAGCTATAGAAACGCATTGCATAGTATGAGTGAATGACTGAATATGTACACTATACATTGTTATAGTGTTAGGAGAAAAAATTATACAATTATTGCATGTTGATATAAATAAAAAAACATATATACAGTCATGTGAAAAAGTAAGTACATCCCCTGGAAAGTTCTCTTTTTTTACATATTTGGACAGATGGATATGTCATCTTTACTTCCACACTATTGACAGATAAAGGTTACCCAATTTAACAAATCACACACACACAAAAAACTTTGAAAATGATGCAATTAAAATAAACAAAAATGCATTTTCCTTATGGGGGAAAAGTTAGTACACCCCTACCTTTACCATCACATAAAATGGCGTAATATTAGAATTAGGTACCAAAACAAGTGCAAATGATTAGAAAACATTAGAGAGAAAGTTAGGAGGGTCCAGCCTTCCATAAAGATAATAACATTGGTCTGGTTTGGTCTTAACCATATGGCTGTGTGGTAACACATCATTCAAAGATCAAAAGACCTACCCAAGGCCCTCAGAAGAAAGATTATTGATGCCCATGAGTCTGGGAGGGGTTACAAATCCATTTCCAAGCAATTCAAAGTACATCATTCCACTGTCTGACAAAAATTCCAGACCACTGGCAATCTACCTAGGACAGGTCGTCCCACTAAAGGCAGCTCAAGAGCTGACCGAAAGATGCTCATAGAAGTCTCTAAGAACCCCAGGGTAACATCAAAGGATCTACAGGCCTTTCTTGCCACAATCAATGTTGAAGTGTATGGGTACACTGTCAGAAAGAGACTGCACAAACTTGGCCTACATGGGAGGTCAGGAAGGAAGAAGCCTCTGCTCTCAAAAAATAATATCAAGACACAACTGACTTTACCCAGGTGTTGTCTGGTAAAAGTCAGTTGTCTGGATATTATTTTTTAACATCTTTGAATGATGTGTTACCACACACCCAAATGGTTAAGACCAAACCAGACCAATGTTCTTATCTTTATGGAAGGCTGCACTTGTTTTGGTACCTAATTCTAATATTACGCCATTTTATGTCATGGTAAAGGTAGGGGTGTACTAACTTTTCCCCCATAAGGAAAATGCGTTTTTGTTTATTTTAATTGCATAGCATTTTCAATTATTTTTTTTGTGTGTGTGATTTGTTAAATTGGGTAACCTTTATCTGTCAATAGTGTTGAAGTGAAGATGACATATCCATCTGTCCAAATCTGTAAAATAAAAGCGAACTTTCCAGGGGTTGTACTTTTTCACATGACTGTATTTCCATGGTTAACTATACAGGTCGATGGCAGGGAAAGATACTTAAATAGCTACAGTTGAAGTCGGAAGTTTACGTACACCTTAGCCAAATACATTTAAACTCAGTTTTTCACAATTCCTGACATTTAATCCTAGTAAAAATTCCCTATTTTAGGTCAGTTAGGATCACCACTTTCTTTTAAGAATAATAAATATCAGAATAATAGTAGAGATAATGATTTATTTCAGCTTTTATTTCTTTCATCACATTCCCAATGGGTCAGAAGTTTACATACACTCAATTAGTAATTGGTAACATTGCCTTTAAATTGTTTAACTTAGGTCCAATGTTTCGGGTAGCCTTCCACAAGCTTCCCACAATATTTTTGGCCCATTCCTCCTGACAGAACTGGTGTAACGGAGTCAGGTTTGTAGGCCTCCTTGATCGCACAAGTTTTTCAGTTCTGCCCACAAATATTCTATAGGATTGAGGTCAGGGCTTTGTGATGGCTACTCCAATACCTTGACTTTGTTGTCCTTAAGCCATTTTGCCACAACTTTGGAAGTATGCTTGGGGTCATTGTCCATTTGGAAGACCCATTTGCGACCATGCTTTAACTTTCTGACTGATGTGTTGAAATGTTGCTTCAATATATCCAAATAATTTTCCTTCCTCATGATGCCATCTATTTTGTGAAGTGCACCAGTCCCTCCTGCAGCAAAGCATTAGCACCTTTCGCACCAAAGTACGTTCATCTCTAGGAGACAGAACGCGCCTCCCTGAGCGGTATGACGGCTGAGTGGTCCCATGGTGTTTATACTTGCGTACTATTGTTTGTACAGATGAACGTGGTTTTGGTTTTGGCTGATTTCTTTTGATTTTCCCATGATGTCGAGCAAAGAGGCACTGAGTTTGAAGGTAGGCCTTGAAATACATCCACAGGTACACCTCCAATTGACTCAAATTATGTCAAATAGCCTATCAGAAGCTTCTAAAGCCATGACATCATTTTCTGGATTTTCCAAGCTGTTTAATGGCACAGTCAACTTAGTGTATGTAAACTTCTGACCCACTGGAATTGTGATCTAGTGAATTATAAGTGAAATAATCTGTAAACAATTGTTGGAAGAATTACTTGTCATGCACAAAGAAGATGTCCTAACTGACTTTCCAAAACTATAGTTTGTTAACATGAAATATTTGGAGTGGTTGAAAAATGAGTTTTAATGACTTCAACCTAAGTGTATGTAAACTTCCGACTTCAACTGTGTCTGACCTAATATTTAACACTAGACAGAGTAGCCTGACTGCAAGAATAAATAAGAGAAAAAAATGGGAGGGGCCCATAAAGACCCACATGGTTGAGACATTCCCTGCACTCCGTTATAAACTATGAAATACTGTATTTCCCCATAGCCTATTAAATGTTTTCCCAACTCAAATAATATTAGCCTATAAGAAAACAGAATACAAATAAATACATAATACAAGCATATAATTTGTTTTTAGGGGCTCCCAAGTGGCGCAGTGATCTAAAACACTGCCTCTTAGTGCTAGAGGCGTCACTTCAGACATCCTGGTTCGAATCCAGCCGGCCGTGATTGGTTCTTAAGAAGAAGGGGTCACTTCAGTATTCAATGTGGACTGAACAATGTTCCGTGGTAGATTTAGCCTACTTCTTAGGCCTTGGGTCCTTCTGTGTCTCACTCCTTCTGGGCCCAACAATTTGCCACGTGGTTTGGCATATTTTGTTGGTCCCGGTCCTCGGGTCTGGAAGGTGGTGTAATGGAGCGCAGGAAGGACTCGGCATCAGGTACAGATACAAAGATGGCGGTCTTGCTCTCATGGGTGACGTGCAGCTTGGCAGGAAACATCAGAGTATGTGGATTATCTCTTGATCCCGTCGTAACCTTTTCTTTTCCTCAGCAGCTCTGCAGAATAGTCATCAAAGATAGATATGCTCTGCAGAATAGTTTTCCCTTCTCGACAGCTGCATTATCTACTGTTTTGAAGTTGAGAAGGCGCACAATGACAGCGCTGGTCCTCTGTGTGTCCTTCCCTCCGGGCCTGCTCTGGGCTGCAGGTGCGGTTCTGTGGGCCCCCTCTATGACCAGAGGTGTAGCAGCATCGATTTCCAAGACCTCCCTCAGCATCTTGTCCACAAATGTAGACATTTTCTGCCCCCTTTCTGCATTGGTTTAGACTCCAAAAATTATAATATTATTATGAAGTCTCCCTTCTTTTTCGATTCCTCTACCTGACCCATCAGTTGTTAGCTTTTCTTCATGTTCCTCATGTTTCTTTTCAATGTGGGTCATCCGTTTTATAATTTGTCTCTAGAGTAACCTTCATGCCATCGATAGAGATTTGCATTTTGCTGAGTGAGGTGGCTGTTTCTCGTCGAAATAACTTCTTCCATGAGAGATGAACCTCCACCATCTCTGTTTCGGCTGTGATGGCGGCCTCTACCTCCATGTGGAGTTGGGCTCGGTGAGCGACTTAAACGCGGTGAACATAGCAAAGTATCTTCTCTTTGATGCCGTCTTTCACTTTAATATTTATCTTACTCATTACCAGTCCGATTTAGAAAGTCAAATATGTACTTATAACTCGTGAAGTTTAATTTAGGCCAAAATTGTCACAGGGCTTGATCAGCACACAGCCTTTCCCCAGAATTCCATGCAGGATCTCCACCCATACCTTTAAAAAATAAAAAGGTATCTGTGACCAACAGATGCGTATCTGTATTACCAGTCATGTGAAATCCATAGATTAGAGCCTAATGAATTTATTTCAATTGAATAATTTCCTTATATGAACTGTAACTGTAAAGTCTTTGTAATTGTAGCATGTTGCGTTTTTATAGTTGTGTTCAGTGTTGCAGTAATGGTACTTAAAGGATAAAACAAAATAAACTGTGGTGTACATTCATGTAATAAACGTATTGTTCCCTTTATCGTTATCACGTAAATTCAGCCAATTTATCTTGACATGGATTTTTGTCCTTATCGCCCAGTTCTACTGTGCGTGGTCCATATTATCAGGTATGCAATTAGAAATTAGCTTTATCACCTGTAGCCCACCTGATGGCACCATAATGGCTGTAAATGGGCGACCCCATGCTTCAGCCTATCTGGATTTAGCGTTGAGCTAATCACTAGCTAGATCCCGAATGGGAGCTTTCAACTAAGTAGCATTATATTGATACATTTTATGTCCCCAAAAACTTGCATAAACACAGTGAATATAATGTAGGCCTAACTGTTAGGGTAACTTGGGGTAAAACACCACCGGGGTAGCCTGTACTACTCATAGTAACCACTTTGTCACCAAAAGCAAAAACAGGTTTTTAGACATTTTTGAAAATGTATTGAAAATTTAAAAACTGAAATCTCATTTCCATAAGTTTTCAGACCCTTTACTCAGTACTTTGTTGAAGCACTTTTGGCAGCGATTACAGCCTCAAGTCTTCTTGGGTATGACGCTACAAGCTTGGCACAACTGTATTTGGGGAGTTTCTTACATTCTTCTCTGCAGATCCTCTCAAGCTCTGTCAGGTTGGATGGGGAGCATCGCTGCACAGCTATTTTCAGGTCTCTCCAGAGATGTTAGATCGTGCTCAAGTCCGGGCTACCTAGGCTACCTGCCGCCCGGACGTGTGCTTAGGGTCGTTGTCCTGTTGGAAGCTGAACATTCGCTCCAGTCTAAGGCCTTGAGTGCTTTGCAGCATTTTTTGATCAAGGATCTCTCTGTACTTTGCTCCGTTCATCTTTCCCTCGATCCTGACTAGTCTCTCAGTCCCTGCCGCTGAAAAACATCCCCACAGCATGATGCTGCCACCACCATGCTTCACCATAGGGATGGTGCCAGGTTTCCTCCAGATGTGACGCTTGGCAGAGTTCAATCTTGGTTTCATCAGACGAGAGAATCTTGTTTCTCATGGTCAGTCATTTAGGTGCCTTTTGGCAAACTCCAAGCGGGCTGTCATGTGCCTTTCACTGAGGAGTGGCTTCCATCTGGCCACTCTACCATAAAGGCTTGATTGGTGGAGTGCTGCCAAGATGGTTGTCCTTCTGGAAGTTTCTCCCATCTCCACAGAGGAACTCTGGAGCTTTATCAGAGTGGCCATAGGGTTCTTGGTCACCTCCCTGACCAAGGCCCTTCTCCCCCGATTGCTCTAGGAAGAGTCTTGGTGGTTCCAAACTTCTTCAATTTTTAAGAATGATGAAGGCCACTGTGTTCTTGGGGACCTTCAATTCTGCAGAAATGTTTTGGTACTCTTCTCTCCCAGATCGGTGCCTCGATACAATCCTGTCTCGGAGCTCTACGGAGAGTTTCTTTTGACCTCATGGTTTGGTTTTTGCTCTGACATGCACTGTCAACTGTGGGACCTTATATAGACAGTTGTGTGCCTTTCCAAATCAAGTCCAATCAATTAAATGTATCACAGGTGGACTCCAATCAAGTTGTAGAAACATCTCAAGGGTGATCAATGGAAACAGGATGCACCTGAGCTCAATTTTGAATATCAAAGCAAAGGGTCTGAATACTTACAGAAATAAGATTTCTGTTTTAAATGTTTAATACATTTTGCAAAATGTTCTAAAAACCTATTTACGCTTTGTCATTATGGGGTATTGAGTGTAGAACGAGGATTTGTTTAGCACTACACCACTGGTCGGTGAGACATGAAAAGTTCTTAGTGGACTAACCCGACATGTCGGGTGGTTAAACAAAGGAAAGGGGGTGGTGGTAATGGAAGAGCAGGAAGACTGATGTGACAAATGAATGGGTCTCTATCAGACCTTGAAAAGCTATGCTCTATGTGAATACAGAATATTATGCACTCTAACCTCCACTTCGGAAAAAGGAAATGCAAAATATATATTTACTCTTGAGCTGTGCTTCGATAGATGGGTCGACGATGTAAGGCACTGGTTTGCCAAGCAGAGATCACCATTGTCCTTTGTAGAGTCTTTCTGGTCGTAGGGTGGATCACTTCTTCTTTAGTGATCAATAGTTTAGAGTTCATACCATTTTGCCATAATCAGCTCGCGCTATATTCTGGCTGGTCTAGTCGAAATTCACAATTTCACATTATCGGGAACCATGTTGACTTCCGTCAACAGGCTTTTGTACTGGGAAGCGAAGGGCGTGTTTCATCCTTCTCAACCAATGTCTGTTCACTTGGGTGTGGTTACTGATATGAGCATAAGTTTACTTATGAAAACAATTCTCTAATTTAGGTGAAATCACGTTTAATCTTCTCACAAATAGTTTCATATTGAATCATATAAATGTGGACAAGGTTTACATCTGTTAACTAGAATGTGTAGACTTTCAAAATACACAATTTATGTTGTCCTATTATCCGTAATTATATCCCATAACAACCAACTGATCTGACATCATATCCTTTAAGTACCAGCGGACACTTTCAACTGGTTGGATTATAGAAACATTGTTCCGTTCTCCAACCTTTTGATGTTACTGTACTGCAAAGTCTTGCTCTGTGGCACCAAAGGCCTTCCAAACCTCCATCTTGGTAGAGGTTTGGCATTTATTAGGGTTATAAACCTGTGGGGGGGGAAGAGAGGGAAATGAGGGGGGTTATGACCTAAAGTGAGTTTACAAGTTTATCAACTTTCAAAGCAGAATTACTTTACCATTGTTCCTTAAAAATGATATGATATACCATTTTGTAGTCTCTACTTGTGTAAAAAAAGAAAAGAAAAAAAAACAGCATTTCAAATGTTGCTACATAAGACCAAATACAGGTGGTGAGTCACATATTGTCCAAGCCTATATGATTAGGACTATTTTCCAAGATAACGTTTATTTTTTAACATTAAACCTGTTTTCTCCTGAGATTAGTCATATTTACATTTTTACTGCAAAATATGAATTGCCACAGTTTTTTTTCTTCTTCAAATTGTGTTTTATTGGCTCTGTTGCTGTGGGCACTTAAGGCTTCCGCATCCTTCGGTTCACCTGATGCCTAGCCGAACTCTCTTGAAAAACAAGAAAAAGCAGCAATAGTACTGTTTGTCCATCTTGAGACACTGTAGCCAGTATACACTTCCTCAAAATAGTCTGAATTAATCTAAGATAACTCAAGAAATCTGTCATTCATTTAGTCATCTTAGTCTCGAAATTTTACATCTAAGATGTTTGGTGCAGTATTTCTCAAGTGAAAAAAGCTGCATGAAAACAAGTCACCTATCGTTGAACGACAAACACTTTGTTGAAGAATCTATACTGTTGCACAATGACCGACGAAGTGGTGTGGACTTCCGCTCAGAACGTCGGCTTGCCTTGAGAAAAGATATTGTGTGCAAGAACAACCGAAAAAACCCTTGCAGAAAAAGACACAATGTAATATACACAAACTGTTACAAACTATTTCAGATGGGAAGCAATGTGGGTGTTTTTAGAGTAAGGAAACCAATGTGTCATCTCGTAATTTGGGTGAACTATCGCTTTAATAGTTTGGCCTCAATCAATCACTGTGGTTGGGATTGTCGGGGGAGTGGGTAGATTAGTAATCTAGTCAGAATAAGTAGTCTAGTCTATTTAGGGCTGTGACGGCAATTGAATAACCGTTTATCTGACGGTTATGGATGAAGACCATACTGAAAATAAAATATCTGTCAAAACCATTTAAATAAGCCTACATTCTTTTTAGGATTTAAAAAAAAACATTTTTTAACTTAATTTTCAGGTAGAGAAACTTGACCTAATAGCGGGAGTGTTTTACTAATGATTATAAGCAATTGTTTTGCTAACTTAGTCTGTCTATTTAAACTTTCCAATTTTCTTTTGATGCTCGAGCAACAAAGTTGAGTTGTGGACTTGCTTTTATTTATATGTATGTATGTATATAATATATATATGTGTGTCTGACTATTCATTAATTATTAATCAGCAGTCAACAGTCCGGTTCTGAGGCCTATAATGTGCTAATGTTGTGTCAAATGGACAATGCGCCAATCCTATCCAACCCGGCATAGTATAATTTGATACAGAATCTTTTCTTAATTTATAGGATAATCCATGTTTATCTTGCCCGGTCCTGGTTGATATGCTGCCCTAGGCGAGACAAAAAATGTAAGCCCTCTCATCCCCCCAAAGTAGAATAGTAGCCTATACTGTACAGTGTCGGCCCACAATGCACTTTTATAAATGCCCTTGTGGTAGCCTACTGTTAGTAAAATGTATTGTTTATCCCTGTCATTTGGTTACATTATGACTTTCATTAATGTGATGACTGTAATTTATCGAATCAGCTATGTTTAATTGCTACCTGATCTGTATTATTATTTTTTATTTTTTATTAATGATGTATCAATTAACTCATTAGGAATTATTGGCACCACGGGATAAGTTGTTTATAGAGTTACCATCTCCCGATTTCAACTGTAAAAAGATATACTGTATATGTTATATCAATAAGTCACTTATTACAGGGATGAAAACTATTCACATTTCGGCGAAACATGCAGTTTTTAATCCAAAATAGGCCACCTACGTGATTCGTGTAGATTCTTTTGGGGGGTGCGGGGCTTGTCCAATATGCGCGTTTGGTAGCAAAGAGGTAGCTTAATTGTTGACATTTCAGTGCTTAATTTCCGGTACCACTCGCAGAATGATTTATTAATTATTTCACTGTTAGCACTGTAGACATTCTAGTAGAAGAGATCAGCATTAAACCAAGTTGCCGCCTCATTATTTCTCCCCCAGAAAGACCTGGTGATCCTTCTATGTAATCATCCTATCCTGCCACACTCATTCCAGACCTGCTCTCTTATTTCTACATAGAGGTTATGGGGAGGGCCGGTGGGGTTAGTAACTGATCTTGACACAGGTCTTGGTAGTGGTTTTCAGCTAGTGAAGAGGTCCCTACGTAATCATGTCACGTAGCCTTCTAGTCTTCTTTCTACTGAATTTGAATCGTGGGAAAGCCAAACTAAAAATGTTTGGGAAAAGGAGATTGAGTTTGACATTTTTCAAGTTCAAAAATCAAGAGAAAGATTGTGTATTGAACGCGGAACGAGCCAGAACTGTCAACTGTAAATCTGAATATGTTCTTCATATTATCACAGGCAGGAAGAACATATTCAGATTACAAACTTGACAGTTCTCTGGCTCGTTCCACGTTCGATACACCATCTTTCTCTTGATTTTTTAACTTGAAAAATGTCAAACTCAATCTCCTTTTCCCAAACATTTTTAGTTTGGCTTTCCCACGATTCATGCGTTCTGCTGTAGCCTAAATTGATTTATTTTATTTGAAGTTATATTCCGATATTTGTTCTACTGCTACATTGATGTCTTGAAAATTATATTAAATTCGGGTCTTGTAAGCCCCAAAGCTGAGTAGGTGTGTATATGGCGGGTGTTCTGCAGTGTCGTCAATTTTTTTTGCTGTACATTGAGGTCTAGAAAATGAGGTTGTTCCGGTACCTCGTATCCCCCCATAACCAGAATTATAGTTTAGTATTAACTAGTATTACTACTACAACTCCTTACTGTTCCTCAAGCTATAGCGTTAGTTACTCACTGGTCCCTGTCAATCTGTCTCAAATGTTAACTAGTTTGCTAGCTAACGAACTAGCTACTTGCTATGAACTAATGATTTCCATCAATGTGATTAATTTTCAGAATGAAAGAATTAGGGTGAAATTAGGTATTGCTTGTCAAACAAGTGTATTCAGGGATGAAGTGTAGCTGGAGCTGGGCCTGGTTTAAGCTGGATGCCACTATAGAGGTCAAAGGAAAACCCACATACTTTCCCTCTTTCTCACTTTTTCAATACAGTGTATAAGAAGGGGTGTGCCTGGTTTTGCACACATGTTGACTTGTGCACTTGATCGATGTTTATTATTGTGGCCACTTCATTTGTAGCCACTATGCCTGTTTGTTTCATTCTATTTCTACTGTGTGTGTGTGGGTGGTCACAAGCTTTCTATTATAAAGCCTGTCATGGCTTAATACGATATTAGTGTATTGTTTATTCTGTGGACTTCAGTGTCATTTGCAGTAACGTCTAGGCAACAAATAAAATTGGATTTTAAAGCTGATGAAAACAACATAATGTTTTGCATGTTTCAGTGCAAAAGAATGTCACATTTTTCGTCCCTCACCATTTTACACCCCTGTTATTAATCATTACCTCATCAGTCTGATTCTGAACGTTGCATACTCCTTGGAGCCGCAAGAACCCCAACATTACTGATCAATCTGTACCACACAAATTGGTTTATCTATTTACTAACTAAATGATAACACAGGACACACACACTATATAGGTTATTGATTAGAAACGTAATCAAATGGAAACGGGTCCCTAGTGGACAAACACCAGCATGACTGCTTGGTTATCAAAGGGAGTGGTAGATGGAGGAGGGAGAGAGGGACAAAGGGAGTGGTAGATGGAGGGAGAGAGGGACAAAGGGAGTGGTAGATGGAGGAGGGAGAGAGGGACAAAGGGAGTGGTAGATGGAGGAGGGAGAGAGGGACAAAGGGAGTGGTAGATGGAGGAGGGAGAGAGGGACAAAGGGAGTGGTAGATGGAGGAGGGAGAGAGGGACAAAGGGAGTGGTAGATGGAGGAGGGAGAGAGGGACAAAGGGAGTGGTAGATGGAGGAGGGAGAGAGGGACAAAGGGAGTGGTAGATGGAGGAGGGAGAGAGGGACAAAGGGAGTGGTAGATGGAGGAGGGAGAGAGGGACAAAGGGAGTGGTAGATGGAGGAGGGAGAGAGGGACAAAGGGAGTGGTAGATGGAGGAGGGAGAGAGGGACAAAGGGAGTGGTAGATGGAGGAGGGAGAGAGGGACAAAGGGAGTGGTAGATGGAGGAGGGAGAGAGGGACAAAGGGAGTGGTAGATGGAGGAGGGAGAGAGGGACAAAGGGAGTGGTAGATGGAGGAGGGAGAGAGGGACAAAGGGAGTGGTAGATGGAGGAGGGAGAGAGGGACAAAGGGAGTGGTAGATGGAGGAGGGAGAGAGGGACAAAGGGAGTGGTAGATGGAGGAGGGAGAGAGGGACAAAGGGAGTGGTAGATGGAGGAGGGAGAGAGGGACAAAGGGAGTGGTAGATGGAGGAGGGAGAGAGGGACAAAGGGAGTGGTAGATGGAGGAGGGAGAGAGGGACAAAGGGAGTGGTAGATGGAGGAGGGAGAGAGGGACAAAGGGAGTGGTAGATGGAGGAGGGAGAGAGGGACAAAGGGAGTGGTAGATGGAGGAGGGAGAGAGGGACAAAGGGAGTGGTAGATGGAGGAGGGAGAGAGGGACAAAGGGAGTGGTAGATGGAGGAGGGAGAGAGGGACAAAGGGAGTGGTAGATGGAGGAGGGAGAGAGGGACAAAGGGAGTGGTAGATGGAGGAGGGAGAGAGGGACAAAGGGAGTGGTAGATGGAGGAGGGAGAGAGGGACAAAGGGAGTGGTAGATGGAGGAGGGAGAGAGGGACAAAGGGAGTGGTAGATGGAGGAGGGAGAGAGGGACAAAGGGAGTGGTAGATGGAGGAGGGAGAGAGGGACAAAGGGAGTGGTAGATGGAGGAGGGAGAGAGGGACAAAGGGAGTGGTAGATGGAGGAGGGAGAGAGGGACAAAGGGAGTGGTAGATGGAGGAGGGAGAGAGGGACAAAGGGAGTGGTAGATGGAGGAGGGAGAGAGGGACAAAGGGAGTGGTAGATGGAGGAGGGAGAGAGGGACAAAGGGAGTGGTAGATGGAGGAGGGAGAGAGGGACAAAGGGAGTGGTAGATGGAGGAGGGAGAGAGGGACAAAGGGAGTGGTAGATGGAGGAGGGAGAGAGGGACAAAGGGAGTGGTAGATGGAGGAGGGAGAGAGGGACAAAGGGAGTGGTAGATGGAGGAGGGAGAGAGGGACAAAGGGAGTGGTAGATGGAGGAGGGAGAGAGGGACAAAGGGAGTGGTAGATGGAGGAGGGAGAGAGGGACAAAGGGAGTGGTAGATGGAGGAGGGAGAGAGGGACAAAGGGAGTGGTAGATGGAGGAGGGAGAGAGGGACAAAGGGAGTGGTAGATGGAGGAGGGAGAGAGGGACAAAGGGAGTCAAACTTATCGTACGTACATTTAGAAACTACGCTCAAAGTAATCAGACTACTTAGCACCCTAACCACCGCCCATTCGGAGAAGACGTCATGAATGTATTTGCGTTTCTATGTCTTTGTTTGTTGTCTCTCTGTTGAACCAGGGTTTTAGTGTCCTATGGGTGTACAGCTCTGATTGTCCACCAGAGGTCACAATGTCCTTCTTAGTTGTCCTGGCTTGGAGGGGAGTTTCAAGTAGAACAGGTCATTCAGAGGACCGGGTACAAAAGTATCCATATTCACAGTAAAACGAGTCCTATATTGACATAACCTGAAAGGCCGCTCAGCAAGGAAGAAGCCACTGCTCCAAAACCGCCATAAAAAAGCCAGGCTACGGTTTGCAACTGCACATGGGGACAAATATCATGGAGAAATGTCCTCTGGTTTGATGAAACAAAAATAGAACTGTTTGGCCATAATGACCATCGTTATGTTTGGAGGAAAAAGGGGGAGGCTTGCAAGCTGAAGAACACCATCCCAACCGTGAAGCACAGGGGTGGCAGCATCATGTTGTGGGGATGCTTTGCTGCAGGAGGGACTGGTGCATTTCACAAAATAGATGGCATCATGAGGAAGGAAAATTATGTGGATATATTGAAGCAACATCTCAAGACATCAGTCAGGAAGTTAAAGCTTGGTCGCAAATGGGTCTTCCAAATGGACAATGACCCCAAGCATACTTCCAAAGTTGTGGCAAAATGGCTTAAGGACAACAAAGTCAAGGTATTGGAGTGGCCATCACAAAGCCCTGACCTCAATCCTATAGAAAATTTGTGGGCAGAACTGAAAAAATGTCTGCGAGCAAGGAGGCCTACAAACCTGACTCAGTTACACCAATTCTGTCAGGAGGAATGGGCCAAAATTCACCCAACATATTGTGGGAATCTTGTGGAAGGCTACCCTGAAACGTTTGACCCAAGTTAATCAATTTAAAGGCAATGCTACCAAATACTAATTGAGTGTATGTAAACTTCTGACCCACTGGGAATGTGATGAAATAAATAAAAGCTGAAATAAATCATTCTCTCTACTATTATTCTGACATTTCACATTGTTAAAATGAAGTGGTGATCCTAACTGACCTAAGACGGGGAATTTTTACTAGGATTAAATGTCAGGAATTGTGAAAAACTGAGTTTTAATGTATTTGGTGAAAGCATATTTAAACTTCCGACTTCAACTGTATATTATTAATACATTACAACATTTTACCGTTCTCGGAGTGGGAACGTTGTTTGCACAGTTCAAAACTTGCTACACTTCTTTCATACAATCATTTACGCAGTCTGTGAGAAGGAGCATGTCTGGTTTCTCTGTCCTGTTAATGTTGATGTACCATGCGAATTTCAAATGTAGGAAAGTGTCCAGCTGGACTTCTGTCTTTTTTTATTTTCTTCACCTCACACAGTAAAGTCAAAGTAATATATATTTTTTGTTATTATTAGATATTTTTTTACATTCTCACAGTATTTGAAAAATCTTTCCAACACTCTCCCCCTTAACAATCAGTGTCGCTGATAAATAGGCTATGGACATGCATGTATTTGTTTCTACAATTTCATCTTCATACTATAGCATAGCTGTCCCTTTCATACTTTCATTGTCGATTCATTGTCATCTAGCCTACTTTCAGGAAAGCCTAAGGTAGGCAGGCCTATGTTTTAAGGAAAGGGGAAATATTTGCTCGTGTCTGACATGCAGTGCCTTCGGAAAGTATTCAGACCCCTTGACTTTTTCCACATTTTGTTACGTTACAGCCTTTTCCTAAAATGGAAAAAATATATATTTTTTGGGCAAAAACAATTTAATCCATTTTAGATTAAGTAAAGGGGTCTGAATACTTTCCAAAGGCAAAGTATGCTGGTGGCTTTGTTTGAAGGGTGCTTTTACGGGGGGTTTTCACGTGTGAGTTCGCTGATTTTCTCTATAGGACTATATGTTCATTCAGAAAGTTTCCAGAACAACCCTGTCTGGACTCCATCTCTTTAATGAGAATGAAATGTTCCTGTCTTTATTATTTATTGTAAAAGGCCTGTTTTCAGTAGCTTAGGCTGCGTTATTTCTCTCATTACTGCATCCTCTCTTTGAAGAAAATATGTCTCTAACTGCCATCAAATGACCGCAGCGTTTGTGATGTTATGCAAAATATTTTGGTTGAATGTGGTAGAAAACCCATCGGACTTCGTTTGAATTTATTTTTTTGCCTCGAAATAGGATCTGTAATTTGTTTATATACAGAAAAGCCAAGGTCTTGGAAATTGGTGACCATTTACCTCGGCCTGGCAAATTACCGTAATCTCATTCTACCCTACTCTATCACTGTTGCAAAAAAATTTAAGAAATAAATGGTGTTATGTCAAGTGAACATGGATTCCCTGTTGAGAAACAATTAACAATTGCAGGGGGAAACAAATCGAAATGCTAAATCAATCACCTCTCCCCACCAGATTGTTCACCCCCGAAAGCAGCAGTTGACTACTCCATTGTTGACACTTTAATCAAATCAGTAAGCCTATGTCAGTGTCTTTAAATACCATAATACCATAAGTATCGTGACAGTTTTTATATCCTTCTATCTGTTTTCTTTAATCATATTTTGGACCATAATGAGGCTCTCTCTCCACTACTGATTGTTCCTGCAGTGAAGATTCAACATCTCCATCAAATTTCATAATTTATCTGCAGATTATCGCCTAAAAGCAGTAGTAGCCAACCGGTATGTAAACGAGGGAGCCAAATGAACGGCTCTCACCCAATGCAATTCGGTTAATTTGCAAACTACCCATCGCTAAAGCTACACTGACGAATAAATATCAACCCGCGCAGAGAAGCACGTTGATTGAACCTTCTAGAGTTTTCCCTGTTAGTTAACCCGATCAACGTGTCCCTTTTTAACTTTGGGAATTGTGAACAAACCGATGCGATATCAGCCACTTTCAATGCAACATCACAAAACGAGCCATGCAAGACTTAGTATGCAAAACTAACAACGCAAGAGATTTTGTTGTTGGCAGAGCACATCGGAATAAGATTTTATTGCATTGAGAGGCACGACTCAGGCCCATACACAGAACGTTGCGCCATAACCAATCAGAGCTGCTGTATGCCTATATGCAAATAGACCATTGCCATATGTGGATTTGTGCCATTCACTTCACTTTTAACTGGACTGTTTTACAGCATGAGTATGATATTAAAAACTAGCGCATAATAATCAATTTAGCCACGTCTGCACATTTGTTCATATTCTTTGCACGTTCGTGAGTTATTAGCCCAGTTATAGCTAATTTACAGCGAGTGAAATAAGTATTGAACACGTCACCATTTTTCTCAGTAAATATATTTCCAAAGGTGCTATTGACATGACATTTTCACCAGATGTTGGTAACAACCCAAGTAATCCATACATATAAAGAAACCAAAACAAATAACTTCAGAAATTAAGTTATGTGTAATAATGTGAAATGACACAGGGAAAAAGTATTGAACACACTTACTGATATTTATTTAATACTTTGTACAAAAGCCTTTGTTGGTAATGACAGCTTCAAGACGCCTCCTGTATGGAGAAACTAGTCGCATGCATTGCTCTGGTGTGATTTTGGCCCATTCTTCCACACAAACGGTCTTCAAATCTTGAAGGTTCCGTGGGCCTCTTCTATGAATTCTATGGGATTTAAGTCAGGTAATTATTTTCTTTCTTTGAAACCAATTGAGAGTTTCCTTGGCTGTGTGTTTGGGATCATTGTCTTGCTGAAATGTCCACCCTCGTTTCATCTTCATCATCCTGGTAGATGGCAGCAGATTTTTGTCAAGAATGTCTCGGTAAATTTGCCCATTCATCCTTCCTTCAATTATGTGAAGTTTGCCAGTACCATTTGCTGAAAAGCAGCCCCACACCATGATGTTCCCACCTCCAAACTTCACTGTTGGTATGGTGTTTTTAGGGTGATGTGCAGTGCCATTTCTCCTCCAAACATGGTGTGTATTATGACATCCAAACAGTTCAATTTTGCTCTCATCTGACCACACTATATTCTCCCAGTATTTCACTGGCTTTTCCAAATGTTGTGCAGCAAACTTGAAACGAGCTTCAACATGCTTTTTTTCCAGCAATGGAGTCTTGCGTGGTGAGCGTGCATACAGGCCATGGCGGTGGAGTGCATTACTTACTATTTTCTTTGAGACAACAGTACCTGCTATGGTGAAATGATTGTCTTCCCACTTCCGTATTATGGCCCCAACAGTGCTCACTGGAACATTCAGAAGCTTAGAAATGCGCCTATAACCAATGCCATCATTATATTTTGCAACAATTAGGTTGCGAAGGTCTTGAGACAGCTCTTTGCTTTTACCCATCATTTTTGTAGGCCATCAGTTGGGACTGAACCAGCTGATATTAATTTGCACTGACAGGGGGCTGGATTGCTTTTTAATTACTGATAGTTTTCAGCTGTTGTCTTGGCTTTCCATGCCTTTTTGCACCTCCCTTTCTTCATGTGTTAAATACTTTTTCCCTGTGCCATTTCACATTATTACACAACTTAATTTCTGAACTTATTTGTTTTGGTTTCTTTGTATGTATGGATTACTTGGGTTGTTACCAACATCTGGTGAAAATGCCATGTCAATAGCACCTTTGGAAATATATTTACTGAGAAAAATGGTGACGTGTTCAAAACTTATTTCACCCGCTGTATAGTCAGCAATGTGGGAGTGATTGCTTCCTACAAGAGCACAAAACGTCTTTATTTCTATCCATCATTGAAAAGTGAGTCAGGTAAAGATCTTTTTTTCTATGTCAAAGGGGCAGTGTTGTATTTTGAGGCTTGAATAAGGGTAGCATAATTTGTCTGATTCTCTGTAATAATGTTATGGGAATAATAACGCATTTTATTTGGTAAAGTGATTTCTTGCATTAAACACCACAACATGTTCAGTCACCTTGTCTGAAGGACAAGTAGATAAACAGGTTCATGTAAAACCCTGCATGTTTATTTAAAAAGTCTAATGGAATGTAGGCCTACATTAGTCACCACACATGGCTGCTACTGTAGGCTGAATGATAGAACCGATATTTTCATGTTAAACTATTATACATTTTCTCCGTTGTTTTTTATGGTAGGCCTACTTGTCCACTGTTACAACAGTCAATTAAAGAGGGTACAGCCTCAGTGTTCACAGTAAACGCCCGCTGGAAGTTCCACAGAATTTCCACAATGTTAAAGTTTGGGCTATTGATCCTGGAGTTGCCCGGCCATAGCCATCAATCGTCCGCTGTCCCCAAAGGGTCGTGCACAATTTATCCAGCCTGTCCCATGGCACTCACTGCCTCATACAGAGTTAGTGAGAATGAATTTAAATTATATTGAGTTTACACAAGTCTAGACCAGCGTTTCCCAGACTCCTCGGGACCCCAAGGGGTTCTCGTTTTAGTTTTTTGCCTTAACATTACACAGCTAATTCAAATTATTAAAGCTTGAATGATAAGTTGATTATCAAAATCATCTGTGTAGTGCTTGGGCAAAAACTAAAACGTTTGGGAAACCCTGTTCTAGACTAATGAGATATTGACAGCATCTATCCTTCTATGGAGGATATTGCATGGTTGTTAGGCTACTGGTGAGGCCAAACCATTGCCTATTTTCCAGACTGCTGACTTACATGGGTGAGCTAGCCTGGGAAAAGTGGTCTTCTGTAAAATTTAGGAATTAAAAAAGAAACATGAATTGGATATTGTTTTGATTTACATAAGGCTGGGTCAGGAGTTGGAACATGCTAGTTTGATTTACGTAAGGCTGGGTCAAGAGTTGGAACATGCTAGTTTGATTTACATAAGGCTGGGTCAAGAGTTGGAACATGCTAGTTTGATTTACATAAGGCTGGGTCAAGAGTTGGAACATGCTAGTTTGATTTACGTAAGGCTGGGTCAGGAGTTGGAACATGCTAGTTTGATTTACGTAAGGCTGGGTCAGGAGTTGGAACATGCTAGTTTGATTTACATAAGGCTGGGTCAAGAGTTGGAACATGCTAGTTTGATTTACGTAAGGCTGGGTCAGGAGTTGGAACATGCTAGTTTGATTTACATAAGGCTGGGTCAAGAGTTGGAACATGCTAGTTTGATTTACGTAAGGCTGGGTCAGGAGTTGGAACATGCTAGTTTGATTTACGTAAGGCTGGGTCAGGAGTTGGAACATGCTAGTTTGATTTACGTAAGGCTGGGTCAAGAGTTGGAACATGCTAGTTTGATTTACGTAAGGCTGGGTCAGGAGTTGGAACATGCTAGTTTGATTTACGTAAGGCTGGGTCAGGAGTTGGAACATGCTAGTTTGATTTACGTAAGGCTGGGTCAGGAGTTGGAACATGCTAGTTTGATTTACGTAAGGCTGGGTCAGGAGTTGGAACATGCTAGTTTGATTTACGTAAGGCTGGGTCAGGAGTTGGAACATGCTAGTTTGATTTACATAAGGCTGGGTCAAGAGTTGGAACATGCTAGTTTGATTTACGTAAGGCTGGGTCAGGAGTTGGAACATGCTAGTTTGATTTACGTAAGGCTGGGTCAGGAGTTGGAACATGCTAGTTTGATTTACGTAAGGCTGGGTCAAGAGTTGGAACATGCTAATTTGATTTGCGTAAGGCTGGGTCAAGAGTTGGAACATGCTAGTTTGATTTACGTAAGGCTGGGTCAGGAGTTGGAACATGCTAGTTTGATTTATGTAAGGCTGGGTCAGGAGTTGGAACATGCTAGTTTGAATGTCCTCCTCAGACCTGTTCCTTGTCTTTTCAGTGCACAAATTGTTACTGCATGAGGTTTTCGACACATCTTGGACTCGGGAGTGATTCTGGACCTCTGAAAGAACAGATTCTCCCGCACTCCTCCACAACCTGCTGCCACCCTGGCGATGTCAAGAGTCCCGAGTCCCCCTCCCCCTGCGGAAATGTCCAGCGGGCCTGTGGCGGAGAGCTGGTGCTACACTCAGGTAAGGGGCAGGTGGTGTGGGGTTGGAGATAAAAAATTATAAAATTTCTCAAGAGGTTAAAGCACGCATCTCTTCATTCTCAAATGTACCCAACATTTTTTATCAACATGTTGGGCATACTTAAGTATTTCCACTATATTGCCTCCCATCTCTGGCGGCGTTCCCCCACCCCACAGATCAAAGTGGTAAAGTTCTCCTACATGTGGACCATCAACAACTTCAGCTTCTGTCGCGAGGAGATGGGCGAGGTCATTAAGAGCTCCACCTTCTCCTCAGGAGCCAATGACAAGCTCAAATGGTGCGTGGTGGACAATAATTTTTTTTTTTTTTCATGTTTCAAGATGTATTTGTTATGAAAAGACCATCAATATTATACACAATGTCTAAGGCATTTTCACCAGATGATGTTGGCAATGGCACCAGCGCAAATTTTGCTGCTAGCAGGCCAACTCTCGCGGCAAAGGTAGCTTACCGCTTTGATGAGAATGCTAACTGTGTTTAAACTGTCGAGTGTCGACTGTTCACTCGCTCATCTTGCTAACAGGTGTCTGCGGGTGAACCCTAAAGGGTTGGACGAGGAGAGCAAAGACTACCTGTCCCTCTACTTGCTCCTGGTTAGCTGTCCCAAGGCTGAGGTGCGTGCCAAGTTCAAGTTCTCCATCCTCAACGCCAAGGGAGAGGAGACCAAAGCCATGGGTGAGTGGGGTTCGCACTAGCCTCTCTGATAAAGAGCTCTGAGAATAGTGAAGAATAGGGTGGGTGTGCTGAAAAACGTGGATAAAAACAAGTATCTTAACATAGCATACCAGTCAAAAGTTTGGACACCTCCTCATTCTAGGGTTTTCTTTATTTTTTTAACCATTTTCTACATTGTAGAATAATAATGAAGACATCAAAACTATGAAATAACACATATGGAATCATGTAGTAACCAAAAAAGTGTTAAACAAATCAAAATATATTTTATATTTGAGATTCTTCAAATAGCCACCCTTTGCCTTGATGACAGCTTTGCACATGCTTGGCATTCTCTCAACCAGCTTCATGAGGTAGTCACCTGGAATGCATTTCAATTAACAGGCGTGCCTTGTTAAAAGTTAATTTGTGGAGTCTTAATGATCAGAACCTTTTTTTTTTAAAATCTTTGCCTAAAATGACATACCCAAATCTAACTACCGGTAGCTCAGGACTTGAAGCAAGGATATATTTTTTGAAAGGAAACACTTTGAAGTTTGTGGAAATGTGAAATTAATATAGGAGAATATAACACATTAGATCTAGTAAATGGCCGGGCGGGGTGGGGGCGGAGCCAGAGGTCAAACTGTAGAATCCAGTTCCTACATTTTAATATGAAAATAGATTTTTCAAACAAAACTACACTACATTTTATCTCTGGGACCATCAGGATGACAAAAAGATTACTGAATGTAAGTACGTTATTTACTTCAGAGATGAACGTACCAAACCAGTTGCTGTGAAAAGTGTTTTGTTGTTGTACACTATCCTCAAACAATAGCATGGTATTTTTTAGCTGTAATAGCAACTTTAAATTGGACACTGCATTTAGATTAACAAGAATTTAAGCGTTCTGCCCATATAAGACATGTCTATGTCCCAGAAAGTTGGCTGTTGTTTACCACACCATTCTAGCCACATATTGCATATTGAGCAGCAACCAATCCAGTAGAGGTTAATGCGTTTGAGCCAATCAGATGTGTCGTGACAAGGTAGGGGTGGTATACAGAAGATAGCCCTATTTGGTAAAAGACCAAGTCCATATTATGGCAAGAACAGCTCAAAACGACTTTACTTAAGACATGAAGGTCAGTCAATGCGGAACATTTCATGAACTTTGGACGTTTTTTTTTACCTTAAGTATTTCCCTCTATTGTATATTTCTAGAAGATCTCATACAGGAAAGGGTTTATCCTTTTTAGCGTACTCTTGATATTTCTAGAAGATCTCATACCTGTTTCAGATTTTACGCCCAGACTCTTATCGTTTTATTTATTTAGATACTAGTGCATTGGATTTTCTCTAAATAAATGCCACGATTCATTGGACGCCTGCTGATAACTCTTGACAACTTTCAATCGTCTCACTATCAGAATTAGTTTATATTGGTAATGGCATCAACTACCCTGAGTCATTGCGGACCCTGTACCCAAATAATTATTTTAATAATTCTTGGTCGAGTGCCTATTACCACCAATATAGATGCTTTTGTAATTAAACTTTCTCTACACTGGATCCCATAACAGGTATACCGGACACAAATTATTCCATATGAATAAAGATCACTGACCTTAATCCTTGCAGCTGAGATTCAACGTTTGATGGATCTCGTTACTGTTCCTGTCGTGTACCAGTTTACCACCAGTTTACCGCCTGAAATAAACCCTACATTTCAGAGGTCAGGTCTTTGTATTACGGATCCTGGATCCGCCCGTGCACGGTTTCGGGGTTCCCTGGGACGACAGAAACGGGTATTGAGATCCGGCTCGAAGGACCAAATTGTCACGAATTTCTATCTCAATGTTCTAAATGAACTATTTCATAACTCTTATCTGTATCCTGAAGGTTGTAAGGCTTCAGTTTATAATAATACAGACAGAGTCCAGCTTGCAATGGTCAGTTCTTTATTCAGAGAGCTCTGCCCTCTAAGTTCAGAGCCCATATTTTATACACACACCTCAGTCAGAAAACCCCCACCCTGCTTGATGGGGGCTGTAAATTCTTATGGTCTGCCTAATCTCCTGCAAGCCTAACAGTCCCCCCCCCCCCCCCTCCCTGGGAAGGGGAGACATCTTTCCTGTTATCAGTTTTACAGCTTTAGATCATTCCTCCTCTCCTTTGTTGTCTCAACTTATTACTTACTTAGTTTGCTAAACAGTAACACAATGTCCTAGTCTTGACTTGTCCTGTGCACACACATTATTAGAACTATAATCTTATAATTCTTATACGTTTCACACAGTTTCAGGGTGGAATACTTTAGTCATTACAGTTTCTTCAAGTGCAGTCGCAAAAACCATCAAGCACTGATGAAACTGGCTCTCATGAGGACCGCCACAGGAAGGGAAGACCCAGAGGTACCTCTGCTGCAGAGGATAAGTTCATTCGAGTTAACTGCACCTCAGATTGCAGCCCAAATAAATGCTTCACAGAGTTCAAATAACAGACACATCTCAACATCAACTGTTCAGAAGAGACTGTGTGAATCAGGCCTTCATGGTCGAAATGCTGCAAAGAAAACACTAATAAAGGACACCAATAATAAGAAGAGACTTGCTTGGGCCAAGAAACATGAGCAATGGACATTAGACCGGTGGAAATCTCTCCTTTGGTCTGATTAGTCCAAATTTGAGATTTTTGGTTCCAACCACCGTGTCTTTGAGACGCAGAGTAGGTGAACGGATGATCACTGCATGTGTAGTCCCCACTGTGAAGCATGGAGGTGAAGCATGGGGTTGCTTTGCTGTTGACACTGTCAGTGATTTATTTAGAATTCAAGGTACACTTAGCCAGCATGGCTACCACAGCATTCTGCAGCGATACTCCATCCCATCTGGTTTGTGCTTAGTGGGACTTTCATTTGTTTTTCAACAGGACAATGACCCAAAACGCACCTCCAGGCTGCGTAAGGGCTATTTGACCAAGAAAGAGAGTGATGGAGTGCTGCATCAGATGGCCTGGCCTCCACAATCACCCGATCTCAACCCAATTGAGATGGTTTGGGATGAGTTGGATTGCGGAGTGAAGGAAAAGCAACCAACAAGGGTTCAGTATAGTGGCGGCAAGTGGCCTGTAGGGTAGGAGCATTGGGTCAGTAACCGAAAGGTTGGTGGATCGAATCCCCAAGCTGACAAGGTAAAAATCAGTCGTTCTGCCTCTGGACAAGTCAGTTAACCGACTGTTCCCCGGGTGCCGAAGACATGGATGTCGATTTAAGGCAGCCCCCCGCACCTCTCTTATTCAGAGTGGTTGGGTTAAATGTGGAAGACACATTTCAGTTGAATGCATTCAGTTGTACAACTGACTAGTATCCCCCCTTTTTTTTATATATATATATTTTTTTATTTTAAAGATGGGGGAACTCCTTCAAGACTGTTGGAAAAGCCTTCCAGGTGAAGCTGGTTGAGAGAGAGAGTAAATCTGTTATTAAGGCCAAGGGTGGCTACTTGGAAGAATCTAACATCTGAAATATATCTTGATTGCTTACTACATGATTCCATTGTTATTTCATAGTTTTGATGTCGTAAATATTATTCTACAATGTATGAAAAACCCTTGAATGTGTAGGTGTGTCCAAACTATTGTCTGGTACTGTATATGGGGCGGCAGGTAGCCCAGTGGTTAGAGTGTTGGGCCCGTAACCGAGAGGTTGCTGGATCGAATCCCCGAGCTGACAAGGTAAAAAGTCGTTCTGCCCCTGAACAAGGCAGTTAACCCACTGTTCCTAGGCCGTCATTGAAAATAAGAATTTGTTCTTAACTGACTTGCCTAGTAAAATAAAGGTAAAAAATAAAAAAAATATGGGGAATTTTCCAGATACGATTGTGATACAAGCCGGCACACATCAGAGATGCTGCATGCGCTTAATGATGTTGGATTGTTCTGCTGTCTGTAATGAAATGGGTGGTCTTTATGTTGATGCTGCTGCTACGATTGGATAGAGTGCAGCTGTAACGATCTTCAACTCCTCATTGCTTGACAATTTCTTCAGTAATTTATCCTCGAATGTTTTTGCTCCGATCATTTAGGTTGTTGCTGCCAGCTGTTAATATGATAATAATATGTGGGCGAGGACGCTTGCCAGTAAGCTAACAATGTGTATAATATATAACAAGCAGAGCGAAGGTAGGGAAAAAATATGAAACCGTGACGTGCGTTCTGACTGAGTGACAGCACGTTCTGAGAAACACACACACACCTCCGCTGCTCCTGGAGCTTTTTGTGGTCTATAAACCTGCTAGGAGAATATTAGGTAGGTCTAGGCTATTGCCAAGAACCATTTTAAAGCATTTTAGGCATTTTTAAAGCACTTTAGATTTTCCTATTACAAGTATCATCCAATCTATCAACTGTCAATTACGAATACGAGTATGGCCAGATCGGCAAACAAATGCCTGAACATTTTTGTCATTGATCTCTCTCTCTTGTCTACATTGCAATTTTGCTTTTAGCTGCAAATGTGTATGTCATTAAATAAACCAAAGTAGATTTGTAAATGGTTTAAAGTTTTACTAAGACAACCTTTAGCGGGCCAAATCAAATCAGCTCACCGGCCAGATTTGGCTTGCGGGCCGCCTGCCAGTTGAAAACCCTTACTCTAGTTCAACACATGAGTCTGTGTATAAATAGAAGTGTTTCTCACGAACGTTTCCTCTCTCCTTGGCTCTGCAGAAAGCCAGAGAGCGTATCGGTTTGTCCAGGGGAAGGACTGGGGCTTTAAGAAGTTCATCCGCCGAGACTTCCTGTTAGACGAGGCCAACGGTCTTCTGCCTGACGACAAGCTCACCTTATTCTGTGAGGTAAGACCCCCCCTTCCACTAACTGAGAGAGGATGTTCCTGTCAAATCAATTAATCATCTTTAGACATTAGGATATGTTTCAGGTCTGACATCATCTGACTAACTTTGATTTTGTAGTGAAATGTTCCTTTAAACAAGAAGATATGAAAATTCAAGAGTGTACAGACTGTCCTTTGTGTTCATTTCAGGTGGCCTGGTTTAGATTTCCCTGTATCTCAGCTATTTGTGTCTCTCTGAGGTTTGGTGGGCTGCTACGCTTGTCATTGTTTTAAATTATTTAGGTGTTTTTGGGGGGGTTGATGTGGCTGTCTTTGTTTCATTGGAGTACATTGGAAGGCTTAGTTAATATAAACGGCTCTTTTTGATGGGATTCGTTTGATCATTGGATAAAGCGTCTATCATAGTCCAAAACGTGTACGCACAGCAATGTTCTAGAATATTGGGCCGTTTGCTTGCATACTTTTTCGATTTCTCAGCGCAGCTCAAGCTATTTTTCCAACTGTCAACAGGACTCATACCGGAGCCGCGTTGGTTGGGAATTGTGGGGAGGTACATGTTCGGGCTGTGCCACCCCCACGGATGGTGGTCTCTGTGCCGCATAGCTATGTCACAATGGGATGCCGGACTATCGCTCCTCAGCGCCTGTGGACTTTGATTTATGCTTAAGGCAGTATGTATTTAGACAGCAGCTTTAGGGGCTTCACATTGTTGTTAATTGTGACCAGGTTGGTTTGGTGGGCTGACTCTCTGGCTGCGTTTAGACAGGCAGCCAGGCCAATTATGATCTTTTTTTCCCCACTAATTTTCAGATCAAAATACCAGTTAGTGGAAATAACATTAATTGGGTTGCCTGTCTAAACGCAGACTCTGTTTTCTCAAGGTGAGCGTGGTACAGGACTCGGTGAACATCTCGGGTCAGAACACCATGAACATGGTTAAGGTGCCTGACTGCAGACTGGCTGATGAGCTGGGCGGGCTGTGGGAGAACTCGCGCTTCACCGACTGCTCCCTGTGTGTGGCCGGGCAGGAGTTCCAGGCCCACAAAGCCATATTAGCAGGTACAGACAGAACACAAACTCATTCATAAAATGCAGACTCATCCAATTTCTATTGAGGCCCAGTGGCATAGTCTAATCTTTTAAGAAATCTTTGTTTTTCCCCTCAGCACGCTCTCCTGTGTTTAGTGCCATGTTTGAGCATGAAATGGAGGAGAGCAAAAAGGTGAGTCAGTTTCCTCAATCTTCCTTCATTTGGATCCCCTTAATCTTTGTGCGTCCAAAAATATACGATATAACGTTTTTATTTCTTTTTAGCTTTATTTAGCCAGGTAAATCATTGAGAACAAATCCTCTTTTCCAACATTTAGCTAAAAACTAAAAAAGGTTGTTTTACTTCCGTCTCTGCTGGTGTAATGGTATAATGTAACAGATAGAATACAGACATACTTATAGTATCTGCAGCGACTTACTGTCAGTTCATAGTGAAAGGTGTTTTGTAGCCCGTTCTAAGGCCGTTGGGCCAAACCTAACGAGAGGGTTTCTCAAAATCAAGCATTTTATCGTTTGTCAAAGCAGCGCAAGCCCAGGAATTGCTTTTCTTATCCTTTGTGTTCTTGCAACAATGAGAAATTAAATCCTGAGTGATGTCAATTCTGAAATCCTTTTCAGTAGTAGAGCAAGTTCTTTTTTCTTCTTCAAATTGAAACAGAAAGAAATGGTCCACCTTGCAATTTCAGATACAATGGTCCATGAAGAGGAAGAGCCTGAAATCTATTTTCTCTCTGGGGTTTTAGTGGTATTTCTATTTTGTAATTGGAAAGGCAGCAAAGCTCCCCACGAACATGTATCATGAACATGTTGTACATTATTCCACTTTGGCTTCCTCTCACGTGGATCAATATTAAACTACTAAAAACTTGCAATTTACATGTTTCGTATCTCTCTCTGGCTTTCTCCTTCCTCTTTTCTCTCTTCCTCACCGCCTCTCTCTCTCCACCTCTCTCCCTCACCGCCTCTCTCTCTCTCTCCACCTCTCTCCCTCACCGCCTCTCTCTCTCTCTCCGCCTCTCTCTCTCTCTCCGCCCCTCTCCCTCACCGCCTCTCTCTCTCTCCGCCCCTCTCCCTCTCCGCCCCTCTCTCTCTCTCCGCCCCTCTCTCTCTCTCCGCCCCTCTCTCTCTCCGCCTCTCTCTCCCTCCGCCTCTCTCTCCCTCCGCCTCTCTCTCTCCCTCCCTCCGCCTCTCTCTCTCCCTCCGCCTCTCTCTCTCCCTCCGCCTCTCTCTCTCCCTCCGCCTCTCTCTCGCTCTCCGCCTCTCTCTCGCTCTCCGCCTCTCTCTCGCTCTCTGTCTCTCTCTCTCGCTCTCCGCCTCTCTCTCTCTCTCCGCCTCTCTCTCTCCCTCCACCTCTCTCTCTCTCCCTCCGCCTCTCTCTCTCTCCCTCCGCCTCTCTCTCGCTCTCCGCCTCTCTCTCGCTCTCCGCCTCTCTCTCGCTCTCCGCCTCTCTCTCGCTCTCCGCCTCTCTCGCTCTCCGCCTCTCTCTCTCTCGCTCTCCGCCTCTCTCTCTCTCGCTCTCCGCCTCTCTCTCTCTCTCGCTCTCCGCCTCTCTCTCTCTCTCTCGCTCTCCGCCTCTCTCTCTCGCTCTCCGCCTCTCTCTCTCGCTCTCCGCCTCTCTCTCCGCCTCGCTCTCTCTCCGCCTCTCTCTCGCTCTCTCTCCGCCTCTCTCTCGCTCTCTCTCCGCCTCTCTCTCGCTCTCTCTCCGCCTCTCTCTCGCTCTCTCTCTCGCTCTCTCTCCGCCTCTCTCTCGCTCTCTCTCTCTCTCCGCCTCTCTCTCGCTCTCTCTCCGCCTCTCTCTCGCTCTCTCTCCGCCTCTCTCTCGCTCTCTCTCCGCCTCTCTCTCGCTCTCTCTCCGCCTCTCTCTCGCTCTCTCTCCGCCTCTCTCTCTCGCTCTCCGCCTCTCTCTCCGCCTCTCTCTCGCTCTCTCTCCGCCTCTCTCTCGCTCTCTCTCCGCCTCTCTCTCGCTCTCTCTCCGCCTCTCTCTCGCTCTCTCTCCGCCTCTCTCTCGCTCTCTCTCCGCCTCTCTCTCGCTCTCTCTCCGCCTCTCTCTCGCTCTCTCTCCGCCTCTCTCTCGCTCTCTCTCCGCCTCTCTCTCGCTCTCTCTCCGCCTCTCTCTCGCTCTCTCTCCGCCTCTCTCTCGCTCTCTCTCCGCCTCTCTCTCGCTCTCTCTCCGCCTCTCTCTCGCTCTCTCTCCGCCTCTCTCTCCGCCTCTCTCTCGCTCTCTCTCCGCCTCTCTCTCGCTCTCTCTCCGCCTCTCTCGCTCTCTCTCCGCCTCTCTCTCGCTCTCTCTCCGCCTCTCTCTCGCTCTCTCTCCGCCTCTCTCTCGCTCTCTCTCCGCCTCTCTCTCGCTCTCTCTCCGCCTCTCTCTCGCTCTCTCTCCGCCTCTCTCTCTCTCTCTCTCTCCGCCTCTCTCTCTCTCTCGCTCTCCGCCTCTCTCTCTCGCTCTCCGCCTCTCTCTCTCGCTCTCTCTCTCTACCTCTCTACCTCTCTCTCTACCTCTCTACCTCTCTCTCTACCTCTCTACCTCTCTCTCTACCTCTCTACCTCTCTCTCTACCTCTCTACCTCTCTCTCTACCTCTCTCTCTCTCTCTCTCTCTCTCTCTCTCTCTCTCTCTCTCTCTCTCTCTCTCTCTCTCTCTCTCTCTCTCTCTCCACCTCTCTCTCTCTCTCTCCACCTCTCTAGAACCGAGTGGAGATCAACGACGTGGAGCCAGAGGTCTTCAAGGAGATGATGTGTTTCATCTACACAGACAAGGCCCCCAACTTGGACAAGATGGCTGACGACCTTCTAGCAGCCGCTGACAAGGTAGGGTGAAGTTGCCCCTTGACCAGTGTTTCCCAGTCTTGGTCCTGGGGACCCTAAGGGTTGCACATTACATTTTTCCTCTAGCACTACACAGCTGATTCAAATGATCAACTCATTATTAAGATTTTATTTGATTCTGCTGTGTAGTGCTAACCCCTGCTTTTGACCTATACTGCGGCCCGTCGATGTGGATGAGGGCGCACTCTCTCTGTCTCCTTTAGTTCAGGGTCAGCTCCTTCATATTGTTCAGGGAGTGGTTATTTTCGCCTCCTCCCTGTAGGCTGTCTTGTCGTCGTCGGTGATCAGGCCTACCACTGTTGTCATCAGCAAACTTGATGATTGAGTTGGAGATGTGGGTGAACAGGGAGTATAGGAGGGGTCTGAGCATGACCCCCCCGGTGTTGTTTCCTACCTGCACCACCTGGGGTCGGCCCATCAGGAAGTCCAGGACCCAGTTGCACAGGGAGGACTTCAGACCCGGGGCCTTGAGCTTAGTGATGAACTTGGAGGGCACGATGGTGTTGAAGGCTGAGCTGTAGTAACTGACGAACAGCATTCTCACATAGGTATTCCTCTTGTCCAGGGTTGATAGGGCAGTGTGCAGTGCAATGGCGATTGCGTCATCCGTGGATCTGTTGGAGCACATTGCCTGCCACTTGTACATAGAAGAATAATTTTTTATTGCTGCTTTGGAGTATTTTGTTTATCCTTATTTTCATGGTCCTTCTCTCCCTAACCCACCTCCTCTCTGTCTCTCTCGCGCTCTGTCTCTCTGTCTTGCTCTCTCTCTGTGTGTGTCAGTATGCTCTTGAGAGGCTGAAAGTGATGTGTGAGGATGCTCTGTGCACCAGTCTGTCTGTGGAGAATGCTGCCGAGATCCTCATCC
Organism: Thymallus thymallus; assembly: GCA_023634145.1. Classification (NCBI taxonomy): domain Eukaryota; kingdom Metazoa; phylum Chordata; class Actinopteri; order Salmoniformes; family Salmonidae; genus Thymallus; species Thymallus thymallus. Next base: position 19,064,736 of record CM042386.1, on the reverse strand, counting down.
TGGCAGACCTGCACAGTGCCGACCAGCTCAAAACACAGGCTGTGGACTTCATCAACTAGTGAGTTAACTACTGTGTGTGTTATGGGGGGGGTGGTGCTAGCAATCTCTTATACCAGTGTTTCTTAATGTGGGGTGCACATTTTTCGTTTTTGAAATTGTCTCTTCCGCCCCTCCCCGTCTCTAGCCATGCTGCCGAGGTGATGGAGACGGCGGGCTGGAAGTCCATGGTGGCGTCCCATCCTCATCTGGTGGCCGAAGCCTACCGCTCGCTTGCCTCGGCACAGTGCCCCTTCCTGGGGCCGCCCCGGAAGCGCCTCAAACAGTCTTAACACACATACCACCACCCAACCCCCTCGCACGCACAGGGAAAATCCCTCCCCACCACAATTAACGCCTCTCCCTCAACCCCTCTGTCCCATATCTGAACCTGCTGTATTTGTCTTCTAAGATAGAGGGGGATAATGGAACAGAAAGAGGAGGAGAGGGCCTACAGTTGGCCTAGGAAGGGGACGTCTTGTTTACAACGAGCCGCTAGGCTACGCTAAAACCCCTTTTTTTTTTTCCTCAGCTCTGGCTTAACGAGGTCTGTGTTTTGTTGTTGTTAACCCGTAACCACAAGAAGACCTGCGTCCTTCGATGACATGGGTCAGCCACATCGCAGGATGTGGAGTCTACCATCTGCATAGAAGATGGGGGGGGGGGGGAGAAATTGACAAATCGAACCAAGCCCACAAGAAACTCTTTTGAACAGGGAAGGATACGAGAGGACGAGCGCAAAGTGAAGTGACGCAAAGCAAGGCCTTCACTGCACATGTGTAGATTAGCTTTGTCTGTCCCTTCCTCTGGTCTCATTGGTTGACAACCAGAGGCGCAGGTGTCAATCGAAAAAAGGGCGAAAGGGCCTATTTGAATGACTGGTTAGGTAAAGGCAGCATGAAGGAATGGGCCTGTTTACCATGATGACTTAGGAGCCCAGGGCCAAGACCCTGAAGCCAAGGGCCTGATCAAAATGTTGCACTAATGTTACAGGTCAACCCTTTGTCAATGCAGAGTACTGTAGTAGAGAAGCACATAACGGAAGCTTAGTGGGCGAAACCGTCGGACCGCCAAGGACAAATACCCTTTAATCTTCGAGCTAGCGACGGGTCATTTTGACCCCTGAGGCATATTTTTTATCATAGCCCAGAGATGGTTTATTAAATTCCTTCAAACTTTTTCATGACTTTGTCAATCAACTTGTTCTTAATAAATCTAAATCATTGTTTAGTTTTTCTGTATCAATGTGGACTCTTAAAAAAATATATATATATATATATATATATCCTGCTTTGGAGTACATTTTTTTTAACAAGTTATCCATACCATCAGATGGTGGAGTGGGGTCCTATCTGTGATTTTAACCAGATCATCTGCAGAGATACTGTATACAGGTAATTGCCAAAATAAAGGAAACGCCAACATAACGTGTCTTAACAGGGCCTTGGACCAGAACAGTGCCAAGTAATACAACTGAGATGGTAGCCTAAGATTAGAAAACGAAGCTATTTCATCTAACATATCCAGGGAATGCATGATTCATATATTTATGTGCAACCTGTCAAAATAGGATCCAGAATGATCAGATTTATTTTGGGCTCTTCAGAGAATTTGCAGACATCTTATTGGCTTATAGGCTACATTATTCACCACCTGAGGAAGTAGGAACTCAAAACACTTAGCTAGATTGCTAACTCTAAATACAATATTGTTGCTACATAGCCATTTAGGTTTATTTATTAATATGTCAGTAAATGTAAGCTAATATCGTACAACTACTTTTCAGCACTAGGCCTAGGCTATTTGATGCTGGCCTATTTACTGCACATGGCGTGCTCTGCATCAAATCCATACTATGGCCTCCTCCGGTTGTAAAGTGGTGCCATGAACTCAATATTAAGAGGTGAGAAATAAACGATGTAGTGACTGTCCTCCCTGTAACTAGAACGACAGTAGATGCTTTTAAAAGAAGAAAAAAGATCCTCCCACAATTGCAGTTTGAGCATTTGTCACGTGCTTGTGCTTCTCTGAATGCATCTCTCCGTCCTCCGACAGGCAGATACTTTCATAGCAGGAATTAACATAATGCATAGGCTATTACTGTTGACCAAATAATGGTTTTAGAACAAGCTACAGAAACTTAGAAAATAACCTGCGTACGCAAAATGCTTCAGCAAGAGGAAGGCAATGTCGGTGTCTGTAATTTTTTGGTTTAGTGTCCCAGCTCTAAAACACACACCCTTTTAAACCCCCCTATGTTCCTTTGAGACTTTCAAAGTCACTGAAATCTCTTCTTCTAGCCATGTTAGCCAAAATAATAGGCAACTGGGCCTTTTATATCCTCAGCATGATGGGCTTTTAATTGCTAAATTAACTCGCGAACCACACCTGTGTGGAAGCACCTGCTTTCAATATACTTTGTATACTCCATTTGCTCAAGTGTTTCCTTTTTATTTTGGCAGTTTCCTGTAGCTCCCCGTGTACTCACCTAAGATTGTACTTTTCTATACCACGTATCTTATGACTGTACAAAACCAACATTTTCCTTATTTTTGTGCATAATACAAATCTGCCAATGGTATACAAAGTCTGCCAATGGTATACATACTTGATAGAACTGTAATACAGAACTCAGATACTCTGAATCTACACAGAGATGTGTGATTTGTGATTTCAGGTTACTCTGGAGACACAATATTAAGTAATGCATATCATCAGAGGGTGGAGGGCGATCTGTTGCAGTGATCTTGTCCTGAAAGACGGATCACCTGACCAGATGGAGCTCCTTGTGTACTTGCCTTGGCTATAACTGGTTATTACTAGGTATGAGCGTGTACAAAATCCAAATTACAATTTGATCTGGTTGCAGTCAAAACACCTTTATAAAAGTCTGTCAGTGGTATGAATACTTGGTAGAACTGTAATACAGAACCAGCTATTCTCTTAAGTGTACATGTAGTGCTGTATTGGTGTGTATTCTCCTAAACAAATATATATTCTATGGAAATGCTATATAAATACCAGAATTCCTACAGATATAGGATCTTGATTTGAGATAGTTTGCTACAGCAGGAAAGTAATCCTGCAGGAACAGGACATTTGAAATATTATGTGGATTATAATTATTGGACATTTTTGTTGGGATGGATAAATCAATCAAATTATAAACTTTAGAATAATCTTTTAAGCTCGAATACACTACAAGTTAACATTTCCTGCTGTGCAGGAAGGTTCCTGCAAGAACAGAGTGATCAAATTAAGATCCTACATCTGTATAATATTCTGTAAAATTTTACTTGTGCAACTTGTTAAGATATTTTGGTTGCTATACAATTTGATTTAATGTGACTTTGAGAATTTGGGATACTCTATTAAGCATGTTTAGCCCCTACCACTCCCATTGTTTCGCTAACAGTTGGTAATCCACATATGTAAAATATGTTGGTAGTTTGAGGATTATAGCTAGATTCTCTGCAAGACACACAAAAAGTGACACAACGTAGAGGGGATGGAAAAGAGCAATGCCCAACGGAAAAATGTATTGTAATTTTGTGTGTGGATCTGTCTTGAAATCTCTGGATTTCTGTTGCAAAACAACCGAGAGAAGATGTGCTTCAGTTATAATATGCCATTAGTCTTCAATCAGGCTTGTATATATTTTTGGGTGATTTACTTTCTAGTTGTTTTTCCTCAGAACTGTCCTCGTTGTTTTTCATAGGAATTTGTAGACCCAAAAAAACTATTTTTGAACATTGTAAACAAACATTTAACCATAACATTTCAATTTTATTTTTTTTGGGCTCGGCCCCCTTTTGAGACAATAATTGAATGAACACATTTTGTTAATATTTGACTACGGTTTTTACCAGGCAGCAAATTAACCTGTTATTCTCTTGGGAGAAGGAGCCATTGTCGTTTCCTTTCTGTAGACATGTCTGGTTATGATAAGTAATGCTTAGTTATTTACGTTTTTTTCTTCCCAAAAGGAATAAACCATAACTATTTTATAAGGAAAACACAGCACAGTATTGGTTCGTTGTGTGATAACATGTTTTTATTCATACCGCTTGACTTACTTATTCCACATTTTGTTACAGCCTGAATTCAAAATGTATTAAATACAGTGGGGAGAACAAGTATTTGATACACTGCCGATTTTGCAGGTTTTCCCACTTACAAAGCATGTAGAGGTCTGTAATTTTTATCATAGGTACACTTCAACTGTGAGAGACGGAATCTAAAACAAAAATCCAGAAAATCACATTGTATGATTTTTAAATAATTAATTTGCATTTTATTGCATGACATAAGTATTTGATCACCTACCAACCAGTAAGAATTCTGGCTCTCACAGACCTGTTAGTTTTTCTTTAAGAAGCCCTGCTGTTCTCCACTCATTACCTGTATTAACTGCACCTGTTTGAACTCGTTACCTGTATAAAAGACACCTGTCCACACACTCAATCAAACAGACTCCAACCTCTCCACAATGGCCAAGACCAGAGAGCTGTGTAAGGACATCAGGGATAAAAATGTAGACCTGCACAAGGCTGGGATGGGCTACAGGACAATAGGCAAGCAGCTTGGTGAGAAGGCAACAACTGTTGGCGCAATTATTAGAAAATGGAAGAAGTTCAAGATGACGGTCAATCTCCCTCGGTCTGGGGAACCATGCAAGATCTCACCTCGTGGGGCATCAATGATCATGAGGAAGGTGAGGGATCAGGCCAGAACTACACGGCAGGACCTGGTCAATGACCTGATGAGAGCTGGGACCACAGTCTCAAAGAAAACCATTAGTAACACACTACGCCGTCATGGATTAAAATCCTGCAGCGCACGCAGGTTCCCCTGCTCAAGCCAGCGCTTGTCCAGGCCCGTCTGAAGTTTGCCAATGACCATCTGGATGATCCAGAGGAGGAATGGGAGAATGTCATGAGGTCTGATGAGACAAAAATAGAGCTTTTTGGTCTAAACTCCACTCGCCGTGTTTGGAGGAAGAAGAAGGATGAGTACAACCCCAAGAACACCATCCCAACCGTGAAGCATGGAGGTGGAAACATCATTCTTTGGGGATGCTTTTCTGCAAAGGGGACAGGACGACTGCACCGTATTGAGGGGAGGATGGATGGGGCCATGTATCGCGAGATCTTGGCCAACAACCTCCTTCCCTCAGTAAGAGCATTGAAGATGGGTCATGGCTGGGTCTTCCAGCATGACAACGACCCGAAACACACAGCCAGGTTAACTAAGGAGTGGCTCCGTAAGAAGCATCTCAAGGTCCTGGAGTGGCCTAGCCAGTCTCCAGACCTGAACCCAACAGAAAATCTTTGGAGGGAGCTGAAACTCTGTATTGCCCAGCGACAGCCCCGAAACCTGAAGGATCTGGATGGAGGAGTGGGCCAAAATCCCTGCTGCAGTGTGTGCAAACCTGGTCAAGAACTACAGGAAACGTATGATCTCTGTAATTGCAAACAAAGATTTCTGTACCAAATATTAGGTTCTGCTTTTCTGATGTATCAAATACTTATGTTATGCAATAAAATGCAAATTAACTACTTAAAAATCATACAATGTGATTTTCTGGATTTTTGTTTTAGATTCCGTCACTCACAGTTGAAGAGTACCTATGATAAAAATTACAGACTTCTACATGCTTTGTAAGTGGGAAAACCTGCAAAATCGACAGTGTATCAAATACTTGTTCTCCCCACTGTATATATTTTGGATCACCCATCTACACACTATCCCATAATGACAAAGTGAAAACATGTTTTTAGAAATGTTTGCAAATTTATTGAAAATGAAATATTTCAAGTATTCACACCCGTTAGTCAGCGATTACAGCTGTGAGTCTTTCTGGGTAAGTCTCTAAGAGCTTTGCACACCTAGATTGTACAATATTTGCACATTATTTTTACAATTTTTCAGGCTCAGTCAAGTTGGTTGTTGATCATTGCTAGACAGCCATTTTCAAGTCTTGCCATGGATTTTCAAGTAGATTTAAGTCAAAATTGTAACTAGCAACATTCAATGTTCTCTTGGTAAGCAACTCCATTGTATATAGTTGGCCTTATGTTTTAGGGTATTGCCCTGCTGAAAGGTGAATTTGTCTCCCTGTTGTCTGTTGAAAAGCAGACTGAACCAGGTTTTTCTCTAGGATTGTGCCTGTGCTTAGCTCTATTCATTATTTTTAACCTAAACTCCCTAGTCCTTGCCAATGACAAGCAATCATACCCATAACATGATGCAGCCACTACCATGCTTGAAAATATGAAGGGCTACTCAGTGATGAGTTGTTGGATTTGCCCCGAACATAACGCTTTTATTCAGGACAGAAAGTTAATTTCTTTGCCACATTTGTTGCTGTTTTACTTTAGTGCCTTTTATTGCAAACAGATTAATATTTTTACTTATTTTCACTGTCATTTAGGTTAGTATTGTGGAGTAACTACAATGTTGTTGATCCATCCTCAGTTTTCTCCTATCACAGCCATTAAACTCTGTTTTAACGTCACCATTGGCCTCGTGATGAAATCCCTGAGCGGTTTCCTTCCTCTCCGGCAACTGATTTAGAAAAGACGCCTGTATTTTTTTTTTTGTGACTGTATTGGTACACCATCCAAAGTGTAATTAACTTCACCATGCTCAAAGGGATATGAAATGTCTTTGTTTTTTTGTGGGGTTTTTCAAACCATCTACCCTTCTTTGCGACGCATTGGAAAACCTCCCTGGTCTTGTGGTTGAATCTGTATTTGTATTTTTAAATTCACTGTTCGACTGAGGGACCTTGCATGTGTGGGGTAAAGAGATGAGGTAATCAAATCAACATTTATTTGTCATGAAATGCTTATTTACGGGCCCTTCCCAACAATGCAGAGAACATTTTTTAAATTAATAGAAAAATAATAGAAGGAATAAATACACAATGAGTAACTGACTTTCCTATATACACGGGGTACCATTATCGAGTCAGTGTTAAAAAATCATAGATCATGTTAAACACAATTATTGCACACAATGAGTCCATGCAACTTACGTGAGTTAAGCTAATTTATACTCCTACAATTATTTAAGCCTACCATAACAAAGGGGTTGAATACTTATTAACAAGACATTTCAGCCTTTTTTATTAATGTGTAAACATTAACATAAAAACATAATTCAACTTTGACATTATGGGGTGTAGGCCAGTGACAAAGAAAATCTCAATTTAATCAATTTTAAATTCTGTCTGTAACACAACAAAATGTGGAAAAAGTCAAGGGGTGTGAATACTTTCTGAAGGACTTCTTACAACTGCATTGTTGGTTAAGTGCTTGTAAGTGAGCATCTATATACAGTGCATTCGGAAAGTAATCAGAACCCCTTGACTTTTTCCACATTTTGTTACGTTACAGCCTTATTCTAAAATGGATTTTTAAAAATCATTTTCTCTCATCAATCGACACAATACCCCATAATGACAGTGAAAACAGGTTTGTAGAATTTTCTTTTCTCCAAATCTATAGAAAACAAACCATATTTACATAAGTATTCAGACCCTTTGCTATGAGACTCGAAATTGATCTCTGGTGCATCCTGTTTCCGTTTATCATCCTTGAGATGTTTCTACTTGATTGGAGTCCACCTGTGGTAGATTCAGTTGATTGGGCATGATTTGGAAAGTCACACACCTGTCTATTTAAGATCCCACAGTTGACTGCATGTCAGAGCAAAAACCAAGCCATGAGGTCGAAAGAATTGTCCATAGAGCTCCGAGACAGGATTGTGTCGAGGCACAGATCTGGGGAAGGGTATCAAAAAATGTCTACAGCATTGAAGGTCCCCAAGAACACAGTGGCCTCCATCATTCTTAAATGGAAGAAGTTTTGAACCACCAAGACTTTTCCTAGAGCTGACCGCCTGGACAAACTGAACAATCGGGAGAAGGGCCTTGATCAGGGAGGTGACCAAGAACCCGATGGTCACTCTGATAGAGTTCCTCTGTGGAGATGGGAGAACCTTCCAGAAGGACAATCATCTCTGCAGCACTCCACCAATCATGCCTTTCTGGTCGAGTGGTCAGACGGAAGCCACTCCTCAGTAAAAGGCACACGACAGCCTGCTTAGAGTTTTACAAAAGGCACCTAAAGACTCTCAGACCATGAAAAACAAGATTCTCTGGTCTTATGAAACCAAGATTGAACCCTTTGGCCTGATTGCCAGCTACCATCCCTACGGTGAAGCATGGTGGTGGCAGCATCATGCTGTGGGGATGTTTTTCAGTGGCAGGGACTAGGAGACTAGTCAGGATCGAGGGAAAGATGAACAGAGCAAAGTACAGAGATCCTTGATGAAAACCTGCTTCAGGAACTGGTGTGAATGTTCACCTTCCAACAGGACAACGACCCTAAGCACAGCCAAGACGACGCAGGAGTGGCTTCGGGACAAGTCTCAATGTCCTTGATTGGCCCAGCCAGAGCCCGGACTTGAACCTGATCGAACATCTCTGGCGAGACCTAAAATATCTGTGCAACGATGCTCTCCGTCCAACCTGACAGAGCTTGAGAGGATCTGTAGAGAAGTGGTTTGGGTCAGCCTATAGTGTGAATCAGCCTATAGTGTGAATCAGGCACTGTAGGTCCTTAGGTGAAGGTCTGAAGCTTTGGTATCCAAGACGAGCTCAAATAAGTTGGTAAAAAAGGGGGAAGGCAGTGATACTCAGTTCACTGTTTTGTGAGCATATAGGCTGTTAACTATTGTGACACGTACAACAGATTAACATGTTTGTAGCAAATTGAGATGGCTTTGAAAGAGTCAGGGAAATGGAATGCAGCCATCATTTTTGGGGGGTGGGTCTCAATAGTCCACATTGGCTTCCTCGTCTTCTCCATGATTTGACATCACAGGATAGTTGAAAGCATCATGGTGGATGCCTAACAATTTGTTTTTGACCTGTCCAGTCCTTTGGCATCACTGCAGAGATGAGTGGAGGAGTCCTCTTTAGACGATTGTGACGAGGAGGACCGCAACTAGGGGAGAGCTAGTGAACAATTGCATTCAATTGTCTTGGTTGTTGCAACAAGCGGACCCTTCCCTAGTTAGTAAAGTAACTGATACTTGTGCTCTGTGACACCCTCACACATTATTGAATTTGTCATGTATTTTCAGGCACCTGATCAATTTCTTTGTCTATGCCAACGATATAATTAAAATTATGTATCTGGCATCTGTTTTGACACTCTCATCCATTTTTATTTAACCAGGCAAGTCAGTGAAGAACAAATTCTTATTTACAATGACAACCTACTGTTCCTAGGCTAACTGCCTTGTTCAGGGGCAGAACAGCAGATTTTTACCTAGTCAGCTCTGGGATTCGATCCAGCAACCTTTCGGTTACAGGCCCAACGCTCTAACCACTCAGCTACCTGCCACCCATTTTGCATTATTACATACAGCTGGAAATTACTTTTGGATATTAGAGCGGCTGTAACTCACCAGCATTTCGACCAGAAAACGACTTTCCTGAATTGGGTCCTTTGTTTGTACCCCCCAAGGTAATTCCACTTATTTCAGAGACCGCTCCAAGACGCCGGCGGAGAAGAGGTATTCGGAGTGGACTTTTAGCCCGAATCAGGAGGCATGTATACCATCCACCACTTTCAAGTATTTTACTTGCTAATGTTCTGTCTCTGGACAAAGTAGATGAGCTAAGGGCGAGGATCTCCTTGCAGAGAGACATCAGGGACTGTAGCATACTCTTTTTCACAGAATCATGGCTCTCTCCTGATATACTATCCCCGTCCATACAGCCAGCTGGGTTCTCAGTACATCACATAGACAGGAATAAATAACTCTCTGGGGAAAATGAAGGCGGAGGTGATTAACTACTCATGGTGTGATTGTGGTAATGTACAGGAACTCAAGTCCTTTTGTTAACCCAACCTAGAATACCTCACAATCAAATGCCGGCTGTATAACCTCCCAAGAGAATTCTCTTCAATTATCGTTACAGCCGTGTATATTCCCCCTCAAGCTGATACCCGGACAGCTCTCAAGGAACTACACTGGACTTTGTGCAAACTGGAAACTGCTTATCCTGAGGTCACATTTATTGTAACTGGGGAATCTAAGCAAATCTAAGGAAAACACTACCAAAGTTTTATCAACACATTGCCTGCGCGTACTTGCTCATCAAAAACTCTTGACCATTGCTACTCCTTTCCGGGGAGACTAGAAGGCCCTCCCCTGCCCTCCCTTTGGCAAATCAGATCACACCTCCATTCTGCTCCTCCCTTCCTATAGGCAGAAACCCAAACAGGAAGTTCCTGTGGTAAGGATTGTTTAACGCTGGTCTGACCAATCGAAATCTATATTTCAAGATTGTTTTGATCACACGGACTGGGATATGTTCTGGGTTGCCTCTGAGAATAAAATTGACGTATACACTGACAGTGTCTGAGTTCATCAGGAAGTGTATAGGGGATGTTGTTCCCACTGTGACGATTAAAACCTGTCCAAACCAAATCTGTGGATAGATGGAAGCATCCGCTCAAAACTGCTAGCAACTCCAAATAATCACAGATTATAAAGGGAAAACCAGCCACGTCGTGGACATGACGTCTTTTCTCCCGGACAAGCTAAACACCTTTCTTCAACCACTTCGAGGGAAACACAGTGCCGCTGATGCGGGCTACCGTGGACTGTGAGCTCTCGTTCTCCGTGGCCGACATGAGACATTTAAGCGTTTTAACCCTCGCAAGGCTGCAGGTCCAGACGGCATCCCTAGCCGCGGCCTCAGAGCATGCGCAGACCGGCGGGTTGGAGTGTTTACAGACAATCTCTCCCTATCCCAGTCTTTTGTCCCCACTTGCTTCAAGATGTACACCATTGTTCCTGTACCCAAGAAAGTGAAGGTAACAGAACTATCGCCCTGTAGCACTCTCTTCTGTCATTATGAATTGCTTTGAGAGGCTAGTTAAAGATCATATCACCTCCACCCTACCCGACTGCAAGATCCATGGATGATGCCATCGCACTGCCCTATCCCATCTGGACAAGAGGAATACCTAAGAATGTTGTTCATTGAACACCATAGTACCCTCCAAGCTCATCATTAAGCTTGGGGCCCTGGGTCTGAACCCCGCCATGTGCAACTGGTTCCTGGACTTCCTGAAGGGCTGCCCACAAGTGGTGAAGGTAGGCAACCACATCTCTACTACGCTGATCCTAAACATGGGTGCCACACATGGGTGCATGCTCAGCCCCCTCCTGTACTCCCTGTTTACCCATGGCCACGAATGTCTCCAACTCAATCATCAAGTTTTCAGACGACACAAGTGGTAGGCCTGATTACCAACAATGATGAGACAGCCTACAGGGAGGAAGTGAGGGCCCTGGCAGAGTAGTGCCAGGAAAATTATCAATTAGGAAAATAAATAAGGTTAAAAAAAAAAAGGAAGGAGCTGATCGTGGACTTCAGGAGACCGCAGAGGGAGCTTGCCCCCATCTACATCGACTGGACCGCAGTGGAGAAGGTGAAAAGCTTCAAGTTACTCGCCGTGCACATCACAGGCAATCTGAAATGGTCCACCCAAGAAATTCTGCTTGGCCCCTAAGACCCTCACTAACTTCTACAGATGCACCATTGAGATCATCCTGTCAGCCTGTATCACCACTTGGTAAGGCAACTGCACCCGAACGCAACCGCAGGGCTCTCCAGAGGGTGGTGCCTGGTCATAGACAGCTGGTGTGTTGTGCACTGATGTCCACAAGCAAAGGGAAACGATGAGAGGAGGACAGCGCGTAGATGCGAGAAGTAATTGCACAACGATCAAAAGGATCATGCTGTTTTGTATGTGGCTGCTATGAAAGTGAACCGTGTTTGATCAGGGGTGTATTCATTCAGCAGAAAAAAACATCTTAGTGAAATCAAACGGAACGAAACAGGGATAAACATACCGTTTTGGGGGTGTTACAAGGCGTTGCGAAGACAGTGTTTTTGCGATGACCTACATTTCAGTCGGATTGCTGAGAATCGCTGAACTACAAATCAATACTGTGAGATCCAGATGAGTGTTTATGTTCCATGCATTGTTCAAGCCGATCCCCTCAAACACACTGAACATTTCTGTTGAGAACTGAAATGCACTGAAACGTTCCCTGTCACATGAGTATGTCTATGTTTTTGTCTTTTGGAGATTATGTTTTGGTTGTTAATTTTGGCTATATGTTTTTATTGTTGACTCATTAACTTGTCTTGGTTAAAATGTTCCGTGAACGACATACTTGAAATCTTGAACTGATGTGAGCCTCTCCTCTTCGGACTTAAGGGCTGCCTTTCGGTTCTCTTCCGAGGCTTCACGCATCTAAACTACACCTGCAGATTCCTGGCCTCCCAACAAAATCTTGCTTAGTGACCCCAAAAGGATAGGCACGGCTCTGACTGCGTGTGTGGATGCCGGTACACAGACCCACGAGCCACTGTGGACCCTCATGATGAGCTCAGACTTTGTGGCCCCACCCCCATCAAAGTTGCCCATCCCTGCTTTAACATGTCCTGTCTTCCCAAATCGACGCCGACGAGGAGAGGGAGCATTTGTAGATTAATTGATATGCAGCCAATGTCCTGTCTTATTTTCTGAACAGATTTTATTAATGTCAATAATTTACAGTGCATTCGGAAAGTATTCAGACCCCTTGACTTTTTCTACATTTTGTTACGTTACAGCCTTATGCTAAAATTGATTAAATAAAACAAATCCTCAACTATGCACAATACCCCATAATGGCAAAGCAGAAAAAAGGTTTTTAGAAATGTTTGCAAATGTATAAAAACAAATTCTTAGAACACCATACCCTAGTCCAGGGATCATCAACTAGATTCAACCACGGGCTGATTTTTCTTCAGTGGAATACTTCGGTCACGTATTTATTATGTGTGGGAATACTTCCTGGTGTTTTTACAGTCTACCATATAAAAAAAAAAAAGCCTGAGTAAAACACATAAGGGCCAAATTCGTGGACTGATCAGGCTCACCCCCTTAAACAGGAAGGAGCTGGATATCCACTTCGATAGAGTCCTCAAACATCCACTCATCACCAACAGTTGACGGTGTCTGTGTTGTTTTGGGTGCTGGCCGTGGGAGTTGAACCATTGCTGGAGTGGCTTGATGGAGAATGCCTAGTGGAACCACCTTAGAGAGAGTCGAGGCTATGGACATCCCAAGGTAGATCACCTTCCGTGAGGGGTCAGGTGACTCTTCCTCGTTTAGGGTGAGGCCCTGAACTTGAATGTGGTTCGAGAGGGTCCTCATGTCCGTTGTGACCTGTTCCCTGGATGGGGCAGACTATCCAATCGTCCAGGTAAGGCAGTTACTCCTCCAGTAGAACGTGCCACCACAGCAAAAGGCAAATGCCGGCGGGCCAGCCAAAATGCCTGCGTCTGTGAAAAGTGTCTGCCCTAGCCGGGCACAACACACTTGGGGAAGCCCCCAGTTCAACCGCAACAACGAGAAGGGCATGTGTGGACAACTGTAATGGCCGGTTAACGTGTCTGTCAGACAGAACCCTTGGCCAGAATGAGGGGTTTAGATGTAGGTTGACGCTCCATCTGAACTCATTCGGAAACGTTCAGTCAACACTAGAAGACCCTGAGACATTTGAGGTGCCAGAAATGATAGTAGTGTACCTTGCAGTATTACAAATGGCGTGAGACCAGCAGTGTAATCTAGCTGTTATATGAGTTTCTAAGGTAAACTAGGATAGTTACTGTGTGTACTGTAACAACTATAGGAAATCCAGCTACGTATATACTGAAACCCTCAGTGTAATAGATATGACATTTAAGTTTCCGGGTGAAATTAGGTTAATTTTGTATTTAACTAGGCAAGCCAGTTAAGAACAAATTCTTAGTTACTGTCTTAACTGTAAGTACAACATAACTATTAACCCCAGCTACACACTGCACGACCGCAGTGAAATTGCTGAAAGGGGAAACTAGGAAAGTTACTGTACGTAGCCTACTGTAAGTAGTGCAACAGAACTATAGTGAACACCGCTACACCCTGAAACCCTCAGTGTAATAGAGCTAATAGAGATGTTAGTTTCCAAGAAAAACTATAGTTACTGTCTGTACTGTAAAACAGTGTAACAAAAATTCAATCTCACTATGGTTGGGCTAACAAACTCAGCCCAATACTGGAAAATTAAGCCAACATATGTATAATATTACTGTGACTATAGCAATACGCTGCACAATACTGTTTGATAGTATAGAATGGCACCTACAGTATCAGCCTTAGTCTCATACATATCTGAAGGAGAGGAGACGTGAATGGCTGTACCTTATCCTTGTGGAAAAATAATTCTGTTGTTTACAGAAAACACTGCTCGATACTGTATAATAGTAAAGATTGAGGTAGCTACAGTATGTCATCTAACTTTTAACACTTAACAAATTTAAATTACAATAAATAAAGGTTAATTTACTTGTTTTTCACAGTGGCAGTACAAGTGAGCCTTTGGCTACAGCCCAACATTTTAATTTTACCCCCTCAGCCCTGGCGCTAGCCACATTCCCTTGGGGGAAATCCCCCGTTGAAACCGGATGCAGTAAAATAGCCATCGTAAGTGGAGGTCCAATTCACTATTCACGTTGCCCCCTCGGCCCTCGATTTAGCTTGAGGGAGCGAATGAAGAACTTTGATCACTTGTGGGGTTGATACGATCCACCCGCAAAACACCAGTCTTAACGTCAACAGTGAAGAGGCGACTCCGGGATGCTGGCCTTCTAGGCAGAGTTGCAAAGAAAAAGCCATATCTTCCTCTGTCCAGTGTCTGTGTTCTATATATACAGTGGGGAGAACAAGTATTTGATACACTGCTGATTTTGCAGGTTTTCCCACTTACAAAGCATGTAGAAGTCTGTAATTTTTATCATAGGTACTCTTCAACCGTGAGTGACGGAATCTAAAACAAAAATCCAGAAAATCACATTGTATGATTTTTAAGTAATTAATTTGCATTTTATTGCATGACATAAGTATTTGATACATCAGAAAAGCAGAGCTTAATATTTGGTACAGAAACCTTTGTTTGCAATTACAAAGATCATACGTTTCCTGTAGTTCTTGACCAGGTTTGCACACACTGAAGCAGGGATTTTGGCCCACTCCTCCATCCAGATCCTTCAGGTTTCGGGGCTGTCGCTGGGCAATACAGACTTTCAGCTCCCTCCAAAGATTTTCTATTGGGTTCAGGTCTGGAGACTGGCTAGGCCACTCCAGGACCTTGAGATGCTTCTTACAGAGCCACTCTTTAGTTGCCCTGGCTGTGTGTTTCGGGTCATTGTCATGCTGGAAGACCCATCCACGACCCATCTTCAATGCTCTTACTGAGGGAAGGAGGTTGTTGGCCAAGATCTCGCGATACATCAATCCTCCCCTCAATACGGTGCAGTCGTCCTGTCCCCTTTGCAGAAAAGCATCCCCAAAGAATGATGTTTCCACCTCCATGCTTCACGGTTGGGATGGTGTTCTTGGGGTTGTACTCATCCTTCTTCTTCCTCCAAACACGGCGAGCGGAGTTTAGACCAAAAAGCTCTATTTTTGTCTCATCAGACCACATGACATTCTCCCATTCCTCCTCTGGATCATCCAGATGGCCATTGGCAAACTTCAGACGGGCCTGGACATGCGCTGGCTTGAGCAGGGGGACCTTGCGTGCACTGCAGGATTTTAATCCATGACGGCGTAGTGTGTTACTAATGGTTTTCTTTGAGACAGTGGTCCCAGCTCTCTTCAGGTCATTGACCAGGTCCTGCCGTGTAGTTCTGGGCTGATCTCTCACCTTCCTCATGATCATTGATGCCCCACGAGGTGAGATCTTGCATGGTGCCCCAGACCGAGGGAGATTGACCGTCATCTTGAACTTCTTCCATTTTCTAATCATTGCGGCAACAGTTGTTGCCTTCTCACCAAACTGCTTGCCTATTGTCCTGTAGCCCATCCCAGCCTTGTGCAGGTCTACAATTTTATCCCTGATGTCCTTACACAGCTCTCTGGTCTTGGCCTTTGTGGAGAGGTTGGAGTCTGTTTGAGTGTGTGGACAGGTGTCTTTTATACAGGTAACGAGTTCAAACAGGTGCAGTTAATACAGGTAATGAGTGGAGAACAGGAGGGCTTCTTAAACAGGTCTGTGAGAGCCAGAATTCTTACTGGTTGGTAGGTGATCAAATACTTATGTCATGCAATAAAATGCAAATTAATTACTTAAAAATAATACAATGTGTTTTTCTGGATTTTTTTAGATTCCGTCTCTCACAGTTGAAGTGTACCTATGATAAAAATTACAGACCTCTACATGCTTTGTAAGTAGGAAAACCTGCAAAATCGGCAGTGTATCAAATACTTGTTCTCCCCACTGTGTATATATATATATATATATATATATATATATATATATATATATATATATATATATATATATATATATATATATATATATATATATATACTAAACAAAAATATAAACGCAACCGACCTCACAACCGCAGACCATGCGTAACTATGCCAGCCCAGGACCTCCACATCCGGCTTGTTCACCTGCGGGATCGTCTGAGACCAGCCACCCAGACAGCTGATGAAACTAAGGGGTATTTCTGTCTCTCAGTCAAATATATTTTAATTTGTTGCATGTTGCGTTTAATTTTTGTTCAGTTTAGATGACATTGATTTTAGCGTTGGCAAATTGGCTTAGTCTCGTAGTGAGGAGCCTATAAAAACGTAGCTAGTGTCATATATTTTTTTGTAATTGTAAAATTTATTGGAAAAAAATGGATCAGTGCCTCTAGATCCTGCAGATTGGCCAGCAATTTTAGACAGTGCAAGGACTGAGATGGTTAGTAGGGGGCCATTTCAGATCCCACCAGACGTTGTATTTCCCAGGAGGGAGGATGGGAGAGGTTGCCACCATCACCACTTTCACACTCAATTACAGAATGGGAAATTGAAGAGAGGCTGGTTAGTTTATTCAATACAAAATGATAATCTGTACTGTTTTTGCTGTAAACTGTTTTCAAACAAAGATCATAAGCTTGTTACTAAGGCTGTAAATGATTGGAAGAATTGTGGCACTATACCAAAATCTCATGAGTGCAGTCTAGAACATAAAAAACATATGACCTCATGGAAAGAGCTTGAGAGTCGTCTTCAAAGGGGGCAAACAATAGATCAGGTCGAAATTATGCAAATAGAGACTGAAAGAAGACGGTGGCGTGAGGTCCTGACACGGTTGGTAGCCATTATTCAGTCCCTCGCAGAGAGAAACCTTGCTCTGAGAGGACCCTACTATTTGCCGAGGGAATTCACGGCGGCCATTGCTGTTATTGTTTACATCCCGCCCTCCGCGGATGCAAACACAGCGTGTGACGTCATCCACTCTGTTATCGCGAGGTTACAGACAGCGCATCCCAGTGCTTTCTTTGCCATTTCGGGGGATTTTAACCATGCATCTCTCTCTTCAACGCTGCCCACGTTCAAACAGTTCGTGAAGTGCCCAACCAGGAATAATACAACTCTGGACTTGTTATATGCTAATGTGAAGGACGCATACAGCTCCACTGCACTCCCTCCCCTCGGTAGATCGGATCACAGCCTTGTCCACCTCACCCCACTCTACAGGCCTTTGGTCCAACAGCAGCCTGCAACCACCAGGACCATTAGGAGATGGTCCCCGGAGGCGAATGAGGCCCTACAGGACTGCTTTGAAACAACATACTGGGATGTGCTCTGTGAGGCTCATGGGGAGGACATCGATGGACTCACTGACTGCATAACAGACTATATTAATTTTTGTGTAGACAACACTGTACCCACCAGGAAGGTACGCTGTTTCCCAAACAATAAACCCTGGGTCACCAGCGACCTGAAGGCCCTGCTGAATGAGAAGAAGAGGGCCTTCAAGGAGAGGGACAAGGACAAATTGAAATGCGTCCAGAGGGAGCTGAAGTTGCGGATTGCTGAGGGGAAGAGAGTGTATAAGGAGAAGATGGAGGACAAGCTGAGGCAGAGCCAGGTGAGAGAGGTGTGGAAGGGTATGAGAAATGTCACTGGCTTCAAAAAGTCAAACAGTGGGCAGACGGAGGGGACCCAGGACAGAGCCAATGAGCTGAACCAATTTTTTAACAGGTTTGATACTGGCCCTGTCCACCTCCCCTCCAGCTCCCCAGGCCACACACCCTCACGGCTGTCCCACCCCCACTTTGCTCACAACACCTCTGCTGAGACAATCAGTGACCCCACCTCCGCCCCTGCTCCCCCTGGACTGATCCTCAACACCCCCCCTTCCCCCCACCTCCCCACCTGGGCTGGCTTTCACCACCAACCAAGTGAAGAGAGAGCTGGAGAGACTACATCAGTGGAAAGTGGCGGGCCCTGATGGCATCAGCCCAAGGGTGCTTAGGGTATGTGCTGACCAACTGTGTGGAATACTCCAGCGTCTTTTCAACCTTAGCCTGAGCCTAGAAAGGGTCCCTGTGCTGTGGAAAACATCCTGCCTTGTCCCAGTGCCCAAGAAGGCACACCCCACTGTCCTGAATGACTTCAGACCCGTAGCGCTAACATCCCACATCATGAAGACCCTGGAAAGGTTAGTCCTCGCTCACCTCAGACCCCTGGTGTGTTCATCAATGGACCCCCTGCAGTTTGCATACCAGCGCAACATTGGGGTGGATGATGCAATCATCTACCTTCTGCAGAGGGCCTACTCTCACCTGGACAACGCAGGTTGCACTGTGAGGGTTATGTTTTTTGACTTCTCCAGTGCCTTCAATACCATTCAGCCCCTGCTACTGGGTGAGAAGATGAGGAGGATGAAAGTGGAAGCACCCTTAGTCTCCTGGGTCACTGACTACCTGACCGGTAGGCCACAATTTGTGCAAATACAGAGCTGTGTGTCAGAACGGGCAGTTAGCAGCACAGGGCCCCCCCAGGGAACGGTCCTGTCCCCCTTCCTGTTCACCCTCTACACCTCAGACTTCAGATATAACTCTGAAACATGCCACCTACAGAAGTTCTCGGATGACTCTGCTATTGTAGGGTGCATCAGGGGTGGGCAGGAGGAGGAGTACAGGAGCACAATCAGTGACTTTGTGTTGTGGTGTGAGCAGAACCACCTTCAGCTCAACATCAGCAAAACAAAGGAGATGGTGGTGGACTTCAGGAGAACCAAGGCACAACTGACTGCAGTCCCTATACAAGGGATGGATGAGTAAATGGTTGGGTCATACAAGTTCCTGGGAGTCCATATGGACAACAGGCTGAAATGGGCTGGTAACACCGGGGCCCTGTACAAAAAGGGCCAGAGCCGACTCTACTTTCTGAGATAACAGGACAGTGTCTTTGAAGGCAGACCCTGAGGACAAAACAGGGTGGGGGCTTGACTGTGACTGGATGGTATAAAAGTGTTTTTTGTTATTTCGTTCGGCAGAATGTTCTCTGAATAAAACCTGACCATTGCAATGCTGGAGCTCTGTCTGTATTATTTAAACAAACTGAAGAATTTACAACCTTCAGGATACAGATAGAGTTAAAAAGTTCATTTAGAACATTGGAATAGAAAATATTCGTGACAATTTGGTCCTTCGAACCGGACTCAAAAATCAGTTTTCTGTCGTCCCAGGGACACACCGAAACCATGCACGGGCGGATTTTAAATCCGTAATAACAAAGACCTGACCTCTGAAATTGAGGGTTATTTCAGGCCGGTGGGAAACTGGACGCGACAGTCAAACAGTGACGAGATCCAACCAACATTTAGTCCCAGCTGCAAGGAAACGGTCAGTAATTTTTATTCACGGGTTTTGGGGAATTTATATCTGTAACTGTAGTAAAAATGTTACTATAGAGAAGGTAGAGGTTCTTAGAAATCTGACTTGGATCGTTATCAGTACTTGGTTTTTAGACGTCTATTTGGAGAAAACCCAACGCGTTAGTATTCCAGATATGATATAAAATTATTGTACGAGGGTAAGGTCAACTTGGATTGGGGGTCCGCAATGACTCCAGGTAGTTTAGGCCATTACCAAGATAAACTACCCAGTGTTGACGCGATCGTTGGATCGACAATAGTACACGGGATGAAAGTGAGCTTTGGTTTTGGACGTTTTTCTAGAGAAAACCACGCGCTAGTATTCTTGGAAAACGTAAAACAAGGGTGAACTTTAGGAAGGAAAATGGATTTGATGGGAGGTCAAATATGGAGTAATTGAAAACTAAGGTGTGCTGATAAATAAAACTTGTGGAGATAATGTGAGGAAACAGCAGGCAGAAGGGGTTAATAAGGAGGTGAGGTAACCTATTTAACATGAGAGGACGAAGGAAATAATTATCGATATGTGAGGTAGTAATACTAATCAGTCAAAAGTCATAAGAAACGGCACAATAATTTAACAAATTATTTAACCCGTATACATGTGAGACCTAGTGATCTACTAAAAGTCATAAAATAATTATTCCAGGTGAAGAGTGGAGTCTGCGAAGAAGGTGCGTTTGAAAGGTTGATCTTGAAACCCCGCTGTGGGAGCGTTTATCCAAGTTAATGGTATTGTGAATCTAAGCCGTAGAATTGTGTTATTTGTGTTGTGACTGCAGTGTGAACCGGTATTGTAATAATGTAGTTTTATGTTGAAAGGACAGGACGATAAACTGACGAGTTTGTCCTGATTGTGTGGAACGGTAATAACCAACATGTCCTGCCATTTAAACGTGGCATCGTTTGTCTCTGATTGTTGATTGTTGCATGTCTTGCAAGGAACTGTAAGCGAAAAGTTTGTCTGCGTGGGAATAACTCATTGTGTTGATGTAGGTAAGCGAAGAGTTTGTCCCTGTGTGGGAATAACTAATTGTGTTGATAAATATTGCTATTAACGTTGATCAAGGGCTGGGTGTCGGATTGTTTTTTTTTCATATTGGGTAGGTTAACTTTAACTAACTACGGACACCAGGAGAGGCTGCGTCGCGATAAACATTGGTAGATAGGATAAAATGGTTATAGTAATTAATGAGTTCAGTTTGTCGTTGGCTGTATTGAGTGAAACCTTTTTGAAACTAATTTAGGGCCATTTCCCAATGGCCCTTAGGGAAGTTAGAATAATAACTTCGACGTTACTAATCACTTCCCTAGGTCCTGTGTTATTGAGCCTTTTACAGTAGCCTGGCTGGCTAGCGCACGTAAAACTGTTGAACTATCTGTTCAACATTAAGTTCCGCATTAAGTTTAAAGAAAATTACTACTCTTGTTTGGGGTTTCTTTCCCCATAATATACATTTTACTCCTCATTAACAGAGGTTGTGTGTAATATATGGTATTATATATTGACTGATATGATAAATGAATTGGCATTTTAGGTTACAATACATGTAGGACGACCCTAGTAGATGATGGAGTTATAATTCTGGTGGATCTTAAACGTTTGAATGAAGGGCGTTTGCCTGGGCTGTGGTTTTAACGTTTGAGCTTGATAAGTTGGGGGATGGGCTGTGTCGGTAATAGGAATGAGGATGATGGAGAATCCAATGTGTTGCTGACCCATTATAATTTAGAAGGGAATAGTTTTTAAGTAATTGCATACTGAGAGGGTGTGTTGATAGGGAAATAGATGTTAAGTAGAATAATATGGATAATATCAGGACCATGGAGATATTTTATATGGAAATGTGGAATAGCTGATTACCCAGAAACAGAGAGGGTAAGTAAGTAGACATGCAGGAACAAACAAGTTCAGTACTTAAAAATGTAAGAGACAGGAGAGGTTAATACTTGGAGGTTTGAAACACCATATGATAGAGAAATAACATGGATGTTATTAGGAGGGAATCAATTCTGGTCTAGTATTCCAGATTAGATGGGCTATTAGGAAAATACTGGAGGACAGGAGAAACCGAGTGGTTTACAATTTGTGATAATTTTATGGAGGGATATTTTGAACATTGGACAGAGGGGAGGAGGAGGCAAGCCTATTGAGGCCCCCTCCGTTCTGTAGAGATAAGTGGGGAGTTTATCCATAAACCCTGAATGTTTACTGAAGATTTGACCTGGGGGGGAGGTTAGGTACCCTGCCAGACCAAGAGTAGAATTGGTTCTCCACTATCAGATCAGATGTCTAAAGAACTAGGGGACATGATGAGTGAGGCAAGAGCCTAGTCAACCTCTTGACCCTAGAGTTCAGAGCTGCAGGGGACTTGATGAATGAAGATAAGAAAGTCAGAGCAGAGACAGACATTTTGGAAGCTGAATCTTACCTATAAATTATTCTGAATAACAGACAGAAATAGTGGCTCTTACTTGTGCATGTTGTTTGGGTAAAGGGAAAATAGTTACCATTTACACAGATAGTACACATTTTTGCTGCACAAAGGATGAACAGGGGAATGGTGACTATTACACATGCTCAGTTGATTTTGAATCTTTTGGATGCTGTACTTCTACCAGAGAAGTTGGCTATTTGTAAATATCAGCAAGTAGAAGGAGTTGGGACCACATAATTGGAGATTAGTTGAGTTTACACATATCCCTAGAGGAAAGATACCTCAGAGGAATGGAGGTTCTTAGGGAAGTGGGTAATGAATAGTAGATTGGTAATAAATACCAGAGGGAGACTAGTATAGTCTATATTATTGGCAGATATAGATGAGAGTTGAATTGGAGAGAGAAAGTTTAACCAGGGTCCACTTAGAAGTGGGACCTGACTAATGACAGAGAGATTTGTTTTTCACTCAGGGAAAGGGAGTGAGCTGGAAGCCATACCTTCTAAGTTATGGTCCTACGGATTCGTTGATGAAGGATTGATTAAAGGAGTAATTTTGGTATAGGTAGTTTTGAAGGTTAATTATAGATTGTATTAAAAGTAATATTTTATGAAGTCTGAGAGTAAGAAAGAACAGTTGAAGTCAGAATCCACGGCCACCCATAGATGATTCTGGATTGAAATAATATCCCTCATTAGTAGATTGGGCATGGAGGGAGAATCCAGATGATGAAGTAGTAGTTGTGAGGGACCCCCACCCCCTATCCTAATCAGAGGGAAACTCAGGGAGCTCAGGGGGGAGAGGGGGATGAGACAGATGTAGAGATAGGTCTCACAGAAATGTTAAAGGAACTATTGGTGAGACAGGGAGGCAAGGGAGTTGGAGGAAAGAACAGGAGATAAACAAAACCAGGGAGAAGTCAGAGAGGGAGAAAGGGTGGAAAACCCAGATTCCTAAAGAGACTTGAACCTTATAATAGCAGTCCAGTTATGAGAAAAGCTCAGAGAAGGATCAGAGTGAGTCTGAAGATGAGGTAACAGGAGGTCTCCCTGCAAACCAGTGCCCATTGATAGCCTACCTAATACATTAGCAGGCATAGATGGGGCAGCGCCCACATTAGATGTGTATAAACCATGGACAGAGAGCAGTTAAAGATAGTATTCCTCACTGGAATGAGACCTGTAATGAGTAGAAACTGTTAAGAAAACATTGGTGGGAATATGGGGGACTGCACAATTGGCAGAAGTTAAAAGATATGCGATCCATCACAAGCAGAATGGAAAACAGGATCAAGCTAAGCATAGTGGAATTTTTTAATGATTGGAGGATGGTATTAGATCTCCAGGGAGTGAATCAGAGTGTGATAGAGCTCTAGGTGTATCAGATATAAAAGTGTTTTTTGTTATTTCTTTCGGCAGAACGTTCTCTGAATAAAACCTGACCATTGCAATGCTGGAGCTCTGTCTGTATTATTTAAACAAACTGAAGGATACAGATAGAGTTAAAAAGTTCATTTAGAACATTGGAATAGAAAATATTCGTGACAGAGGCTCAGGTCCTTCAACGTGTGCAGTAAACTACTGCATGCCTTCTACCAGTATGTGGTGGCCAGTGCCATCTTTTTTGCAGTGGTGTGCTGGGGAGCAAACATCAAAGCCGGTGATGCTTCTCGGGTAAATAAGCTGATCAGGAAGGCTAGCTCTGTCCTGGGGATGAGCCTTGACACTCTAGAGGAGGTGGCGGAGAGACGGATCCTGGCCAAACTGCTGGCCATCATGGACAACGTCACCCACCCTTTGCACGCTATGGTTATGACGCAGAGGAGCACTTTCAGTCACAGACTGATCCCACCACGGTGTGCCAGAGAGCGCTACAGGAGGTCCTTCCTGCCGGCGGCTATTAGACTATATAATGCCTCACTGGGGTGCCGTGCCGTCGGCAACATAGATCTGGAACTGTTGGGGTGCTAGGACCTAGTTTAACAATTATGCATCCATCCGTGAGTAACTCTGGTCCGTCAGCACTCATTCACTCAGGACCTATTTATTCATACAGGTCTGTATATACATACTCATGTACAGTTGTTATATCATATCACGTGCAATATTGCTAGTAATTCTTGGACCTAACTTACGTAGGCATTCACTCAGGAATGCATATTAGTATCCTGTCAATTGCACCTTTTCTCATTGCTTTTAGTATATTGAATGTGCAATACGTGCAGTTGTCTGTAATTAAACCCTGCGCACTAAGGACTGTATTTTAAGGGAATTACTATTATTACCCCAAATGATATCATACACACATTTAGCTATTAAAGTATCTCTTCCTGTCATTTACCTGTACAGTTTGTGTAACCATGCAAGTATTCACTTATCTGTAAATATAACTGTATACCTAACTGTACAGCTAATTTAACCATGCAAAATTTTCACTTACCTGTTCATTTAACCAGTCTGTCTATTAAGTAAACTATTATTACCCTCGCTCATATCATACGCATTTTTAGCTACTGAAGTATTTCTCTGCCATCGACCTGTATAGTATAGTTAACCATCCAACATCCACCAATGTATAGTGTACATATTCAGCCAACCACCCATACTATGCAATGTCTTTTTGTTTATTTTTTTGCACTCCAGATATCTTGTATTTCTATACTTTTTCATACTGCCGCTGTATGTATCATGTACCGTGTATCTGTCTTTTGTGTACTTTCGTTGTGGCATTTTGCACCTGCCCTGTGTTTTGTGTAGCTGCTTGACAATGAAATGATCGATAAAGTATCTATCTATCTATATATCTATCTATCTATCTAAAAACGGATGCACTTGACCAGCCAAATAACGGAAACTTACTCCATGAAGTACTGCTTGTTGCCAAATTTGACCCTATCCTGAAAAAGCACTTACATACGGTACAAAGTGGAGCCAGCCATGCGTCATACCTGGGTATTCTAATTCAAAATGAATTGATTGACTGCATTGGTGACAGGATCACAAAGACCATTGTGAGTGAAATAAAACGCTCAAAATACTATTCACTGATTTTGGACTGCACCCTTGATGTCAGCCATAAAGAGCAGCTCTCTGTTGTCATTCGAAAAGTGGCAGGAGATGGTGCTGAGATCAACTAATATTTTATGGGGTTCCTTGAAGCTGAAGAATCAACTGGAGAAGGCCTGTCATCTCTCATCCTCAAGAGACTATGTGAGCTCAAGATCCCTTTTGAAGATTGTCGAGGACAATCTTACGACAATGGAGCCGATATGAGAGGGGAACGTAAAGGTGTGCAAGCCAGGCTGTTCGATGTTAATCAAAGGGCCTTTTTTGTGCCATACAGTGCACACACTTAATCTGGTGGTCGCTGAATCAGGAAAAAGCTCCCCGGAAGCCATTTCCTACTTTGGATATCTTCAGAAGCTCTTCACTCTTTTCTCAGCCTCCACTAAACGCTGGTCTATTTTGAAGAGCCATGTGAAGATAACAGTGAAATCCTGGTCAGACACCAGATGGGAGAGTCGGGTGGAATGTGTTGAAGCTGTGCGCTACCAATCTCCAAAAAACAGGGAAGCACTGCTTGAAGTGAGGGAGAAAGCCATCGATCCCATCGTTAGGGTGGAGGCTCAGTCCCTGGCAGAGGAGGTGGGTTCCTATTGGTTCTCTGTCTGCACTGTTGTTTGGAACGACATCTTAAACAAAATTCAGCCTGTCAGTAAGTTGCTGCAGTCAGAATCCATGCAACTGGATGTTGTGAAAAGCTGAAGCCTTCCTGATCAGCTACAGGAGAAATGGATTTGCCTCTGCTCAAGCCACAGCTAAAGAGATATGCCAGGAAATGAATGTGGACGCTATTCTCAAGCAGAAGAGACTCTGAAAAATGAAGCAGCACTTCTCATGAGTGTCCTGATGAACCTCTCATTGATTCAGTTAAGCAAATGGAGGTTTGTTTCTTCAACAGAGTTGTGGATGTCTGCATTGAGTCATTGTGAGAGTGCTTGCAAAACCCTAAGTGAGGTTGAGAGCATGTTTGGTTTGCTTACCAACTTTCCCAAGCTTACCCCAGACGAACTTGAACAACAGTGTGCAAACCTCAGCAGCTCTCAGTGCTAATGGCCAATTGGCTTCAGAAATGCAAAGTTTTCCCAACTTTCCAAAGGCTACCATGACCATCCTTGAACTTCTGTCCAGATTGGCCAGAAACGCCCCTGCAAGTCATCCTATAATTAACGTTGCCACCAGCATATGCCTAAAAATCGCTAATGCCATTATATTAAACCAGGATTGTCCGAATGACTGAAATGAATAGAAATAGTGAGGTAAAAAAAAATCTGTAGTAAAATCGAATTCATTTATAGCATAGATTCTTTAGGGTCCTTCTTCATCTAATAGGCTGAATTGAGCTTGCAAGTGAACTAGCATATTCAAGGAGACATTTTATTACATGAATTAGTTTTTTTATTCTTCATAACCTGCTGAATAAAAACCTCATATGGTCCCACTTCTGAAGAAGTGAATCGGGCCTAGTTAAATGGAATAGGCCCGAACCCACCGTGTTGACTGGGCTACAGCTAGCTAGCACTGCATAAAATAGGTTGACTATGTCTCTTCTTTCTCCTCTCTCTCTTCTTTCTCCTCTCTCTCTTCTTTCTCCTTTCTTTCTCCTCTCTCTCTTCTTTCTCATCTCTCTTCTTTCTCATCTCTCTTCTTTCTCCCCTCTTCTTTCTCCTCTCTCTTGTCTTTCTCCTCTCTCTTGTCTTTCTCCTCTCTCTTGTCTTTCTCATCTCTCTCTTCTTTCTCCTCTATCTTCTATCTCATCTCTCTTCTTTCTCCTCCCTCTCTTCTTTCTCCTCTATCTTCTTTCTCATCTCTTCTTTCTCATCTCTCTTCTTTCTCCTCCCTCTTCTTTCTCCTCCCTCTTCTTTCTTCCCTCTCTTCTTTCTCCTCTATCTTCTTTCTCCTCCCTCTCTTCTTTCTCCTCCCTCTTCTTTCTCCTCTCTCTCTTCTTTCTCCTCTCTCTCTTCTTTCTCCTCCCTCTCTTCTTTCTCCTCCCTCTTCTTTCTCCTCCCTCTCTTCTTTCTCCTCCCTCTTCTTTCTCCTCCCTCTTCTTTCTCCTCCCGCTCTTCTTTCTCCTCTCTCTCTTCTTTCTCCCCCCTCTTCTTTCTCCCCCCTCTTCTTTCTCCTCCCTCTTCTCTCCTTTCTCCTCTCTCTTCTTTCTCCTCCCTCTTCTTTCTCCTCCCTCTCTTCTTTCTCCTCCCTCTCTTCAGAGAGAGAAAGACAATAGTTTACTAGTTTTCATTGCCACCAGGGCCCGCCGCTGTAACTGCTTTCTGACTGTACTGCATGATTGTAGCGGGTTTACTAACGCGTTAGTTCTAGTTGACTATGACATGAGCAAAGTGATCATGCGGTTTTTATGTGGCTTTTATGAAAGTGAACTGTTCGCATGTGATTAGGGGTGTATTCATTCCACCAATTATGTTGAAAAACATTTCTCAAACGGAATGAAATGGGGATAAACATACCTGAATTTGACCAGTAGAAACTCTTTTGCAACTGTTGGACTAATGATTGAACCCTAGAACCATAGATCAGCTAGATGCAGGCAAGGCAGTATTGAACGTGTCACCTTGATTACTCAAAATTCTCTTGACCTGTGCACCTACTTTATTTTATAGACTAGGTTGTAGCAACCTCATGATGGGTATAGCCTACAATAAGGAAAAATTCCAGGTATAAATATTTTCTAAATATTAGGTGACGCTTGCCCAGACACACTTGTCTAAATAGATGGGTCATATGAAATAAATGCTATAACCCCCAGCCACATCTTGCTGAGTGGATGGGTCTCTAAAGAAGGTGTAAACGGCACAGCCAAATGGTTACTTGAATAGTAGCAATATCAGAAAGAGTGTCAGTATAAATCAAATAATATACAGTAAGAACAATATCAATAATGATATCAGTGATAGATGAGGTAGTTATATTCATACAACCAGTGGTAAAGTGGCTGAGCAGCAGGATCAAAATACAATAGTAGCAGCAACGTATGGCGTGTGTGTCAGGAGAGAGTCATGTGAATAGAGGCACTGCAGATAGTGCTGATAACTGGTCTGTCTGAACCATGCATGAATAAGGGAATCTATATTCAGAGAGCCTGTTTCTGTCCTGCCCTTGACTTCGGTGGGCATGTGATGTCCATCGCCTCTTCGTCGCAAAACTCCCTGATCCTCTCAAAAAGATACATTTGTCTAGCTGTGTCCAGTCCAGGTGGTGCTTGTACAGGCAGACCATCTATAGGAGGAAGGGTATCAGCGTTGCGCAGCAGCTGAAACCTGGTCCCGACTGATAGTGATTTATTGATAAAAGTGGCACGTGTTGGCAGTCAATCACTCTGAGCCATTCAGTGTTGTTGTTTATGTGCCCTCAATGGCCACATAGTTCACCACCAACTAACAGGTGATATGATTGGGGAACAAGGCGTATTTTGTAATTGGACGTACAGTTCACATACAAATAACATACAGTTCCATTATGCAATTATAGTGACAATATCTCACCCACCTTCCCACTGCCTCATCATCCTCTCCCTTCCCTCATCCTCCCCACTCCCTCTCCCCATAGGTCAAGTAATTACCTACCAAAAGTACAGAGAGAACCTCATGAGAGAGCTGCTGGAGGAGCACCACACCCATCCACTGGGGGCCGTCCTGCTGCAGACAATCCCCTACGCCTCACTGCACGGCATTTTCCCTGCAAAGTCCCTCAAACAGCTGCTCAAGGTAGTCGTACACGGAGGCTCTGCAAAGTAGTGCTCAAGTACTATTGAGCACATCTGTAGCATTTGCTGACTGACTGACTTGACAGGTGACTTGACCGGTGATCTGCCATGATACTATACCTCTAGAGGTGGGGGGTGGAAATGCAGTCGATGTTCGATCACTGCAAGAACATGAAATATGGGTTATGCATATTCAGAAGTTTTTGTTATGGTTCAACCTCCACCAATACTTCAATAAAATAGATGACTATTACATATTGGCTTATGTGTTTCATCCAGTAAAACTGTTAAGGAGTGTAAACTAGCATACAACAACTAGCCTCAATCTTCAGCTCGAAAGAAAAATAATAAATTGCATTGGCAAAAATCACAAATATGAGTTATATAAGAAACAGTAACTGTTGAGCTCCACAAGCGGAGAACAGAGTGTTGGCGCAGTAAAATCGATCTAGCTGTTGATCTTGGACACATGCCCAACTGATGTTATCTTAAATATTATCCACTCTATCTAGTTCGCTGGTTTTGGTCTTCACACAAACCCGGCGAACAAGTCCATGTTCATCTGGCACCGCCTGGATAACTCTGATATCCGACATCCGAAGGTCTTTCGACAGGATGGCAGGATGTTTGGATTCTTCTGGCATGGCTGCTCGACTGAGCCTGCCTCCAACTCTAAGTATTCCATCTTGAAGAGTTGGATTGAGCTTGTATATGTGACTGCATCCTTTCACAGGCTCACCTTTTTGTAGTGTTGATTTCCTCTTGAAATATATTTCTCTGGCACTGACGTATCATTTCCAGTTCAGCTTCAATAAGATCATCCACTGTGAGGATTCTTTTGCTGAGGCTTGTTTTGTAGCTCGTCATAAATTTGCGTCTTTGTTGATTCTCATCAGCGCCAAACAATGCAATGACTACACTCTGTTCCCTTCTTTTCTTAGCCAGGCACAGCAATGTATCCCTTATTTTAAGGATAAGTGCCACTGCTTTCTTGAGGCGCATCCATGAGGAATATCAGTTCCTGAATTGTATCTGCCTTTTTCTTCTAACGCCAGTATTGTATTGTACTCGTATTGTACCCTACTGTATTGTACGCTATTGTATTGTACTCTACTGTGCTCTACTGTATTTTACCCTACTCTATTGTACTCTATTGTTCCTACTGTATTGTTTAAAAAAAAAAAAAATATTTCACCTTTAATAGAGTGATTTTCACCTATATCAGGACCAATGTCCTGGTATCGATCTTCAGGACCAATGTCCTGGTATCGATCTTCATTCATTGCTTTTGCGTAAACGCGAGAAAAATAGATTTGCTTTCTAATTTGAAGTGCTTGACGCTTTTGATGCCGTTTACTCTCGCAGCCCGTCTGTTTTTTGTCATTCACTACTGTAAATTCTAATTCCAGCGTTTACACGCTTGTTGAGATTCCGTTTGATTTGGCCTTAACAGTAAAATGCTGACCCTGAACCTGCCTGCCGTTCTGTACCATACGAACTCTGATCTGGATTACTGACCTCTGCCTGCCCTGACCCTGAGCCTGCCTGCCGTTCTGTACCTTACGGACTCTGATCTGGATTACTGACCTCTGCCTGCCCTGACCCTGAGCCTGCCTGCCGTTCTGTACCTTACGGACTCTGATCTGGATTACTGACCTCTGCCTGCCCTGACCCTGAGCCTGCCTGCCGTTCTGTACCTTACGGACTCTGATCTGGATTACTGACCTCTGCCTGCCCTGACCCTGAGCCTGCCTGCCGTTCTGTACCTTACGGACTCTGATCTGGATTACTGACCTCTGCCTGCCCTTGACCTGTCATTTGCCTGCCCCCCTCTGTTTTTTTAATAAACGTTTGTTACTTCAACTGTCTTCATCTGGGTCTTCTCCTGAGCCGTGATACCGAGTAGGTATTTGGTTAACTATTTAGTAGTCCTATGACTTGGGGGTAGAAGCTGATCAAGGTCCTGTTGGTTTCAGACGTGGTGCATCGGTACTGCTTGCTGTTCCATAGCAGAGAGAACAGTCTGTAACTTGGGTGGCTGGAGTCTTTGGACATTTTTAGGGCCTTCCTTTGACACCACCTTGATGGCAGGGAGCTCGGCCCCAGTGATGTACTGGGCCGTACGCACTACCCCCTGTAGCGCCTTGCGTTTGGATGTCAAGCAGTTGCCATACCAATCGGTGATGCAGCCAGTCAGGATGCTCTCAGTGGTGCAGCTATAGATCTTTTTGAGGATCTGAGGGCCCATGCCAAATCTTCTCAGCCTCCTGAGTGGGAAAAGGCGTTGTCGTGGCTTACGCACGATTGTGAAGATGTCACGACTTGGCCTTGGCTCCTGTATATTACCTTAGTCTTTCTTGTACAAACCATATGCAACCCAATTTGAAGAAGACAATGCTCTCTGATCATTGGCTGATCACGCCCAACCCATAGGAATCCCCACCCAGTTTACTACTTTTAAATGGTGGAAGCTCTCAATGGCAATGTCTATACTAAAACAAGTTATATCCATCTGGAGTCCTCCATTTATCTCTGACACTTGACACCGAAAAGCCTGCTATTTTGCCAAAATAAAGATAGGTAAAGTGATAAATTAAGCAGCTAATAACATGATTCATTAGATGCATAAGTAATGCAATCGATCAACAAGTTTCAGATTCATAAAATCAACATTGAACGTTTTACAGAGAACAATACAGATAATATTTCTCTAAAATCAATTTAAAGAGGTAGCAGTGGTGTAAAGTACTTAAGTAATAATACTTTAAAGTACTGCCTACAATGTTTTTTTTGGGTATCTTTACTTTTCTTTACTATTTAAATTTTGTACCATTTTTACTTTTACTCCAATACATTCCTAAAGAAAATAATGTACTTTTTACTCCATACATTTTCCCTGGCACCCAAAAGTACTCGTTACATTTTGAATGCTCACGCACTTATCAAGAGAACATCCCTGGTCATCTCTACTACCTGATCTGGCGGACTTATACGTTTACTTGTTATACTTAAATATATATAAACCCAAATACTTTTAGACTCTTACTCAAGTAGTATATTACTGGTATGGCAGTTGGGTACTTTTTCCACCACTGGAAATAAGACAGCAAAGATCAGGTAAGAACACCGTAATAAACCGTTAATAATTAAGAGCTGCTAAATATTGATATATAGTGTGATGACATTTCTTGGTTATGTAGAAACTATTACTGAATAACTATCAATAATAGAAGCAAATACGCAGACGCTATGTAGTAAGGATTCAAGGCCACTTCACCTCTTCTCAGCAGCACCATATACTTATTAAGAATGTAATTGGAACTTTCGTAGAATGACTGTTCGTTTAACAGAAATGAACCTACAGTATCATACTTGTGTCCCTGTTATTTCAGCACTGTACTTAAGTCATTATTATGTAACTTACTGATAATTCCTTTATAGTTTTACCATAGCTTCTGTGTACCTACTGGGCCTTGACACTGTATTCTAAAGCAATGATATGTTCCCCTGTTATCATGTAAATTATGGTACATTTCTTAATTGTTTCACCATTGTTTCTGTGAACCTTACTGTTACTTTCTTTATAGTTTCACCATAGTTTCAGAGTACCTACAGGGCCGTCCCAACAGCAGCCACAACACATTGACCTACCGTCCCCAGGCACATTGACCTGACCTACCGTCCCCAAGCACATTGGCAAACCGGAAGCACTCGAAGAAGAGAGTCCAACGCCAACTTCACCACCAGTAGCTCCCGGTCACCCACGTCGTAGTTCCTCTCCATAGCAGTCAGTTTCTTAGAATAATAGGCACAGGTGTGTAGCCCAGGGGGGTTCCCATGCTGCTGGGAGAGGACCGCCCCCATCCCGACCTCGGACGCATCCACCTCGACCGCGAGGGTCTTGAGCGGGTCCGGGTGACGTAGCAGGGGAGCTGTGGTGAACCGGTCCTTCAGGTCGAGGAATGCCTTCTCTGCGTCCGGGGTCGAGTGGATACGCTGAGGTTGGCCTTTCAGCCTCGGATGAACCGGCGGTAAAAGTTGGCGTACCCGATAAAGCTCTGAAGGTCCTTGATGGTCTTCGGGACCGGCCATTACCTCACTGCCTCCACCTTCAGCTCCTCCATCTTGACTCCCTCCGAAGTGAGGTGGTATCCGAGGAAGGAGACGGTGGACTAATGGATAGCACAGTTTTCCTCCTTAATGTAGAGCTGGTGCTGGTAGAGACATCGGTGGATATCACAGACGTGGTCCACGTGTTCCGGGTAAGTCTGAGAGTAGACATGACGCGGTCTTCCACTCGTCTCCTTCCCGGATATGCACAAGGTTGTATGCGCTCCGGAGGTCCAGCTTTGTGAAGAAGCGC
Source organism: Thymallus thymallus (assembly GCA_023634145.1). NCBI lineage: Eukaryota > Metazoa > Chordata > Actinopteri > Salmoniformes > Salmonidae > Thymallus > Thymallus thymallus. The sequence goes on along the minus strand of CM042386.1, from coordinate 19,031,268 downwards.
ACCCCCCTCAGCTGCTCTATGACCGCAGGGACGAGGGGCATCGGGTACCTGAATTTGATGATAACGTTGTTCAGGCCCCGGTAGTCGATACATGGTAGTCATTCTTCTTGATGAACAAGAAGCTCGCTGAAGCAGGGGAGGTGGAGTGGCGAATGTGTCCCTGCTCCAGCGTTTCCCGAATGTAGGTCTCCATGGTGTCTTTCTCGGCCAGGGAGACACTTGGTTTTCTCGCTGGAGAACACCCCGCCCAGGTCTGCGCACTCCAGCGGGATGTTGACCGGGAGGGCGTCCTCCAGGCTCTCCACCGACGTTGCTCCAAACGTCGCGGTCAGACATGTGCCTCGACATAATCCTGTCTCGGAGCTCTATGGACAATCCCTTCAACCTCACGGCTTGGGTTTTGCTCTGTCAACTTATATAGACATGGTCTGAATACTTATGTAAATAAGGTATTTTTTTAAAAACCTGTTTAAGCTTTGTTATCATAGAGTATTTTGTGTAGATTGATGAGGAAAAAAATGTATGTTATCCATTTTAGAATAAGGTTGTAACGTAACAATGTGGAAAAAGTGAAGGGGTCTAAATACTTAATAGTGAAGACATCAAAACTATGAAATAACACATCTGGAATCATGTAGTAACCAAAAAAGTGTCAAACAAATCTAAATATATTTTATATTTGAGATTCTTCAAAGTAGCCACCCTTTGCCTTGACAGCTTTGCAAAAACCCTTGAATGAGAAGGTGTGTCCAAACGTTTGACTGGTACTGTACATCACAGAAGACTAAAATATAACCAAACCATTTGACATAGAAACACAAGATGTTTGGCAGGTTTTTGAAATAATGTTTATTAATTATGAAAAATATAAATAACATTCCACCCATGAGGCTACTAGGTAATTTGACTGCAGGAAAGGGCTACAGGTGCTACACATAGAATATTTTCGAATTTTTGCATTGTAATTTCAGAAAATGTCAGTAATATATCTGCAGTAATAGTGGAATGATAGTGTTTCACAGTATTACTTACCCGTGTTGTGATTGGCTGTGATATTCGCCTATTGATTTCTCCTGCACCGGAGCTTCATCTGTGGTCAAAATGGGAAAGCTTTTCTGACTTTGTGGCTGTTTTATCTAGTACAAACCACTCTGTCATTTCCTGGTTGCTAAAATTCTACACTGTTCGCTCAATTTCATTTTATGTGAGAAAACAAGCATTTGTTATTTCGGTTCTCTTCCCGTGTAGTTATTACGGGTCTCGTCCAGTGTATTTATTACGGGTCTCTTCCAGTGTATTTATTACGGGTCTCGTCCCGTGTAGTTATTACAGGTCTCGTCCCGTGTAGTTATTACGGGTCTCGTCCCGTGTAGTTATTACGGGTCTCGTCCCGTGTAGTTATTACGGGTCTCGTCCCGTGTAGTTATTACGGTTCTCGTCCCGTGTAGTTATTCGAGGTACTCCTCGCTCTTTTGTTTGGGTTTCAACCCTGTGTTTTTGTATACGTGTTTGTTTTTGGGATTCGTCCCGTGCCTTTACATGGCATGTTGTGTATATATACAAACCGGTTCTCTCACCAGTTACAGTAATTCACTTGCTGATTCCTGTCAAACATTTGCGTAACACAGGCAAAAACAAATTGCTTCCTCATAGATTTATGAGAACAAATGCTTTCTTTAAAAATTCTCTTGAAGCTTAATCTTGGACACCTAGACCTAAATGTTATTTGTCACATGCTTCATAAACAACAGGTTTAGACTAACAGTGAAATCCTTACTTATTGGTCCTTTTCCAACAATGCAGAGTTAAAGATATACTGAAAAAGTACCAGAAACAGTACCAGTCAAAAGTTTGGACAGATCTCCTACTTTTTAAAAAATTGTACTATTTTCTACATTGTAGAATAATAGTGAATACATCAAAATTATGACATAACACATCATGTAGTAACCAAAAAAGTGTTAAATAAATAAAAATAGAAAGGTGGCTACTTTGAGATTCTTCAAATAGCCACCTTTTGCCTTGACAGCTTTGCACACTTTTGGCATTATTTCAACCAGCTTCAGCTGGAATGCTTTTCCAACAGTCTTGAAGGAGTTCCCACATATGCTGAGCACTTGTTGACTTCTTTTCCTTCACTCTGCGGTCCAACTCATCCCAAACCATCTCAATTGGGTTGAGGTCGGATGATTGTGGAGGCCAGGTCATCTGATGCAGCTCCATACCTTTTTGGGTTACTACGTGATTCCATGTGTGTTATGTCATAGTTTTGATGTCTTCACTATTATTCTACAATGTAAAAAATAAAGAAAAACCATGGATGAGTGGGTGTCCAAACTTTTGAGTGGTATTGTGTGTGTGTATATATATCTATATATCTATATATATATATATATATATATATATATATATATATATATATATATATATATATATATATATATATATAAATATACTACTGTTCAAAAGTTTGGGGTCACTTAGAAATGTCCTTGTTTTTGAAAGAAAAGCACATTTTTTGTCCATTAAAATAACATCAAATTGATCAGAAATACAGTGTAGACATTGTTAATGTTGTAAATGACTATTGTAGCTGGAAACGGCTGATTTTTTATGGAATATCTACATAGGCGTACAGAGACCCATTATCAGCAACCATCACTCCTGTGTTCCAATGGCATGTTGTGTTAGCTAATCTAAGTTTATAATTTTAAAAGGCTAATTGATCATTAGGAAACCCTTTTGTAATTATCATAGCACAGCTGAAAACTGTTGTGCTGATTAAAGAAGCAATAAAACTGGCCTTCTTTTAGACTAGTTCAGTATCTGGAGCATCAGTATTTGTGGGTTTGATTACAGGCTCAAAATGGCCAGAAACAAAGAACTTTCTTCTGAAACCTGTCAGTCTATTCTTGTTCTGAGAAATGAAGGCTATTCCATGCGAGAAATTTGCCAAGAAGCTGAAGATCTTGTACAACGCTGTGTAGTACTCCCTTCACAGAACAGCGCAAACTGGCTCTAACCAGAATAGAAAGAGGAGACTGGTGTTTTGCTGGTACTATTTAATGAAGCTGCCAGTTGAGGACTTGCGTTTCTCAAACTAGACACTAATGTACTTGTCCTCTTGCTAAGTTGTGCACCGGGGCCTCCCAGTCCTCTTTCTATTCTGGGCACAGACAACAGAACAAAGGGCAATAAGATAGAGACAACAAGACATCACGCGAAGCAGCCACAACTGTCAGTAAGAGTGTCCATGATTGAGTCTTTGAAATAAGAGATGGAAAATAAAATTGTCCAGTTTGAGTGTTTGGTGGAAGGTTGTTGGAACAAGGGGGTGTGTTGACATATAAATACTCCTGTAGACTTATGTCCATTGGTTGAGAGAAAGGATTAAGTGATTATTGCATGAGTGAGCTCATAGTTTATTCAGGAAGCATGGTGGAATTGCCTTAGGGTGCCATACTCTTTGTCTGAAGTTAATAGGTGAATGACATTCCACACACTTGATAACAGTGAAGGAGGAGAGATGTGACGCTATGTTGATGAGTTATATTATTAATACTAGCATATACAGTACGTGCCTGCTATGCTGATGAGGTAACGTTATAGACAATACCATAAATACCGAACAAATATATAAACGCAAGATGTAAAGTGCCGGTCCCATGTTTCATAAGCTGAAATAAAAGATCCCAGAAATTTTACATACGCACAAAAAGCTTATTTCTCTTCAATTCTGTGGACAACATTTTTTTTACATCCCTTTGCCAAGATAATCCATCCACCTGACAGGTGTGGCATTTCACGAAGCTGAATAAACAGCATGATCCTTACACAGGTGCATCTTGTGCCACTCTAAAAGGTACAGTTTTGTCACACAGCACAATACCACAGATGTCTCAAGTTTTGTGCTGCCTGCAGGAATGTCCACCAGAGCTGTTGCCAGAGAATTTCATGTTATTTTCTCTACCATAAGCTGCCTCCAACGACGTTTTAGAGAATTTGGCATCCATCCAGCCTCACAACAACAGACCACGTGTAACCATGCCAGCCCAGGACCTCTACAACAGGTTTATTCACCTGCGGGATCGTCAGAGGTGGGGGGTGCTGAGGAGTATTTCCGTCTGTAATAGAGCCCTTTTGTGGAGAAAAACTAATTCTGATTGGCTGGGCCTGGCTCCCAAGTGGGTGGGCCTATGCCCTCCCAGGACCACCCATGTCTGTGCCCCTGCCCAGTCATGGGAAATCCATAGATTAAGGCCTAATGAATGCATTAAAATTGACCGATTTCCTTATATGAACTGTAACTCAGCAAAATCTTAGAAACTGTAGCATGTTGCGTTTATATTTTTGTTCAGTATAAATACTTGCGCTGCTGATGAGATAGCATTATAAATGCTCCCATATATACTCAATGGCCAGTTTATAAGGGCACCCATTCACCAAAATGGATCGCTCCGACAGACAGTGAGACATGTGGCCGTGGCTTGCTATATAAAGCCATTCAGTTTCTGTTCGATTGAACGTTAGAATGGGCAAAATGATTGACCTAAGCGACTGAGCGTGATATGATTGTCGGTACTAGAGGCGCCGAATCCAGTATTTCAGAAATGGCCACACTCCTGGGCTTTTCACAGAAACAAAAAACATCCTGTCAGTGGCAGTCCTGTGGGCTAAAACAGCTCGTTGATGAGAGAGGTCGAAGGAGAATGGAAAGAAGTGTGCAAGCTAACAGGCACCAACAGAGAAATAACGGCGCAGTACAACAGTGGTTTACAGAACTGCATCTCGGAACGCACAACTCGTCGTTCCTTGTCATGGATGGGCTATTGTAGCAGACGAACACACCAGGTTCCACTCCTATCAGCTAAAAACAAGTAGAAGTGGTTCTAGTGTGCATGTGATCACCAACACTGGACAGTTGAGGGGAAACATTGTTTTTTTTTAACCACACCATTATTTCAACTTACATTTTTCAAACAATGCAAGGGGAATTATAAAATTATAAAAACTATATAAACATTTGAACGAGTAGAACATTTGAAATTGAAACTTTGTTGTGTTGTGCATGGCATTATAATAAGGGTGGCATCATGAGGTGGCATTATAATAAGGGCATCATGAAGTGGCATTATAATAAGGGCATCGTGAAGTGGTATTATAATAAGGGTGGCATCAAGAGGTGGCATTATAATAATGGTGGCATGAGGTGGCATTATAATAAGGGTGGCATCATGAGGTGGCACTATAATAAGGGTGGCATCATGAAGTGGCACTATAATAAGGGTGGCATCATGAAGTGGCTGTCAGGTTCTGACTGTGGCCAGGTCTCTGGCTCCCTCTAGGGGGAGCTGTAGGGCCACAGTTGGGACTGGGTGTGTTTTTATATTTAGTTAATTTCAATCCCCAATTAGAGGCAGCTGTCTCAAGTTGTCTCTAATTGGGGATTCTACTTATGTTCCACTGTTTTCCCCATGTGTGTGGATTTTTGTGTGTGTTACATTGGGTTAGTGTCTCACGCCAGTTCACTGTTGCTAGCTCGCCTTTGTTTTTGGGTTGTTATTTTGAAATAACTAATCAATAAAAGGAATGTCGCTCCATCATGCATCGTCCCATCATTCAGCATCTTGACAGTGCCATTATAATAGCGGTGGCATCAAGAAGTGGCATTATAATAAGGGAATCATGAAGTGACATTATAATAAGGGTGGCATGATGAAGTGGCACTATAATAGGGGTGGCGTCAGTATGGAAAAACAAACACACACACTTATCCTGTATTTAGATGTTCACTGTTGCAAAAGGAAGAGGAGTGCCGTCTCGCTTCCCTGAAGGCAAGCAACAGTGTCTTACATTTGATGCAAGCAGCCTCAGCAAGCCAGTGGAGGAGTGGTGTGACGTAGCAGAACATGAAAAGTTTTAACACCTGTTATGCTGCATTCTGGATCATCTTAAGAAAGCTGGACTAGTGGGAAGTTTCAGTAGGGTCTAGAATCAGCTCTGTGGAAACAGTGTAAATAGAATTACAATATGGAGGAGTTAGATATCAACTGGGCCATGCACACCACTTGTTACACAGAACAAGACATTTGAAATACCCTGCTACTAACCAATATTATCAAGTTTATAAGGGAGAGTGTATGCCAAACAAAAACCATTGATTTCACATTTTATGAACAAGGACTACGTTCAACAATTTCCACAGAAAAAAAATTTGGGGTGGAGGAACTGTGCAGATGCAAACAGAATTACGAAAACTTTATGCAACCACATTTTTTTTTTTTTAAGTAAATATCTGCTCAAACTAATTTTCAAAGATGTCTGTCGAAATAATGTGTTGTCAGCTATAACATGACACCTTGAAATTTTAAAAAATCGACTTTGTTTTTTTTTACTGCTGTAAAGAAAAGTGGATTTACACGCCGTAACATAATTACGATAACAGAGTTACATCATGGCTCCCTGATCTGTGGTACACAGAAATGCATCATTATGGATATGACTGTCATTCTCCATGTTTTCACACGTTTAGACCTCACAGCACATTAGAGCATAGTAGAGTACAATGCAGTACAGCAGAGTAGAGTAGAGCAGAGTAGAGTTCAGTACAGTGTAGTACAGTACAACACAGTAAAGTCGAGTATAGTTCAGTACATTAGATTACTTTTGAAGTTTGAAAACATCTAATAAATGTTGAATTTGGAGTGAACTTTCCCTTTCACATTCCCTTTAAAAATTATACGCTATAGAAATCTGCGAACTCTCACCTATTTCACTAGGAAGTGGAGTGGGGGACATTGAGGGGTGTCTGGATTTTGGGGTAGAGCTGCTTGGTTGAGGCCAGCTAAGAGGGAGACACACAGAGCAATACAAACTCAAAGCATGAAGGATAACTCACAACTGAAAGTGATACATTACAATGTGCATTTCTACCAGTGATTTATTTTTGTCTTTTGCCAGTTCATCTTGTCACGTCAAGCCTACCAGGATGTTGTTCCCATTCTCCTCTTTCCTCTCTAGGTCTTGTTTTTGTAGTTTTTCTGGTTTTGACTGCTCTGCCTGCCGTTCTGTGCCTGCCCTGGATTACGGCCCTCTGCCTGCCCTTAACCTGTCTTTTGCCTGACCCTGTTTGGTCAATAAACATCTGTGATTCGAACTGTCTACATCTGGGTCTTATCCTGAGTCGTTATAATACGAACTGGCCATGACTGACCCAGCAGACTCGGACCAGCTCCGCAATGCTGTCTCCTCCAAAGGAGCCATCATTAGGAGACACAAGGAGTTACTTTGAGGTCTTATGGAAGGATTCCAGACCTTGGCGGAACGCCACAACCATGCTTTCCATACATTGCTGGAGTAAGTCTGCGCATTGTTTATTAGACAGCCAGCCACTACCGTAACCTCTCAGCCCCTCCGTAACCCTGATGTCCAGGAGGCCTCTCGCCTGGGCTACGGTGGTGTGGGAGCAACAAGCCACCATCTGTTTCAGTCTAGAGGAGTTTATGGTGGAGGTGAAGAAAGTGTTTGATTCTCTGTTGTCAGAGGGAGAGGCTGCTCGGAAGCGACTACTGGAACGCAGGAGGGAGAGGAGGTCTGTTCCTACTCCCACTTGCTCGTCCATGGATCCCACCTTGCCTCCGAGGAATCCCGGAAGTCCTCGGCGCCTACATTGCCGAGAGAATCCGAGGTTACCCATGTTCCCCCGGGAATCACAGAAGTCTGCGGACTCGCCTCTTCCAGAGCATATGCAACTTGGCAGAGATAGATTGTCTCCTGCCGAACGGTATACAGACTGAACACCAGCAGCTGTCTGTGTTGTGGGACTACAGGACATTACATTTCTACCTGTCCTGTAAAAAGACCCGGCTCATCAGGAGGTGTAAGTGTATGCTGATGGGCATTATGGAGAATTTCCAGTCTCCCCTTACTCGTCCTCCTCTCCATGCCAACCTGCTGTGGGGTGACCAGTCCAAATCTCTCAGGGCACTCATTGACTCTGGGGCCGATGAGAGTTTAATGGACGCTACCCTGGTGTCTGAGCTGGGAATCCCCACTTAACCCCTCTATTCCCATGGACGTCAGAGTGCTCGATGGGCATTCGATTGGCAGAGTCACCCACAACACGGTTCCTATCAACCTGCGAGTGTCAGGCAACCACAGCGAGTCGATACAGTTTCTACTTATAGAATCCCCTCAGGTACCCGTGGTGTTTTCATGGCTCCAGAGACACAATCCCCTTGTTGACTGTCAGCACAGCAACGTGGCTGGAACTCTGCGTCGGTGCCCAGACTGGGTACGTCGTCTGCCCCGCTCCAGCGCCAGAGCAGTCCACCCCACCGGTGCCCAGCTCGGGACCAGTCGGCTGGCCCAAGCCAGCGCCAGAGCAGTCCGCTCCACCGGTGCCCAGTCCAGAACCGGATGTCTGCCCTACTCCAGTGCCGGAGCAGTCCGCTTCACTGGAGTCCAGTACGGGACTGGTCGTCTGCTCTGCTCCAGCGCAGGAGCAGTCCGCTCCACCAGTTCCTAGTCCGGGGCTGGTCGTCTACCCTGCTCCAGTGCCGGAGCAGTCCGTTCCACCGGGGTCCAGTCCGGGACAGCTTGTCAGCCCTGATCCAGTGCCAGAGCTGACCATTCCACTGGGGCGCAGTCCGGGTAAGGGCTACAGTCTAGCCTTTGAGCCGGAGCCTCCACCGGATCTGGTGCCACGTCCGGTACCGGGTCCAGAACCTCCACCGACACCGCCCCAGTGGTCTGCTCTGTCCTCCCTTCCCCCTCTTGTGTTTTTGTTGGTAGGGGAGTATCGCGGTCGGGAGCCTGTGCCTTAGGGCAGGGGGTACTGTCAGGTTCTGACTGTGGCCAGGTCTCTGGCTCCCTCTAGGGGGGAGCTGTAGGGCCATAGTTGGGGCTTGACAGTGGACTGGGTGTGTTTTTATATTTAGTTAATTTCAATCCCCAATTAGAGGCAACTGTCTCCAGTTGTCTCTAATTGGGGATTCTACTTTTCCATCTGTGGATTCTTGTGTGTGTTACATTGGGTTAGTGTCTCACGCCAGTTCACTGTTGCTACCTCTCCTTTGTTTTTGGGTTGTTATTTTGAAATAACTAATCAATAAAAAGAATGTTGCTCCGTCATGCATCGTCCCATCATTTATCATCTTGACAGTGGCATTATAATAGCGGTGGCATCAAGAAGTGGCATTATAATAAGGGAATCATGAAGTGACATTATAATAAGGGTGGCATCATGAAGTGGCATTATAATAAGGGTGGCATCATGAAGTGGCATTATAATAAGGGTGGCATCATGAAGTGGCATTATAATAGGGGTGGCATCATGAAGTGGCACTATAATAGGGGTGGCGTCAGTATGGAAAAACAAACACACACACTGTATTTAGATGTTCACTGTTGCAAAAGGAAGAGGAGTGCCGTCTCGCTTCCCTGAAGGCAAGCAACAGTGTCTTACATTTGATGCAAGCAGCCTCCTCGCACCAGATTTTCACTATAACCTTCACTTCGTTAGAACTAAGAAAAGTTTCATCTAATTGTAGGTCCTCAGGGTCGAATCGGTCTTCAGTGTCCACCAAGCCTGGTGGATCGTATTCCCCATTCCACTGATCAGAATCTGGAATTGGTCCATATCTCACCATCTGCTGAAACACAGCATTCTCCAACGCCTTGCTCACCAATCCTCTGACACAGGGAATAAGACAACATCCACATAATACAAGCATACCCATACAAGCAATAGCAGCACCCAAGACAGTGGCTACTATTGTTTTCCATTTACCAAATATTTCATCAAACCATTCTATCACATAAGTATTTACTCCTGAGTTCTCAGCCCATTCTTCACTTAGAGCAGTCAATCCAGCAAGAGCTCTGGTGATTGTGCCATCTGGTGCCGTGCTGTTTGGAATGAAAGTACAACAATGAGCCTCCACCATTCTACATACCCCGCCCTTTTCTGCCAATAGCATATCGAGAGCCAACCTATTTTGCCAGGTCATGAGTGAGGTGGCGGATAATTAATCTGAGATCCCCTTCACCACATCTTTAGTCTCATTTACGAATCGTTGCTGATTATAATAGATATAATTAATCCAGTCCACATTTTTGTTTATTGTCACCCACCAAAAGAATGTCGTTGTGAAACCTTCTCCTTCTTGATTCATAGCTTTATATTCATCAGGGACTCCCCTAGGAATTCCAATCGCATCCATCCAGATAGGGCTATTCTCATCCTTGTCAAAATCCATCCTACGTCTGTTTAACCCTTTCCTTGGTTTCTGGTGACTAATTCTAACTGCCTGAACCAGTAGGGGTGCAGGTACCTACCCACCCTTTTTATAGTGTCTGCCTTATACGTCCTTTACTGGTACACGCCCATCACACATCTTTTACCAGGGCTGTAAGGTTTAGTAGTTTCTCCTGTGCCTCTGAACTCAGATCAGTAACATTAACTACTGACTTACTCCATTAAAATCACCCAAATTCCTGGTGCCTTTCTTGTCTCTATAACACTGGTACTCCCCAGGAGTTAGAGTGAATTGAGGTTGGATAGCAGCATCTTTCAATCTCGACAACCCTATCCCTGTACAGTTAACCTATCCTCTTGGCTTACTGCCTTTACAGTTATTACCATATCTACCAGACTTTGGTATGTCTAGACTTCGTTTCAGGCCCAATCGAGATGACCTGTCCTGTCCATTTTCATAATATTTTCCCCAAGTATTCATTTCCAGTGGAATCCTTATGCTGAGTCGTCTGTCTTTTAGTTCTTACCCATGGTAGAGTTTCGTTGTTATTTTTGGTGAGTGGTGGATCTGGATGTATCAAAGAGATAATTAGGACTATGATGCAGCTCAGGGTCCCCCATATTTCCAAGAACCGCCAAGCCTTTCCTGCCCTTAGTCAGTCTGCTAGGTACCACCCCATACTCACACCTCTAGGAACACACTACAGTGATGATAGGTTGGGGTAGGGAATCTTTGTTAAGGAGGTAACCCCCGGACCCTATTGGTACTCGGTTCTGCTCCCTAACTCTGCGTGTGTTCAGTAGGGTTTGTATGCGTTCCTACCTTCTTGCAGTAGGTAACGTGGACCCAGGTTGCTCTTTCTGCTATTCTAATGGCAAAGGCGGTGACTAACAAAACCTGATAGGGGCCTTCCAGTCTTTCCTTTTCAATGATTGGACCCACACCTAGTCACCTGGGTTGAATCGAGTGAATCACCTTCTTCTGCAATTCACCTGTGGGACACAAAACCTTTGACATACGGGTGTGGTTAGCAAACAATCTTCTCATGTGTTCTGCTACTTCTATGTCCGCCTGTTCTAGTCTGCCTAACTCTACGTTCTATACGGTCTACCAAACCCTTTCTCGAATGGGGACAATCCATTTTTATTCAGGGTGATCCTAATAGTCATTAATACTATTGGTAAGCATCTTACCCAGTTTCTTCCAGTACTTATATGGGTCTTTCTTAGTCTACTTTTTATTGTTCCGTTCACACGTTCAATTAAACCTGCTGATTGGATGATATGAACAGTGTTTCTTCATGTTAATATCTAACTTCTATTATAGTCAAGCACCATTTCTTTCCTTCACTTCTTGTAAGTTCTATAAAGTCCATTTTCAACTGTTAGAATGGATATCTTGCCTGGGGATATTCCCCTTCTGGTGCTCTCTGTCTCCCTTGATCATTACTTTGTGCACATATAACACACCTTGAACAATTATTATTATTTTTAAATAATTTGTTATTGTACGCTACAAAGTGCTTCCTAATTATTTCCACCATCCCCCCTGTTGATACATGGCTTTGCCCAAGTATCAATATTGCATCATCTCTAATCAATGATTTTGGTAAGATTGGTAAATTATCCCTCTGCCAAACATCATCTCGGAGCAACCTGATCTCCCAGAAATACGTGAAATGAACACGACCCCTTAACCCCGATTTATGTGGTGGTGGCACGGAATGTGTTGAAATTACGTGTCGGCACCACGGAAACAACACCCATACAAAGTCAATGAGGCTCATTTGTCGTGGTGGACACACGGATTCCCTGGTTCAACAACGTCACACAGTGGGCGGTGGTAAATGTTGTTTTCTAGTTTACGAAACGTCCTCCTTTTATAATGTATTATAGTGAATTTGTTCCAATTTTTGTTGTCTAAATAACAGTAAATTGTTTGTGATATAACTGTAACGTCTCAGTCCGACGTACAAAAGGAGCCGGAGGCACAGATGTTATTTCCAACGCTTTATTAAGGCTAAACTAAACTCAGGCAGCTATAGGCCACGCCATAACTACACGCACTCAATCAAGTATAAACACACGGAACAGAAACAGGAGAATATGCTAACACTTATTGCTAACACACAGGAACACAGGTTGGAACATGCTATCAGGAAAAACAAGACTGACTAAAAACCCGCCTAAACTTCCCCTATATATAACATCTGTGCCTCCGGCTCCTTTTGTACGTCGGACTGAGACGTTACAGTTATATCACAAACAATTTACTGTTATTTAGACAACAAAAATCGGAACAAATTCACTATAATACATTATAAAAGGAGGACGTTTCATAAACTAGAAAACAACATTTACCACCGCCCACTGTGTGACGTTGTTGAACCAGGGAATCCGTGTGTCCACCACGACAAATGAGCCTCATTGACTTTGTATGGGTGTTGTTTCTGTGGTGCCGACACGTAATTTTTTCGTGTGCTGCCATGGGTCGCCCATATATCAATTCACTCAATTTCTCTGTGTGAAGAGCATAATGTGGCACCCAGGCTCTACAGTAATTAATCATTCCAAGAAAACTCATAATCTGTTTTTTTCATTCATAGGTTTTGGTGCTTCCAAAATGGCCTTTTTCCCAGAGGGGTTCAGAGTACGCCCTTCTCGAGTTATGGTATGTCTCAAATACACAACCTCAGTTTGCTACAATTGTAGTTTCCTTTTGCTTACTTTATGGCCTTGTTCTGCCATATACATTTACAACTGCACCTTACCCCATCTACATCCTTCACCAGTAGGGTTTAGCCACTAAAATATCGTCTACATAAATCAAAATGTTGTTTCCTCTGGGGGCTCTAATTTTACTAGATAGCTTGTGAAAAGTTTGTGGGACTTTCCGTATAGCCTTATAAAACCCTAATATACGTCCATGTCCTCCCCTCAAAGGTAAACCCAAACCACCCTTGGCTATTGGGATGTACGGGTATACTAAAAAACACATTAGCCAAATCTATCACAGTAAACTAAATATTTTCCGGTCTCAATTAATTAAGCAGGGTGTGTAAATCTGGTACACATGAAGCTCTAGGTATCACACTCTGTTTTACTCCCTGGAGATCTAATACCATTCTCCAATCATTACTGGGAGCTGCTTTCTTTACTGGAAACATAAAAAAAATCCACTATGCTTCATCTCCATCTCTGGTTACTCCCTCTTTGACCAATTGTTCAAAAGTGGGAGTAATTCCTTTTATTTCCTCAGACTTCATAAAATATTACTTTTAATACAATCTTTAATTAAACTTCAGAACTACCTATACTAAAATTAGTCCTTTAATCAATCCTTAATCAACAAATCCTTAGGACCTTAAACTAGAAGGTACAGCTTCCAGCTCAGCTTCCTTTTCCTGAGTGAAAAACAAATCTCTCTGTCATTAGTCAGGTCCCACTTCTAAGTGGACCCCGGGTTAAACTTCTTCTCTCCAATTCATTTTTTATCTATATCTGCCAATAAATAAACTATGCTAGTCTCCCTCTGGTATTTATTACCAATCCATTATCTGTTTTCCCTCATATACCCACTTCCCTAAGAACCTCCATTCCTCTGAGGTATCTTTCACTAGGGATATGTGTAAACTCCATTTTTCTCTATACAATCTCCAATTCTGTGGTCCCAACTCCTCTTCTACTGCTGACATAGTTGTTGCTGTCTCTGTGGGCACTTGCTTCTCATATGACCTGTTACTCCACAATACCAGCACACCAATGGTTGTCTCTGTGATGTACAGGCTGCAGACGGTTAAAGTCTTCTTGCAATGTTGTTATTAGATTGCCCATCATTCAGGACAGACTTTATTGCCTTCTGCTCTGACTTTCTTATCTTGACATTTCATCAGGTCTCTTGCAGTTGGAATTCTAGGGTCAAGAGGTTGACTGGGCTCTTGCATCATTCATCATGTCCCCTAGTTCTTGAGACATCTGACCTGATGGTGGAGAACCGTTGTGATCTTGGTCTGCCAGGGTGCCTAGCCCCTGTGTGCCTTCCCCCCAGGTTAAGTCTTCAGTAAACATTTGGGGGTGATGGATAGACTCCTCTGAAGTCATCTCTGCAGCAGGGAGGGGGCCTCAATCTAAGGTCTGTCTTTATTGTTCCAACTGGAGGCTTTTCTTTCACTCCAGAACAAGTTGTCAGTCCTGTTACAGAAAATAGGGTGGTTCTTATCACTCTATCAACTGTTCCCTATACTGCTACTCTGTGTCTTCATAATACACTATCACCAATAGTAAACCACTCAGGCTCTCCTGTCTTTAAGTATTTTCCTAATGGCCCATCTAGTCTAGGATTACTTGACCAGATCTTACTTACTCCTAATAATACCCACGTTATTTCTCTGTCATGTGGTGTTTCAAACCTGTAAGTATTAACCTCTCCTTTTTCTAAATATTTAAGTACTGAACTCATTTGTTCCTGTATGTCTACTTTATATATCACTACTCTTACACTCTCTGTTTCTGTGTAATCAGCTATTTCACATTTCCATATAAAATATCTCCATGGTCTAGTAATATCCATATTATTCTAATCAACATCTATTTCCCTATCAACACACCCTCTCAGTATGTAACTTATTTCAAAACTATTCCCTTCTAAATTATCATAGGTCAGTAACACATGAATAACTCTATTTTCCTAACACAGCAAGGGTGCATGCCATCAAGGTCCATCCCACACACAGGCAACTTATCAAGCTCAAACGTTAAAGCCACTCAGCCCGGGCAAACGCCCTTCATTCAAACGTTTAAGATCCACCAGAATTATAACTCCATCATCTATTGGGGTCGTCCTAAATGTATTGTAATCCATCTTCAATGCCACTCCATTCAACCCATGCATGTTCACACACATAAAGTACACACTTGAAAACCCTTAGGAGTAACACACACACACACACACACACACAGTCTTGTATAGCTAACCTTGTGGGGGACACACAATTCAGTTCCATTCAAAATCTTATTTTCCCTAACCCCTAACCCTAACCTTAACCTTAACCCCTAAACCTAACCCTAACTATAACCCTACAACATGTTTCTTAAGAAATCTTACAAGGAAGTGTTTATGCTCATACAGTTCATATACGAGGAAGCTATTTGTTTTTGCCTGTGTCACGCGAGTGTTTGACAGGAATCCTCAATTAATTATTGTAACTGGTGAGACAACCGGTTTGTAGAGATTTTGATCAAGTTGCATTCCACCACAGAAATCAACAGTACATAAGCCTAGTGTCCAACTGTATCCACATTCATGAGAGGGTGAATGCACAGAAACAGGTGAGCTCCTCAATACAACATGTCAAATGTGCATGAAATCTGTTGTAAGGATGGGATATTAATGGTTTCTGACAATTATGGTAATGCTGATTATATTTTCTCATAGATGTGAATTCCCTTGGCCAAGGAGCTAGTGACAATGGGGAATCAAACGATGCTTTATGTGCTGCTTTTGTTAATGATGAGTAAGTATGTCTCTTCTCAGTATGAAGCTGATGAGAAAAGCTTGTGTTGAATTGCACATATGAATTATATATTTATTCCTTTGTCCCAGCTTATATTTAGTCTATAAGGCTTTAAAACCAACATATTTTTCCATATTAATTTCCCTTGTGTAAACATTTTATCTGTCGTATCTCAACAGGTAGGGTGACCAATGCTGTTTCTGGTGAGTTGACAATGTCTAATAACTGATTAGAACCCACTTAGCAAAACAAACAATTCCCTTAAAGGGATGGTTTCTCAAAACGATGAAGCAACCATAATTGTCTTCTTACCTTGAGTGGAGTTGTGCGACTGTATTAGATTTTTAATACAAGCTCTATGGAACGCCCTGTGAAGTAAACTATGCATACAAAGTCATAGTTTACTTCATGTATGAACAGACATACAATATCACTCAAGAAAATCTGTTTGACTTTGAATTAAAGATCTTGGAACATAACTGCTTTTATTAATTGTTTTCTCACGTAACTCCTGTCAAGGTAAGAACACATTTAAGATTTGCTTCAGTAAGAGAAGGTTGTTCTACATTTGCAGAATGTTGTCTCTGCACACTTTGTAATTGTTGTATTTTATTATGGATCTAGCAATATTAAGGCTAGAAACAAAACAAAACATTGTTTAGAAAGTTTTTACTTGCCTGGCTTGCTAGTATAGGGTTGACATTTATTAAATGAATTTTTAAACATATGGGTTTATTGCTATTTGAAGCTCCAGGGTGCTGAGTTCATGCAGAGGCTGTCATTTTGTGTTTATACTTTTTCATAATGACAACGACAAGTTTGATGTCACTGCGACAACTGTCTACAGACATGTCGATAGGCCAACTGTAAACCAGACTTTGCAGTGTACCATGCTATCATCAGTGGTCTCTCTGACTGAACTCTAGCTCAGTGTTTCTCAGCCCAAGCAGTCCCTGGGATGATGCTGACTAGTCCCTGAGATACTGATTAGACACTGATTATAGACAGTAATTGTGTCAATGCTAGTTTTAATGTAAGTGCTACAGTGCTAGTTTTAGTGCAATGATGAAAGACTGCTGCTTGCTGTTGCCTGGTACAAAAAAGGAAACAGCATCAATCTCTATGTCTCAGTTCACATGAAGACATCGCTGACAGTTAATGGGTTTATATTAGAGCTGGTTTTCAAGTTTCCTTCGCATGGCAGTGTTTTTTTTCTTCTTTTATAATCCCGATGCAAAATAAATGTCCACGACATTCCGACATTCTACCGTAAATACTGCGCATGATTTGACTTTGATATCAGACCTCACTTGACTTCCTTTGCATTATTAGAAGCAAAAGTAACTTGGCATTTTGCTTGCTGATTATAGTCCTCTCCACGCACCGCGATGCAGAAAAAATGATTTACGGCAACGCGACGAACAGCAGAAGAATAATACATTACGGATTGATTTAATGTAAAAAGTGCTATGCATATATTTTGGAGGGATTTTTGCATTGTAATTTCAGAAATATCTCCATAACATACCTGGCGCTAATAGTGGAATGACTAGATTTCCACTAAATAGCACAGCTACAAAGTCAGAACAGCTTTCCCATTTTTACATCGGAAGCTTGGCAAAATAAATCTCTCAAAGGGGACTAAATCCGAACATTTCTTAAGGTCGTCACCATGCCTCTCTTCAGTACATGGTTTGTTGGGAGTATTTGGAAAAGTGCCCTTTTCGTAAAATGTATATATATATTTTTATACATTTTTGTAATTGTCGAACCCAGTCATCGTTATTCTCCTCTATGTTTCAGAACCAAAAAGTTGCACATCTTTATTGTTGACCAATGACCAGTCAACAGCATTGGTGCGCAAAGGCGGGCGCGCATATCCGGATTATTGACCAGAAATAAATTGTTTCATTTCCTCCAGTTTTTCCTGGCAAAAAACAGAGTAGGCTTTTATTTATCATCCATATAAAATACACTTAACAATCATATTGCAGATAGACCTAGTTTGCGTGGCTTCTGGCTAAAGATAAGCAGCTGTAACATCACAATCATCAAATCAAATCAAATGTATTTATAAAGCCCTTTTTACATCAGCCGATGTCACAAAGTGCTATACAGAAACCCAGCCTGAAACCCCAAACAGCAAGCAATGCAGATGTAGAAGCACGGTGGCTAGGAAAAACTCCCTAGAAAGGAAAAACCTAGGAAGAAACCTAGAGGAACCAGGCTCTGAGCACAGCCGGCACACCCCTCACACCCCTCTTCTGGCTGTGCCGGGTGGAGATTATAACAATTCATGGCCATTAAGGCCAGATCTTTCTCCAAGATGTTCAAATGTTCATAGATGACCAGCAGGGTCAAATAATAATAAAAGTAGTTGTGGAGGTTGCAACAGGTAAATACATCAGGAGTGAATGTCACTTGGCTTTTCAGTGCAATAGAGCGCAGGTGCAGTAGAGCGAGAGCGAGATGAAAACAGCAGGTCTGGTACAAGGTGGCACGTCCAATGAACAGGTCAGGGTTCCATAACCGCAGGCAGAAGAGTTGAAACCGGTGCAGCAGCACGACCAGGTGGACAATGCCTTTAATATTATGGGATGAAGATGTATATTGTGATATGCAAATTGGTAGTTACAGTCTTGTCCCGTCGCTGCAAATCCCGTGTGGACTCGGGAGAGGCGAAGGTCGAGAGCCATGTGTCCTCCGAAACACGACCTCGCCAAGCCTCACTGCTTCTTGATACACTGTTCGCTTAACCCGGAAGCCAGCTGCACTAATGTGTCGGAGGAAACACGGTACAGCTGGCGACCGAAGCCAGCGTGCATGCGCCCGGCCGCCACAGGGAGTCGCTAGAACGCGATGGGACAAGGACATCCCAGCCGGCCAAACCCCCTAACCCGGATGATGCTGGGCCAATTGTACACCGCAAGTTTTTTAACACTCCTTTTTGGGGGTCGTGGGTCAAAAGGTTTGAAAACCACTGGGATACATGATAGTGGCAACAAAGGTTGGTTGGATATATATAGTAACGGTAGGCTACAGTATTTCTTACAATCTTCTAATTTGACTGGAATTATGTTGGTCATTGTTATTAAGTGCATTTATTCCAGTTTAAAATAGTTTAGTTAAATACTTTATAGTTGAGCTAAATACTTTATAGTTGAGCTAAATACTTTATAGTTTAGCTAAATACTTTATAGTTTAGTTAAATACTTTATAGTTTAGCTAAATACTTTATAGTTCGGCTAAATACTTTATAGTTGAGCTAAATACTTTATAGTTGAGCTAAATACTTTATAGTTGAGCTAAATACTTTATAGTTGAGCTAAATACTTTATAGTTGAGCTAAATATTTTATAGTTGAGCTAAATACTTTATAGTTGAGCTATATAGTTTATAGTTAAACCCTGCGCACTAAGGACTGTATTTTAAGGGAATTACTATTATTACCCCAATGATATCATACACACATTTAGCTATTAAAGTATCTCTTCCTGTCATTACCTGTACAGTTTGTGTAAACATGCAAGTATTCACTTATCTGTAAATATAACTGTATACCTAACTGTACAGCTAATTTAACCATGCAAAATTTTCACCTACCTGTTCATTTACCCAGTCTGTCTATTAAGTAAACTATTATTACCCTCGCTCATATCATACGCATTAGCTACTGAAGTATTTCTCTGCCATCAACCTGTATAGTATAGTTAACCATCCAACATCCACCAATGTATAGTGTACATATTCAGCCAACCACTCATACTATGCAATGTCCTTTTATAGCTTTTTTTTGCACTCCAGATATCCTGTATTTCTATACTTTTTCATACTGCCGCTCTATGTATCATGTACCGTGTATCTGTCTTTTGTGTACTTTCGTTGTGGCATTTTGCACCTGCCCTGTGTTTTTGTTGTAGCTGCTTGATAATGAAATTTCCCCCCCGGGGGATCAATAAAGTACCTATCTATCTATCTATCTATCTATCTAAATACTTTATAGTTGAGCTAAATACTTTATAGTTGAGCTAAATACTTTATAGTTTAGCTAAATACTTTATAGTTGAACTAAATACTTTATAGTTGAGCTAAATACTTTATAGTTGAGCTAAATACTTTATAGTTTAGCTAAATACTTTATAGTTTAGCTAAATACTTTATAGTTTAGCTAAATACTTTATAGTTTAGTTAAATACTTTATAGTTGAGCTAAATACTTTATAGTTGAGCTAAATACTTTATAGTTGAGCTAAATACTTTATAGTTGAGCTAAATACTTTATAGTTGAGCTAAATACTTTATAGTTGAGCTAAATATTTTATAGTTGAGCTAAATATTTTATAGTTGAGCTAAATACTTTATAGTTGAGCTAAATACTTTATAGTTGAGCTAAATACTTTATAGTTGAGCTAAATACTTTATAGTTTAGCTAAATACTTAATAGTTGAGCTAAATACTTTATAGTTGAGCTAAATACTTTATAGTTGAGCTAAATACTTTATAGTTTAGCTAAATACTTGATAGTTGAGCTAAATACTTGATAGTTGAGCTAAATACTTGATAGTTTAGCTAAATACTTGATAGTTTAGCTAAATACTTTACTCATAAGATTGTGCTGCTTTCCTCTCTTTTTGTAATAATTGCTTAACGAGTCTGTGACTGAGGTTGCTGGATTATTTTGTTGTTGTTGGGGTACCCTTTTTTTTATTTGAGCACTTACCCCCCAAAAAGGTCTGTTGGAGGACACGGTCAGCTGCCCCTGGAGCAGTTTAGAGCCTTGCCCTTTAGTTGCCAGCCCACTCTCTACTTGATTCTCCCAAGTCTGCGCTGGGATTTGAACCGACGACCCTACAGTTACTGGCATGCCTTATTCACTGAGAATAGCTACATCAGGATTTTTTTCCCACTTTGTCAAGAAAGTCGTATTTGTGTAGTAATTATCGTTGATACAAATCTTTTACACGATTACGTATCATTATTTACCAATGTCTATTAAAAGAAAAATCTTTGATTGGTAAAAAATTGTTTTTTACTTTTAAATTAATAATATATTCCCATTGATTCTTAAAGAATATACAGTAACTTATAAATGTCTCAGGAGCTTAGTTCAACTGTCTTACCCCACCAGAACCCAACATATAAGCTTGTTTTACTTGTAAAAATAAATATATAGCCTCAAAACATAGTTAAAATTATACTTTGATCTCATGGATGGTCAGTCCTTGCATCCATAGCTCTCTCTATTAAGCGTGGTTACATTCCTCCAGGCCCATCCCTCAACGTTTTACCAAAACAGTGCCGAGGTGTGCACTGTTGTTTGAACTGCAGATTGTATAATATCACACCACAATACTTAGCAATCAAACTACCCACTGAAATGATTATTGACTAAGGTATTCATTTGTTATAGCAGGTGTTCGTTCAATGGTATTAGATGTCCCCTGACAATGACCTGCAATGCTTTTATTTACTTGCCCTCTGGACAAAAGAAGTCTGCAAATATTTTGTTTGCCCAACCCATTTGGTTAGAAATGAATCAGCACCCCTTGTTGTGACACATTCCTAATCTTGCCAGGGAACATAGCTGGAAGACTGCCAAGAAGGCATGACTTCCTGGTAATATGTGGGCCTTCAGGTAATATGCGTGACAGTAAAGTGCCTTCGGGAAGTATTCAGACCACATTTTGTTATCTTACAGCCTTATACTAAAAAACATACACACAAACCCCATAATGACAAAGCTAAAACAGTTTTTTTTAAATGTTTGCAAATGTATAAAAAACAGAAATACCTTATTTACATAAGTATTCGGACCCTTTGCAATGAGACTCAAAATTGAGCTCAAGTGCATCCTGTTTCCATTGATCATCCTTGAGATGTTTCTACAACTTGATTGGAGTCCACCTGTGGTAAATTAAATTGATTGAACATGATTTGGAAAGGCACACACCTGTCTATATAAAGGTCCCACAGTTGACAGAGCATGTCCGAGCAAAAACCATGAGCCATGATGCTGAAGGAATTGTCCATAGAGCTCAGAGACAGGATTGTGTCAAGGCACAGATCTGGGGAAGGGTACCAACACATTGCTGCAGCATTGAAGGTCCCCAAGAACACAGTGACCTCCATCATTCTTAAATGGAAGAATTTTGGAACCACGAAAGACTCTTCCTAGAGCTGACTGCCCAGCCAAACTGAGCAATCGGGGGAGAAGGACCTTGGTCAGGGAGGTGACCAAGAACCCGATGGTCAATCTGACAGAGCTCTAGAGTTCCTCTGTGGAGATGGGAGAACTTCCAGAAGGACAACCATCTCTGCAGCACTCCACCAATGAGGCCTTTATGGTAGAGTGGCCAGACGGAAGCCAATCCTTAGTAAAAGGCACATGACTCCCCACTTGGAGTTTGCCAAAAGGCACCTAAACAAGATACTCTTGGGCGAAGGTTCACCTTCCAACAGGACAATGACCCTAAGCACACAGCCAAGACAATGCAGGAGTGGCTTCACGGGCAATTCTCTAAATGTCCTTGATTGGCCCACCATCGAACATCTCTGGGGAGACCTAAAAATAGCTGTGCAGCGATGCTCCCCATCCAACCTGACAGAGCTTGAGAGGATCTGCAGAGAAGAATTGGAGAAACTCACCAAATACAGGTGTGCCAAGCTTGTAGCGTCATACCTGTAACATTCATGTACTTCAATGATGAGTCATTGATAAGTATTGAACAGCTAGCTTTGAACTAGTCATTTATTTTAATAACCAAGCAGCATGCATCTCCATTACCAACTGCCATCAATCCCTTATTACCTGTCGTAAAACCTTAATAAGAACAACCATTCATATTAGACACCTAGTGGTCAAATGTTACCATTACATTTACTACATATCATTACATCCCCTTTCCTTTGAGGTTTAACTGTTATTCAGCTTCACATTAAGAATAATATAAATGACAACAACAACCAAACTTAGAGTTCTATGGAACATGAATTTTCATTTTCTTAAATGAACACATTTTACCACTTATTGATGAACATTTCCAGTCTTTGTTTACTCAGAGATCTAATCTCTCAGGTTTCTTTATTTCACGTGTTGATCTCCTCAACATAGGTGAGTTTGATAAGTCTGGTGAGTTTGTTTCAGAGTCTACAGGTGGTAAGGTTGAAGACTCATGTGAGACATTGTCATCGGTTTGCTCTTGAAAAGCCTCTTGTGTTTTGAGCAGGGATCGGCGATTCCTCCTGAGTATAAGTCCTTCCTCAGTTTTCACTGTGTAAGACCTCGGTCCTACTTCTTGGAGCACAGTGGCTTTCTTGTTCCATGCACTTGGATCCTCGATCCTGACAACATCATCTTTTGTCAATGGCTTGAGACTTTTGGATGACTTGTCATACTGCAATTTCTGTTTCAGCTTCAGCAGTTTGAATCTCTGTCTCAGTCCTGTTTGTTGTTTTTCTTTGACACGACAGGGTAGAGTCGTGCGCAGCTTGCGTCCCATTAAAAGTTCAGCAGGTGATGAGCCACAGTCCAAAGGTGTTGCCCGGTAAGCTAACAGAGCAAGATAGGGATCAGACTTGCTGTCAGCAGCTTTCTTGAGCAGCTGTTTGAGAATATGGACACCTTTCTCAGCTTTGCCATTGGATTGAGCATACAAGGGACTAGATGTGATATGCTGAAAGTCATAGTGTGCTGCAAACTGTTGCCACTCCTTGCAGTTGAAGCACGGGCCATTGTCACTTATCACTAGCTTTGGAATGCCATGTCTGGCAAAGATAGATTTGACATGTGTTATGACACTGCATGCTGTTATGCTTGAGAGCAGCGCCATTTCCGGAAAGTTAGAGTAGTAGTCTATCACTATTAAATAGTCTTTACCTTTCAGATGAAAGAGATCCATGCCAACCTTTTGCCATGGTGCAGTTGGTAGGTCTGCAACCTTCATTGGCTCTTTTGCTTGCTTATTTTGATATTTCTGGCATGTTCCACATTTGTTTATCATTCTTTCAATGTCCTGGTTGATGCCAGGCCAGTACACAGTGTCTCTCGCTCTTCTTTTGCATTTCTCAATTCCAAGGTGACCCTTGTGAATCCTTGCGAGCATATCCTGGCGTAGAGTCTGTGGAATTACTATTCTGTTCTGTCGTAGTAGTAGTCCATTTGCAACACTCAGCTCTGACCTGATGTGGTAGTATTCTGGACAGGACCCTTTAGGCCATCCATGATGCATGTTCACAATCACTGTTTGTAACTCTGTGTCTTTTGTTATCTGTTCTGCTATCAGTTTTGATTTAGAGTCTGATACAGGTAGTGAAGCAGTGACCATACTCACATGAGCATCAACGTCGTCTCCAGTAGAGCTTACGTGACTCCCTGTGGGTGCTCTGGATAGTGCATCTGCTAACACTATGTATTTGCCTGGTGTGTAGATTAGATTAAAATCATAGCGTTGCAGCTTCATCATGAGGCGTTGAATCCTTGGTGACATCTCATTTAAGTTCTTCTTTATAATTGCTACCAGTGGACGATGGTCTGTCTCCACTGTGAAGGTGGGAAGCCCGTACACGTACCCATGGAATTTTTCCAGCCCAACCACCAGGCCTAGGCATTCTTTTTCTATTTGAGCATATCGACATTCAGAGTCAGTCATAGACCTGGAGGCGTAGGCAACAGGCTGCCAATCCTCTCCTTCCGCTTGTAGTAAAACTGCGCCGAGGCCATCTTTTGATGCATCCGTTGACACCTTGATTTTCTTGGTAGGGTCAAAGAAGGTGAGTACAGGTGTGGTGGTCAGTGTCGTTTTGAGTTTTGTCCACTCTCGTTCATGGTTCACTGTCCATGCAAAATCGTTTTCTTTGTGTAGGAGGTCTCGCAGTCTGGCTGTTTTGGCTGACAGATTGGGAACAAACTTCCCAATGAAGTTAATCATTCCCAAGACGCGTAGCACTCCTTTCTTGTCTGATGGACGGGGCATATCAAGTATGGTGTCAATCTTGCTCTTGTCTGGCTCAACTCCTTGAGCTGACAGCTTATCTCCTAGGAATGTGATTTCCTGTACACCAAACCGACACTTGGCTTTGTTGAGCTTTAGTCCATTCTTTCTGATCCTCTGTAGCACTTTAGTAAGTCTCTCATTGTGTTCTTGCATTGTTGAACCCCAGACCACTATATCATCCACGTAGACCCTTACTCCTTCTAGACCTTCTATTATGTTTTCCATTGCTCTATGAAAAATCTCAGATGCAGACACTATGCCAAAGGGCATTCGGAGAAAACAGTACCGGCCAAATGGTGTGTTGAAAGTACAGTATTTGGTGCTTTCTTCCTCTAACCTGAGCTGCCAGAATCCTTGAGAGGCATCAAGTTTTGTGAAGTATTTGGCACCCGCCATCTCACTTGTGATTTCTTCCCGCTTGGGAATGTGGTAGTGTTCCCGCTTTATGTTGTCATTTAAATCCTTTGGATCCATGCATACTCTTATGTCATTATTCTTTTTTCTGACACACACCATTGAGTCAACCCAGTCTGTAGGTTCTTCCATTTATTTTGATTATTCTTAGTGTGGTCATCCTTTCCAGTTCGTTCTTGAGACGCTCACGCAGTGGGGCAGGGACTCTACGTGGAGCATGCACTACAGGCTGTGCGTCATCCTTGAGCTGGATCTTGTATGTGAATGGTAGGACACCAAACCCTTTGAAGATGTCTGAGAAACTCTGCACTATGGAATCTACGGTTTCACTCGGTTCCTTTAAAGCTGCACTTTCGCAGTTGATACGATAGACTCTCTTAACTAGTTCCAAATGCTCACATGCTTTGTCACCTAACAGTGAATCATGTCCTTCAGTGACTACAGAAAACATGAGATGGTGCACTTTGTCCTTGACTTTGATTTTAAGTCTACACACACCTAAACAATCTATTGTTTGTCCATTATAGTCCTTTAACAGTATTGTCTTTTTCTGCACCTTTGGCTTTTCCTTCATGGCTTTAATGTCACTTATGCTGATTAAGTTTGCTTTAGCCCCAGTGTCAAGTTTCAGTGTAACTAGAGCTCCGTTTACCTGCAGCGTTGTGATCCATTTGTCTTTTTGTTTTACTGCTTTATGAACAGCACTCTCCTCTGCTATAGGCTGCATGGTGTCTGTTGCTTTCACTGATGTGTCATCACGTGATACCATGCCTACAAAAAACGTATCACTTAAATCAGTGTCTTCAACAACATGTACAGCTTGCCCTTTGTTTGATTTTCCTTTAGAAAAACATTGTTTGGCAAAGTGATTTTTTCCATTGCATTTTGTGCACATTTTACCAAAAGCTGGGCATTTTCTTGGTTGGTGAAGGAAACCACACCGCTTGCAATTGAATGCAACGTCTTTTGACTGCTTTTCTGTGTTCCTGTCTTGTCCATGCTTCTTTCCTTTGTTTGACACAGCACCTATCGCCGCACTGTCATCAGTGACAGTTGCGCCATTATGATCTTGACTGAACGCCTTAGCGTGCTGTTGAGCTAGCTCACTGGCATGGCATATTTTAATAGCACCCTCCAATGTCAGTTCAGTTTCTCTCAAGAGACGTTCTCTCAATTTTGTTTCACGTATACCAAAAACAATTTGATCACGAATCATAGACGACTTCAAATCAGCAAAATTGCATGACCGTGCCTTTAGTTTGATGTCTGTAAGAAAGCTATCAAAAGTCTCGCTAAGCTGCTGAGTCCTTGAACGGAACACATACCTCTCGTAGGTTTCATTCGTCTTGGGCGAACAATGTTCATCAAACTTTCTTATCACTTGGTCGAGGCTCTTACTGTCATCCTGACTGTCAAATACAAAGGTATTGAACACTTCAATAGCTTGCTGACCTGCCACTGATAGCAATATTGCTATCTTTCTCCCGTCAGGTTGATCATCATATCCGATCGCGGAGATATACAGTTGGAATTGTAGCTTGAAAGTCCGCCAATTGCTGTCGACATTTCCCGTCAGTTTCAGACTCTCTGGTGGTTTTAAAGTATCCATGTCGTATTTCACAATTTCTTCTAGCAGATTTGCACTTCAATTACCACTCCTGGTACCATGTAACATTCATATACTTCAATGATGAGTCATTGATAAGTATTGAACAGCTAGCTTTGAACTAGTCATTTATTTTAATAACCAAGCAGCATGCATCTCCATTACCAACTTCCATCAATCCCTTATTACCTGTCGTAAAACCTTAATAAGAACAACCATTCATATTAGACACCTAGTGGTCAAATGTTACCATTACATTTACTACATATCATTACAATACCCAAGAAGACTTGAGGCTGTAGTCGCTGCCAAAGGTGCTTCAACAAAGGACTGACTAGAATGTCTGAATACTTATGTAAATGTGATATTTAAGTTTTTATTTTGAATACGTATGTTTTTGCTTTGCCATTATGGGATTGTGTGTGTAGATTGATGAAGGAATCCATTTAAGAATAAGGCTGTAATGTAACAAAATGTGTAAAAAGTCAAGGGGTCTGAATACTTTCTGAATGCACTGTACTCCATCAAGATTATCATACAGATTGGCTATTCCCAAACTGTGGTACGGGGCTATAGATAGATAGATAGATAGATAGATAGATAGATAGATAGATAGATAGATAGATAGATACGGGGCTATACATTTGGGTGATGTTTTTTTCTCGCCTGAGTAGCCTCGTTTCACTGCCAAAAACCAAATTTAACCATCTATGATCTGATGAAATGAACTCAAGCTTACGGACAAATGTCAAATCTTATGTCAAATGTGATATAGCGAGTGAGGTGGTTGCGCAATTACGCAGGTACTTTCCCAAAGTGGACGACACAAACAACTGGATTCGTTATCCCTTTCATGCCCTGCCTCCAGTCCACTTACCGATATCTGAACAAGAGAGCCTCATCGAAATTGCAACGGTTCTGTGAAAATGTAATTAAATCAGAAGCCACTGCCAGATTTCTGGATAGGGCTGCGGTCAGAGTATCCTGCCTTGGCATATCGGCCCTTTGCAACCACATACCTATGTGAGAGTGGATTCTCTGCCCTCACTATCATGACAACTAAATACAGGCACAGACTGTGTGAGGAAAATGATTTAAGACTGAGACTCTTTCCAATACAACCCAACATTGCAGAGGTATGTGCATCCTTTCAAGCACATCCTTCTCATTAACCTGTGGTGAGTTAGTCACCATTTTTTATGAACACATAAGGTTTTATATGTAAGATGGTTAAATAAAGAGCAAAATGATTGATTATTATTCTATTATTATTTGTGTCCTGGTCCTATAAGAGCTCTTTGTCACAACCCGACTTGTGTGACACTCATTCTTATGTTGAATAAATGTATGGTATAGTGTGTTTGTGGCTTACAATGGTTGCGAGTACGCTGACCCTGGTGCTAGAAGGGGTTACGCAGCTGGAGGTTGAATGTTGAAGGTGTACAGGACTATACAAAGTTTGGGATCCACTGCTAAAGATGATTTGACCATTATCCATTGGCCTGGACATCTGTGATTCTGGCTGTAAAATGTCTACTTTGTTAATTCAGGGGGGATTGGCAATGTACAGGTCCATAAACTCAATTAGCGTAAAAACATAACACATACTGTATTTCATGGTAATAGTTTAGATCAGTGCCCCTTGCACAAGAGTAGACCTGGTTTATGTGAGTTTTGTTGAATAGTCACAAGGGTATGGCCTATACCTGGTTTATCAGAGTATTGAAACATGTGTAAACCTGGTTTGTATAAGTATTTGGGCTGAGATGCAGGTGTAGTCCTCGATCTGGTTAATATATTAGGACTTCATGAAACGTGTAGAGCTGGTTTATACTTGGTTTATTTTAATAATTGGGTTCAAGCCCAGGTGCAGACTTTGTAGGTATGCATATTATAGCTGAAGTACAGTTGTAGACCTGGTTGTTATGAATATTGAGGGTGAAATGCAGAAGTATGCCACATTTTTTATGACTATTGGGTCTGACGTAGCAGGAGACCAGTTTTTCATGAATATTGGGACGTGCAGCTAGTAACCTGGTCTGTAGGAATATTGGGCTGAAGTGCAAGTGTAAACCTGGTTTGTATGACTGTTGAAGTTTGGGCACTGAGGGAGACCTAATGTATATAGTAATGGGGTTTAGAGATTGGCACGGTGCATGGGAAGGGAATGAGGTGCAGAGCGAGAGGTGCGTGCAAACATTGTTTATTTTACTCAGAAGGACAAACAACAAACGCAATACCGTGAACTGGTGACTAGTACTTACAGACGCAGGTGGATGCAATGTGACCATAAATAGGATCCCCAATTAGAGACAACTCAAGACAGCTGCCTCTAATTGGGGATTGACCAACACCAAACCAAACTCCCTGTATTATTGTCATGACCTGACTGTGGCCATACTACTCCCAATAGAGGGAGTCAGAGACCTGGCCTCAGTCAGGCCCTGCCAGAGATATACAAGACTTATACAAGTCATGGGTCTGAATGGACATGAGGCCTAGGCACATGGGTTATAACACTGTACTATGAGTTTATCTGTGAAACAGTTAGGGTATACAGGTCAGATTTCACAGGACTAAGACATGCAAATAACAGGGTTGAGGTGTGCAGCAGCTGAATATAGGTTACTGTTGGTGATTTGGGGAATCCATACCAAAGAGAGCAACAGGGCTGAGATTTGCCACCAATGCTCCTTATAGGACACATAACTGCACTCTGTACTCCTCTGTAAACTGGCCATCTCTTTATACTAGACGCAAAATGCCCTGTTTGATACTTATTTACAAAAC
This sequence comes from Thymallus thymallus, assembly GCA_023634145.1. Lineage (NCBI taxonomy): Eukaryota > Metazoa > Chordata > Actinopteri > Salmoniformes > Salmonidae > Thymallus > Thymallus thymallus. Next base: position 19,001,695 of record CM042386.1, on the reverse strand, counting down.
CCTTTTAGGCCTCACTCCCCCCTACCTGAGATAAATATCGCTTTCTATATAAAATCAAATCAAATGTTATTTGTCACATGTGCCGAATACAGGTGTAGACCTTACCGTGAAATGCTTACTTACAAGCCCTTAACCAACAATGCAGTTCAAGAAATAGAGTTAAGAAGATATTTACTAAATAAACTAAAGTAAAAAATAAAATAAAAAGTAACACATTAAAATAACAATAACGAGGCGATATACAGGAAGTACCGGTACCGAGTCAATGTCAGTAATTTGTAGGTCGGGGTAAATTGACTATGCATAGATAATAAACAGCGAGTGGCATCAGTGTAAAAACAATGTATATAGTCTGGGTGGCAATTTGATTAATTGTTCAGCAGTCTTATGGCTTGGGGGTAGAAGCTGTTAAGGAGCCTTTTGGACCTAGACTTGGCGCTCTGGTACCGCTTGCTGTGCGGTAGCAGAGAGAACAGTCTATGACTTGGGTGACTGGAGTCTATGACAATTTTTTGGGCCTTCCTCTGACACCGTCTGGTATATAGTTCCTGGCTGGCAGGAAGCTTGGCCCTAGTGCCTTGCGGTCGGAGACCGAGCAGTTGGCTTTCAAAGCACTTAATGGCTACCAATGTGAGTACTACGGGGTGGTAGTCATTTAGAAACGTTACCTTCGCTTTCTTGGGCACAGGGATTATGGTGGTCTTCTTGAATTATGTAGGCATTACAGACTCGGTCAGGGAGAGGTTGAATATGTCAGTGAAGACACTTGCCAGGTAGTCCGCGCATGCTCTGAGAACACGTCCTAGTAATCCGTCTGGTCCCACGGCCTTGTGAATGTTGACCTGTTTAAAGGTCTTGCTCACCGGCTACGGAGAGCGTGATCACACATTCGTCCGGAACAGCTGGTGCTCTCATGCATGCTTCAGTGTTGCTTGCCTCGAAGCAAGCATAAAAGGCATTTAGATAATCTGGAAGGCTCACGTCATTGGGCAGCTCGCTTTGTAGTCCGTAATAGTTTGCAAGCCTTGCCACATCCAAAGAGCGTCAGAGTCTGTGTAGTAGGATTCAATCTTAGTCCTGTATTGATGCTTTGCCTGTTTGATGATTTGTCTGAGGGGATAGCGGGATTTCTTATAAGTGTCCAGTTTAGTGTTCCGATCCTTGAAAGGGGCAGCTCTAGCCTTTAGCTCGGTGAGGATGACTGAGGTGTTATACTCCTCAATGCCATTGGATGAATCCCGGAACATATTCCAGTCTGTGCTAGCAAAACAGTCCTGCAGTGTAGCATCCGCGCAATCTGACCACTTCCGCATTGAGTCACTGGTACTTCCTGCTTTAGTCTCTGCTTGCAAGCAGGAATCAGTAAAGGTGGTCTACAGTTTCTTTTGGGCATTTATTTATTTAACCTTTATTTAACCAGGCAAGTCAGTTAAGAACACATTTTTATTTACAATGACGGCCTACACCGGCCAAACTCGGACGACCCTAGGCCAATTGTGCGCCGCCCTACGGGACTCCCAATCACGGCTGGTTGTGATACAACCTGGATTCAAACCAGGGTGTCTGTAGTGACACCTCTAGCATTGAGATGCAATGCCTTAGACTACTGCGCCACTTGGGAGCCCCTGCACATGTGACATGCTGGTAGAAATGAGGTCAAACGGATTTAAGTTTGCCTGCATTAAAGTCCCCAGGCCACTAGAAGCGTCGCTTCTGGATGAGCATTTTCTTGTTTGCTTATGGCCTTATACAGCTCGTTGAGTGCGGTCTTAGTGCCAGCATCAGTTTGTGGTGGTAATAGACGGCTATGAATAATATAGATGAAAACTCTCTTGGTAGGTAGTGTGGTCTACAGCTTATCAGGCGAGCAATACCTCAAAACGTATTTAATATTAGACATTGCGCACCAGCTGTTATTGGCATAATGACACTAACCCCCACTCCTTGTCTTACCAGACGTAGCTGTTCTATCCTGCCGTGTCGTCGTTCAGCCACTACTCAGTGAAACAAAAGATATTACAGTTTTTAATGTCCTGTTGGTAGGATAGTCTCGAACGGAGCTCATCCAGTGATTGCATGTTGGCCAATAGAACGGATAGTAGAGACTATAGTAAGGTTACCCACTTCCCGACGAATTCTCATAAGGCACCCCAATCTCCGCCCCCTGTATTTCCATAGTTTCTTCATGCGAATGATGAGGATTTGGGCCTGGTCTCGGGGAAGCAGTATATCCTTCGCGTCAGAGTCATTAAAGAAAAAATATTCCTCCAGAAAAAAAACTAACAAAATAGCGCAGTTGATTATAAGTCCCTCTGGTACTCAGCACTCTATTGTCCCTCTAATCACTCTGACATCAATGCAAATCTAATAAAAAATCTAATGAAACACTTAAATGAGAGCCCATAAGCTCATGTTTTGCAACATTTCTATAGGCTATACAATTGCACTAGAAAAAATGATGGCCAATATTAAAAAGAGGAGGATCCCATCAGCTTTCTATAGGCTAGACCTACTATATTTATTGATCAACTTTCCTAATATTAAGCACATTGATTATCTTTACAACAGGAGTATAGCCTACCTAGTGTAGCCCACAGCCATTTGGCATAACCAGATCAGGACCTAACATAAGGACAACTCAGAGTAAAAAATTATAGTTATCTTGGTTTATTGTTGGTCCTCTTTGATGGACAGGTTATACTTTGCTGACCTGAAATCAGCAATCTGCAATGACTGATTGGCTGATTGGTAATGGAATAACTCACCTGAAATGATTGCCAATGTGGCCAAATATGGCTGAAAAATGACGTATTTATGATAGAGGGGCATTTTGTTCATCTCAGGACCACTCTATCCATTTGGGGCTGGAGACACCATGAGTTCCAGATCAGATGATGGAAGTTCCCCTCTTATACCCCTGCAGCGGCCATTTGTCTATTTTGGAAACACATACCACCAGATATTTGTGGGTAGAAATTTATATATTTTTTATCTCTGTTGTATGAAACCTGTTGTGTATTTTGAATATTTTGAACGGGAGGCCTCCTGGAGTAGTTCATGATTTTACAACATGATGTTAGATGGTTCCTCACCCTGAAAGTAGTCTATGGGCTACAGCTAACTATAGCCATCACAAGCTAACAATCTTAGGTGATATGGTATGTTTTCGTTTTTTCAAAGTCCACATCATCTTAAATCAACTGAAATATGAATATTTGGTTTAATGTTACTCAAAGGTGATTTGGCCTTTTTAATGGTCCATTGCAGCCATTTTTATCTGGGTAACAATTGAGTACCTTACTGTGCGTGTTTTAAATGAAAATTATAAAAAATATATAAAAATAAGAAAGAACCATCTAACATCAAGTTGTAAAACCCTGAACTACTCCTTTAAGCAATTCAAAACCTGTTCTGATATACAGTACAAATTAACTGTGTATCCATTTGCCATTTTTCAATTAACTCATTTGATTTAAGGTTAACCACAATGGACACCTGACGTTCAACCAATCATGGTCCAGCTACATACCATACAGTTTTCCTGCACATTCCACAATAGATCTCATAGCTCCATTTTGGACCGATTTGGACAACCGAGGGAATGGTAACATCTCTTACCAGCAGTACACCAGCGGTAGTGTTCTTCAACAGGCCACACAAGACATCAATCAGTACTTCCCAAACCTGGGCTTCTCTGCTAATTGGGTCTTCATCGCTACATGGGATAGGGTGGCCTACTTCCCCACTTCAGGAACAGTAAGACTTTTCTTGTGGTTCTACATCTATTGTTAGCATCTATGAAGCAATGATATGAAAAATTAATTAAATGTCTTATGGTGGGCAAGATTGTTACGTTATACAGTAGACTATGTATTAAAATCATTATCTTATTTCCTTAACATAAGGAAACCACCTTCCAAGTGGTTCTGATTGCTGGCGTCCCGTCTTCTTTTGTTCTGATGAACTATGGGCAGATTGCACCAACACAACGCAGCATTCAGGTCAGAAGAATTCATTCATAATTGTGACGGTCTATCCCAAAGGGGGCTTATGTACAAAAGTTCCGATTCAGATCTCCAAAATCGTATATCATTCACTGTGATTGGAGAAAGCATGGGAACGTTATGCTGATTTTAAAGTTAATACACTTGTTATCCCACTTAGGAGACGAGTAGGAGAAAATACCCTTGAAAGATTGTTGGCTAGAGAGGTTCTTTGTTTACGATCATTCAGCACCGTTCACACCCTCTTAAGCCATAGATCCACCCATCTCTTTAAGGGTCAACCACTCCATTGTCTCAGCAAGATCCTGTCTTTCTCCCTATATAGCTCAGTGCTTTCTAAACTCAATATTTACTGATCCCATACAAGCTTGTAATTAAGGCACATGCAAGTTCACATGTTCAAGAAGGTATTTCTGCAACAACTACAAAAATATATATCGTTTTTTCATCATTCAACACTATTTATACATCTGTGTCTATTGTTTTTACTAGGCTGGCTATGACACAATCAACTCCACCCACCACTTCATGATCCCTGGATCATTTGAAAGCAATTTTACAACTTTCAGCTACACCAGTAACGTCAATGTTGCAGGTCGCTGGGCCTTCCGCTCAGACAATGGATCAAGAGGCTGTACTTTCAATGGTGAGAACAACAATAGAAATACAAAACATAGGAGCTCCATTATTTTGATTTGTGTTAAGAATTACTGTTCTTTTCCAAAATAGACAAACTATATTCAAGAACATTTTTAAAGCGACGGCATTTTCAAAAGGTACTGCCTAGGTTTGTCCAGGCTTCTGTCATTACCTCGTAACATTGGCTGCATGACATCTTATATCATTCTATTTCAGGTTCCCCTGTCCAGTTGGGTTACTCCTTCTGGAGTGACAACAGCTGCAGACAGAGGTGCACCTGCACGAGTACTGGCCTTCAGTGCCAGAGCCGACCTTGCTCCTTTTCCCAAATCTGTCAACCCGCCGCCTTCCAGTTCTCCTGCCAAACGATTGAACGCAGCACCTGCACCGTTTCCGGTGACCCCCACTACTACACCTTTGACGGAAGCGTGTTCCACTTCCAGGGCACCTGCACCTATGTCCTGTCGGAGGAGTGTGGCCGTGGACTGCCCTACTACCGTGTAGAGGGAAAGAACGAGAACCGTGGTAGCACCCAGGTGTCCTGGACCCGTCTGGTGAGGGTGTCTGTTTACGATCAGGAGATAGAGCTGGTCAAAGGTCACCAAGCCGAAGCAAAGGTCAGTGCCGGGTTTCTGAGTTTTTTTGTCGCTCAGGCATGATTGATGTTTATTACTGTATATTTCACATGGCATTGCACATAGTTGACAACATTTTTTAATTTACACTTCACTGAATTGTCTCTTCGTAATGCTGTAGGAAGCAATTCTTTTACTTTTATGATATACACTACATGACCAAAAGTATGTGGACACCTGCTCATTGAACATCTCATTCCAAAATCATGGGCGTTAATATGAAGTTGGTTCCCCCTTTGCTGCTATAACAACCTCCACTAGATGTTGGAACATCGCTGCAGGGACTTGCTTCCATTCAGCCATTAGTGAGGTCGGGCCCTGATGTTGAGCGATTAGACCTGGCTTGTAGTCAGCGTTCCAATTCATCCCAAAGGTGTTTGATGGGGTTGAGGTCAGGGCTCTGTGCAGGCCAGTCTAGTTCTTCCACACCGATCTCGGCAAACCATTTCTCTATGGACCTCGCTTTGTGCACGGGGGTATTGTCATCCTGAAACAGGAAAGGACCATCCCCAAACTGTTTCCACAAAGTTGGAAGCACAGAATCATCTAGAATGTCATCGTATGCTGTCCCTTCAGGGGCCTAGGGGCCTGGAACTAAGGGGCCTAGCCTTAACCATTAAAAACATCCCCAGACCATTATTCCTCCTCCACCAAACTTTACAGTTGGCACTATTCATTTGGGCAGGTAGCGTTCTCCTGGCATCCGCCAAACACAAATTTATCCGTCAGACTGCCAGATAGTGAAGCGTGACTCATCACTCCAGAGAACGTGTTTCCACCACTCCAGCCAACACTTGGCTTTGCGCATGGTGATCTTTGGCTTGTGTGCGGCTGCACGGCCATGGAAACCCATTTCATGAAGCTCCCGATGAACAGTTATTGTGCTGACGTTGCTTCCAGAGGCCGTTTGGAGTAAGTATTGCAACCAAGGACAGATAATTTTTAATCACTACGTGCTTCAGCACTCAGCGGTCCCGTTCTGTGAGCTTGTGTGGCCTACCACTTTGCGGCTGACACTTTGTTGCTCCTAAACATTTCCACTTCACAATAACAGCACTTACAGTTGACCGTGGCAGCTCTAGCAGGGCAGAAATTTGACAAACTAACTTGTTGGAAAGGAGGCATCCTATGACAGTGCCACGTTGAAAGTCACTGAGCTCTTCAGTAAGGCCATTCTACTGCCAATGTTTGTCTATGGAGATTGCATGGCGGTGTGCTTAATTTTATATACCTGTCAGCACAGGTATGCCTGAAATTGCAGAATCCACTAATTTGAAGGGGTGTCCACATACTTTTGTATATATAATGTAGTACTGTAGTGTTCTAATTATGTCCTCCCCTCTAATACCCCTCAATGTTTCTACTCATTCTGCACATCCAGGTCAACGGAAGCTTTGCCTCCACCCCGTTCTCCCTCCGTAATGGCACCATCCAGGTCTACCAGTCTGGCTTCTCCCTGGCGGTCAGCACCGATTTTGGCCTGCTGGTGACATATGATGCCAACCACTATGTCAGAATCAGCGTACCTTTCAACTACTTCAACGCCACCTGTGGTCTGTGCGGAACCTTCAACAACCACCGCGAGGATGACTTCCGCTCTCGCATGGGACAAATCCTGACCTCCGATGTTGACTTTGCCAACAGCTGGCAGGCGCCTGGGGATAACGACCCGGCCTGTGAGAGAGTCCAGTGTGCAGGGTTGGACTGTGCCTTCTGCACCACCTCCCAGAGGAGCCTCTATAGCAACACAGCCCACTGCGGTATCCTCCAGGACCCGTCTGGACCGTTCGCCCCATGCCACAACCAGCTGCCCCCCCAGACCTATGAGGAGAGCTGCGTCTATGATCTGTGCGTGGGGGGAGGGTACCAGCCCATCCTGTGCCAGTCCCTCAATGTGTATGCCACTCAGTGCCAACAGCACGGCATACAGCCGGGTTTATGGAGGAGGCAAGGCTTCTGTGGTATGTACTGTACAGTATGTGCCAATCAAACTTGTAACTATGGTCTCTGTTGCCCCGAATTGCATCACAAAAGGTCAACCAGCATACTGTATATTTTCATTGTATTCCATCAGAAATCTCCTGCCCAGCCAACAGTCACTTTGAGTCCCAGGGCACAAGCTGTCCTGCTACATGCAGCAACCTCAACGCCTCCCATGGCTGCCCCCTCCCCTCCCAGGAGAGCTGTATCTGTAACCTTGGTTACGTCCTGAGCGCTGGGGTGTGCGTACCCCTCAACCAGTGCGGCTGCACCTTCGAGAACCGCTACTACAGCTCGGGAGAGACAGTCGTATTGGACCAGGACTGCGGCAGGCGTTGCCGTTGCAGCCGTGGCTCCATGACCTGTTATTCCTATGGTTGTGGTGTACTTGAGGCCTGCAGGGTGGAGGATGGGGAGAGGGGCTGCAGACCAACCAGCTATGCCACCTGTTGGATGGAAGGACCCAGGTCCTACCGCACTTTTGACGGAGTGACCTTCCAGTACCCCGGGGCTTGTGGGCTGACCCTGGCCAGGGTAATGGGGTGGTCCCCCCACCCTCACTTTGTGGTGACGGCAGAGAAAGTACCCAGAGGCCAGCAGGGTTTCACACAGGTGCTGAAATTTGAGGCGGCTGGGACACAGGTGTACATTGATATTGGAGGTGGCAGAGTGCAGGTCAGTGCCATTTCAATGTAACTACAGATAACTTGCCAACCACGAAGTGTATTCAATGTGTCATGAGTCACGACATTGCTCAAATGACTTTACTGGTTGAGAGATTTAATCTAGAAGCTGTTAAAACCTCTCCTTCATGTAATAAATTCTGTTAAAGGGATAGGTTCCACCAAATTACAAATTCCTTTATAACTCTCCATCTTTTTGTCAAATCTCAAATCCCACATTTCCTATTCTCTCCCATTGAACTGATCCCCTTGAATCCCCACCATAGGTGGACGGTGAGTTGATCCGAGTGCCCTTTAGCACCGAGTCCGGCCACATTCAGGTCTTCCACAGCAGTGTCAACAGCATCGTCCTCCACACCTCCTTTGGTGTCACCGTCCAAATTGACTGGCCTCACTTGGTCCGGGTCACCACACCAGGCACCTACAACAGCTCCCTCGGTGGCCTGTGTGGCAACTACAACGGCCACAGGCACGACGACTTTCTAACCCCGAATGGCGTTCTGGTCAACAACTCACAACTCTTTGGAGACAGTTGGCGGGATGGGTCCCTCTCGGCGCACTGTGTGGAAACGGAAAATAATGTGCTGCCAGGAATTGGACAGAACACCACTGTTTACTATTCCAACCAGTCATGTGGCCTCATGGCTTTGCGTGGTGGGCCGTTCTCTTTGTGCCAGAGCAGGGTGAACCCTAGGGATCGGATTGAAGAGTGTGTAGAGGATTTGACTCAAGCAGGCGGGGCCCCAAGGATCTTGTGTGAGGCTCTTCGTGGTTACGCCCTAATGTGCCAACAGAGTGGTATCACAGTGGGAAACTGGAGGGGTGTCACTGATTGTGGTGAGTACCTGTAGCATTAGCTGAACCCCTACATTAAAATGCACACTTATCACAAATTGGTTAATGTGTACGTATTATGCCCTTTAACACCAGTATAGTACAATAAGTATAGTGTAGTATAATTAAGTATAGAATACTAGCATTGACGGGAATAATACATACAGTTGAAGTCGGAAGTTTACAAAAAGTACAATCTTTGTCCCCATGTGCAGTTGCAAACCTTAGTCTGGTTTTTTTATGGCGGTTTTGGAGCACTGGCTTCTGCCTTGCTGAGCGGCCTTTCAGGTTATGTCGATATAGGACTCGTTTTACTGTGGATATAGATACTTTTGTACCTGTTTCCTCCAGCATCTTCACAAGGTCCTTTGCTGTTGTTCTGGGATTGATTTGCACTTTTCGCACCAAAGTACGTTAATCTCTAGGAGACAGAACGTGTCTCCTTCCTGAGTGGTATGATGGCTGCGTGGTCCCATGGTGTTTATACTTGCGTACTATTGTTTGTACAGATTAACGTAGTACCTTCAGGTGTTTGGAAATTGCTCCCAAGGATGAACCAGACTTGTGGAGGTCTCCAATTTATTTTCTGAGGTCTTGGCTGATTTCTTTTGATTTTTCCATGATGTCGAGCAAAGGGGCACTGAGTTTGAAGGTAGGCCTTGAAATACATCGACAGGTACACCTCCAATTGACTCAAATTATGTCAATTAGCCTATCAGAAGCTTCTAAAGCCATGACATACTTTTCTTGAATTTTCAAAGCTGTTTAAAGGCACAGTCAACTTAGTGTATGTAAACTTCTGGAATTGTGATATAGTGAATTATAAGTGAAATAATCTGTCTGTAAACAATTGTTGGAAGAATTACTTGTGTCATGCACAAAGTAGATGTCCTAACCGACTTGCCAAAACTATAGTTTGTTAACATGAAATCTGTGGAGTGGTTGAAAAATGAGTTTTAATGACCTAAGTGTATATAAACTTCCGACTTCAACTGTATAGCCACTATGGCTATATGCATGGTCCAATATCTTAAAATAATTTTAACATAATATTTACCTATATGTTATTGAGCTAATTTCTGGAAGTAGAAATGATATTTTAGATGGTGTCAGCATAATTCTATTTTCATTCATTTTGGAGTAGAATGCCCTTTTGAAAAAGTCATTTTCATTCCTTCTACATTAAAATGATCCCAGCAAGGGGACTGGAATTGTTCAAACTGTTTAATACATGTAAAAAAAGTATCCTCTTTTCCTAAAAGCATGATGGTCATGACTTTCTTACATTAAAGGGGAGGTTCAATCTGAGATCGACTTAAGTATATGTCATGGGATGTTTTTGTTTGTTGCTTTAACCCTTGCACTAAATACAAGGATCCTTTCCATAAGCAAACTAGCTAGTTACCTAGTTACTGCATTAACATTATTTTATCACAATGAATGGGTTTTAAGGAATTAGCTTGCTCTGTCCCGAGTCAGTACAGTACCTAGTGTTCTGGGGCGTCATTTATAAAACGGACTTACGATCAATTTTGATCTTAAGTATGATTTACGCAGAAAACCACGTATAAGTAGTTATTTATAAAACCTTACTTTGACGTGGAAATCATCTTATCTCTACGCAAAGTCTAGACTTGACGTAAGTGATTTCCCTGCTGGTTATGTGGAGTATTGCAGTTTGGGACACATGCGTCCAAGCCCGTGGTGAACTTTACATCAGCTTTATGAACAATTTGTTAGGAATTATCAATTGAAGGTGTGAGGAATTAATTGCCAGACGCAAGGTGTTTTGAATTAAAAACAGGATGCGATGTTCTATAAATAGTGTGTCAAATGAGAAAAAAGTAACCATGGCTACTAAAAGTTTAGAAGGGAGAGAGTTTTCAGAGACCGGAATGACTTTTTTTGCACATGATGATCCATGGTTTATAAATCGCTATCTTCTCCTAAGAAATGTTTTTTTACGCAGATGTAGCTCCTAATCTGGAAAGGAAGACACACAGTAATCATGCCATACCCAGATCTGTCCAAATACTGTCCACTCTGGGATTCCTCGCTACTGGGGACATTCCAGAGGGAAATGAGGGACAGGTCGGGTATATCACAGCCATCATTCAGCCACAAGTGATCTCGTCTTCCAAAAAGTTAGCTTTTCTCTTTTGGTCCATGGCTTTTCCTGACTAAACCCTCATTTGTGCTAACATTCTATAAGGCACGTTCAGATTTTAGATCTTAGATTTATAGATCACAGGTGCGTAAATTACAAATGGGCTTATTAGAACCTGCGTAATCAAGTTTTTTTTATCAGTGCAGGGCCCAATGTCCTTAGCTAGCGTTAGTTAATCAGTGAATCTATCTAGCAGCAGGCAGGCTACAACAAGCTAAACACCAGCTGATGAAATCACTGGCAACCGTTATACAGTACTTGCACATACAGTCGGGAGAACAAGTATTTGATACACTGCCGATTTTGCAGGTTTTCCCACTTACAAAGCATGTAGAAGTCTGTAATTTTTATATTAGATACTCTTCAACTGTGAGTGACGGAATCTAAAACAAAAATCCAGAAAATCACATTGTATGATTTTTAAATAATTAATTTTCATTTTATTGCATGACATAAGTATTTGATACATCAGAAAAGCAGAACTTAATATTTGGTACAGAAACATTTGTTTGCAATTACAGAGATCATACGTTTCCTGTAGTTCTTGACCAGGTTTGCACACACTGCAGCAGGGATTTTGGCCCACTCCTCCATACAGACCTTCTCCAGATCCTTCAGGTTTCGGGGCTGTCGCTGGGCAATACGGACTTTCAGCTCCCTCCAAAGATTTTCTATTGGGTTCAGGTCTGGAGACTGGCTAGGCCACTCCAGGACCTTGAGATGCTTCTTACGGAGCCACTCCTTAGTTGTCCTGGCTGTGTGTTTCGGGTCGTTGTCATGCTGGAAGACCCAGCCACGACCCATCTTCAATGCTCTTACTGAGGGAAGGAGGTTGTTGGCCAAGATCTCGCGATACATGGCCCCATCCATCCTCCCCTCAATATGGTGCAGTCGTCCTGTCCCCTTTGCAGAAAAGCATCCCCAAAGAATGATGTTTCCACCTCCATGCTTCACGGTTGGGATGGTGTTCTTGGGGTTGTACTCATCCTTCTTCTTCCTCCAAACACGGCGAGTGGAGTTTAGACCAAAAAGCTCTATTTTTGTCTCATCAGACCACATGACCTTCACCCATTCCTCCTCTGGATCATCCAGATGGTCATTGGCAAACTTCAGACGGGCCTGGACATGCGCTGGCTTGAGCAGGGGGACCTTGCGTGCGCTGCAGGATTTTAATCCATGACGGCGTAGTGTGTCACTAATGGTTTTCTTTGAGACTGTGGTCCCAGCTCTCTTCAGGTCATTGACCAGGTCCTGCCGTGTAGTTCTGGGCTGATCCCTCACCTTCCTCATGATCATTGATGCCCCACGAGGTGAGATCTTGCATGGTGCCCCAGACCGAGGGAGATTGACCGTCATCTTGAACTTCTTCCATTTTCGAATAATTGCGCCAACAGTTGTTGCCTTCTCGCCAAGCTGCTTGCCTATTGTCCTGTAGCCCATACCAGCCTTGTGCAGGTCTACAATTTTATCTCTTGGCCATTGTGAAGAGGTTGGAGTCTGTTTGATTGAGTGTGTGGACAGGTGTCTTTTATACAGGTAACGAGTTCAAACAGGTGCAGTTAATACAGGTAATGAGTGGAGAACAGGAGGGCTTCTTAAAGAAAAACTAACAGGTCTATGAGAGCCGGAATTCTTACTGGTTGGTAGGTGATCAAATACTTATGTCACGCAATAAAATGCAAATTAATTATTTAAAAATCATACAATGTGATTTTCTGGATTTTTGTTTTAGATTCCGTCTCTCACAGTTGAAGTGTACCTATGATAAAAATTACAGACCTCTACATGCTTTGTAAGTAGGAAAACCTGCAAAATCGGCAGTGTATCAAATACTTGTTCTCCCCACTGTATTTTGTGCAGGAGTAGAGAGATTTGTACAACTTTCTCACTGTCAATCAGAGTAGCTTTGTCTGCCCCAGTGCCCGTATTTCATTGCAAGTGAGTCATGCTACAAGACAGGTCGTGAAAGACCATGCTCGCAAATGGTTTTAGATTTTTGGAATATTGACAAGTGGCAGTGTGGATCGTCTCAATGCAAATTGTGTCCAAAACAAGTGCAGACTTGAGTGACTATAGTACACAGCAGCAAGTGGCCAATCGATAAAGGCCTTAGGGGCCAAGTCTTTGGTTTGATATTCAGCCATGATACATGTGTGCAATCATTACAGGGTTAAGCTTTAATGTATTGCTAGGCCTAATAATCTTCAATGAAGTCCACCTTTTCCCCCCCTCAGAACAAACCTGTCCCCCCAACAGCCACTACGAGCTGTGTGGCACTTCCTGTCCCGCCTCCTGCCCTAGCCTCTCCTTCCCCTTCCTCTGTGTCACTTCGTGCCAGGAGGGGTGCCAGTGCAACAACGGCTTCCTACTCAGCGGCAATCAATGCGTTCCGCCAGTGGCCTGTGGATGCCACCACCAGGGACGCTACCGCCAAGGCGGTGAACGCTTCTGGGAAGGCGAGGAGTGCCAGAACCTGTGTACCTGTAATGGCACCACTGGAGCAGTCCGCTGCACCCCAAATGCCTGCACCGCCCAGGAGTCCTGCCGTGTAGTGGGGGGTGAGTACGGCTGCCACCCCAACCCCCACGGCACCTGCTCCGCCTCTGGAGACCCCCACTACCTCACATTTGACGGGCGGCCATTCGATTTCCAGGGCACCTGCCGCTACGTCCTAGCAACCCTGTGTGGTAACCCCACGGGAGGGCTGCATCATTTTCTGGTGGAGGCCAGGAATGAGCCATGGAACGGGTTAACAGTTTCCATCACAGCTGAGGTGTTCGTCAATGTGTGGGGCCACTTGGTGCACATCTCCAGGGAGAGGCATGGAGTGGTACAGGTAATGTAAAAAACTTGAGCTTTGATAATGTCGGCGCTACGGCCCAGTTTGTTTTGTGTTATGTTCTTTTTATGAAAGAGTACCATGTCTTTTTACAAAGACTAGCAACCTGTTAATCCAGAAATACTTGAACAACGGCATGATGAAATTAATAGATATTCACTTCTAGTGTTAACATGGCCACGGGCAATACAAACATTATCTACAGTACCACATCTCTGTTGATTACACTCATCAAATACCAGAGATGATGAACAGCATTGAGAAATACTATTGCTGTTCTTCTTGTAAACAATGGAGGTGTACAGAAAACAGGTCGAAAGACAGATGACTTTAATTGTCTTTTCAGATTGATGGCGTGACCAGCAACCTACCTATCCTCTTGCATGGTGGACGGGTGTCCATCTACACGAGTGGACTCCGCACGTTTGTCAACTCCGATTTCGGCCTGAGTGTCAGTTACGACGGCTCGAGCACGGTTTCTATCTCTGTCCCCTCCAACTACAGGTGTGTGTCAGGTACACATTTGGTGGTAGTGATGTAAAACCATTATGATCTCTGCAATCAGTGCACACATAACTTGTCTTATGAACACATTGATCTGTCTAAAGTACATAATTAAACTTAAGAATATAATTTTTTAACAATTCTTTCTTATATCTGTGATGCACTGTATCACTAATATAATTATAACAGAGGAATGACGTGTGGCCTGTGCGGAAACTTTAACGGCAATCGCGATGACGACTTCCTCACCCCCTCCGGAACGCTGACATCCACTCCCTCCCAGTTCGGGAATTCCTGGAAAGTGGAGGGCAACTACACCTGCAGCGATGGCTGCGGAGCCTCCTGTCCACAATGCCACAACACGAGTCCCGCCCGCGCCCGGTGTGAGGTCATCAGGGCCGTTGAGGGACCCCTGAGCTTCTGCCACGGCCAGGTGGACCCCGAGCCCTACTTCAACGACTGTGTGTTTGACGTGTGTCTGTCAGGGAACAGAGAGCATGATGTTCTTTGCAGGGCTATCCAGACTTATGTGAGCACCTGTCAGTCAACCAACGTCAGGATCTACCCCTGGAGACAGAACACCACCTGCAGTGAGTGACAAATTGTCTTCACTTTAGATTGGTAGATAGTTACACCACAGAATATGTTAGGCCATACAACACTCCTTCCGTGGCCTCCAACTGCTCTTAAATGCTAGTAAGACTAAATGCATGCTCTTCAATAGAACGTTGCCCGCACCCGCCCACCGGACTATGATCACTACCCTCGACGGGTCTGACTTAGAATACGTGGACACCTACAAATACCTAGGCGTCTGGTTAGACTGTAAACTCAACTTCCAGACTCACATTAACCATCTCAATCCAAAATTAAATCTAGAATCGGCTTCCTATTTCGTAAAAACAAAGCCTCCTTCACTCATGCTGCCAAACATGCCCTCGTAAAACTGACTATCCTACCGATCCTTTACTTCGACGGTGTCATTTACAAAATAGCCTCCAACACTCTACTCAGCAAATTGGATGTAGTCTATCACAGTGCCATCCGTTTTGTTACCAAAGCCCCATATACTACCCACCACTGCGACCTGTATTCTCTCGTTGGCTGGCCCTCACTACATGTTTGTCACCAAACCCACTGGCTCCAGGTCATCTATAAGTCTTTACTAGGTAAATCCTCGCCTTATCTCAGCTCGCTGGTCACCATAGCAACACCCACCCGTAGCATGCGCTCCAGCAGGTATATTTCACTGGTCACCCCCAAAGTCAACACTTCCTTTGGCCGCCATTCCTTCCAGTTCTCTACTGCCAATGACTGGAACGAATTGCAAAAATCCTTGAAGCTAGAGGTTCCTATCTCCCTCACTAACTTTAAGCATCAGCTGTCAAAGCTGCACCTGTATATAGCCCTTCTGTAAATAGCCCATCCTACTACCTCATACCCATATTTATTTTTTAACTTCTGCTCAATTTTGCACTCCAGTATCTCTATTTGCACATCATCATTTGCACATTCCATCATTCCAGTGTTAATGCTAATTTGTAATTTATTTCGCCACTATGTCCTATTTATTGTCCTACCTTCCTAACCTTACTGCATTCTGCACTACATTTGCACTCTGTATATAGATTCTCTATAGTGTCATTGACTGTACGTTTGTTTTATTCTCATGTTTTGTCAACATCACGTGGTGTGGAATATTTTCAGTGATTGCAACTGTATGACTAAGGCTTTACGTAATCTCCAGGTGGTTTTTTCGTTTCTCTCTCTCTCTCTCTCTCTCTCTCTCTCTCTCTCTCTCTGCATTTGCAGGTATTGAGTGTCCAGGAAATAGCCACTATGAGCTCTGTGGAACAGACTGTGGGCATACGTGTGCCAGCAGCATTGATGCCAGCTGCGTGCAGAGCTGCTCCGAGGGATGTTTCTGTGACAGCGGTTACCTCAGGAGCGGGGGGCACTGTGTCCCCGTAGAGCGCTGTGGCTGCCAATACGACGGCTTCTACTACGATGTGAGTTACTCATTCAGTGGAACAGGTTTCACTCTGCGTTATATGTAGAGTGAGGATCAAGGACAACACCGCAACACCTTTCTTACACCATAAACACTGAGTGTACAAAACATTAGAAACACAGCCTCAATCCGTCGAGGCATGGACTCTACAAGGTGGCGAAAGCGTTCCACAGGGATGCTGGCTCATGTTGACTCCAGTGTGTCCCACAGTTGTGTCAAGTTGGCTGGATGTCCTTTGGGTGGCGGACCATTCTAGATACACACAGGAAGTCTGTTGAGTGTGAAACCCAGCAGCTTTGCAGTTCTTAACACACTCAAACCGGTGCGCCTGGCACCTACAGTATCACCATACCCCGTTCAAAGGGGCTTAAATCTTTTGTCTTGCCCATTCACCCTCTGAATGGCACACATATGCAATCCATGTCTCAAGGCTTAAAAATACCTGTTTAACCTGTCTCCCTTCATATACACTGATTGAAGTTGATTTAACAAGTGACATCAATAAGGGATCATAGCTTTCACCTGTGTCATGGAAAGAGCAGGTGTTCCTATTGTTTTGTGTTCAGTGAATACATACAAGATAATATGAAAATGCATTTATAAAAACCATTTGAAATAAAAAAACATTACCATGCCTGCATAAGCAGGCTTTCAGTTCAGTGTCTCAATTGCATCCACACCTGTTGGATAATAAAGCCATATAACCCTCAGTCAGTGCCTGACCAGTGAGAATGTCTGCTCGCTTTACCAAAGGAAATAGCTAACAGCATAACTAACATGCTAAGTTGCATAGCACTCTATGTTGCAGCGAATGCTAAAAACAACACGAGAGTTAGCATCTTGTGCTCAGAATAAGGTGAACATTCCATTGAGCTCGAGTACAAAGATAACATTCTAAACACACAGAATTCCCAATGTAGCTAGTACAATAACTATGAATAAAGTTGACAAGGAACATATTTCATACTCTATAGTGATAATTACATAACTTTAATGACAGGGTTAGCAGAGCAGGAAAATGCAAACCATCTCCCATTGACGCAGGAGACAAAGAAAGTCAGGGATGCAACAGGTTCATGGGAAATGGACCGAACCATTCTGATTTCTATAATTCATATTGTCATACTTTCTCATATCAACTCTGCTAAACTCGGGACGGATGGATTTGCACTGCAGTGATATTTCAAATAATATACTAACATAGCTCTAGTCATGGTAAAATATTAAGATTATTATTATTATTATTTAAGAAAACATTTTCAGAAATAAATGATAACCTCTAAAGTAACCTGATTGACTAGTCCATTAGATCACTGCTACATCAGAAATAAAAACAACAGTACCTTGCTACATTAGCGTAGCATATTTCAAATAAAAACAACAACACCTTGCTACATTAGCGTAGCATATTTCAAATAAAAACAACAGTACCTTGCTACATTAGCGTAGCATATTTCAAATAAAAACAACAGTACCTTGCTACATTAGCGTAGCATATTTCAAATAAAAACAACAGTACCTTGCTACATTAGCGTAGCATATTTCAAATGTTTGATAGAAATCATCAGTATTTTTACAGTTTATTTTATTTGGTGCTTTTTAAAGCTGTTTTTTAAAAACACTTTAATTTAATCCATTTATAATTTTAAAAAGCTAGGTGTACCTGTAGAGACGTTGTTATATGATCATGGTGTACTGTAGCCTATATTTTTCATCTCATCCACACTGTTTTGTATATTTCAGGTTGGTGAGTCTTTCTTGACCCAAGGCTGCTCACAACGCTGTGAGTGCTATGCCCCCAATGACCTCCGCTGCTCTGCCACATCCTGCACCCCTACCCAGGAGTGCACCATAAAAAATGGCCACCTGGGCTGCTTCGATGCCTTGTCCACTTGCACGGTCTGGGGCGACCCCCATTACGTCACTTTTGACGGGGCCGTGGCCCATTTCCAGGGCACCTGCTCCTATGACATTGCCAGGACATGTTCCAACCAGTCCAGTAATGGCCTTGCGTTCCGTGTGGTGGCCACCAACAGTCACCGTGGCAACAACCTTGTCTCGTTTGTGTCTCTGGTGGATGTGTGGCTGTCCCATGGAGACGAGGAGACCCATGTCTCCATTGGACAAAGCAAGAGAGTGACGGTAAATGCACTAAAATCCAAAGAACACACTTATAGTTGATGAAAAATGTGACTAGTCAGGTATCTGTCCGTTCTTAGCAATGGCATGAGACTTTTATTATAGAGCCCTTCAAGATGGTAGTCGCCAAGCCTTCTCCAACCACAAGTTTTGGCCCTCATGCTTTGCATTGGTCACACTACCTACAAATAGTTATTTTCTTGCCTATGTTAAGGTTGCGTCAATTCAAATCTGGTATTGGAACAAAAGGATTACTACACAGTTTAAATCATCTATGTATTTTATTCTAGCAAACCCTTAAATTGTAAGTATGAAGTTCGTATATACAGACTCACTGTGACACCACGCAGGGCAAACAGCTAGCAGGGCTTGAGGAGAGAGAGAGAGAGAGAGAGAGAGAGAGAGTGTGAGCAAACAGCGAGCAGCGCTAGAGAAGAGTGCCTAGAGAAGAGAGCGAGCCCTATCCTTTGTTCTTCCTTAAATACTCCGACAGAATAGTTCCCGCTCCTTGCTGGCCTGTCAGAGTAGAGGCTGAGTGTTTTTTAAACTTACTCAGCCTACCGTTGGCGTGCAGGCTGGTCCCAGCCTCGTGATGCAATCCAGTTGACGGAAGCAGTTGTAACTCTTGTTGCAGATTAACATATTAATTAGCTAAGCATGTATCAGCCCTTACAATCCCCCTTTGACACCCCCTAGGGTGTCACTCACTCCAATACAAAAAAATACAGAGCTTATGCATTTAGGAAAAGTAAAAAACCCTCAACCTGTTACAGCTACACCTACTGGATATAGAGAGGACTACCAGTTACTCCAAACAGCAAATCAACCAACCCGCTCATCCTTTGTTTCTCCACCCCTTATGCTGAGTTGGCTACCAGCCACCCAAGAACTTAAAACCTTCTTAGGCGTTTAGGACAGCACTGACACTTAACATACAATGAAAAACCTGTGAAAGAACGACTTATGAAAACACCTTAAAGTTACAACCTGAGACTCTCCTTCCTCCAGAGTGATAACTATACTTCCTGCAGAGTGAGTTACCCCCCACATTATGCATATCACCCATATCCCCCACATGTTCTAGCCTGAATCTGTCAACTTGCCCAAGTCTCGCCCTGTCTAAATATTCAGCCTAACCTAGCCGTACCCTCGTAGTTACGGACCTTGCCGGTCGCTAATATTTATCTAAACTTTCCCGAACCTAGCCGTACCCTCGTAGTTACGAACCTTGCCGGTGTAATTTCCTCGAACCTAGCCGTACCCTCGTAGTTACGGACCTTGCCGAATCTAATTACTAAGCCAATTATTCCCTATATTCCTCGAACCTAGCCGTACCCTCGTAGTTACGGACCTTGCCGATGAAACAATACTCTAATGTATCAGGGCTTAACATTCACATTATGCATCTCAGGTTTGCATGTCATCATCACATTTACCACATCTCAGGTCTGCATGTCATCATATTACTTAATTCAGTTCACTTACATCAAAAAGGTGTTTCACAAAATTAATTTGGATAAAGCCAATGTGCAGAACTTTAGTTATTCAAATTAGGTGTCTGCTTACCCTTTTTAGTTAACCGGACTCTTTATGAAACACACCGTTCAATCTCCAGCAAAGTTCCTCTACCAGATCACGTCGGGGTCACCAATTGTTAAGGTTGCGTCAATTCAAATCTGGTATTGGAACAAAAGGATTACTACACAGTTTAAATCATCTATGTATTTTATTCTAGCAAACCCTTAAATTGTAAGTATGAAGTTCGTATGTACAGGCTCACTGTGACACCACGCAGGGCAAACAGCTAGCAGAGCTCGAGAAGAGAGAGAGAGAGAGAGAGAGAGAGAGAGAGAGAGAGAGAGAGCGCAAGAGAGCGAGAGAGAGAGAGAGTGTGAGCAAACAGCGAGCAGCGCTAGAGAAGAGCGCCTAGAGAAGAGAGCGAGCCCTATCCTTTGTTCTTCCTTAAATACTCCGACAGAATAGTTCCCGCTCCTTGCTGGCCTGTCAGAGTAGAGGCTGAGTGTGGTTTAAACTTACTCAGCCTATCGTTGGCGTGCAGGCTGGTCCCAGCCTCGTGACGCAATCCAGTTGACGGAAGCAGTTGTAACTCTTGTTGCAGATTAACATATTAATTAGCTAAGCATGTATCAGCCCTTACACCTACAAAAAAGCTTCTTGAGGTCTCTTTGTCATCGACTATCCTCTATCAAACTAGTCAAGTCTAGGCCTGAGGGTGACAAGAGTCAAGATTGTGTCAAGAAGCAGTGCGGCTCGGCGGGGTCGTGTGTTTCGGAGGACGACCTTCGCCTCTCCCGAGTCCGTACGGGAGTTGTAGCGACGGGACAAGACTGTAACTACCAATTGGATATCATGAAATTTGGGAGAAAAAATATATATAATAAAAGAAAATATGTAATAATAATCTAGTCCTTTCCCAATAACCTCAAATCCCTTTTCGGCATTCCCCCTTTTCTCTCGAGCAGGTGAACGGGAGCGAGGTCTCTATCCCCTCCTCCATCGGCTCCATCGCTGGACTGGTGCAGGATCGGGGCTTCGTGATGCTCAACTCCAGTGACCTGACGGTCCAGTTCGACGGCCGGAGCACCCTGCTGGTCAGGTTGGGCCAGAGCCACCACGGTGTGGTGTGCGGGATGTGTGGCAACCTCAACGGTGACCCGGAAGATGACAAAGTCCTGCCCAACGGCACGCCGGCGCGGAGTGACAACGACTTTGGTGACAGTTGGAAGGCAGACACTAGCCGGCCAGGGTGAGCTGCTGTTGTTGTCAGGCTTTGAAACAAGGCTTCTGGGGAAACAACCTCTATTGAAAATCTGTTTATTCAAAATATAGTATGTATGTATAATTTCATAAAAAACATAAACAGATTATTCAGAAGCAAAGTTAATAGCAGAATGAAAATACATACTTTTATCCCTAACGGAAACACAAGGGATTAGATGATTGTACAGTGACTGTTATTATCTTGCAATGTTTTCCTTCTTGCATTTACTCACTCACCTCAGTCATTCACAGGCTGCCTTCCGACTCTGTGCACTCGTTCACTCGCTCTCATGTATTTAAAAGCATTGGATTGATGGCTGGAGGGAGTTTCAACCATATTCCTCACACTAGTCGGAGAAGGGTACAGAATCGGAATGTAGCCACTCACTCAACTAACTCTTCTACGTGTCCTTTGCCAGATGTGGGGCTTCTGATAACAGAGGCGGAGGACACAACTGTCCCTTCAGTGTGGAATACACTGACCTGTGTAGCATCATCACCAACACTAGTGGCCCCTTCAGAGCCTGCCACCTGCACTCTGACCCCCAGCCCTACTTCACTTCCTGTGTCTATGACCTTTGCCTATACACACCAGCCAATGGGATGCTGTGTTCTGCCGTGGCGGCCTATGAGGCGGCCTGCTCCGTCCTGGGTCTCGATATTCCAGAATGGCGCGCGGGTCTGCTATGTGGTGAGTGTCCGGGTGTCTTTGGGGGGCATTTTGTCTAAGTGGAAAGATGGATCAATTGGCAGTTAGTAGGCATTAGTGTTCTTTTCCAAATGTCTGTCCATACTATATCTAGTTAACCCATTAGTAGTAACTGTTACTATATTGTCTCTCTTTCTCCACCACTCTCTCCCTCCTTCCTTCCCTCCCTCACTCTCTCTCTCTCTAGCGGAGTCGGACCCATGCGATGACCTGGACTGTACTGATGACGAGTGGTGTGGAGAGCAGAACGGTGTCTACGGCTGTTTCTGTGACGAGAACCACCATCGGCCCAACAACGAAAGCTACGGTAAGACTCCCGCCAATGTGACCGACGTGGTCCGAACCCACGTCTCCTGTGCAAATTCACTTCCCTCTGACGGATGAGGATAGAGGATATACGAGAAACCGAGTAGACTTTTGAGATTCATCCGTGGTCTTTGTCTGTCTCTGCCCTTAGATTCGGTCACGTCTTGCTCCAACAGTTCAGGCATCATGTCTCTGTCCCGGTGCCAGCTATTCGAGGCCGGTTTCCCACCCCACGTCCTGCACCTCGCCGACTCCACCTGCAACGGCTATGTCCAGGATGGACGCCTGACGTTCCACTTCGACAACGACAATGAACTTTGCGGGACGACTCTTACGGTACTGTATATTCACAGTTCAATCATGACATTATCACTTGGTTTATGTAACCGCACAGTGGCACTTCACAGACAACCCAATGCTCAAA
This sequence comes from Thymallus thymallus, assembly GCA_023634145.1. Taxonomy (NCBI): domain Eukaryota; kingdom Metazoa; phylum Chordata; class Actinopteri; order Salmoniformes; family Salmonidae; genus Thymallus; species Thymallus thymallus. Next base: position 18,979,040 of record CM042386.1, on the reverse strand, counting down.
GAAGCCTCAACAAATACAGACCATAGTCCAAATAATGATTCATATTATACATTTTTGTAAACGTGTTATTGTTGCAATGTTGTTGACTTCTTACTGTATAAATGCAGTATACTGTAGGTTATGAATGTGCTATGAAATCCGTACATACAATAGGTGCCCATCAAGTGAAGATTTTATATCCACCAATTTTTCACATTTTGTGTTTTTCCACTACAAATGATTGCTTATGGGTACCTTCATGTGTGTTGAAAATATTCATGTTAACAGATTTGAAATTTGTTTATTTATTTTATTTAACCAGGCAAGTCAGTTAAGAACAAATTCTTATTTACAATGACGGCCTACCGGTGAACAGTAGGTTAACTGCCTTGTTCAGGGACAGAACGACAGATTTTTTTACCTTGTCAGCTCGGGGATTCAATCCAGCAACCCTTCGGTTACTGGCCCAACGCCCTAACCACTAGGCTAATGTTATTTTTTGTGTGTGTGCAAAATGCTATATATCCATTAATAAGCTGGAATGGCATGTTTATATGCACTGTATATTTTACTGTGATATGTAGTTGTCTCACCTACCTAGCTACCTTAAGATCAATGCACTAACTAAGTCACTCTGGATAAGAGAACAAGAGCATCTGCTTAATGATTAAAATGTAAATGTTTTACATACAGATCTCATATTACTGTATAGATTCGTTTTTTATTTTGTCACAAATGTGTCATTTACTGTGTTAAACCTAGCAGTGCTACTTATTTCTCTGAGAGTGAGGCAGATACTATATATATATTGCAAAGAAACATGATTTTTGTCTCTCTGAAATGAAACCATCAAGTGAAAGATATCAAACAATGTCTTTCATTGAACAACCCCATGCCATGATTAGATAGTGAAAAAACACACCCATCTTTTTTCAGAAGTTCTTTAAACGATAAAAGCTAATTCATCAACATTTCAGAAAATGGATATAGAGCGTTTTGGAATGGGACTCTTCAAGTATTAAACGTTTATTTTCTTATTTTATTGTTTTGTCTCCGCAGAGCAACGGGACTCACTTCATCTATCAGAACTCCGTCCAGGGTGAGGTGGACCCTCACGGAGGGGTCACGGGGGTCATCAGCCGTGCGAGGCACCTCAACCTGCGCTTCAACTGCGAGTACTCCCTCTCCCAGTCCTTGTCCATGACCATGGATCTCAACCCTCTGGAGAGGTCAGAGCATCCTCTCAAACAGCCTATAATGACTGGAATTTAATTGATTTTAGCTCTCTTCCAGTCTCCTTTTCACCTCAATTAACACCTGATTTACTTAACAAAACACACATATCACTAGGTGGTATATGGCACAAGTTGTTCCTCAAGCAAGGGGGAGGTTGGTCCTTGAAGTTTGCAGTTGTGTAAAATAAAAATAAAAACTCTAGTGTGTGTACTTTACTGTATTTAGGGATATCGCTTTTCAACAGAAAGTTTAAAACAAATTGCAGGAGGACGTATTTATTTAGTACAGTATATAATTGTTAATATACTGTAGTCAGTGGCTGGAACTATCTGTTTTAGACTCATGCTATCCCATTATCCAAATTATTATTTTATATTAAGTATCTTTTTATAATCATTTTATAAAAGTATCCTTTTTATGTAAAACAATTTTAGCGCTTTATCTGTTGAAATGTGCTCTTCAAATAACCTTTTTATTTTAGGCCTTTTATTAAAGGGGATACTGCGGGATTCTGGCCATTTTTCTACTTACTCAGAGTCATGGATCATGGATACCGTTTTCTCTACGTGCTGTATGACGGAAGTAGTTTCCCGAGCCAATGCTTACTAGCGTTAGCACAATGAATTGAAGTCTACAGTTACGGTAGCCAGAATCTTGCAGTATCCCTTAAAGTTAATTATGACAAATTAGCTTAATAGTCTTACAAGGGTTAAAGTTCTCTGTCACTGTGTGGCGAAGAGAATTCTGGAGAGTTCGGCGCATACGCTGTGTGCACTGACCTGTATCACATGATTATTCTCGAGGCTCATTCAAGTTGCGAGAGCCATAAGGAGGGTAACGTGTATTCTGACAAGCAGTAAGTGCACAACAATTCTTAATGCAATCACGGGAAAAACACTTTTGAAAGCAGTTTTGGCCTTTTGTTAAAAAAAGGGGGATCCCATCTTTCCATTGATAGCAAGTTTATTTCTCTAATCTTAAAAAATTGCATTTAAAAAAATGCAGGTACAACCAGAGTTTCAAGCATGAAGCTTGAAGGTGCAATATTCAGAAATCACTCTGCCATTTCCAGGTTACTAAAATTATAATGGTTTGCATAATTTTAAGTTTATGGGACAAAACAAGCAGTCATTGTGTAGATAATCATTGTACCATCTTAACATCTGTGACATACTGTATATTTCCCATAAACAGAAATATAGTATTTTCAGCTGTTTGATGTACAAAAGTAAAAGAAAAAACGAAATTTAAGAACAGGAAGTATAGAAATAGAACACATAGAACAGATCTACTGCTCCGTAGTCCTGCTTTCAATGCAAATTACAGATATACAACTGGTCTGGTCGGCCAAAACATGCAACAGAGCTCTTAAAGAGGCATTGGCATCTTAAAAGGGCAATGCCATACTTTGTAATAGAAACAACAAATATATAACTTTATTATATAATAAAAACAATCAGGATGTTGTGTACAAAGGGTTAAATGCAGATGGACAAACCCCATATGCTTCAGCATATGTATGTATAGCCACTACAGGTGATAATGCTTATTGCTAATAGCACGTGGTAATATAGATAGACATAGGCTATATACATTGTCCAATGGGTTAAAAATAATAATTGTACCAATATGTTATTGGGCTCATTTCTCGAGGTGGAAATTATCTTTTATAATTAATTCATTTGGAGAACAATTTACATCTAAAAAGTCACCAAAAAGTGAGCTTCTCAGACCCTGGAACCCCCTAAGCAAGGGTACTGGAATAGATCAAACTTGCAGTTTAATACATGTACAATACATGTACTCTTTCCCTAAAAGCATGATGGTTAACTAGGCCCCTCAGACAATCGGTTTGAGTTCGACTTCTGTTTGTCGTGTTTTTTTTTTTCTTTTCTTCAACCCCTGAGTCTTGTCTAGTTATTCGAATAACCTTTTGTTCTTCTGCTCCGTAGCATTGTGACCAAGAAGCTTCCCACCGGCAGGGGCCGCTACCGAATGCGGATGATCCCTTACCAGGATGCCACCTTCCGCTACCCGTTATCCGGTTCTCACATCAACGTGGAGATTGACCAGAAGATCTACGTGGCCGTGCAGGTGGACGGAGTGGACAGTCGTCAGATCTCCACTGTGCTGGACTCCTGTTGGGCTACGCCTGTGAATGACCCGAGCCACGCCGTCCGCTGGAATCTTATTGCTAGAGAGTATGGAGGCATTATGTTTAGCAGGGAAATGTTAGCATGTTCAGAGCCACAAATTGTCCCCCTGTTGCTAATAAGAGATGTGAAAGTGTAGGTTTGAAATAAAATGTCACCATTACAAAAGGATCAAAACAAAAATGCTAACATCTTTTACCTTCTTCTCCCCCATCCCCAAAACTACTTCCTGCGGTTATGGGTGACGCTCTACACGTGTGCAAATTCCCATGGGAACACGGCCATTTTAAAAGCGCGGGACTTGTGCAACGTTCCATGTTTTAATTTTCGCCTTACAGGAGTTATATAAATGTGAGGAGAAAGCTTTAGTCATAACCTTTTCACTGATGTAATCAGATCTCATGTCTGATTCCCAATTCATCCACTAGATCGCAGTAGAAGATCACAGGACGTGATTTGGCCAGATGAGTCTGGTTTGATCTGGTTTGGGTAGTGGCTTGCAAGCGATTGGTACCGGGTCCCAAACAACCGCTCAGTTTAACAGGCTGTCATTTACTGGTCAACTAACATTGTATTTATTTAACAAGGAAAATACACTTGATGGAACAAAATAGTTGAGATATTGATAAATGCTTGACTGTTAAACCATCCTAATGTAATCACATGTAATCACCAAAATGACATTTCATTTAGAAAGCGAAAATAACAGCATAACTTATAATTTACTTCCTCCTCCGCTTCCTTGTTTGCTCCAGGTGCCCTAACCCTGAGGACAGCACGGTGGAGCTGATCCAAAATGGCGTCTCCACATCGGCCAACTTCTCCTTCCGGATGTTCACCTTCACCAGGAACTCCTCCAGCGTCTTCCTGCACTGCCAGGTCCACCTGTGTCTGCTGCACAGCAATGACTGCACCACTGTGAGTCTCCTCCACTCCCCAACACACCTATTCCATTGTTGGTTCCACTGTACCTGACAAGCTCAAAGCTTAACCTTAAAGTGGCAATCTACAGTTGAAACAATAACAAAGTGTTTTCCCCGCCCGTTTCGGTAAAAAAGCTTGAGTGATAGGGCTGACGAAATGTAAACACTCTCAAATTCATAAACGGAGCAATGGATGCAAGTACTGACCATCCATGATATCAAAAGTATATTTTTTACCATATTTTGAGGCTATACAGTTTTTTTTTTTTTTACATTCAATTTGTTTACAAACATTGGTGTAAAACAAACTTATATTTGTGGGTTCTGATTGGGTACAACAGTTGAACTAAAGCTTGTGAGTCATTAATAAGTGATATTCGTGAAGAATCAATGAGTACATAATACAAAATGGTATATCATACACTGCATTTGAGGAACAATGGAAAAGTAATGTTTTGGTAAACCTACTGGAGAGCTCTCCTTTGTCTACACCCATTCAGCATCGTTCACACCCTCTTAAGCCTTAGCCCCACCCATCTCTTTAAGGATTCACATGTGAGGTCATGTAGTGTGGTAAAGATTAAGACTAAATGTAATAGCCTTCAATAAGTAAAACTTCCAGGTAAAATACAAATATTTTCTAAATATTAGATGACGCTTGCCCAGACACACTTGTCTAAATAGATGGGTCATATGAAATAAATGCTATAACCCCCAGCCACATCTTGCTGAGTGGATGGGTCTCTACAGAAGATGTAAACGGTACAGCCAAATGGTTACTTGAATAGTAGCAATATCATAAAGAGAGTGTCAGTATAAATCAAATAATATACAGTAAGAACAATATCAATAATGATATCAGTGATAGATGAGGTAGTTATATTCATACAACCAGTGGTAAAGTGGCTGAGCAGCAGGATCAAAATACAGTAGTAGCAGCAACGTATGGCGTGTGTGTCAGGAGAGAGTCATGTGAATAGAGGCACTGCAGATAGTGCTGATAACTGGTCTGTCTGAACCACGCATGAACAAGGGAATCTATATTCATAGAGCCTGGTTCTGTCCTGCCCTTGACTTCGATGGGCATGTGATGTCCATCGCCTCTTCGTCGCAAAACTCCCTAATCTTCTCTAAAAGTTTGTCTAGCTGTGTCCAGTCCAGGTGGTGTTTGTACAGGCAGACCATCTATGGGAGGAAGGATGTCAGAGTTGTATAGCAGCTGAAACCTGGTCCCGTCCTCAATCAGTATAAAGGAGGAAATGTTGCTTACTTGTTGAGCAAAATCAAAGCTGTAATGCATCCTGATGCCTTTGCTTGCTGGTTCAGTAGGGCGAGAGTCAACTACAGGTCTTGAAAGGTGGTCTTGCAGTCAGCAACCATCTTCTGGTAGACAGACCGCTCACTCTGAACAAGCAAGGTCTGTCCTGGGCTTAGTGCTTGAGATGTGGGGCAGCAATTTTCTCCACAGATTCCTGAAGGAACACAGCCTCTGGAGAATACAGAAATAATAAAAGTAGTGCCAATCATGTTGGAGGTCAATGAAATAATCAAAACGTGTTGTTTATGCTTTACATACCAAGTGTTGTCATCGATTCCTTGTAGAGACGCCACACTGCTGCTTTTGTCACATGGGATGGCAGCAGCTTTCCACCAAAGTGTTTGTGTCCCGGGTGGCGTCCTGGTAATACTGTTGTATTATCCAAAGTGTTTTTGTCCCGGGTGGTTTCCTGGTAATACTATTGTATTATCCAAAGTGTTTGTGTCCTGGGTGGTGTCCTGGTAATACTATTGTATTATCCAAAGTGTTTGTGTCCTGGGTGGTGTCCTGGTAATACTATTGTATTATCCAAAGTGTTTGTGTCCTGGGTGGTGTCCTGGTAATACTATTGTATTATCCAAAGTGTTTGTGTCCTGGGTGGTGTCCTGGTAATACTATTGCATTATTCTCTGTGTAGTTGTTGATGAAGTTAACCACTCGCTGCAAGTCCTCATTCTTCAGCTGTAACCTGTGCTTGCCTGGGCAAGCTCTCTTTTTGAGGCATTAGACCATTCTCCTTGTATGACTGGTGGAGGAGAGTCAGGCATGTTCTACTGATGCTGAAAGACAAATTCCAGATACAAATATTTTAGCATTATTATACAATAGATAGCCGTAATCACCGTCAGACACACTTGGCTAACTTGATGGGATGGGTCATGTAATCATCTGGTGAAGTGGAGTCTTTTGTTTAGACGTAGCTAGCCAGCTAGCTAAAATATGAACTGTAATCCCAATCCATAGAGTACTAGCAATACAAACTGATTGTCATAGCTAGCTAAAGTTAACCAAATAGGCTCAATGTTATAAATAGCTGAATGTAAAAATGTGTTATGGAATCATCCTAAATAAGGTTAACTTGTTTACAAACAGTAGTCATTTGGAGGAACTCCTAGTAGTCCATAGCCTAAACATGGTAATACAGTCTGCCGTCTTGTTTCCGTGTCCTGCAGCACTGCTACCCTGGATACCACCACAGAGGACGCAGGGATGTGTCCTTCCACGACAGCGCTGCCATTTCCATGGGACCTCTGGTTTTGAACGGGAGAGACAGAGGTAATATTTATCACTGTGTATTTCTGCCCTTAAAATACCACTATTATATTTTAAACAGAATACACAATACAGTACCAGCTGTACAAATTGAAAATAACTTATACCACAGCATAGTTGAATACTCGTTTCTGATTGGCTAGATGGCCATTCTAGAATAGACATTAAAACCAGATAACGGGACAGTTGGAAAAGATATCGGGACACCTTGTAATCACGACGCAATATGCGTCAACACGCAGACCGTACTTACTATAAAGTTACTGAAAGCTAAACCAACAACCACACAAACCGAAATTGGATAAACGCAAGTCCAACAAAGAAAAACGTAGCTAGCTAGCAATTTATTTGTTTTGTTGGAGCATCTGATGACCTAACGTGGTGAGTGATGAACATGAATTTCTCTGCGCTATAACATTTCTAGTTTGACCAGACGTTTTCAGCAACTGATATTTTTGAATTCGGTTGTCGTATTGGCAGGTTTGCTAGCAGCAAACTATTTAGCTAGCTTCTAGTCTAGTGTTTGGTATGCAATGTGATCTTCTGGTAATGAACAGTGTCAACGAGTGTGCTGACGAGAAGGCACTATTGCCAGGCAGAATTGGGCATCATCATACCACAGCTCATTGTTAAGGATGTCTCCAAATGAATGTCAATAGAAAACAGCTTAATCCTTAAGAGTCTATTGACGCCACGGGAGGTTGGTGGCACCTTATTTGGGGAGCGCGGGCTCGTGGTAATGGCTGCAGCGGAATTGGTGGAATGGTATCAAATACATCCAACACATGGTTTCCAGGTGTTTGATTACATTCCATTTGCTCCGTTCCAGCCATTATTATGAGCCGTCCTCCCCTCAGCAACCTCCACTGAGCACACCCGTGTGTCAATCTAAGTTTTTTGCGGGGGCTGAGTCTCTAATTAAGGTGCCACCAACCTCCTGTGGTCTCAATCCACTGCATCCGCCTATGTCAGCTTTCCTCATTATGGGGGAGACTACTCCGCTTTTCTCTACTCCGCTTTGCAAGTTGGTTAGGACATCTACTTTGTGCATGACACAAGTAATTCTTCCCACAATTGTTTACAGACAGATTATTTCACTTATAATTCACTATATCACAATTCCAGTGGGTCAGAAGTTTATGTCATGGCTTTAGAAGCTTCTGATAGGCTAATTGGTATCATTTGAGTCAATTGGAGGTGTACCTGTGGATGTATTTCAAGGCGTATCTCCAAACTCAGTGCCTCTTTGCTCGACATCTTGGGAAAATCAAAAGAAATCAGCCAAGACCTCAGAAAATAAATTGTAGATCTCCACAAGTCTGGTTCATCCTTGGGAGCAATTTCCAAACGCTTGAAAGTACCACGTTCATCTGTACAAACAATAGTACGCAAGTATAAAAACCATGGGACCACGCAGCCGTCATACCGCTCAGGAAGGAGATGCGTTCTGTCTCCTAGAGATGAACGTACTTTTGTGCGAAAAGTGCACATCAATCCCAAAACAACAGCAAAGGACCTTGTGAAGATGCTGGAGGAAACAGGTAGAAAAGTATCTATATCCACAGTAAAACGAGTCCTATATCGACATAACCTGAAAGGCCGCTCAGCAAGGAAGAAGCCACTGCTCCAAAACCGCCATAAAAAAGCCAGACTACGGTTTGCAACTGCACATGGGGACAAAGATCGTACCTTTTGGAGAAATGTCCTCCTAAAATGGGACCCACTGTCTTTTTCATAGTCCTGGTCCCAATCTTAATTTTATTTAGCACCTAGCTCGCTATTGCTATTTTACCTGCCTTGATTCTAAATGTATTTGTTTTTATTCTATATTATTTTGTATTTTTTTCCCGGTAGAGCTTTGAGATGACTAATGAAAAGCGCTATACAAAATGCGTTCATTACTTTTTAATTATTATTATTACTACTTTGTTCAGTACTATTATTTTTTGGACTAACTGATCTCTGATCTGTTTTGATTTCTCCTCAGATATGTGGATTCCAATAACGGAGAGAGTGAGTGGAGCCCCGGGTCAGATTGGCTCCCTGGTGACCCTGCTGCTCTCTGTCCTCCTGAGTGTCACAACACTGATCTAGGACCAATTTGTCTGTATGGCAAACCCAGACTTATGTTTGTCCGGTTACGAAACAATCAGTCTGACTGAAAAGACATTGTAGAGTGTGTGTTGAGGTTTACAATTAAGTCAAAAAAACTTTACAGTGATATTGTTAATTAATAGTTTGATTTAGTGAAATTCCCCCTCCTGCATATTTAAAATGTTTTGGTCTCTGGATATACTGTATTCTCAACTCCGGAGCATTTAAAATTCAATGTTGTGATAGGCCAACCATGAAAGTGATGTAGGGTTTAATCATTTTATAGAATACTTGTCTTGGGAAAAGGTTATTGGGGTTCATGCATGTTCCCAGGCTGTCTTTGAAGTAGCCTTTTGATGTATTACATGTTTTATGTGGAATTAGAAGTTGGAAATTAAATATGAATCATTGAAGACAGAAGTTGTTCGGCTCATCTTTATCTTGGCGCTTTACATACAGTTGAAGTCGGAAGTCATTAAAACTCATTTTTCAACCACTCCACAGATTTCATGTTAACAAACTATAGTTTTGGCAAGTTGGTTAGGACATCTACTTTGTGCATGACACAAGTAATTCTTCCAACAATTGTTTACAGACAGATTATTTCACTTATAATTCACTATATCACAATTCCAGAGGTTTACATACACTAAGTTGACTGTGCCTTTAAACATCTTAGAAAATTCCAGAAAATGATTTCATGGCTTTAGAAGCTTCTGATAGGCTAATTGACATAATTTGAGTCAATTGGAGGTGTACCTGTGGATGTATTTCAAGGCCTACCTTCAAACTCAGTGCCTCTTTGTTCGAGATCATGGAAAAATCCAAAGACCGCTCAGGAAGGAGACGCGTTCAGTCTCTTAGAGATGAACATACTTTGGTGCGAAAAGTGCAAATCAATCCCAGAACAACAGCAAAGGACCTTGTAGAGATGCTGGAGGAAACAGGTACAAAAGTATCTATATCCACAGTAAAACTATATAGACAGTAAAACTATATAGACATAACCTGAAAGGCCGCTCAGCAAGGTAGATGCCACTGCTCCAAAACCACCATTAAAAAAAGCCAGACTACGGTTTGCAACTGCACATGGGGACAAAGATCGTACTTTTTGGAGAAATGTCCTCTGGTCTGATGAAACAAAAATAGAATGGGTAGATTCTGCCTTCAGCTTCCAGTGAAGCTAAATCAATCACCAACCGCTTATATACAGACACATGCATTTCTAGACACTGGGTCAGCCACCTCTCTTATCAGTGAGGACCTGGGTATGTCGATCTCCACACTGAGAATTAAAGCATTGTCAAATAATTGTGTTATTGTTAAGTCTGTGACAGAGGGCTATTTAGACACCTTAGGCACCCTTAGCATTTCCTTGAGAATTGGCAAAGTTACAGTTCAGCAGGAAATTCATGTTGTACGCAATTCATGTGAGAGTTGGCAGCAGATTTCCACCAAAGTGTTTGTGTCCTGGGTGGTGTCCTGGTAATATTATTGTATTATCCAAAGTGTTTGTGTCCTGGGTGGTGTCCTGGTAATATTATTGTATTATCCAAAGTGTTTGTGTCCTGGGTGGTGTTCTGGTAATATTATTGTATTATCCAAAGTGTTTGTGTCCTGGGTTGTGTCCTGGTAATACTATTGTATTATCCAAAGTGTTTGTGTCCTGGGTGGTGTCCTGGTAATATTATTGTATTATCCAAAGTGTTTGTGTCCTGGGTGGTGTCCTGGTAATATTATTGTATTATCTAAAGTGTTTGTGTCCTGGGTGGTGTCCTGGTAATATTATTGTATTATCCAAAGTGTTTGTGTCCTGGGTGGTGTCCTGGTAATATTCTTGTATTATCTAAAGTGTTTGTGTCCTGGGTGGTGTCCTGGTAATACTATTGTATTATCCAAAGTGTTTGTGTTCTGGGTGGTGTCCTGGTAATACTATTGTATTATCCAAAGTGTTTGTGTCCTGGGTGGTGTCCTGGTAATACTATTGTATTATCCAAAGTGTTTGTGTCCTGGGTGGTGTCCTGGTAATACTATTGCATTATTCTCTGTGTAGTTGTTGATGAAGTTAACCACTCGCTGCAAGTCCTCATGCTTCAGCTGTAACCTGTGCTTGCCTGGGCCAGCTCTCTTTTTGAGGCATTAGACCATTCTCCTTGTATGACTGGTGGAGGAGAGTCAGGCGTGTTCTACTGATGCTGAAAGACAAATTCCAGATACAAATATTTTAGCATTATTATATAATAAATAGTCGTAATCCCCGTCAGACACACCTGGCTAACTTGATGGGTCGTCAGCTACCTAGCTAGCAAGCCAGCCATCTAACGTCAGCTAGCTAGCTAAAAGTAAATGTCAATATGGGGTCTTTTGTTTAGACGTAGCTAGCCAGCTAGCTAAACAATGAACAATAATCCAAATCCATAGAGTACCAGCAATACAAACCGATTGTCATAGCTAGCTAAAGTTAACCAAATAGGTTAAATGTTAGTTAGCTAACATTAGGCTATAACTAGCAATGCGAAATGGCATTTTGCGATAACATCACTACACACAGATCACACACATAATGTTAACTAGCAAGCCAGCCAGCTAATAGCTAATAGTGAGCTTTAACCTGGGGTCTTTTGTTTAGACATGTAGCTAGCCAGCTAGCTGAACCAAATAGGTTCAATGCTAGCTAACTAACATTAGGCTATTACTAGCGATGCAAAATGGCATAATATATGAAACTGTAGCTAGACTCTTAGCCGTATACATGGATGAATGCTTCATGGCAGACTGCAACCCCTTTCATTAAATAAGACGTCCTGTGTCGTTTCCCTTTGGTTTGTACAGCATCCTTGACCCGTGACAGACTCTATGCATTTGCAATCAAACGGCAGAATTATATTAATCTCCTTATCAATCTCTGCTTCCACCAGACATTCCACTGATTTCAAAACTCAGTCAACTTCTTCCGTGACAACAACACTGTTGATCGCCGTATCTTGCCCATCACTGTCATCAGAAGACTACTATGTTTTCTTCCTCATCATCTGATTCATTTTCTGAGTCAGAGAGAGTCAGCATGGCACGATCGTCCTCCAGAAAGTAGTACATCACAACTTTTCCCCACTGATCTTAGTTGATAGCGCCTGATAAATTCAGGGCAGCGATGTTATTGAGAGCACTAGCAACATATTTGCAGTTCTCCATGGCTAACGTTATATATTTAGAAAAAAAAACTGCAGTAGAATGGAGTATCTAAGCAAAACGAGTAGCTCATTTTATAGACACTAGATGCTACACCGCAGACCAATCTTAAACTCATCTCTCGGCATGTCCAGCCCACTCATTATCTCAGCCAATCATGGCTAGCAGGAAGGTTACTGTCTAGCCTCGTAATTTAACAACTTAATTTGTATTTACAGATGGCATACAAGTTTGGTATTAAGGCACATGAAAGTTCACATGTTCAAGAAAGCATTTTGGATTAAAAAATATATATAATGCAATCGGGTCACATTTGTCATAATTAGTTAAAGAAATGAATTTGTATATGCTCTCGTTGGACTTCGACTGCATATTTTCCAAAATGTTCTTCAAATCTGAAAACGATGAGAAGCCATGCCCATTTTCTGAAGAATTTCACTACGGGCCCTAAAAGCACGGAAATAGTGTCCTCTACTGGTATACTTCGTATTTTGGCGAATGTAGTATCAAATCGGGGAACTTTTGGCATACTAACTATATCCATACTATGAACAATAAGCATACTACATTCTCAATTTACGTCACAAATAGTGCGGTTTGTATGAGTATTCGAACACAGCTTTGGTTTTCGGTGCAATCTTTCTAACACCTTAATCGGCTTTCCAGCTGTGTATTGTGTATTTGATCTGAATGTATGCGTCTTAGAAGTCGTTTTCACATACAAACGTTATAATTTCCGAACTCAGTATCAAATATGCTTCCCAACAATGATTGCTGTTGTAAAATGTCAGAGAGCCATCAGGTAGCCTGATTTCAGATGTACCCATGTAAACAGGATTATTAGGGAAGTCGTTCTTCTTGCAAAGCATGTAAACTTTTGAATCGAACTACTGTATTATATTAATTTGACTATCCACAATAATCGTATGTTTGTGTGCATGTAACCGTACTCAGTGACACGTAGTATCGGCGACTGCTCAGTCATTTGAAATGGCCTAAAATCATCAACTCTTTAAATAGATATCTCTTTTCACAAATTACATAGCGTTCTCGTTTATATTTCTAGGCATTAGTAATCAAGCTCCGCATAGATAGACATCATTGGAGCGCACAGACGATCGTATTATCACGGTAACGAACGCCGCTATAAATGTTTTTAAATTACGTTTTTAGAACTGTATTGTTTGCATTTTGATTGCATTTTAATGTAGGCCTATAGGCCATGTTGAGATGTTCATATAAATATATATATATTTATATTTTTTGGGTCTAAGGCACTACATCTCAGTGCAAGAGGCGTCACTACAGTCCCTGGTTCGAATAGGCTGTATCACATCCGGACGTGATCGGGAGTCCCATAGGGCGGCGCACAATTGTCCCAGCGTCGTCCAGGTTTGGTCGGGGTAGGCGGTCATTGTAAATAAGAATTTGTTCTTAAAGGACTTGCCTCGTTAAATAAATGTACAAAAAAAATAATGTAGTCATTCTGCAGATTAAAAATAGGCCTTCTTACATCATTTGCATTATGACAGCGTCATCTCCCGTAGTAACCGTGCCATTCCAAACATGAAAACATACCTCTATACTTCACATCGTGTAATATAAAGTGGCATGTAATAAGAAATAAAGAAAAATGGCGCACAATTGTAGGAGTTGAACCTCCAGCAGTTGAGAGGCTTACAGTATTTTAATATAGACGGTGATATAATGGTAATATATTAGAAATTGGGCGTGTTGAGGTGTTTTCAATGAAGTAGACAACTTTATTGGACGTCATGCTTATAAGACATGCAACTTTTATTTTTGTATAGTAGGTGTGAGGTACAGTAGGTACAGTACAACACAATAAAATGCAATACAATACAGTATGACCACTGATACAGTATGCTGCCAAAAATATCAAGAATAAATCTATGTTTTCTTCCTGCACTGTGCTGGTGTCTATCATCCTACAGCTTCAAGCTGTTTAAACTTTATGTTCATAATGAAGGAAATCATTTATAATAGTTGTAATTTATACTCTGCTGTTTTGAGATTATAAATCATGGTACATCGGGTACAAAAACAATTAACTACTACAGTCTGTCATCTTGTTTTATCATAGGTAAGTACAATTGTTGTAATAAGCACGTAAGGCAGTTATAAGTTATGTTATATTCAAGAATCAATGGGTATATCTATCATTTATTGAATTGGCAGATTGTGTCTTTAATCACTAGAGGGCAGCAAAAGCCCATTAGTCACTGCTGGTGTGTTGGTCTCCACTCGTTCTGAGGTAAAGTTTCCCCCTAGGTACAGATCTAGAGTAAGCTTTCCCTCTCACAGTGCTAACGTTAACCATTAGTGGGGCAAATGCAGAAATGACCCAAGATCAGCATCTTTCTTCACCTTACTCCAGGGTGTTCGCCTTCACTCACCACCTCTTTTGCTCGTGACGTTTTATCAAAAGTTTAGCCGAGGTCAAATGAGGTTCCATTGCCTACTCACAGTTATTCTTGTTATAGTCTGGAACGTCTCATCATGTTTCTACTGATCTCTATTCAGCCAAATGTAACGACATGCCGGAACTTTCTCTCTCTTTGCCCTTGAACACATTACCATATGTTGTATTTTTGAGCCTAGAAAACTATTTTCATTCATATCAACTTGTATGCTTACTTTTGCACTTTTACGTTTTGGGTAGTTACTTGACAATATGTCTGGAATAATTATTTTGTTTTCCTATGTGGTACATAAAGTATTTGCTAGTAGGCTAGACAGTACAGATCTTAACCCTTTACAGTCGTGGGAATTGGCCTATATGGATAGGATAGGGCTAAACTGAATTGAAAATGATCAGAACGATGGAAAATCTTTAAACCAAAGGTGAGGACACAACAGTTCAGCTGACACTACTGAATCCAAACATTACGCTGTTGATTTTATGTGCATTTACATTTTAAGCCGTATTTGTTGATAACCAAATCTGAAAATACTCTGGATACATTCAGTAACATACGACTATTCCTAGAAAATGTGGGGTAGGTGCAACATAAGACAAATAAATAAAGTGTTTGAGTGAGAGGACTAACTGGTGTCTCCAAGTGGCCACACACATCTCCAAAGTGTCTACAGTTCCTAAGCATTTTCAATCCACTTTTATGACTAAAATAAGTCTTCAACTAAGGTACTTTTTAAAAATATATATTTTTTAATCTTTCCTAGCTGTGCCGTTGAGGAAGTAGAGCATCACACTTGTAGTTGTTTCATTTGGAAAACAACCCTGCCATCACACAATTGTGATATTGCGAGGGGTGAAAGTGAGTGATGAGGCTAAGAATGAGCGAGAAAGAGGAAATAGAAGTATTGAGGATTAACACGAAAAGAGAGCAATACACAAAGAAAGACTAATAACCCGCAAGGGTTGAACAGAAAACATGGAGTTAAATAGTGACCCTGATGACCGATGAGGAACAGGTGTGGGTCATCAGGGTGTTGCTACCATCTTCCCCCGACCGCCGGTTAGAACGCCGGCGAGGATGATCGCTGGAGAGGAGGAGGGACCGGTGCTCTGCGCGGGGCATTCGTTACAACAATTACTGTTAGCCTAAAAGGTCCATTGTAAATTGTAAACTGGGTCAGGTTGGCATGATTTGAATGCTTGTTCTATTACCAAAATCACTAGCTAAGTTATGAAATATGATCAGTGTTAGGCTTTCACAAGGCAATTCAGAAAAACAAATTGTCATTTTGGTGAGCATAGAAAGGAGTCATGAGTGTATTCAGGTGCACGTGCGCCGACGAATTTGCTTCACAATAAACGAACATAAGCTCATTCTGTTCAGAACAACCCTGGGTAGGACGCCATGTCATCTCGTAACTGTACATCAAACATAGTGATCATACATGTTGCCAATGTATATGACGAGTTATATGATTTGGAAATGTGAAGGGCACATTTGGACTGATTTGGTGTTTGGTTTGCTTGTATGACATCAAAGCAGTATTTATTTTAACCCTCAACGTCTAATCATCTTTCAAAATACATCGATTCATCTTTAAATTATGGCATTTCCCTCACTCAGGGATCAATAAATGTCCCTATTACCGGGAGGGATGGGGTAAACGTCTTGTCGCCCACGGCATTTAAGTTCAGAATGGCTGTCAATCAAAACCCATGCAGCGCTGTGAAGCCAGACCTCTGACTTCATGTATAGAGCTCTGACTTACTGTACAGCCACTACGATCTGATTTAGGCTCTTATTAGTGCCCAGGTCTGCCATTTTCAACCAGTATACGGGTACGAGTGTCAAGGGCTACCTAATATATTTAGGTAGTGGAGCAGTTAACAAGTGAACAACATAATATTCAGGTTCTAGAATATGCAGAATATTGATATTGTGAAAAACAGCAAAACAACACGTCAATATAGATCACGCAGAATACTGTTTCATGCAAACCCATAACTTACATGACAAACCACTCCGGGGTGAAGTGTTCCCTAGGTGCCGATCTAGGATCAGCTTCCCCTTCCCCAATCCTAACCTTAACCATTAGTGCGAAAAATGCAAAACGAGTCTATGGTGGACAGACACATGTAACTGGGCAGCAGGTAGCCTAGCGGTAAGAGAAAGTGAGTCAGTTCGAATCCCAGGTCCGACGGGAAAACTCTGGCGGGAAGTGAACTGGCAGCCGGATGGTTGCTGGTATCAAATCCTAGATGTTATTGCCTGCTGTTGTGCCCTTGAGCAAAGCACTTAGCCCCCCAAAACAACAGCCCCCCACACCTCACCGAAACCTGTGTATGTACATATGTATGTGTGTGTTACGGAGAGGTTTGGTTAAAAAAACGGTTCTGTTGGACCTTGTGTGCAATTGACCAATCAAGTGATCTTATGAGCTAACATAAATGGTATTGTAGCGTCTGTCAACAGACTGATGCGACGTCCATTTTTTTTTGGTCACTGATCATTTGGACAAATCACGTATTCGCAAGTGCTTGCATCTTTCGAATTTTGGAAGACGAGGGGACATTTGTCCCATAGATTTGCCTGAAACTTGCAGAGAGGAGCTGAAGCTACCGCCCTGTCTCCGCTGCTCTTTCCAGTATCTTTGATACTATACAGACTATCAGTAACATTTCAACTAACATTCTGCTAACCCTAACCCTAAACTTAACCCTAAACTTAAGCCTTACCCTAACCCTAGCACTAACACTTAACCTTACCCTAACCCTTATTCTAAACCTAAGGCTAACCCTAACCTTAGCAAGCAGTTGCTTATCAACAGATAGTTTGTTGTTAGTATGACCATCTGAAGATAAACTATCCGGACAATCCATAAAGTGTGACTATATTTTTCTAACACATCTCCCCTTAATCTGACTCAATTACGGAGCTTTCGTTCTTGGTTTCTGAGATGAATGCAAAACTGACCCAAGATCAGCGTCTAGGTGCAACTTCTCCCTACACCATCCTAAAGGCATTCTCTCTGTTTGAGAAAAGTTGTGGGGTTGAATTTCCCCCACTTTTTTTTTGAAGCCTCCTTTGTTGCCAGGGCCAGGAAGGGGGAGACAATACAGATATCCCTATTGTCTCTTTGGTGAAGGTGAAGTTCATAATTCAATGTCAGTGTTAAGGCGAGACTTTAGACATAACCGCTGTTATCACACACCCAAAACATGTGATTTGTCATCTATGTTACAGTATAAAGGCTTCAAAGAGAGAAAGGTGTCAAATGCCTCCTGCACAGGGTCATCCAGTTTAGAAACCATAGTTGGAGGATTTAGTTAACCCTTCACAGCATAGGGGTTATTGTACTCCCTGGTGCAAGGACAATTAAGACAACAAATCCCCTTTTTACGTCCATGTATCCTATTTGGATAGGTTTCAGCAGATGATAAATGATACGGTAACTGCTTTGGTCTCATGGTCAGCACAATCCTATCGTGGTCCCAAGTCTGTGTGTATTCTTACCAACTCCATGCGGTCATTGTCAAGCCAAACAATTGTAACTACAGTTCGTATGTTATTGGGTTGATGAAAGCTAGGTAGTGGGCCCTCGCAAATGTTAGTTGTATATTCTAACTTATATGCCATTTAGCAAACACTTTTATTCAAAGCGACTTACAGTAGTGCGTGCATACATTTTCATATGGGTGGCCACAGTGGGAACCAAACCCACTATCAGTCTAACAACAGAGCCTCACAGGACCACCATTGTTTCCCGCTGTTTATTTATTAGTTGTGGTGGGGGTGCTTTATGACAGATATAATACCAAAGTCAGTACAAGATTTTACTTAGAATCCTGCTCAATAATTTTCCAACATCTATGTGTACCTACTTACCACAAGCAAACAACTACTGTTCATATCCCTGAGCTAGTGTCCACAACTACTAACCACAAACACACAACTACTGACCACAAACACACAACTACTAACCACTACTACTGACCACAACTAATGTCCACATCCACAGAACTACTGTCCTCAACTACTGATAACACAACTACTAACCACAACTACTGACCACAACAACTGACCATAACCACAGAACTTCTGACCACAAAAACTACTGACCACAACTAATGACCACAACTATGGACCACAACCACACAATTACTGACCACAAAAACTTCTGATCGCAACAACTAATCACAACTACTGACCACAACTAATGACAAAAACTACTGACCACAACTCCTGACCACAACCACATACTGCAACTACTGACCTAAAAAATGTGTGCCTAACTGTAGAATACACTGTATGATACCTTTGTCAGTACATCAACTGTGTGGCCAGTTGGATGTACTGCCAAGTTCTCTAAAACGATGTTGGAGGCAGCTTATGGTAGAGAAATGAACGTTCTCTGGTGTAACATGTAACAATTAACTCATTAGGATCTGGGGCACCAGTATTATAATCATCATTCTGAACAGTCGTAACCTCCTTGCATCTGAAAAAAACAGAACCTTACTTATGATTAAGTACTACCCAAATTGGTTTAATTATTTAATTACTAGCTAATTAAATGGGAACACAGGATAAACACACACACTCTGCACCGGTTATTGACTGGAGACTTAAAACGTTGAAAACAGGTCCCTAGCGGAATGACAACAACATGGATGCTAGTTAAAGAAGACAGAGAGAGGGGCAGAGACACTTAACATTGCCACATTCAGAAACTACTCCCACCTACAGTAACCATACACTTTGCACACAAACAGCCGCCTGCTTTGAGCAAGAAATTATGAATGTATTTACGTGAAATGCCTGGTTTTGCCGGGGATCTCTCGGTGAACGGGGCAGCCTTGGAAAGGGTGTTGGACCCTTTCACGGCACGCTTGTAAGGCTCTGATTGTCTGAAATGGTTGCAACAACTCTCCTCCTGTGGTCCTTCTTCATAGATGTCCGGTATCCGTACTTGTCGTGTAGCCCTGAACAAAACTACAGAGTTAATTTTCCTTCCATTCGCTCTCGAAGATGCTTCTTTGAAGAAAGGCTAGCCAGCCGTATTGATGGTTCCCCAGTGGGGTGATGGTTTGAGCAGAGTACCAGGATGGTCCTACTTAAATTCGCTCTCGAAGATACTTTACTTAGGACAGCTAATCAGCCGTACCAGTGATTGTCCGGGAGGTGAGTTTATTCTCTCCACCTCGTGTTGAGATTCAAAGTTCAAACCATTTTAAACAAGCAGTTATAGCTTCAAGCTTTTCTGGTCTAATGTGTTCATTTGTAACCCATCATTTGTACCTTTTTCTCAAAAGGGTTCCGGCAGGCTGGCATTCATTCATTTACAGAAAACAATTATCTCTTATAACTTCTCAAATCACATCGCTCTCTTAACAAAAATACTTTCATCATTTGTTATATTACATGCACAACCCTTAGTATGGAAACTTCATCTATGTAGTGGGTGTACTTTTCCAAGTTACAGTATTTCCTTTATAAAAATCTTTATGACATCACAAAATAACAAACCAAATGACATTAGTGTTCTATAGTTATTAATTGCAAAATTGATCTGACCTATTTTGATTCTCATGGTCAGTCATGACAGTCCCCCTCTGGTGGGTTCAATCTTGGAAGGATTCTGCAAGTTGCAACTCACCACAAGAATGACCACGGGTTGTCCTGGTTGTGGATTTTCGTTCCGGACCCGTCGTCCGGTTGTCCAGGCTGGTGGATCTAGGTAGTAACTTAGGCAGACTTTAACTACTCACAACACTCATGCAATACATCATTACATTTCTTCCCCAAATGAGGCACTAACTGATGGTCATATTGCGAATTTGTTTAGGGCCGTATTACTTTCTAAGTGTAAAAAAATATATATATTTGAAGAGAGAAAAAAACATAAAAATTAAAAGAACATACATTATATAGTTACAACACCTTAATTATCTACTTTGGACTTTTCTCTATATGTCCCTTGTTGTGGTTAAATGACTCTATCATGACGTAGTCTAATATCATGTCTAGGGCAGCCCTACTTGAAGGTGTGTGGCTTAAAGCACTCTCTAAAATGGCAACCTGAATGACAAGGTGACACTACAGGGCTGACTCGGTCACTGGGTGATTGAGAGGATCAGACAAGAAAGCAATCAAAGTGGCAAGGGTTTCATCTTGGTGTTGCATTGCTACCAGGTCACCATTCTGGAATGAATGACCGCAGACACCATGACGGCACCGGTGATCAGTCTGTCCCGAGCATCGAAGAGTCCCGTGAATTGCACTAGATTTTGCAATGCTATAGTAAGGGAAACCATAGGCCTAATGTACAAAAATGAATGGCAACTTATTGCCATTGGACGAAACATATACACAATCGCAAATACCGTTCAAATGGGCGGCAGATGGATCAAAACATATTGCAAATGGAATATGGCAAATGCCAATGTAATAAACCAAAAATCCAAAAGATTAGTGAGCGCACTCCACCATCTGAAAATATACGGGAAAAAGACAGAAAGTCACTTCAAGGGTGAAATGACAAATTTAAAAAATGTTATATTATGTATTACTAAAGAACCATATGGATATAGATTTGTATTATTTTATGCGAGTTTGTCCATAAGGCCTATGTTATGTCCATATCAGGCATATAATACAGGCAAATGGTCAAAATGTCCACTTGTCACATATGATCATAGGAAGTCGGGTTCCGAACCCAAAAGTCACAGAACCAAGTCCAAATGGCATATGAAATGTCCAAATGGTGCTAAATCAGGATGGTTTGTCCATTTGCCATGTATGATCATAGGAAGTCAGATCCAAACCCAAAAGTCAGTGAAATATGAACCGACGCTGGAGATGTGAAGCAAGTACGGGGAGTTGAACATTTAATAGCATGGACATAGAACAAGACAGGAACAGCGTCAGAACCAGGAAAACAATCAAAATACGAAAATCACATCTAATGCTGCAGCGGGGAACAGAGCTGGGTCCAGGTGAGTCCAATAATCGCTGATGCGTGTGACGAGGGAATTTCTTGTTGGTTGATGAAGGGCACCTGGTACTCTCATCATATAGTAGATGTCTGGAGGGGTACCGGTGGCCCTGAACACGTGACAAAAGGAAATGTGCAAATTGCACAGAAGCCGAGTTAGAGCATAACCTGTAAACCAATGTTATCCGAAGGGAGAAACTCGGATGAGTCAAACTACATGAACTGCCGAGGGCAGCTAGAGTAACTCTGTGGCTGGTGTACCTTAGGAACGTTCCTGTGGTTGAATTGTGTTACTAGCCTCAACTGTTCTGCCGCTGTCTGATGGGCAGTGTGAGGCTAGAGTATTTCTCTATGGGTGCTGTCTCTGTGTCCTGGGCTTATGGGGTGGTTCTTTGGGTTTCAGAAGAATCATTAAAGTACAGGGGGCTGTGTGAGTCTTTCCTTCTGCAATAGGAAATATTGGCACTGGCAATATATCATAGGGCCAATGGACACTGTCCATCTGCAATATGAAAATCCAACTAACTTATTGCAGATGGACAAACTTCATACAGAATTCACGCCTTAAATCGCCTCAACTGGATCTATATGTTTTGTCTACAAAAAACATATTTGTTTTAGCGAATTGGACGTTGTACTATTTCTCGTAATCTACGGTAGATAAATAGCTGGTTCTATTTTTCCTTACACCCTAGGTTAATGTACTTTCATGTGCAGCGGTCAAATTAGCATTGTATTACCATTTTCAAACTTTAAGCCCAGAAAATGTGCATTAACTCAAAGAGCGTTGTGGCCACGACGCCTATCTTGTTGCTAGGCTGAAAGTACAGTTGGCCTCCCCTCGGCTCGCAGAGTTTCGTCTTTTGAAGTCTTTTCCAGTTGCAAGAAATGGCCATGTCCATTTGGCGATGAAATGTCCATTTGCCATATACGTCAGGTGGAATTTTACGGTACTGCAGAAAGAAAAAAGATATACAACAATTTTATATCTTGGAAACCGAGTGTCCTGGAAAATTTATTTTGTGACTTCCCGGAAGACCGGTCCACGGCGTTAGACCAGAGGCCATCTGCCTATTTTTTTCGCAGCCGACGTCTAGTAAGGGGCCGTCCATTTGCAATATGAAATTTCCCATCAATCATACGCAAATACAGTTGACGTCCTTTGTTTGTCACGACCAGGTGATTTGGAGTGTCCCTTGACTTTCTTCCAATACACCAGGTCATCATCATGCACGGATTGTCGTTGTGCCATACCAATCCCACACCAGCTTGCAAGTGGTCTAGATGACGGTAAGAACGGCCATCAACGAATGCCATCGTCATGCCAAGATATACGTTCTCTTTCAAGTAGTGGTGGTTCGAAGGCAACGCCGGAGCTACGTCACACGGGGCGGTTTGAAGTCGGTGTCATCGTCACCACAGCTTTGACACACCGCCAAAGCCTCCTTTTTCGCAGTCTGAGTATTTATGTTTAGCAGGGTTGATTTTTTTGCTCACGTAAGCAAACACATGTCTATATTGGTCATATTTTAAGTACAACCCAGCACTAAGGCAGTTCTCTGTGAGACCTACTTCCAAAAATAACATCTTGTCTTTTTTGGGGTATACCAGGCAGGGGGCCTCGTCAGTGTGTACTTCCAATGCAGAAGAAGATGCGGTATCTTCCTCCGTGACGATGGAGTAAATCAACATGTCGTGGTCTGAGTCGACTTTCAGTCTGAACGTGGATGTGTCGTCAACTGGTGTTACGGGAGTTATTGCCTTTGACAGACAAGTAAAAAACGTCTCACCACGGCGGACTCAGTTACCACTTTGCAAGCTTCACGAATAGTCTTCCCGGTGCCATCCACACAGGGTCCAAAGAAAAGGCATGTTGAGCTGGCTGCGCCAAAGACCACAGAACTTGGTTTATGGTATCGAGTTTAACACCAAATCTCACGAAAATGTCAGCTGTATGTGGGAGGTTTTTGACAACCAATAGGTAGTGAGATACTTTCTTGGGGCCAATGCAGAGTGATAGCGCACACATCCCAAAAGCAGTGAGTGTCGTCTGGGAAATTCGTTCCAAGTGGGAATCTGAATGATTTCTGAACAAGGTGGTGGCATTTAGCCGCTTTTGAAATGTTGTTGAACATTTCCCAAATTGATTGCTGATTTTTTCGACCAGGTTGCCAATATGGCATCCTCAACCATTGTGCCGTTTAGACACACGCCGCCTATCAGTGGAGGGCGGTATATGTCAGCTGGAGCTTCACCCAAGCCACACAAACCTAAAGTTCAGTCAACTTACGAGAAGAATTTGTCACACTGTCATGTGCCACTAATGGCGGACTCAATGACTAAGTTCACCAGGGGTTTATATGTAGATGTCGCCGTTCCTTCGTTGTTGAGTAATGCATTGCTGGTAGCATTCGATTAAGGCTGTGGTGTCACTGGAGGTGGCATGGTTATTTGTGAACTTACTTAGTTGTTTTTCCAATCCATTAACAGTCTATTAAATCTACCCCAATCAGCATCTGCTCGATGTCAATGCTAGTCACGTACACAGGGTGGATAAGGGACACGCTCTGGAAGTTCAGTTTTAGTAGGAGACGCCTGGTGAGAGGCAAGGTAGCCTTAGTGAAACCTCAAAGTTAGTGTCGCATTGTTCCGTTTTTAACCAATGTTTTGCTAGGTCCACTGCCCTTTAAAGTTTGAGATACACTACGGGTCAAAAGTTTTAGAACTACTTTTCTTTATTTTTACTATTTTCTACATTGTAGAATAATAGTGAAGACATTCCAAACACGTATGGAATCATGTAGTAACCAAAAAGTGTTAAACAAATCTAAATATATTTTATATTTGAGATTCTTCAAATAGCCACCCTTTGACTTGATGACAGCTCTGCACACTCTTGGCATTCTCTCAACCAGATTCATGAGGTAGTCACCTGGAATGCATTTCAATTAACAGGTGTGCTTTCTTAAAAGTTAATTTGTAGAATTTCTTTCCTTTTTGATGGGTTTGAGCAAATCAGTTGTGTTGTGAGACGGTAGGGGTGGTATACAGAAGATAGCCCTATTTGGTAAAAGACCAAGTCCATATTATGGCAAAGAGAAACGACAGTCCATCATTACTTTAAGACATGAAGGTCAGTCAATATGGAACATTTCAAGAACTTTGAAAGTTTCTTTAAGTGCAGTCGCAAAACCATCAAACTGCCTCTCATGAGGACCGCCACAGGAAAGGAAGACCCAGAGTTACCTCTGCTGAGGATAAGTTCATTAGAGTTAACTGCACCTCAGATTGCTGCCCAAATAAATGCTTCACAGAGTTCAAGTAACAGACACATCTCAACATCAACTCTTCTGAGGAGACTGTTTCAGGCCTTCATGATCGAATTGCTGCAAAGAAACCACTACTAAAGGACACCAATAATAAGAAGAGACTTGCTTGGGCCAAGGAAAATGAGCAAAGGACATTAGACTGATGATTTGTCCTTTGGTCTGATGAGTCCAAATTTGAGATTTTTGGTTCCAACCGCTGTGTCTTTGTGAGGAAGAGGTGTGATGGTTTGGGGGTGCTTTGCTGGTGACACTGTCTGTGCTTTGATTAGAATTCAAGGCACACTTAACCAGCATGGCTACCACAGCATTCTGCAGCGATACGTCATCCCATCTGGTTTGGGCTTAATGGGACTATCATTTGTTTTTCAACAGGACAATGACCCAACACACCTCCAGGCTGTGTAAGGGCTATTTGACCAAGAAGGAGAGTGATGGAGTGCTGCATCAGATGACCTGGCCTCCACAATCACCCGATCTCAACCCAATTGAGATGGTTTGGGATGAGTTGGACCCCAAGGCGAGAGTTCATAAACCAGGTCAGAGTCCAAATTGTACAGGGTGTTAGGCAGGCTCAAGATCAGGACAGGCTGAATGGTCAGGAAGGCGGGCTCAGTGTCAGGACAGACCAGGGTCAGATCCAGGAGGACTAGAAAAACAGAGACAGGGAAAAAACAGGAGCTAGGAGAAAACAGCTGGTTGACTTGGCAAACAAGACGAACTGGCACAGACAGACAGAAAACACAGGTATAAATACCCAGGGGATAATGGGGGAGATGGGCGACACATGAAGGGGGGCAGAGACAAGCACAAGGACAGGTGAAACAGATCAGGGCGTGGCAGGTTGAGAGAATGCCAAGAGTGTGCACAGCTGTCATCAAGGCAGCTATTTGAAGAATCTCAAATATAAAATATATTTTGATTTGTTCAACACCTTTTTGGTTACTATTGTTTTATCTCATAGTTTGGAATGTCTTCACTATTATTCAACAATGTAGAAAATAGCCCAATTAAAGAAAAACCCTTGAATGAGTAGGTGTTCTAAAACGTTTGACCAGTAGTGTATTAGAGAAATTGTCGAGCCTGAATTGATCAGCGCATCACAGGTTAAGCAGTCCTCTAAGACTGTTTTGAGGTATGGCCTCTCTGAGTTGTTTTTCCTCGTCATATCACCAACAAAGTGGAGTGGGTGTTCGCAACGGTGTGGTGTGTTATCTGTGTCGATTGTCAAGACAGACTGGCACACTTTGTGACCAAGTGGGTACTCTGTCAGGGTTTGAGTGGATCGATCGAGTGGGCCCTGGATTGGGTTTCGAGTGAGAGCGGGGGTAATTTGATTGTTTACGTCCTCGCTAATGGAGTTAATTTCGGCGGACCCGTTCTCCGGCAATTCCTAGTCATCTTTCTCCTCTTTCTCAAAATTGTTGCGCTTCTCTTAGCAGAACTTCTAGAGAAGTTGGTTTTATGTTTTGATCATTATTGAACCGTTTTCTACCCTTGGTACCCTTGGTACCCTTGTGCCTTGACCCTTTGTGTGGGTTGGGTGAAGGAACGTGGCGACCAGGTTGAAGTATTTGGTTGGCAAGTTATTTTTACTGCGGTGGTTATTGTTGTTGTGGTTTCGTGGTAGACACCGTTTTTGTGCGTCATTTCTGCTATCCCTGATGCCGCACCCTCTAACTGGAGAAAAACCGAGACGTCATACCCGCAAAACATCAGTCTCAACGTCAACAGGGAAGAGGCGACTCCGGGATGCTCAGCCGTTTCCAGCTACAATAGTCATTTACAACATTAACAATGTCTACACTGTATTTCTGATCAATTTGATGTTATTTTAATGGACAAAAAATGTGCTTTTCTTTCAAAAACAAGGACATTTCTAAGTGACCCCAAACTTTTGAACGGTAGTGTAGGTTGGAGGGGTTACTAGGTAGGTTTCTCAGTCCTGCTAGTACACACACTACCTCATTTTAGGTACATCCTAAACATCCTGAAGCCATCCTCACTACATCTAGTCACGCTGTACAGAATAGGCAAGGAGGCGAGTTGTTTAGGGGTCATGGACCAAGATCCCTCAGCCGTCCAGGGCAAAAGAGTATTGAGAAGGACCCCTACTAGGCGGGCTAGCCTATCGTCCGCTACATATAGTACATCAAACTATAGTCCTGTTATACTATACGTCCAATCAATCCTATTTTGTGTGTTTTTACACAAATTGAGAGTTGTAGTTCCCACTGAACTGTGCCTGGTACACAGCAGAAACTACCATCTGGGCCAATTAGTGTGCAGAGTCCTTAGATCCAACCCACTGGCTCCCTGTCTCCCACCTTATTGACTACAATATCCTCCTTCTGACGTAAGTTGACCTATTCCTTTTCATATGGTGATTCTGTCCTCATCTTTCTCCGTCCTGATTATGGTGCTATCCTGTAAAGGAGCGAGAAGAGAGAGAGATGTTAGAGAAACAACTAAAATAATATTGTCTCGTCAAAGTAACAATTGTCTTTCAAGTTTGTCTTGTTACCTACTTTAATAATGATCAATAAATTACAATTTGTAATTATTTATTTATCTCAGGGTATAATAGTACATTGTAGCCATTTGATGACCTGTTCAGGAGACTTATGGCTTGGGGGTAGAAGCTGTTGAGAAACCTTTTGGACCTAGACTTGGCGCTCCGGTACCACTTGCCGTGTGGTAGCAGAGAGAACAGTCTATGACTGGGATAGAGTCTTTGACAATTTTTAGGGGCGTCCTCTGACACCGCCTGGTATAGAGGTCCTGGATGCAGGACTGGGCCGTACGCACTACCCTCTGTAGTGCCTTGCAGTCGGAGGCAGACAGTTGCCATACCAGGCAGTGATGCAACCAGTTGGGATGCTCTCGATGGTGCAGCTGTAGAACTTTTTGAGGATCTGAGGACCAATGTCAAATCTTTTCAGTCTCCTGAGGGGGAATAGGCTTTGTTGTGCCCTCTTCACGACGGTCTTGGTGTGTTTGGACCATGATAGTTTGTTGGTGATGTGGACACCAAGGAACTTGAAGCGAATGGGGGCGTGCTCAGTCCTCCTTTTCCTGTAGTCTACAATCATCTCCTTTGTCTTGATCACGTTGAGGTCCTTGAGGTTGTTGTCCTGGCAACACACAGCCAGGTCTCTGACCTCCTCCCTATAGGCTGTCTCATCGTTGTCAGTGATCAGGCCTACCACTGTTGTCTTGTCAGCAAACTTAATGATGATCTATTATCAGTATGTCACCATAGTTGATACATACTCAACAACAGTAACATCAATGTTCTCTCCACCACCCGCAGTGGTCCCATGAAACGTGTCTAGAACCTTAATATCTTATATATCAGAGGACAGTGCAATCATGTTCTGTGTATGTTTGGTAGGACATTGATGGAATATTATCCTATCCCATAGAACACTAGACACAAATGTTATTGTAACGTTCTCATTTTACGTTACTGGAATAGCTAAGTTAGCTAGCTAACTACTTCTAAATGTCTTATTTTAGCAGTGAAAAAGATTGTGTAGGACTTTAGGGAACATCAGGCATTGAATTTTTATTTTATTTTATTTTTTACAACATTTGCATAATTCATCTTATAAAACAAGTTACTTGTTATTATAAACTGGGTGGTTCGAGCCCTGAATGCTGAATGGCTGACATCCGTGGTATATCAGACCGTATACCAAGGGTATGACAAAACATTTATTTACGTTGGTAACCAGTTTATAATAGTAATAATGCACCTCGGGGCTAGCTCTGGCAACATTAAGCCAACTCTCTGAAGTTCAAAGAGATTCAAAATTCCTCCATAGAAGCTGATACTGTATTTTCATTAAAAACTTTATTTTGATGAATTTATTAATACTATTCCATCCTTCCACAAGATATAGTCCCGACACGAATCTAGGGTTGTTACCAAAGCCGGCTGGTCATTCGTTCTATCGGTTCGGTTGCCAGAGACGCGACCCAGTAGTTCAGTCTTTTTGTTCTGTATCTATGGACTCGACCCAGTCATTCGTTCTAAATTTTTCCATTGCCATACTGACTGGCAACATTCTTATCCCTTGCTTGCTAGCTAGGCAACTACGGCTAATTTACAGTTACGTCAAACAGTGCAGCCAGAATAACAACAAAGTAGCTGCATTTGCATTTGTTTAAGCTGTTTTCTGGTGACATTTATTTGGATACATCCATAACAAAGAGTTAATGAGGTGAGATTTTACCTGGTATAGAAAATGTGTTCTCTTGTCAGGACACTTGTTCAGAGGAGCTAGCCAACAACACAGCTAACACTATCACTACAAACTGAAGCTGGAAAGACCGCAAACTAGCTGAACTTCTTTTCATTTGACCTGTTTTCTATTGATAGTTCTTTGTTTATATCTAAAAAAAATTAGCTGATTCATGATTTTGACTGGCTGAGAAAAGCTGCTTGCCCGTCCGTTTTCATCCCGACACGTTCTTTACTATGGGACAACTGGAGATGAAACAGAGTAAATACGCATTTTAATGTCATAGATTTAGCCGGTGGTAACTTGTGGAATAGACACCGGCTAGAATGCGGTTTTAACCAATCAGCATTGAGGATTAGACCCACCCGTTGCATAAATTCTGTTAACATCTGTTCTGGCACTTTGTCATCTACTACTTTTTCAAAGTAACTTTCGTTAACTACATATTTTCTAAGGGTAGTTCTAGTGTAGCTTAACTCTTTCCAGTGTGAAGTAATTGGTAGCTTGGTTATCTATATTTTCAGAGTAGCTTCCCCGACACTGATCACTTGCGCCTGTTCAGGATGTTTCGTCACAGAACATCCAGATAGAAATGTATATTGTAGAACAGAAATGGATGTATGTCCGATAAAATAGGGTATATTGTGTCAGCCCTATTACATTACATTGTTATCTGCAACATTCAGAGTGCTTCACTTCCTGAATACTACGACCCTGGACTCCCTAAATCTTATTTGTACTCATCTCTCACTTTTTTCTTCTCTTTTCATTTCGAATTTCTATCCTGCTGTGTTGCCGTACGCCACCAGCTTCAAAGTCAACAGCTAAAACATTTACCAACCTTAAAGGTGAAAGGTATGACATGCATTTATAAGAAATGTAAAACACACAAAGGGGGTTATTTGATGTGCGCGGGACAGGTGTCGTGTGTCATGGGGCGGAGGGGGGGGGGGGGGTTAAGGGTACACACTGCCCACTGTCTGAGTCAATTTGTTTCCCCCTGTTGATGGTAAATCACGCCGCTGCTAGGGGAGCACTGCAATGGCGTTCGAAAGACCTTGATTTTAACCTCCGTCTCCCATAAGAGTAGGATTACACACACACATACACACACACGTTCCTACACATGCACACACACAGACAAATGATCAACACACACGTACACACACACACTAGACTACACGGGTCATTGACATTACACACATACTGACCTTCCCATCACCTCGTTTCTCTCCGGCGTTCTCTCTATTACATATTTGTAGTACTAAGCATTACCAAAACCCCCTGATCAAGACTTTCAACTCAATCCCTCACCCTTAGAGAAAAATATTCCCAGCTGATCATAATAGTCTAACTTTGTGGGAAGAGAACCGAACACAAAAACTGATTTAAGTGCCGAGGCAAACTATTGTCCATTTGCAGTTATCACTATATTAGATTTTGACAACTGTATTGATTGTACATCTACCTTAGCTGACTTGATGATTAGTATTTATAACTATTGGCACAATACCTTTGCAGCACTAACATGAGGAAGTAGGTGAACATTATGCACTCTACTAGATGAGGTTTTCGTATACAACAAAACTCTGCTGTCAAAACAATTACTGATAATTGCTAGTGAACTTTGACGCAAAACTGACCAGTTTTGACCTTACGGGTAATAGTTGGAATGCAGATGTGTTTGTTGGCTCTGCATTCTTTTTAGCCATAGGTTGTTGTTTTTTTTTTATCCCAAATGGCGCCCTATTCCCTTCATAGTGCACTACTTTTGACTAGAGCACAATGGGGGCCGGTCAAAAGTAGTGCACTAAATAGATATTAGGGTGCCATTAGGGACACCGTCATAGAGACACAAAAAGTCATTTTTTGGGGGGGGGGGGATGAAAACTTTATTCAGAGTTGTATGTTTGATGTATGTATCACACCTTCACTGAACACCTAAAGACGTGGTCGATCAGACTTGTGAACATAATCCCTAGCTGTGTATTGCCGCATTTTCACGTTATCTGTTGTCTGTAGCTTGTGAGGTGTTTTCTGCCATTTTTCAAGCGCGTTGCTTGTCCTGTGTTGCTCTGCATGTGCTCACCGCTCATTGATTGTCTGTATTGTTACTGTAAACGTTTTTTAATAACCTGCCCAGGGAGTGCGGTTGAAAAGTAGCCAACTGCACTTTTACTGAAACGTTGATTAATGTGCACTATCCCTGTAAACGTAAAATAAACTCAAACTCAAACAATGACGGTGCAATTACATGGATGGCTTTGTGTGGATTAGGGAACTTCTTATATTTCTTACATCGCTAATAGAAAATCCCGGGGATCTTTTTCACCCCTCTCATCCTTCCGCGTTAACAAAGCTTTAGGTCTTGATAAGTATTTCTTGATAAATGGGGTTAATACCCCTGAGAAGATATGGGCCTGGCAGTGAACTGTAGCCACGGACGGAGAAGCCAATGACAACTTCTTCATAACATAGACCAGTAATCAATAAAGGAATATTCTAGTACAGTAAAACTCTCAGGTGCTTTGTGGACCCAGTGGACAGAACTGGTTACAATGACATCATGATGATGACATCTGTGTCATTATGGTCAGGTTTTAAACTGGTTGTAGATGGACACTTTTTAGCCACCGAAATATTACGTCTTTAACTGGTTGTAATGGTTTTAAGATATGGCCAGATAACAACCAAAATATGACATATTTTCCTGATGTCTTCATTACATCATGAAAAAAGGCATCTTTACTTGGTTGTAATCTGGATATCTGATGTATCTACAATCATAAAAAAAACCTCTCAGAACCAGTACAAGACCTGTAAGGATGTCCCATACCAAATAGCAATCAAAACAGCAAACACCGGGTTTATTTGTATTTATTTAAATCAAATAAAAAATACAGATATTTGGTTTCATTCGAATAAAACCAAGAAATTGGATTACAGTTTGATCATAAAATCTTTATGTTTCCTAGACAGGGTGGATACTGATGAATAATGGTGTCTCATGCTTTTCCCATCAGGCCACTGTTTGAAATATTAGATCACAGGGCACCAGAGGGCTTCCTCTTTCGCCGTCTGGTTTTAGTGGTTAACCCATTAAGATACAGTACATCCAGTATATGTCATGGGTTAACCCTGGGATCCTTCACTGGCTCCTCTTCCTGATTGTACTTCCCTTCCGTACTGCTTTGAATACAGGACAAAGGCTATGGGTTATTATAAACAGACTATGGAAGGGATTCAATCCAAAGTGCGTTATGGAACAGCACACTATACCAGAGTTTTTTTAAGGTTGTTTAAGCATGATCCCACGTCCACAGCGGTTCACTTGAATGTGAATTCCGCACGTTTTGGGGTCAATGCCCTTTAAAAGGCACATTGGTGGCTGTCCAGTGCACAGCTCCAACCTACATTATATCCTTTGATATGGATTATATATATATATACTATAAATTATATGAATTATTTTTATTTTATTTTTCTTTCTTTCTTATTTAAAGTAATCACAAACAATCCAAGGCTGTGGCATTAATGGTGACAGCCATCTCTTCCTCTGTGTCACTGTGTTCTCCTCCTCTTCCTCACATCTTTCCACACATAATCAAGGTCTGTTTATTGACGGCCTTCTCTGTTTGCGGAACTCAGGGAGTGTCTCCCAAATGCCACTCTATTCCCTATATAGTGTACTACTATGGGCCATTTGGGACGGAACCAGGGGCTGAAATTAGATCTGTGATGGCAAGGATTTGAGATAAATTGGGCAGCAGATCGGTCCTACTTCCATTATTGTCTCTCTTTCTTTCTGAGGGGTGGATAGAAGAGGGTGGTCCTGTAGAGTGAAGTAAAGATGAGTGTGGGGTAAAATCAGTGAATGTGGGTCAGGAATTGGTGAAGGCGGTGAGAGAAACATGGATTTGTGGCTGGTCAAAGTGTTTAAATGTACTGTATATACGAAACAATCAATGTTGAGCAAGAGTACTAAGCCCAACACCTGGTATAGTTTACTAGTAAGCTACTTTATTTGTTTCTGGTTTGGCCCAATGCATATAAAGACCACAAAACTGTGAGTGGCATAGAAAGCTGGGTTCAAATAGCTTTCTTTCAAATACTTTGAGGGTTTGATTGAGTGCCAGGTGGGCGGGGTTTGAACTTTTGGGAGTGTTCCATTGGTCCCATCGCGGCAGGCAAATTCAATCAAGCACAGCTGAAGTACTTGATGGGAAAACACTGTCTGAACCCAGGGTTGTTGAGAGAGCTCCATCAAGTCTATTCTGGCACCCTTATCTGGCCCAACTCCTCACTTCCAGTTGTGCGTCCCAAATGACATCCTATCCCCTACATACTTTTGACCAGAGCCCAAATGAAGTGCACTATATAGGGAATAGGGTGCCATTTGGAACTCACTGATATACCACAACCTGACACCCACAGCAGCGCTGGCTCCATGGCCCTGGTCCATGGAGGGTTGACGCTCTCATTACAACCCCCAGAAGAGAGGGCCTTCGCAGGGCAGCTTTGTATAGAGATGAGCCAGGGTGTGGATCTCCCTTCTTTTCACTGTTCCCCTTTGATCCGACGCCAATCCCTGTTAGCTGATACTGTAGCAGAACCCAACACTGCATTCTGCCTCAGTAGAATTACGGAACGGGAAGAAGAGAATGAGATAGGGCTGGGTGCTGGGAGTCTGGCTATCTACCTTCCTTGTGTTGCTAGTGGGGGAAAAAAATACTTCTGGATAAGCTATTTCCGAGAGGTCAAGCAACTTTGAAAGGAGAAAATACTACAATTCTGTTTGTTTTCCAGATTTGTTTTGTTGCTGTTGTAGGTTTCCTCTGCATGTTACAAAAGAGAGTTAAATATGGACACCACAGGAGGTTGGTGGCACCTTAATTAGGGAGGATGGGCTCGTGGTAATGACTGGAGCGGAATCAGTGGAATGGTATCAAATACATCCAACACAGGGTTTCCAGGTGTTTGATACCATTCCATTTGCTCCGTTACAGCCATTATTATGAGCCGTCCTCCCCTCAGCAGCCTCCTGTGATGGACACAGATGAACATCTTGTCGTTAGTGCATGGCAAACACAATTAAAAGAAAGAGGTGTAGAGCCTCCCGAGTGGCGCAGCGGTCTGCAGATGCTGGTTTGAGCAGCCGGCCGCGACCGGGAGACCCATGAGGCGACGCACAATTGGCTCAGCGTCGGCCGGCCGGGATGTCCTTGTCCACTCGCGCTCTAGTGACTCCTGTGGGAGTTACAGCGATGACAGTGATCTTGTTTCTATGGCTCTGAAGGAGTAGGTTATTTGCAGCCAGTGGATAGGAGGAAAATGCCACAGGTGCGAATGACGGGCCTCTCAGAATGTGGTGGAGGAGCACTATGAAGGTAAAATAGTGTAAAGCATGTAAAGTAGGATTTGCCCATGTCAAATATGAGTTAAACCTGTATAATTAGTTTTGTAGTTGCAAATAATATTTGCCAACATGCAACTTCTTTTGAGAATGTAGTAGGTTTTCATTAAGGATCTCTCTGTATTTTGCTCCGTTCAGCTTTCCCTCGATCCTGACTAGTGTCCCAGTCCCTGACTCTGAAAAACATCCCCACAGCATGATGCTGCCAACACAATGCTTCACATTAGGGATGGTGCCAGGTTTCCTCCAGACGTGACACTTGGCATTCAGGCTAAAGAGTTCAATCTTGGTTTTATCAGACATTAGAATCTTGTTTATCATGGTCTGAGAGTCCTTGAAGTGCCTTTTGGCAAACTCCAAGCACGTTGTCATGTGCCTTTTACTGAGGAGTGGCTTCTGTCTAGCCACTCTACCATAAAGGCCTGATTGGTGGAGTGCTGCAGAAATGGTTGTCCTTCTGGAAGGTTCTCCCATCTCCACAGAGGAACTCTAGAGCTCTGTCAGAGTGACCATCGGGTTTTTGGTCACCTCCCTGACCAAGGCCCTTCTCCCCCGATTGCTCAGTTTAGCTGGGTGGCCTCCAAACTTCTTCCATTTAAGAATGATGGCGTGGTTTTTGCTCTGACATGCACAGTCAACTGTGGGACCTTATATAGACAGGTGTGTGCCTTTCCAAATCATGTCCAATAAATAGAATTTACCCCAGGTGGAATACAATCAAGTTGTAGAAACATCTCAAGGATGATCAATGGAAACAGGATGCACCTGAGCTCAATTTCGAGTCTCATAGTAAAGAGTTTGAATACTTATGTAAATATTTCTGTTTTTCATTTTTAATACATTTGCAAAAATTTATAAAATCCTGTTTTTGCTTTGCCATTATGGGGTATGGTGTATAGATTGATGAGGATTTAAAATAAAATCAATTTTAGAATAAGGGTGTACCGTAACAAAATGTGGAAAAAGTCAAGGTGTCAATACTTTCGTAATGCATTGTAAAAGAATATGTGGGAATTGGAAATGATGCAGACAATTACATTACATTACAATGCTTATAAATCTGATTGAATTAATTCATATATCAACTTAAATGTTTGCAAATGTATTTATTCACACATCGCGTTATTCTTGCAAGCGCTGTTGCATACAGAGTGCTCAGGACCTCAGATTGGGGTGAAGGTTCACCTTCCAACAGGACAACGACCCTAAGCACACAGCCAAGACAATGCAGGAGTGGCTTAGGGAAAAGTCTCTGAATGTCCTTGAGTGGCCCAGCCAGAGTTCGGACTTAAAGCTGATCAAACATCTCTGGAGAGACCTGAAAATAGCTGTACAGCGACTCTCCCCATCCAACCTGACAGAGCTTGAGAGGATCTGCAGAGAAGAATGGGAGAAACTCCCCAAATACAGATGTGCCAAGCTTGTAGCGTCATACCCAAGAAGACTCAAAGTTGTAATCGCTGCCAAAGGTGCTTCAACAAAGTACTGAGTAAAGGGTCTGAATACTTATGAAAATATGATATTTCAGTTTTTTATTTCTAATACATTTGCAAAAAATTTGAAAAACCTGTTTTTGCTTTGTCGTTATGGGGTATTGTGTGTTTATTGATGAGGGAAAAAACAATTGAATCCATTTTAGAATAAGGCTGTAACGTAACAAAATGTGGGAAAAGTCAAGGGGTCTGAATACTTTCCAAATGCACTGTATATTTAAAAGCATGTGGACACCCCTTTAAATTTGTGGATTCCGGTATTTAAGCCACACCCGTTGCTGACAGGAGTATAAAATCGATCACACAACCATACAATCTCAGTAAATTAACATTGGCAGTAGAATGGCCTTACTGAAGAGCTCAGTGACTTTCAACGTGGCACCGTCGTAGGAGGCCATCTTTCCAACAAGTCAATTCATCACATTTCTGCCCTGCTAGAGCTACCCTGGTAAACTGTATGTGCTGTTATTGTGAAGTGGAAATGTCTAAGAGCAACAACGGCTCATTTGTGAAGTGGTAGGCCACAGAAGCTCACAGAACGGGACCGCAGAGTGCTGAAGCGCGTAGCGTGAAAAAATCATCTGTCCTTGGTTGCAACACTCACTACCGAGTTCCAAACTGCCTCTGGAAGCAATGTCAGCACAATAACTGTTCATCTGGAGCTTCATGAAATGGGTTTCCATAGCCGATCAGGGTACACAAGCCCAAGATCACCATGTGTAAAGCCAACGTCGGCTGGAGTGGTGTAAAACTCCCCGGCATTGGACTCTGGAGCAGTGGAAACAGTGGAAACAGCAGTGGAAACACGTTCTCTGGAGTGATGAATCACACGTCACCATCTGGAAGTCCGACGGACTAATCTGAGTTTGGCCCCAATGCATAGTGCCAACTGTAAAGTTTGGTGGAGGAGGAATAATGGTCTGGGGCTGTTTTTCATGGTTCGGGGTAGGCCCCTTAGTTCCAGTGAAGGGAAATGTTCCAACATCTAGAAGAAAGCCTTCCCAGAAAAGTGTAGGCTGTTATAGCAGCAAAGTGGGGACCAACTCCATATTTGTCGACGAGCAGGTGTCCACAGACTTTTGGTAATGTGTGTATGTCATCACTATAGTGTTGATTGATTGATTAATAGGACAGAGCTGTATGAAGCTGCTATACAGTTGATCAGACTGAAAAATGGTCTGGTTTTCATCCCATACAGCAGTCAGATCTCTAATGTTTAGGTGTATTCTAGGCTGCTGCAACATTTATTTTATGAGTTTCTGCTTGTGTCTGTCCGGAGTGATTATGTGTCACCACCTTTGCTAAATAAATACCGGAGGAAAGTGGAAACCTACAAAATGTGCCGCGTCAACCTCTCTTTTTAATCTCACTTTTAATGGGTGATGCGATGGAAGAGATCATATCATTCTGAATTGATTTTGACATCCCAGAGAAGACAGAAACTTCCATATGCTTAGCAAGTAAAGAATTGTACGTAAATACCTCTGCAAGCGCTTTGTAGTTGCCCTTGTTAGCTGAATTTTACCTTTTATCGTGCCCCAAAAAGCTGCCAACGTTTGCAGATAAGCTATTTTTTGACCATGTTTCTTCTCGTTGTGTTACGCAGTTTTTTTTTAAATCAGAACATGCCTACCGTTTACCCTCACTCCTAGGACAGACCAGGGCCTTAGATGCAGTTTCAGAAACTGTTTTTTGTTTTGTAAGCATTACATGGCAAAGTAGCCGGAAGGGGTGAAAATA
The DNA here is from genome assembly GCA_023634145.1 of Thymallus thymallus. Lineage (NCBI taxonomy): Eukaryota > Metazoa > Chordata > Actinopteri > Salmoniformes > Salmonidae > Thymallus > Thymallus thymallus. The sequence continues at coordinate 18,941,222 of CM042386.1, read as the reverse complement.
TAACAAAAGCACTTCATGTCTCTATCATCTTATTTTCAGTCTGAGAAAAAAAATAATCATTTTATAAACGCATTTCATGCAATTCTACATCATTTTAGATGACTGGAGACAAGCATAATGCGTTTTAATACCACAACAGAGCATGACAGCGAATGAGCGCATGCTGCAGCACCAGAGACGTTTTGATTTCTATACAGGCTGTTGTTAAAAAAGACGATAGTCTAAGTTTCTATCAACTGTAAAAATGTAGCGCAACAGAACCAGTTACAACTGAAGTATCTGATCATTAATCATTTAAAGAAAAAGCCATTAGTCGTTTAACACAGCAGCTGTATATCATCAGGTAGGACTATATGAACTTCCAACTTTTTATCATTTAAATGTATTGTATTTTATTACATGATATTGTTGACTGTGATTAGGGAATATAAGAGCATCTCCTAGTCTAAATTAACAAACTAGGCATAGCTCACCGCATGATCCTCAAAACCAAAGACTAGCCAAACTAGTGTTTCCCAAATGTGAATTCAAAGGCATTGTAGAATGACTGTATAGCCTAATAAGGCATTTTTCATTATTATTTAATTCTAAGTAATTACTATTATTATGATTTAAATAATTATACAGCCTAAATTGTTAAAGTGATGTTTTTTTATTGTTGAATTATCTTGTATTTCTAAACTTTTTCATACTGCCGCTCTATGTATCATGTACCGTGTATCTGTCTTTTGTGTACTTTCGTTGTGGCATTTTGCACCTGCCCTGTGTTTTGTTGTAGCTGCTTGACAATGAAATTTCCCCCCCGGGGGATCAATAAAGTACCTATCTATCTATCTATCTATCTATCTATCTATCTATCTATCTATCTATCTATCTATCTATCTATCTATCTATCTATCTATCTATCTATCTATCTATCTATCTATCTATCTATCTATCTATCTATCTATCTATCTATCTATCTATCTATCTATCTATCTATCTATCTATCTATCTATCTATCTATCTATCTATCTATCTATCTATCTATCTATCTATCTATCTATCTATCTATCTATCTATCATCTATCTAATTGCTGAGCGCTCCTACCAGCCTTCACAATTTATTTCTTAAATGGCTATAATGTAGCTATATCACTGGAGAAAAATGTTGTACACATCATTGCCTTTTATATGGTTCTGTTAGCTGGGAGTCACTGACTACCAGAAGGGCCCAACATTGGCTGCTATTTGTATAAAAAGCATAGAATGACCATGGAATACAGGCCACTTTGAGGGTTGACTCTGGTCTCGAAGGGTCAGTTAGGGAGGAATTTGGTGAAAGAGAACTACACTTGTTTTGATTGATGTTTTGAAATGTGAAATTGTAAATAGATAGTGTTGTTTTGAGACTATTTATGTTGATTGTTCCCAGTGCACCCTGGTCTCAATGGATTTCCCCTGTGTAAATAAAAAATAAAAGTACTAATATAGCCTAAATAATTCTAGCTAGTTAGCTAGCTAACGTTTAACCACATATGAAAGTTACCAGTATCTTTGGATTAACCAACAGCATTGTAGATATGTAGCTAAGTTAATGAGGGGTTTGTAGAGAAGGAGGGTTTGGAATACCAGCGTAACTGGGAGGAAGTGACAAAGGAGGGAGAGACAGAGGAGGAAGTGACAGAGGAGGGAGAGACAGGATATTTGAAATACAGATTTGATTACTTTTACTCTGGCCATTTTTTGTGCAGTTACATTAAAATAGTATGACTTCTAACCATCTCTCTCTCTCCATCCCTCTGTCCATGCAGGGCCACTTTCACTATGTGCTGGGGAAGTTGTTCTCTGCAAGCTGACAGAGATAGGAGATACAGGAGTCCACTCTGTTCCAAGTACCTTGGCTCTCCTCTATGCACAGCACTCTGGGAACTTCCTGCAGGTAACCATGACTTCTATCAATCACACCTGTAACTTAATCATTAGTCGTACTGAGAGGTCCTCCAATTGCTTTAATGCTGTATGGACAGTCTCAATTCGTCGGGGCACGGACTCTACAAGGTGTCAAAAGCGTTCCACAGGGATGCTGGCCCATGTTTACTCCAATGCTTCACACAGTTGTGTCAAGTTGGCTGTATGTCCTTTGGGTGGTGGACCATTCTTGATAAACACAGGAAACAGTTGAGCGTGAAAAACCCAGCAACGTTGCAGTTCTTGACACCCTCAAACCGGTGTGCCTGGCACCTACTACCATACCCCGTTCAAAGGCACTTATATATTTTGTCTTGCCCATTCACCCTCTGAATGGCACAAATACACAATCCATGTCTCAAGGCTTAAAAATACCTGTTTAACCTGTCTCCCTTCATATACACTGATTGAAGTGGATTTAACTAGAGACATCAATAAGGGATCATAGCTTTCACCTGGATTCACCTTGTCAGTCTGTCATGGAAAGAGCAGGTATTCTTAATGTTTTGTATAGTCAGTGTACTGTACAGTATATACTGAATGTGTACAAGTAGGTTAGGTAAGGGAGGAAGTGGAACCAATAGGAGGATAGCTCTCCACGACGAGTGTTGTGAATGCAATGATATCAGGCTGTTCAATACTGAGCCATTCTGACTGACGGGTGGTGTGGATTGGTACAGCTCGGCTCGGCTCGGTCCCACATGTTATCACTTATTTGGCTAAATTATTATCCACAGTTGCCTCTTTTGATACAGCAGCCGTCTTTAAATGGACTGTAATGAAGCAGCATGTTGGTAGGGTGGAAAGTGGAGCTGGCAGTCACACACATTACCTGGGCAAAAGAATCCAAAATGAACTGATAGACTCCAACAGCGCAAAAATACTGGAAAAAAATAAGTACTTCTCCATTATTTTAGATTGCACCCCTGATCTGAGTCATAAGGAACAGCTCTCTGTCATGGTCAGGATTGTGTCACTGGACGACATACCACAAATTAAAGAACATTTGATGGGCTTTCTTGTGGCAGAGGAGTCAACAGGGGAAAGTTTGTCATCTCTCATCCTCAAAAGGCTGGAGGAGCTGAACATCCACTTTGAGGACTGCAGAGGAGATGAGGGAAACTACTGCAGACCCTGTGGTGAAAGTTGAAGCCCAGTCTTTGGCTGAGGAGATTGGATCCTACCACTTGTCTATTTGCACAGTCATATGGTATGACATCCTCAACAAGATCCAGCATGTGAGTAAATTGATGCAGTCACACTCTATGCAGCTACAGTTGAAGTCGGAAGTTTACATACACCTTCGCCAAATACATTTAAACTCAGTTTTTCACAATTCCTGACATTTAATCCTAGTAAAAATTCCCTGTCTTAGGTCAGTTAGGATCACTTCTTTATTTTAAGAATGTGAAATGTCAGAATAATAGTAGAGAGAGTGATTTATTTCAGCTTTTATTTCTTTCATCACATTCCCAGTGGGTCAGAAGTTTACATACACTCAAATAGTATTTGGTTGCGTTGCCTTTAAATTGTTTAACTTGGGTCAAACGTTTCTGGTAGCCTTCCACAAGCTTCCCACAATAAGTTGGGTGAATTTTGGCCCATTCCTCCTGACAGAACTGGTGTAACTGAGTCAGGTTTGTAGGCCTCCTTGCTCGCACGTGCCTTTTCAGTTCTGCCCACACATTTTCTATAGGATTGAGGTCAGGGCTTTGTGATGGCCACTCCAATAGCTTGACTTTGTTGTCCTTAAGCCATTTTGCCACGACTTTGGAAGTATGCTTGGGGTCATTGTCCATTTGGAAGACCCATTTGCGACCAAGCTTTAACTTCCTGACTGATGTCTTGCTTCAATATATCCACAAAAGTTTCCTTCCTCATGATGCCATCTATTCTTTGAAGTGCACCAGGCCCTCCTGCAGCAAAGCACCACCACAAAATGATGCTGCCACCCCCGTGCTTCACGGTTGGGATGGTGTTCTTCAGCTTGCAAGCCTACCCCTTTTTCCTCCAAACATAACGATGGTCATTATAGCCAAACAGTTCTATTTTTGTTTCATCAGACCAGAGGACATTTCCCCAAAAAGTACGATCTTTGTCCCCATGTGCAGTTGCAAACCATAGTCTGGCTTTTTTATGGCGGTTTTGGAGCAGTGGCTTCTTCCTTGCTGAGTGACCTTCCAGGTTGTGGATATAGATACTTTTGTACCTGTTTCCTCCAGCATCTTCACAAGGTCCTTTGCTGTTGTTCTGGGATTGATTTCACTTATCACACCAAAGTACGTTCATCTCTAGGAGACAGAACGCATCTCCTTCCTGAGCGGTATGACGGCTGCGTGGTCCCATGGTGTTCATACTTGCGTACTATTGTTTGTACAGATGAACGTGGTACCTTCAGGCGTTTGGAAATTGCTCCCAAGGATGAACTAGAAATGTGGAGGTCTACAATTTTGGCTAATTTGTATTGATTTTCCCATGATGTCAAGCAAAGAGGCACTGAGTTTGAAGGTAGGCCTTGAAATACATCCACAGGTACACCTCCAATTGACTAGATATGATGTCAATTAGCCTATCAGAAGCTTCTAAAGCCATGACATCATTTTCTGGAATTTTCCAAGCTGTTTAAAGGCAGTCAACTTAGTGTATGTAAACTTCTGACCTACTGGAATTGTGATATAGTGAATTATAAGTGAAATAATCTGTCTGTAAACAATTGTTGGAAGAATTGCTTGTGTCATGCATAAAGTAGATGTCCTAACTGACTTGCCAAAACTATAATTTGTTGAAATGAAATCTGTGGAGTTGTGTATGTAAACTTCCGACTTCAACTGTAGATGTGGCTGTCGACTTGCTGAAGATAACCAGAGATTCCCTTACATGCTACAGAAACAATGGATTTTCTGGTGCACAAACAGCTGCAAAGGAAATGTGCGAGGAGATGAACGTGGAGGCTGTACTCAAACAAAAGCGGTTGAGAACCACAAAAAGGCACTTTGGTTATGAGGCTCAAGATGAGCCTATTTGTGATGCACTTTGAAAAATGGAAGCCACATTTTTTTATGTGGTAGTGGATACAGCCCTCTATTTACTTGATGAGAATTTTCAGAGCCTGGGAGAGGTGAATGTCAAATTTGGAGTGCTCCTCAACTTCCCCAACATGTCAAAAGAAGAGTTGCTAGAGCACTGTCAAACCCTGAGAACTTGCTGTGGAAAAATGTCCACATTTCCATCAAAAAACATGACAAACATGGAACTCCTGACCTTCCTGCACGAGAAGAAGCTGACAGAAATGTACCCCAATATGTGGGTAGCTCTGAGAATCACTGCCACTCTTCCTGTTACAGTGGCTGCTGCTGAAAGGAGCTCCTCTAAGCTCAAACTGATTAAAACCTACCTGAGATCTACTACGGTGCATGAACGTCTTTCCATCATTAGTATAAATCATGTGGTCTCACAACAGCTGTCTTATGATGATTTCATAGATGACGTTGCTGCAAGAAAGGCAAGGCGAGTAAGGCTGTAGAACAATGCTACATTATGCATATTGCACTGAGGTTTCTGTAATATAGTTAGTTTTTTTGTGCAATACTCTAATTTTATCATTCATTTTAGGTCACTTGTTTTTTTAATACTGTTTTTATTTTGTGGGGTTTTTAGTTTTTAAAATAAAGATAATCTCAAAGACATAAAGCTATGGAAATTTTTGTGTGAGTGTATGAACACAATGATCGGTGGTGGAATTGGCTGCGATGCAAGGGGCGCCCGCTGAAATCTTGCCTAGGGCACCAAATTGGTCAGAGCCGGCCCTGATCAGGGAGACAGTCACAGTAAGCACACACACACAACGAATACCTGCCACAGTACACCTTCCATCAGTACTTTCATCCTAAATAAACAATTGTCAATTTAATTAACTGAACGTGTACAAAATAATTTATGTAAAACTAACAGTCTAATACTGTATGACTCATCCTCTGGCTTCAAAACTTTAAGACCAACTCTCGCAGGAGTTCAAGTGAAAAACTTGTCTATAGCTGTATTCCATCTGGTCATAACCTAAACAGACGACTCTGTAGCACATCTGTTTGACGTCATACACACAAGAAGACCGAACCAATCACACGTCACAAAACTAGGCTGGCCAAGAGCAAGCATTTGTTAGTTCATCCATTACTCCAGTGAAAGTGACCAATGGAATGTTTCTAGACCCACACCCGCCTCTTAGTGCAAGCGGAGGCTTGCACAAACCCCCCACAGCCTAAAATTAAATCAAGAAAAAAGAGAAATTGAAACCAAAAGGTGCCAAGACTTGAGAGAGAGCAAATTAAGAAATTGAGAGTGAAAACTTGTCAAAGATATGTAACTATTGATGGTTGATAATTTGATGCTTTCTTTCAATGATCCAAAAAAACATTGCACATCTTTGAACTATGTGTCTTTGCTTACTGTTCTATATTTTTTTAATCAGATCTCAATTTTGGCCTATCCGCTCGCAGAACACACAACAATATTTGCACAAGATTCTCTTGAATATTATTCAAGTTGGTTGTTGATCATTGCTAGACAGCCAAGTCTTGCCATAGATTTTCAAGCTGATTTAAGTCAAAACTGTAATTAATACACTCAAGAACATTCAATGTCATCTTGGTAAGCAACTCCAGTGTATATTTGGCTTTGTGTTTTAGGTTATTGTCCTGCTGAAAGGTGAATTCATCTCTCAGTGTCTGTTGGAACGCAGACTGAACCAGGTTTTCCTCTAGAATTCTGACTCTGCTTAGCTCCATTCCATTTATTTTTTATCCTGAAAAACTCCCCAGTCCTTAACAATTACAAGCATACCCATAACATGATGCAGCCACCACTATGCTTGAAAATATGGAGTGGTGCTCAGTAATGTGTTGTATTGGATTTGGCCAAAAACATAACACTTTGTATTCAAGACAAAAAATGTATTGCTTTGCCACATTTTTTTTTTGTTGCAGTATTACTTAAGTGCCTTGTTGCAAAAAGGATGCATGTCATTGGAATATTTGTATTCTGTACAGACTTCCTTCTTTTCACTCTGTCATTTAGGTTAGTATTGTGTAACTATCATGTTGTTGATCCATCCTCAGTTTTCTCCTATCACAGCCATTAAACTCTGTAATTGTTTTAAAATCACCATTGGCCTCCTGGTGAAATCCCTGAGCGGTTTCCTTCCTCTCCGGCGACTGAGTTAGGAAGGAGGCCTGTATCTTTGTAATCACTGGGTGTATTGATACACCATCCAAAATGTAATTAATAACTTCACCATGCTCAAAGGGACTTCTTTGCAAGGCATTGGAAAACATCCCTGTTTTTTGTGATTGAATCTGTGTTTGAAATTCACTGCTCAGCTGAGGGACCTTACAGATAATTGTATGTGTGGAGAACAGAGATGAGGTAGTCATTCAAAAGCATGTTAATTTTTACTCCTGAACTTATTTAGGATTGCCATATGAAAGGGTTTGAATAGTTATTAACTCAAGACGTTTCAGCTTTTCATTTTTTATTAATATGTAAAGAAATTCTTAAAACATAATTCCACTTTGACATTATGGGGTATTGTGGGTAGGCCAGCGACACAAAATGTATTCAGGCTGTAACACAATAAAACGTTGAAAAGTAAAGTGGTGTGAATACTTTCTGTAAACATGATTATGGAATATTTAAAATTCTGATTCTCAAGCCAATCAAACTTACTTGTTGAGTTCTGACATGACAGCAGGTTCTGTTGATTCAATGTCAACTTGCTGACAAATCTCAATAGAGAATAGGAGTGGGGAGATAAAACCCCCCCAAAAAACTGAATTGACTGTCAATATACTGTAAAAACAGTATAGACACAGATACAATATTGATGTTTTACGGGGTATTCCAGCATTGTCAGATCCTGACGGTATGGATGCCTAGTGGCATCTACATGTTTGGGTTTGGTTAAATGTCGGGGCCTCGACTGTAGGATTGTCTGGGCAACTCTTTGTTTGAGTTTTGTTGGTCCTTCATACTACTGCTCAGTGCCTCGGGTCCTTCATAAGAAGCACGACAAGCATTGATTAATTCTTACAAAATTACTAGTATGGATTTGCACTCATTGAACAATTTCCTGGATGTAATACTCTTGTATAATAACTACACTTGGAGGAGTAAACTGATATCATAGGCTACTGTAAACAACAGGCTGTCTGTCATTGGGTGGAAGGTCTTGTAATTTCACTTTGTTGAAGCTGTAACAGTCGCATGTCCCTGTTTAAAATACTGTAATAGATTTGGGAATGTAATATATTTTATTACAGTATTTTAGACATGGACATGCGACTGTTACAGCTTCAACATCAAAGTGATATTACACAACACAATGTTCATTGTTAGCAGGAAGAGAGATCTGAGTGAAGACATCTGCGTGCCTAATGTGAAATGTGGTCAATTAAATTACCCAACTAATGTTTTATTGGTGTTTCTTCCAAACAACAAATGGATGTACGAAAACAGATGCAAATGAACCAAGAAAGGGGCCAAACGGACGTTCTCCTATTTATTGGTTTCCAAGACAGGAAAATATTTCAGACTTTTCTACATTTTCCCTTCAATGCTATTTGCCCCTCTCTTGCACTGTAAAGGTTTATGATCATGATTTAAAATGAAATCAATGTGGACGATAAAAGCATGCAGTGCTTCCCTGGAGCAGATCAACATCATTAACTTTTAATCACCTGCTTGCAGACCACAAATAGTTTATTACTGTTCAGTCAAACGATGATGTGGCTTTATATAATTAACATTACTAGAGTTTTTTTGATATAAAAGGAAATCGAAAGTTAAATGGTTATCAAGTGCCCAGTAAAACATTGAGCGTCTGGCTCTGTGTGTGTGATGCGACCCACCACGTCTGGCTCTGTGTGTGTGATGCGACCCACCACGTCTGGCTCTGTGTGTGTGATGCGACCCACCACGTCTGGCTCTGTGTGTGTGATGCGACCCACCACGTCTGGCTCTGTGTGTGTGATGCGACCCACCACGTCTGGGGTCAAAACTACTAAGTAGCCCTTAGATTTTCTTAGCCTCCCTTTGCTATTTCATTGATCCTCTCTCTCTCTCTCTCTCTCTCTCTCTCTCTCTCTCTCTCTCTCTCTCTCCCGCGTTTAGTTTTATCAGACCATATGGCACGGGAGGGAAGGGAGGGGGGAGAGGGAGTGAAAGAAAGAGAGATAATCAGTGACACAGAAAGAGAAGGGTTTTTACACACAGAGAGAGAGAGAGAGAGAGGCAGAGAGAGAGAGAGAGAGAGGCAGAGAGAGAGAGAGATAGAGAGAGGCAGAGAGAGAGAGAGGCAGAGAGAGAGAGAGACAGAGAGAGAGAGAGACAGAGAGAGAGAGGCAGAGAGAGAGAGAGCCAGAGAGAGAGGCAGAGAGAGAGAGAGAGGCAGAGAGAGAGAGAGGCAGAGAGAGAGAGGCAGAGAGGCAGAGAGGCAGAGAGAGAGAGAGAGAGAGAGAGAGAGAGAGAGAGAGCCAGAGAGAGCCAGAGAGAGAGAGAGCCAGCCAGAGAGAGAGCCAGAGAGAGAGAGAGCGAGACAGAGAGAGAGCGAGACAGAGAGAGAGAGACAGCCAGAGAGAGACAGCCAGAGAGAGAGAGAGACAGCCAGAGAAAGCTTCTCTAAAAGGGAGGGAGGGATAGATTGACAGAGGGAGGGAGGAGAGAGGTGACAAATGGCCTTATTATGGGTCCTAATAGAATTTCTCCTGGTCCCAGAGGAAGTAGAATGGACTCTCCCCTCCTCCATCTGCTAGGGGTTGGGGATATAATTTCATCACTCTGCAGATAATTGTGTGCCAGAGCCTCTGCCTGCCTTTCTGCCACAGAACAACAGCAGCAAAGCATCATGGGGGCTGTATGGATGTAGAGCATGAGTAGAGCTGTCCCTGAAAACCACATCATTTAATTTACCTTAAGTGACAGCTTTTCAAAGGCACATGAACCTTCCCGGCCCGATGTCCAACACATGTGTGTAGGTAGAATGTGTGTAGGTTGAAAGGAGTTCATGGAAATGGTTTGAGATAACAGTGCTATTATGCTGCTTATTCAAATGTATTATAAAACCCTTTTTATATTCAAATCTCACATTTAAAGGTTACCATGAACAGGAGAATTAATAAGAAAATACATAAACTCTAAATGATCGATATCCATTTTAGTAGTTGTATGTCATATTACCCACTAGAGATCCAATACTTCAAATGTGTTTATAAAAAACATTTATATCAACACTTTTCACAAACTGTAACCAAAGAAACAGGAAGCCAATAGTCTTGGTTTCATAAAGCCTTCATTTCAACCAGCAGATCAAACGCTTTCTCACACACAGATCAGCGTCTTAGACGGTTTTCTTCCTGCAGAGACTGTCCCAAGTTTACGTTTACTGAGGTCTGGTGTGTGTGTGTGTGTGTGTGTGTGTGTGTGTGTGTGTGTGTGTGTGTGTGTGTGTGAGTGTGTGTGTCTGTGTGTGTGTGTGTGTGTGTGTGTGTGTGTGTGTGTGTGTCTGTGTCTGTGTGTCTGTGTGTGTGTGTGTGTGTGTGTGTGTGTGTGTGTGTGTGTGTCTGTGTCTGTGTCTGTGTGTCTGTGTCTGTGTCTGTGTGTGTCTGTGTGTGTGTGTGTGTGTGTGTGTCTGTGTCTGTGTCTGTGTCTGTGTGTGTCTGTGTGAGTGTGTGTGTGTGTGGACCGAAAGGAGGACCGAAATAGCAGAGGAGCACATTTTAAATGATGGGATTTCCCAACAGCTACTTTGAATGGACCAATACATAATCTAGACATAATGAGTATCATTATATTAAAGTAATTGATAAAGAAATGTGTATGTTTAATGTTAATGACTAAGATGTTTCACCCTGAAACGTTGTAATGGGTGAGATGTATTAGAATTACAAGATTATGATTCTAAGAATGTGTGAACATAGACACTGTTCAGACCAGGTTAGAATGTTACCATTTGGTAAATGAGTCAGGATGTGGTTAAGATGAACAAAGGGGGAGATAGACCATTTGTGAAGGCTGGAGAGAGATTAGCCATAAAAGTTTACCATCCTCATCAATCTGAGTGGGGGTCTTGTCCCTGAGGTGGGTAAACATTAGCAACTGAGGGATGACTTTGAGGGGAGTGACCTGAGGTAACAGGACAGTGTCTTTGAAGGCAGACCCTGAGGACAAAACAGAGTGGGGGCTTGACTGTGACTGGATGGTATAAAAGTGTTTTGTGTTTTTCCTTTCGGCAGAATGTTCTCTGAATAAAACCTGACCATTGTAAAGCTGGAACTCTCTCTGTATTATTTAAACAAACTGAAGAATTTACAACCTTCAGGATACAGATAGAGTTAAAAAGTTCATTTAGAACATTGGAATAAAAATATTTGTGACAGTAATAAAAACTGTAATTCATATCAAATACCTTCTCTTTTCCATCCTTTCTCCCCCCCCCCCCCAACACTAATCACTCCCTTGTTTCTTTCCAAAACCGCTGTTGCATTTTGATCTGTTGTTCCCATGACGAAGCAGAACAAGTGTGGGATCATCTGGCAAGGTGCACACAGGGTGCGTCCCAACTGGGGCTCTGGTCAAGAGTAGTGCTTTATATAGGGAATAGGATGCCTTTTGGGACACAGCCACAGACTTGTTATACAATGTCATACATCATCATAAGAGTCTGTTCTGTTCCGTGAAGGGATGTCATCCATGAATCTGGATCGGCTTTTGACCTCTGACTCATTTGGAATTGATTTTATGTTGGAGGGGGGCACTCGCTGCTGTGATATTTACAGTATGTGGTACATGTATGTACATGTCTGTTGGAGGGGGGCACTCGCTGCTGTGATATTTACAGTATGTGGTACATGTATGTACATTAGGGTGCATCAAATTTGAATGGGACATTTTAAATTCAAAATATCAATTTGGCTGGCATTGCATTTTGTTCCAATTAACATAAAAATGACTTGTGCAAAGTTTCGAGGAATTCCATTGAGATTTAGGGGTGCCACCTAACACATGAACTTTGGCAAAATTTTGAAAAATTTGAAATTTTTTGTCTAATTGCCAAATGGTTGACCTGGAAATGTTGAGTACAGTGAACTTTTATACAGTAATATGTTCTATAGGGTTATCAAAGGAAAAGTTGTTTGTTTGCCCTTTGGGCAACTTGGGCATTTCTCAGAATTCAACTTTCAAGATTCTCCATTCATTTGTCCTATAGACAAAATGAATGGAGGTCAATGGGACATGTTCACTTGGCCTTACCCTGAATTTTGTGCAGCAGTGATGGATGTCGGACACACATATAAAGTTTAATTGACTTTATTGTTAAACACAAGGGGCGATACTGACACACTTAAAAGAACAAACCCTCTCTAGTGGCTAACTCACTGGCAACTAACAGGGCCTAATGGTAAGAGCTGACACTAACTAAACTTCAAACTTAATTGCTCAGTCTATGCCAAAGTCTGCTCCACTGAGCAACATCACCAGGGAGAAAGAGAGAGGAAATGGAACCTGAACTCTGAACCTAGCCAGTGCGTCTCCCCCCAGATATGTCTCCCCACCCGCCACCCAAGAGTAACCGTCCTATTCAGGGATTAGCTTGCGTTTGCAGCGGCGAAGGTTTGGCTGTTGGTTGCGGTCATGTTCAACTGCCTGCAGCACATTCTGCAGGTGCTGCTCCTTCCTTGCTACTGCGACGAAGTCGGATGTGAGCTTGACGCCACGCAGTCATTGACCACGTTCATTGCACGTACATTGACCTCACTTTTTTTGAACGCAGCATTGGTCGCCCATTCCTTCACATCGAGAGACATAAATTCTGGATCAATGTGCAGCTGGGGCATCCCAAACCAGCAATCCTTATTGGCGAGGTCAGCCAAGCTGGTGGTTGGCAAGAGGGTGGGGAACTTTGGCTTGCCAAAGCCAGTGCCAAAGCGCTGCTCAGGGATGTGCATGGGGAGATCAGCGGGCTTGTGCTCCAAGATCGCTCTGGCAAGTGCACGCTTGTCATCATTGGGCACCTTGCTGCTGAAGAGAGCCAGGGGTAGCATCTCACCTGTACCAGCGATGCTCCTCCAGCGCCTTGATCGCTGATGCTGCAATGCCCTCATCTACAGCCTTGTATGCCTGCAGGTGGTGGTAGAGTGTCAGGTCATACCAGGCAGCATCTACAGCTTTCTCGCAGGTCAACCACCACTTTGCATAGATGTGTGTAATGAAAATGGCAAATGCCCGAATCTTCGGCACCTGCTGCCGTGTGGTGATTGTGAACCTGGGGAAGCAACGTGATGTGCTGCTCCATCAAAGCCAGCTTGAGAGTATAGAGCAGCTTGGCCATCCATCGTTCCTTGTGGAGCGCTCCCGGTCGTTGGAAGGTCACTGCAGTCTGCTCTTCACCATCTGCATCCAGAAACACAAGACACAGCTGCACAAACTCATGGTAGTCACCTCGCTTGTGGTCAGTGACTTCTTTTGCGCACCTGACAAGTTCAGCATGTAAATTGCCCAGGAGTGGTTGCTTGGTGTTGCCAGGAATGTAGCGGGATCATTGGCTGCTGGATTCTTGTGGTAACAGGTTCCATTTCTCTCTCAGACGTGTGAACAAGGTAACCTCTGCTTCTTATACGCCAGGACACCAAGCAGTTTCAGCCGCTCTGCATCTCTAACCACCACTGTAAGACACTCCTCCAACTGGTGCACATTGCTGAGCATCGGTGTTAACTTGCTGTCCCAGTGTAGGGTGCACAATGGAGGTGGTGCCCACTGCTTGTGCTGTTCCTCACTGATTGTCTCCAGCACTTGGCGTCTTGCTCGGTCAGCTGTTACGTAAGATGCAGAGAGATGTGTACATTCACTGCCTGACTCTGCAACAAGGCCACGCGTGAAGGCAGCCTGTTGCATTGGTGACATCTTCAACCTTGTAGCCAGTGACACGACACTTGGTCGGCTAAGGATGTCATGTGGAATGAAGACGTTTGTTCCAGTCTTCTTATACTTGTGGGATGGTTCACCCTCAGATGGTGGATAGACTGTGTTAGTATCCTCCTCTGACTCCTCATCACTCTCCGACTCCAGCTCCTTTTCACAGCGGGACTGCCTGGCTGCTGCGGCAGCTTGACGCTCCTCTCGCTGCTTCACCTTGAGCTGCAGCTTTTTGTCCAATACACCAAATGTGGCCACTCTGTCAGTCTTCATGCTGTCCAAGAAAGCTAGGTCTTCTGGGTTATCAATCAGCTTTTCAACATTTGGAGGCCACAGCTGAAATGTGGCATCAAGTCTGCACTCCATTTTCTCCAATTGTTTCGCTGTAGTCTCACCGGAGCGCTTGGCCTGGGAGATTTTCCGCAGCTTGTTGTTAGCATTGACTAAGTCTACCATCTTGTGGCTGTGGATATACAAGCACGCTTGTCACTCACCATTGGGATGTTGGTTTTCTTGTAAAATGGCCGCACCTGCTCCAGGACAACCTTGGCTGCCTCGAACTGCGACAACGCTCCATTTGCACCATGTGTCTTGGCAAGCATGCAGCGTAAGATCTGACAACCAGTTGGCAGTTTGGCGCCGGTGATGATGCCATCCTCACTGGTGATGCTGGGGCCCAGACCAAAGACCAGGCTGCGACTGCTAGTCTGGCAGGGACCAGTTGGTGAGGGCAGCATCTTAGGAGAGCTGGATCCTGGGGTGGGTTGTGTTGTGCAGTGCCTGAGAATGAAAAGGATTCAAGCTCAAGGATAGTGTTTCAAATCATATCTTACCATACTTAATATCACTCAATTATGATAAACCATTCTTGCATAAGCCTCAAATTTTAGCTGTACATAGTCTAACTTCAACCGTTACATCACTACCAGAGTAGCTAGCTGTGCTTGCAAATATACTTGTATTTAAAATTTTAATTTACTGTAACAACTACAATGCTACTCTCAATAAACATGAGACATCTATACTCTGAATATGACATTGTCCACTCTAGAATACTGTTGATGTTAAGCTTAATAGCTTAGCTAACATAGATAGCTATCTGAGGAGTACAGGAGCGCAATCAATGACTGTGTTGTGGTGTGAGCAGAACCACCTTCAGCTCAATATCAGCAAAACAAAGGAGATGGTGGTGGACTTCAGCAGAACCAAGTCCCAACCGACTGCAGTCCCTATACAGGGGATGGATGTGGAAATGGTTGGGTCATACAAGTTCCTGGGAGTCCATATGGACAACAGGCTGGAACGGGTTGGTAACACCGGGGATCTGTACAAAAAGGGCCAGTGCCGACTCTACTTTCTGAGGAGGCTCAGGTCCTTCAACATGTGCAGTAAACTACTGCACACCTTCTACCAATCTGTGGTGACATTTTTTTTGCAGTGGTGTGCTGGGGCGCCAACATAAAAGCCGGTGATGCTTCTCGGGTAAATAAGCTGATCAGGAAGGCTAGCTCTGTTCTGGGGATTAGTCTTGACACTCTAGAGGAGGTGGCGGAGAGACGGATCCTGGCCAAACTGCTGGCCATCATGGACAATGTCATCCACCCTCTACATGCCATGGTTATGACGCAGAGGAGCACCTTCTGTCACAGACTGATCCCACCACGGTGTGACAGAGAGCGCTTCAGGAGGTCCTTCCTGCCGGAAGCTATTAGACTATTTAATGCCTCACCGGGGTGCCGTGCCGTCGGAAATATAGACCTGGACCTGTTGGGGTGTTAGGACCTAGTTTAACAATCAACAATCCCTTCAGGGTTTCAATAAAGTATCTATCTATCTATCTATCTATCTATCTATCTATCTATCTATCTATCTATCTATCTATCTATCTATCTATCTATCTATCTATCTATCTATCTATCTATCTATCTATCTATCTATCTATCTATCTATCTATCTATCTATCTATCTATCTATCTATCTATCTATCTATCTATCTATCATCTATCTATCTATCTATCTATCTATCTATCTATCTATCTATCTATCTATCTATCTATCTATCTATCTATCTATCTATCTATCTATCTATCTATCTATCTATCTATCTATCTATCTATCTATCTATCTATCTATCTATCTATCTATCTATCTATCTACTACATGTAATATTAAGTCATGATATCTACTACATGTAATATTAAGTGACACAACTCTGTTGTGAAAGTGAAAGGGTGAAATTTTCAAGCATGTGTCATTTCACGCTTCATTACCGAGATATGTCACTCGCCAACTTGAAGTTAGTTGTTTTGACAAGCTGTTACCGTTGTTACCATTGTTATGATAGCATTATGTTGCCTTCATGACAAAGGCCTACCATAACTCATACAGCCGTATAGCAGCCATACCACCCTGGCTGCATGCATCCCACTGATGGTTTGCCTCTGAAGCTATGCAGGGCTTGGTCGACCTTTGGACTGGAGACCAGATGCTGTTGGAAGTGGTGTTGGAGGGTTAATAGGGGAAACTCTTCCCTCTGGTCTAAGGAGACCCTATGCCCCAGGGCAGTAGTGATTGGAGACACTGCCCTATGTAAGGGTGCTGTGTTTCAGATGGGACTTTAAACGGCTGTGAACATATTTACAGTCATGTTACGGTCAATTGAGACAGGACTCAACATCATGTGGTCTCTGGGTAGAATGAGTTGCGATGTGTGTTTATTTACCCAGCAAATAACCACTGGTTGACGCTTTCCCAGGTCGTTGATGTAAATGTATTCTCAACCAACTTAGCTGGTATTAGGGATTTTAGTATTTTACAACTTGATGGTTCTTCACACTAATAGTAGTCAGAAACTGTAATCCATGGTTAAACAGCCACTACAAACTTCAGCTAACTAAAACAACCATTCAATGTTGTTGTTTTTTGAATGGTCAAATAATTTGTAACTAAGGTCAAACCAGTTGATTTCAGTTGATTTGGCCGTAACATTTTGAAAATTAAAGAAAGTTTCCGTTACACTCATTGTAAAGCAGTCAATAAGGAGGAACAAATAATAAAGAACTCTTCCTCACCACCTCCCTCCTCCTCTTCCTCACCACCGCCCTCTTCCTCCTCTCTGTGTGTTCTTTATGTTTGAAGCCCCCGGTAATCAATCTGTCTCCTTTGGCTCGATTTACATTGTCAGAAGGACTTTGGAGTGGCTTTGTGGGAAAATTACCAGAGTCCTGTAGCCTAAAGAGATAATATGTATGAATCCATGGAAGTTACACTGAGGGTTGTTAATGAGGGTGTGTGTGTGTGTGTGTGTGTGTGTGTGTGTGTGTGTGTGTGTGTGTGTGTGTGTGTGTGTGTGTGTGTGTGTGTGTGTGTGTGTGTGTGTGTGTGTGTGTGTGTGTGTGTGTGTGTGTAGATAGAGACACAATAATAACTTTTGTGACCATATTTAAAATCATTGATTGTTGACAAGACCATGTTATGTTGATTTAAGGACTTTATTATTTTGTGGATTGTAATGTTTATTTAGCAAATTCACATTTGTATAATACAGTGTACATATTATTAAATATAAGGAACATTCAGTATTTCTCACTTCAGTACATTTTGTCTTGGCCTATTAAGAATCAGTCTAATTCCACTACGGACCACATCATCAGGGCTTGGTGATACATCTCCATCCATTTCCCTTGTCCTCCATAGACTTTCAACAATCCCTTCACTGTCAAACTCCCCTCTTCTGCTGACCAAACAGTGTTGAAGTTGAATATAAGCCTTCATTGGTCTTTTATTGTACTTACTAGCTGCTGTCAACTTCACAACTATACAAAACCGTGGCCTGCAACTGTCCTCTTAAAAATAAAGAAATTAAGTGAATACTGTTTGGGGGGAAACAAGTCTGTCCTCAGTCCAGTTTTCATATCATATCAGCACATTCCTGTTCAGTTTCTGTAGGGGAAACCAACTTTGTTATTACAGTCATGGCTATACACTGAGTGTACAAAACATTAGACGCCTGACTCGACCTTGTCAGAAATATGTTCTCTACACACAAACTGACCCGTCTCCTGAGAACCACTGCAGTGAGAGAGAGAGAGTAAAAATATGTCAGGCGTCTAATGAGAGTTTAATTGGAGTTGAAAAGCTTTTACTTCTTCGTGTTGCATTCAAGTTAACAGTCCATTTAAAGACGGCTGCTGTATCAAAAGAGGCAACTATGGATAATAATTTAGCCAAATAAGTGACCGAGCCGAGCCGAGCTGTACCAATCCACACCACCCGTCAGTCAGAATGGCTTAGTATTGAACAGCCTGATATCATTGCATTCACAACACTCGTCGTGGAGAGCTATCCTTCTATAGGTTTTCACGCTCAACAGTTTCCCATGTTTATCTAGAATGTTCCACCACCCAAAGGACATCCAGCCAACTTGACAACTATGGGAACCATTGGAGTCAACATGGGCCAGCATTCCAATGGAACGCTTTCGACACCTTGCAGAGTCCATGCCCTCATGAATTTAGGCTGTTCCTAATGTTTTGTTCACTCAGTATATATATATATATATATATATATATATACACTATACAGGGATATACCACATTTAGCCCCAGCAGGTATTTACCATGCAATACCGTTGATCTGGGGTTGGTTTCCTGGACAAATAATTAAGCATAGTCCTGGACTAAAAAGCATCAATAGAAAATCTTCTTTGAAATAGCTTTTTTTAGTTCAGGACTAGGCTTAATGTGTGTCCTACTGACTGTGGCTAAGGCATACAGTGCAACCATTTTGTCCAAATATTTTATTTCATTTCTTTAGAGTCAGGTCATTGAGGTAAAGTGGGATTGAGTCACTGTCATCATCTGAGTCACTGACTGCATCTGAGTCAGAAGTCCTGTCAGACCCTGATATTTAACTATATGCCTTAACACAAACTTCAAATTTAAAACGTATAAAGAAATAATTAAAAATAACCAAAAAATACTTACAAAACAAACACAACATTATCATCAGGGACCTGAAACATTTCCCAGGCACTTGTGATGTTGAATACATACAGTATTCTACAATCTAACCTTGTAAGAAGAGAGAAATTACTGTTAGTAACACATGGAAACCCTTGTAGAGTGAGAATACCTTCATTCATAATTAAGACGCTGAACTAAGATCGGTAAACTGTTGGTGAAACGTTCTGTACAGTACTTACAATAGGCACGTGTACCTATACACTCAGGCCAGACTCGAAGTCTTGCACTACCAAGCTAAACCATTGCATGGCTATGACACATTATGAAGCATTTACGAAGGCTTTATGAATGCGCCGATTGCATTCTAGACTGCCTGAAGCTAAGTGCTAACTAAAATATGTGCTAACACTTTACTAACACGTATAATGCTTTATTATTTGTTATAAGCATACTATGCTTATGTGCCTTTATAATGTCTTACTATAAGGCTTATAGTATGTATTTACTATGGCATGAAAGTAAGACATTATAAGTGGGTCATAAATGCCTATACAATGCATTATAACCACATCTTAATGCATTATTACCTGTCGGCTTTAAGTAACTTGTTACCAAAACATCTAATTGGAATGCTTGTTTTCATCTTGACCAGGTTTATTTCTCAGTGGTTGGAATTCCTCCCGCATCCCTCGTCTCCAATCTCTAATGACGAGCCTTTCATTCAAAGGTCGTTGTCGTGAACAACGGGGAAACCAGACACCCCTGGTTTTCCTCTGATCTGTTATTCTTCTGTCTGAAGGATTGTCAGTCACAATGGCCGCGTTCCAGGTTGTGTTTTTTGGCAGTCGCCTACAGTAATATCATGTGAATATGGTCCTTGCTACTTTGCTATTTAAACACTTTCCCAGGCAATGTAAGATCTGATCCTCCGTGCAGCAATGCCGCATAAAAAGACAACCTGGAACGCCACTGATATCGTTGCCTGAGTAAGTTCTACCAAGGGCCATTCCTGAAACACTAGATAGTGTTGAATCCCCCCCCCCCCCCAACAAGGCCTCTAACCTTCCTCAACCTATACACTAATCCAGGTTGTCTGAGCTTTGATTAGGAAAAGGAAACAACATTAGGCAAACGTCAAGCGAATCACCAAGCCACGCAAAAGACCCTGAGAAACTAAACAGAAATAGAAAATCCTGGATTATTTGTTTATTTTATCCTGAATCATGGCTAGTTGTTCAATTGTAAGTTATTTTTATGTGCAGTACTTGTACGTGTATCTTGAATATGATGTGTATCGGTTATATGACTCGCTAGTTTTGTACATGCTGTTGCTCTTGCTAATAGAGCAGTGAATGACCCCCACGGGAAAGGATTAGGTGATTTATACAGCTTTTAAGCAAGACGTTTTGAAAGACAGTTGTGCTGTAAATGACTGCAATCTTTTTCATTGACCGAACAAGTTGGCCTACGTCCATCACGTCTAATAAGGTGTCCTGCGTGTAATAAGGTGTCCTGCGTGTAATAAGGTGTCCTGAAAGGGTGTATATTCATGTCCAATGGCCTTGGTTCTGTTTTCCCTTATCATAAACCCTTGATTGACAGAACACTTGATTGACACAGCACTTGATTGACAGAACAGTAGGCTTTTCCGTTTTTTCTCTTCCACAGTATGTGTAGGCATACGTGTGTGTGCGTACTGGCGTTCGTGCATGCATGCATGGGTGTGTTTGTATACGCGTACATGTTTATGTATGTAGATATACATTTATGTGTGTGTGTGTGTGTGTGTGTGTGTGTGTGTGTGTGTGTGTGTGTGTGTGTGTGTGTGTGTGTGTGTGTGTGTGTGTGTGTGTGTGCGTGCGTGCGTGCGTGCGTGCGTGCGTGCGTGCGTGTGTGTGTGTGTAGATGGGTCTATATGTGTGAGTGAGTTTTGAATTTCTCGTCCTTCCCTATCTAGGTCAGAGTATAGGCCCAGTGTGAGAGCCCCAGTGTTATGCAGATAAGCCTGGCTAGATAGAGGCTGGAGTCAGGTTGCCTTTGTGACCTGCTCCACAGACCACCATGTTAGCCAGCCCAGGCCAGCCAGTCCACTACTCTGACTTTGTTCCAGTAGATACATCGATACTGGGAACTGTTCATATGTCAGAAACAATAATATTAATGAGAACGATCACTTCGAAAGGGGACATTAAACAAAATATTATGGAGGAGATGGCTGAAAAAAATTCAGCTTCTCCATATCAACGTGTTGAAAATAATACAGGCGATGATGCAGGGTGATATTGGCATTAGCTTTTTTTCACATAAGAATTAGTTTGAATTTAGTGATTGCTTAACCTTTTGTAGTATAGCATGTTATTCCAGCCCTTGACCTCTGCAAAAAATTGTCACCACTCAGCAGTGATTGGTTGACGAGCAAATGGTCATAAACAATGGAATATTTTGCCATTAAATGCCCAACATTTAAATGTACAGATGTTACAATAGGTATGGGTTTAGGTATAGTTGATAAGCTAGGCTTTGGTAGTACAGAACAACAACATTGTAATTAAGGAATAGTGCCTTACTGTACGTGTTGAACGCTAAGTGATGTTCATCAAAAGCACTACAAGTTCTGTGTTGCAACTGAGGAATGGATGAAAATAATTAGTTCAGTCAAAAGAGAAGCACAGAAAATCAAGCACAATCCTCAATGTTGTGTAACCCTTTGCTACTTCAGGGTTAGTTGTTCAGGGTAAGTGAGAGAGCAGAACAAAATGGTGCCTGACTGTTTTGAGCACACTGAAAACACAGTTGAACATCCAGTAGTGTGGTTACAAGGCCACAGTTGACCATAATGGAGAAAATCCATGCAGGGACAATGACTTAGATTATGGCTTGTTCATCACAAGAGTTTGTGTATCTTGAAAGTGCTTTAGCCACAGAGTTTGACATAGGAGTGGGAAGCAATAGGTTTTCACACGACACAGCACGGTTATGAGAGACCATGAAGGTGGTAAGGGATGCAATGGCTGCAGAAATCTCGCCGAAATGTTTGACTTAGGGCTGAGCTGAGTCTTGGTGGATTGATAGCAGTAGGTTTGGCATCAGGTTAGGGGTGATCAGGCTTTGGTTTGCCGATCTGAATGGTTTGGCATTGGTGTAATTTCTCAGATGGATTTATCTGATTGGTGCAGTCGGTTAAATAGTCACAGTATAGATGGACTATGGGGGGAGGGGGGTTAGGGGGGGGTGTTTGGCTATGATGTTGCAGTGAGATTTTCGTAGCATTGGTGGTAATGGTTAAATGGTCACACTGCGGATGTGGCAGTGGGTTTGACGGTGTTGGGGCTGAGCACAAGGCTCTGTGCGACGTCTTCGCGGTTGATCTTGCACAGCGCCGTGCAGAGCGTGTCCAGGCTGGCGCAATCCTGGTTCGCCCAATCAGAGAGCAGTGCGCGGACGGGATGCTCCTGCTGCCGGAAGGTGGCGATACGATCTTCATGGTATCCCAGCAGCCCCGCCAGGCTGCACCAATCTCTGTCCTGCGTGTGGTCGTAACCCTCCCTTTCGTCGCCCCTGTAGAGGAGTTTCTCCACCTCCTCTTGCGTGTGGAGGGGAAGGAGCAGACAAGGCTCCTCGTCCACAGTGACCACTGGGGGGAGAAAGACGTTACATGAGCGATAGGTTACATTTACATTCATATCTGTTGAAATAATGTTTAGTAACACTGGTCAGTGAAGTCCAAATCCTTACTCAAGATCTGTGTGGACTTTTTTTTGTCAATCATACATTAATGTCAATGGGGCATCATTACATCATAGCTTTGACTTTGAATTTGACTTTGTTGCCAGATGGAATCACTAAACAGAAATGCACATCAGCCAATAAAATGGACTACACTTATAGACAGTATATTGTAGTACTTTGTTTAGGCCAGCTGGAGTGCTCTTTCCTGACTGAACATTTCTTCTCTTACAGTTGCTTATAGTCCTTTGGATTTAGTTCTAGTTCTCTGAAGGTTTTCTAAGGAACCTGTAACCAGAAGAGATTCACGCGACTCCACATTCAAAGCAGCCATTAGGCCTAGAGTCATCCAAGTGTGTGTTTTGAAAGGTCTAAATTCTTCCAAACTGGTTCTTCAGGGTTTGACTCCAAATCGCCAGGAGCACATGCCACTGGTGAACTAACTGTGCCCCTGTCAGAGGTTTGTTTTTATTGTTGTTGATTTGCTACAGTAGGTTTGAGATGTTGTGTTCAAATTGGAGCTTATGAGGCCACCAGACGCCACTCTCCCCAAGGGAAATTAATTTCCTCTTGTCTTGCCGAGTGAAGGTCCTCAGGGTGTTAACAAACATGGCATCTAGAAAAGCTCTTCCATACCAGCTTACTGTCCATCAAACCTATTCCTGGTAGTGTTCTGTTGAGTGGTATCACGGTTCAACCTAAATAACCTTAATTATGTACTTTGCTCCATTTCGAAAACTGCCCTCATAGTGCAAGCAGCCTTCCAATACATGGTACCTCTACGGAGTTGCTTTGTTGTGTGGCACATGATATAATTGACCTAAATGCTGACCTAAATGTGAATTCAAGAATGGACCTTTTTATTATATTGTTTGGATCAGCAAGGGGTCACTTGTCTGGGTGTGCTATTATGGATGTTGTACATGAATCTATATTTTGTGTTACAGTACATTATGTGTCGGGTGCACAGACCTGTAGTAAAGTTCCTGTCTGTACCTGTCTGTCCCTGGGTTGACTTGTCTGTACATACGGGTGTGTGTGTGTTAAAGTATGTGTGTGTGTGTGTGTGTGTGTGTGTGTGTGTGTGTGTGTGTGTGTGCGGCGGGAAACTAAAACAAAATGACACACAAAAGAAAATCACCTTCACGGTGAAGTACGATCGCATTTACAGACACATGTAACGTAGCCTACTAATCCTAATGTGATTAATAGATATATACCATTCTGCTTTTCACACTGAGAGCTCAGACCCAGCTAGAGGAGATTTTTAAGGAGGATCCGAGAAAATTAGGAGACAAATATGGTATTTTATAAATTCTTCAACACTTTACTCGCCATGACCGGAGACAAGGCCATTTTGCTGACTAACTGAGCTAAATAAAAACAACCTTGTCTTGAATACAACCATCTAATTAAGGCCTATGAAAAGGAGAGACACGTATTGTAGGCTATGACGTCCATCTTGCCCGGAGGAGGAAATTGTTATCCTAAATAAAATCTTTCCAGGAACACGGACTCACCCAATGATAAAGACAGTGAATAAGCGGGCTATACAATCGTATAGGAGGATATCGTATAGGAGGATATTTGCAACCTTGAATGGAGGATGTTTTATGTACGAACTGGTCCACTGGGGACACGAGTGTGTAGTGGCTGCATATATTCCCTTTGGGCAGTAAAATGAAATTATTCAATATTGGCATCTGCCCGCCTTTGAGCTAAGTGCCAATAAGATACGACTACTGTTCGCTCAATAACCTATTGGGAGTTGAGAATTTTGATAGCCTAACTAAAGACAGGTTAGTTTGGTCTTTTTCTCCTCTCTAAACATCCAACGATTCTTTTTATTTTTGTATAGACAGTAGTAATTATATAATTTTGGCAAGTTTAATTCAATTTACTTCAGAGGAAGCCTAGCTTAGCCTATTGGATGCGCCGCCTATGTGTGTGTGTGTGGTGTGTGTGTGCGTGCGTGCTCATGCAGCTGTGCTCGCATGTGTGTGAGTGTATCTCTGTGCAGGCTTACCTGTCTGTGCCTGAGTCTGCCCCTGGCCTTGCTGCTCCTGTAGGCTTTGGCTGTCCACCGATATGCCACTGTCGCTGTGCAGCTTCTCCCCCTCCGGCGACGGGGTCTGGTTCTGGTTTGCCGTGCAGTTGTTGGCCTCCTGCTTGTTCTGCTTACAGCTGTTCCACCTAATTATATAAAAATGGATCAATAGACCACTTAAAAGGACTTGGCTCTGATGAAGGTCAGGGCCCGTATTCATAAAGCGTCTCAATGTAGGAGTGCTGATCTAGGATCAGGTCCCCCTTTGTCATTATTTAATATGATCTAAATGGAAAATAAATGATCCTATATCAGCACTCCTACTCTGAGGCTCTTTGTGAATACCGGCCCTGAACCTCGCAGCTTCACAGTGTCGAAGGTCTAATGACTGAAACATTGGTGAAAATACATTTGTTCAATTACTTGTGTAGTATTCAAGAATACCATTGTTCAGTTCTTGTATGGCGTTGTATAGTTTATTTTATTTTAGTACATCAGGACTAATCTTACAACTAAGTAATAGTAATAACTATTTTTACAAAAGTAATAGGAAATTTGGAGAGCCAAGAGCGACCCTATTGGGTTAAAAGACTAATTGATAATGACAATTCCACCCACCATTAGTGCTGAAGACACCCACCCCACCCCGTCAATATCAATTAATAACACATGAACAGGTAGAACGTCGAGTCCTTTGGCAGAGGATATAACCCCACCCCAATTTTCTCTTCCTGGCACTAGCTCTCAATAGTCACTTCATATTCTACACAGTCCACTGCCATTCCCACATGCTCCCTTACATGCTATCCAAACCGGACGCGTCGCGTGCGCCAACGAGCCTCTGCGTTGCTTGGAGTTAAAATAGTCCGGTTTGGGCACGCTGTTGGCACACTTATTTGATTAAACTACATTATAATCCTGTCATCTGTTCTGAACAGTCAACACCTGTCACTTACTTGGATGAGTAAACAAAACACATACAAAACACATACAAAACACATACAAAAAAATATATATTAAAAAAATCCTACTCCTAGTCTCGCTTGAAAACGCATGCACAGTTTTATTAGGCTACAGATGAAATAAGTTATAATGAACTTCACAGGGTGGTGAAAGTCCACGGGGGATGGGCTTGATGCTCCTTCCCCATAAATATTGAGGGTCTTAATTTATAATAGTGACATGATGATCGGTGTTTAGCTGCCAATGAACAAATAAAAATGCTCTTGCTGTAAAATCCATCTCATATAATTTAACTTTATGCCGGTGTACTAAAACCACCGGCATGAGGATGGCAGCCTGATCCAATCGCCCAATACCTGTTTCTCAGTCCCCTAACTCCTCCCGCCCACACACACACCGGTTTCCACTCAGCCCATTACACTCCCTATTTATGTCTCTCTTTCCTGTGTGTGGGTTATTGTTTGTTGTTCGTCGTCGCCGTTAATAAAGTTTCACCTCCTCCTTTTTGCGATTCGTGACACAGTTAAGACTAATCTAGATGAAAACAATGAAAGAAATAAGATAGGTCAATCGTAACTGTCTATATATGTCCGTAGTCTGTTTTTCCTTCTCATGGCGCGGAACTGGGTCAAAGTGACAGCCTTTGATGGGGTGTGTGAATATTTCATAGTCCCCCCTTCTGCCCCCTGTGCAGACTGCCGCCAGCATCGATGCTCACCCAACCGTGTTCTGCTATGTGTGTTTTGAAGCCCATTTCCTGAGCTGAAAGCGCGTCAGGCCATCACATTAAAGCTAACAGTGCCGTGTAGAGAGCGTACCGTTGGAAAAATAAGCATGCAATATTATGCAGGGAAGTGGGTGTTAAAGGTTTATAACAATAAC
Source organism: Thymallus thymallus (assembly GCA_023634145.1). NCBI lineage: Eukaryota > Metazoa > Chordata > Actinopteri > Salmoniformes > Salmonidae > Thymallus > Thymallus thymallus. The sequence goes on along the minus strand of CM042386.1, from coordinate 18,914,726 downwards.
AACTCAATTGTAGCACAAAGTAGGCCGTTTTCTCTGAACAGACGTTGGCAGGGGCTCGTGCCCTCACCCAGAAAAGTGGCAGATGACTTCATGAAATATGAAATAAATTAACTTTATTATCGGATCAGATTTGTTGACTCTTATGAATATCTCATGTCTTGAAGATCTCATGTCTCGAACATTGGTTCCTGGCAGCTGCTGAATTTTCATTTTCAATACATTTGTTAACTTCTGTTATTTGAGAATAAGAGCTAATCAAATTTTCTTATAATCGTAAGAGACCTTACTGATGCTGTCCAGGGTCAATTCAATTTACACATAATTACCTTTTAGTCATAGTGGTTAAGTGGCCACATTTCCCTCAAACTTCTTCGAGCAAATACCAAAGCAAAGCTTATCTAGGGTGTTGACGTTTCTGAGCGTTGCTAAATAACTCGCTAACCAACCAATGAAATGATCTATTTTAAACATCTTAAATATTATAATACAACCCCATTCCTCATTGAGGTCCCATCTTATTTGCTCACCTCTTAAAGACGATGAAGGCCACGAGGCCCACCACCACGGCCGCCAGGATGGAGCAGTAAATGGGGATGAGGTTCTCGTTCAGCTGGTTACCTATGAACTTGATTGTACTGGTGGTGGTGGTGGTGGTGGTGGTGGTGGTGGTGGTGGCGGTGGCGGTCTCCGTGGGGCCGTAGGGGAAAAGGTTGTCATCGTCAGTGAACGAGGGCAGGGACGAGCCGCCAGTGGGAGGGGGCGAGATGGAGGAGAAGAGCGGTGGGTTCGGATCTACAGGAGAAGAAAATAAGGAGATGGTGGTGAGTATAAAAAGTGGGCGAGGAATGGAGTGAATATAATGGTCTGTTGTGTATTTATGTACAGAAAATATACAGTAAATATACAGTAAATATATGTGAACCGCGATTATATATCTGATGTGATACTAGATAGAGGCATACAAATCCGTTATGGAATATTGTATCGGTTAGCATGTATCGTACGGTGACTTACTGCTAGACTCCCTACTTTGTACAATATCAAATATTCAGTCCTTTCCCACACTATCTTAACCCACCATACAATCAACATCTCCTTTAGTTTTGTCCTGTCTTAATATACACATGTGCCACTTGAACTTTCAGGCAGATAATGCATTGAGAACAGGATTCAGCCCTCTGTATCTATCTCCATATTTGAAGTATGGCTATCAGTTTGAGTTTCATACAAACACCCGTAGGTACCCAGGGAGAGGTTTGATTGTACAAACTATTACAGACTACAAAGGGAAGCACAGCTGCCCAGTGACACGAGCCTACCAGACAAGCTAAATCACTTCTATGCTCGCCTTCGAGGCAAGCAACACTGAGGCATGCATGAGAGCATCAGATCCACAGATGATTTAATCTCTATTGCACTCCTCACTGCCCTTTCCCACCTGGACAAAAGGAACACCTACGTGAGAATGCTGTTCATTGACTACAGCTCAGCGTTCAACACCATAGTGCTCTCAAAGCTCATCACTAAGCTAAGGATCCTGGGACTAAACACCTCCCTCTGCAACTGGATCCTGGACTCCCTGACGGGCCGCCCCCCGGTGGTAAGGGTAGGTAACAACGCATCTGCCACGCGGATCCTCAACACTGGGGCCCCAGGGGTTTGTGCTCAGTCCCCTCCTGTACTCCCTGTTCACCCATGACTGCATGGTCAGGCACGACTCCAACACCATCATTAAGTTTGCAGATGACACAACAGTGGTAGGCCTGATCACCGACAACGATGAGACAGCCTATAGGGAGGAGGTCAGAGACCTGGCCGTGTGGTGACAGGACAACAACAACTACATCATCAACAAACTAGAATGGTCCGAACACACCAAGATAGTCGTGAAGAGGGCACGACAAAGCCTATTCCCCCTCAGACTGAAAAGTTTTGGCATGGATCCTCAGATCCTCAAAAAGTTCTACAGCTGCACCATCGAGAGCATCCTGACTGGACTGGTTGCATCACTGCCTGGTACGGCAACTGCTCTGCCTCCAACCACAGTACATCACTGGGGCCAAGCTTCCTGCCAGCCAGGAACTATATAACAGACGGTGTCAGAGGAAGGCCCTAAAAATGGTCAAAGACTCCAGCCACCCCAGTCATATACTGTTCTCTCTGCTACCGCACGGCAAGCGGTACCGGAGCACCAAGTCTAGGTCCAAAAGGCTTCTTAACAGCTTTTACCCCCAAGCCATAAGACTCCTGAACAGGTAACCAAATGGCTACCCAGACTATTTGCATTGTGTTGAGAAGCCCCCCTCCAACCCCTCTTTTACGCTGCTGCTACTCTCTGTTTATCTATGCATAGTCACTTTAACTATACCTACATGTACATATTACCTCAATTAACCTGACTAACCGGTTTGTATTTCTTTACTTAACTATTGTTTACCTAATACTTATTTTTTACTTAAAAACTGCCCTGTTGGTTAGGGCTTGTAAGTAAGCATTTCACTGTAAGGTCTACACCTGTATTTGGCGCACGTGACAAATAAACGTTGATTTGATTTGATAAGGGGGGTCATCCCCCACCTCTACAAGTCCAGCCTGTAGCCTCAATATGGAGACTGATCCCTCTGTCACAGGTGGTGGCAGATGGAGGAACATATTGTGGGTCCTGATACCCTGCCCATAAGGAGGTCTTAGGGATCTAGGATTTGGAGTGGGTATAGGCCCCAAGGATGGAAACAGGAGGAGTGAGAGTATAGGAGTTGAATGCGGCACAAGTAGCCCTGGGCCTGGCAGTGTAGACCATACATACACACACACACACACACACACACACACACACCATGCTCCGCCTCTCTCGTCCTGTAACTGTCAGTTATTGACTCCATTTTGAAGAGTAGCTCGAAAACCCAGGAGAAGGTGGGTCTCCTTAACAGAGAACAACTTCCTACACGCACACATACTTGACTTCCTCCTCCTATCCATCCCACATCACTTGGTCATTTCCCATGCCCCCAAGGAGTCATTACCAGAGTAAGAGCAAGTGCTTCCTTCCATCTGGCCCACTTTCCCTTTCCCTTTCTCTCCACCATTAATGTTCACTCCTCGGCGCTGGCTGCTGCTGTGGAAAACTATCCACGTCAGTTGTTTACTTACAGTTACTCACATCAACAGGAAATCATCCGACAGCACTAAATACCTCAGGAGAGTTGCTTTGCATTGGGGAAGGAGATGGCAGTTGTTTTTTACGCTAATGTGGTGGAACGATTAGTGAGACCTTGTTGTGATTGCGACTCAAGGGGAGCAGGTCATGGGAGGGGACAGTAGTAAGGAAGGAGAGGATTCATTTTGAGTATGCTGTCTCAGACAGGAAGTGTTCAATTAGTTTGACATATAAATGTGTTTTTGCTTAACGAGACCGCTAAGTTTGAACTGTACAGAATTCTAAACTGCTATAAATACATTGAACATCACATTTGTACATACATTTTTTAAATCTTTGACTGCTTTCCCATATTTCACATCTCATGTTATTAGGGTCCTAGTCCTAACTTCATAGCTCTAGCGATGCATGTTTGATTGCAGGTGTTGCTAACAGCCAGTTAGTCTGATTGTTTTGTTTACTGGTAGATTGCAGGTGTTTTAACGGTTTTGTCTGGCTGATGCACGTTTCTCTGACTGCTAGGTGGTGTGACTGTGGCCTCCTGTGACTGCCAGGCCAGTGAATGGTCCACCTGCTGTGTTCAATGAGCCTTGTTCTCCGTGGGTTCAGCCTACTCAGCAGAACACAGCTTAGACGCAGCCCTTCTTTCTCTCTTTTTCTAGTTCCTTTCATTTATTGACTCTGACCTGGCTTCTGTAGCTTAACCCTGTAACATTTGAGGATGTTAATTGTTTTAATAAATAAATAATTAAGGCATTCAAAATCAATTGCTAGCAACATACCGCCACCACACAGGAGCATTTACTTTTCAAGTACAATGATTGGTTGACACAAATATGCAACACAGGAAAAAAACGCAAATGTTTCGATTGGATTTGTAAACCAGGGGCGTTTTTTAGGCATAGGCAACCTAGACGGTTGCCAAGGGGCCACCTGAAGGGGTGGCCCCCACCCACCCTAAACAATATATACCCCCCCCCCACAAAAAGAAACAAAAAAAATTATATATATGTATTTTTAATTATTATAAAAACAGTGTTGTTGACAAATTATCATAAAAAAAATACTAAAAAATATATATATATAAAAAGAGATTTTAGCATTCCAGCTAGAGATTAGCGTCTGGTTAGCTAGCCAACAGACATTTAGAAGTCGCGCTTTAAATTCATGGACGTCGGGTCCCTGAGCTCCGGGAGAGAGTTTAGGAGACGCTCTGAATATAACATAGGAGAAACACTGAAAAATAAAAGGAATAACACATTAAGTCAAGACTTAATTATTTGATATCAGTGAAATTATATTGCTGACTGAAAGGGAGGGCGGGACCAGGTGTGGAGAGATGGTGGTGAGGGAGGGAGGGCGGGGCCAGGTGTGGAGAGATGGTGGTTAGGGAGGGAGGGCGGGCGGGGCCAGGTGTGGAGAGATGGTGGTGAGGGAGGGAGGGCGGGGCCAGGTGTGGAGAGATGGTGGTTAGGGAGAAAGGGAGGGCGGGACCAGGTGTGGAGGGATGGTGGTGAGGGAGGGAGGGCGGGGCCAGGTGTGGAGAGATGGTGGTTAGGGAGGGAGGGAGGGAGGGCGGGGCCAGGTGTGGAGAGATGGTGGTTAGGGAGGGCGGGGCCAGGTGTGGAGAGATGGTGGTTAGGGAGGGAGGGAGGGAGGGAGGGAGGGAGGGCGGGGCCAGGTGTGGAGAGATGGTGCTTAGGGAGGGCGGGGCCAGGTGTGAACGGCGGGTGAGTCGAGTGCGCGCGACAGTTGACAGTTTATCCATTGAACATTTTCTGACTGCTGTTCTCATGAAAACATCGAAGCCATCGGGGGCACAATATAGAAGGAAGAGGAAAGATGAGGAAGAAACAATACATAAGTATAGCGGTATATTTTTTTATGGACATTTTTAAAAGCATTTGTCTGTCTCTGGTTTTAGCTATTTGAAATGTAGTGCACTAAGCTATCTAACTAGCTAAGCTATCTAACTAGCTGAACCTGAACTAGAGTAGCAGTAAATACATAGCATGTGATCAGGCAGCGGGCAAAGTGTGGAAGTGGAACCTTAAGGCCAGTTTAGATCAATATTTCGAGACAATGGTTTTAAAATGTTGCAGAGAAAATTGCAGCGGTGAGCTGGTTTGTTGCAGAGTGTCTGAAGTGTTCTGAATTTGCACTTTAGAATGTATTATTTTGCAACTAAATATGACAGATGCTCTCAAGAAATGTTTGGGGAGAGACAAAGAAGATGCTGCTGCCACTGAAGGGGAACCGTCAACACAATCAATCCCCTCAGAGAGTCAGTAGACTATTTACTGTTTGATTGTTCCTGTCACCTATAATTTTATGGTGATATGTTTTAATACAATGTTTTTTTCATATGTGATCAAATGTATAGGTCAAGACACATGTTTTGCCTACTTGTCAGTCAGATTCAGGCGAAGTTGCACCAGATCCAGGCAAGTTTTAATAGCACCATCTTTATTATGGCTACAGCATATATAATTATTTCCCTCAATTTGAGTGGGTAAAATGTACCAATCTACAGAAATCAGGGAAGCACTGCTTGAAGTGAGGGAGAAAGCCATCGATCCCATCGTTAGGGTGGAGGCTCAGTCCCTGGCAGAGGTGGGTTCCTATCGGTTCTCTGTCTGCACTGTTGTTTGGAACGACATCCTAAACAAAATTCAGCATGTCAGTAAGTTGCTGCAGTCAGAATCCATGCAACTGGATGTTGCGAAAAGCTGAAGCCTCCCTGATCAGCTACAGGAGAAATGGATTAGCATCTGCTCAAGCCACAGCTAAAGAGATATGCCAGGAAATGAATTGTGGACGCTATTCTCAAGCAGAAGAGACTCTGAAAAATGATGCAGCACTTCTCATGAGTGTCCTGATGAACCTCTCATTGATTCAGTTAAGCAAATGGAGGTTTGTTTCTTCAACAGAGTTGTGGATGTCTGCATTAAGTCATTGTGAGAGTGCTTTCAAAACCCTAAGTGAGGATGAGAGCATGTTTGGTGTGCTTACCAACTTTCCCAAGCTTACCCCAGACGAACTTGAACAACAGTGTGCAAACCTCAGCAGCTCTCATATACCCCTTTTCCACCAAAGCATTTTGAGAGCCGGTTCGGAGCCAGTGCCTACTCGCGAACCAGTTCTTTGTGTTTCGACAGCCAAAGAACCGGTTCTCGGCCAGGAAAATTGGTTCCAAAGCGGCACCAACTCTTTGCTGGACTAGAACCGTTCTTTTACCACGTCATGCTTACGTCGGGGGCTGGGGGCGGGGTTATTGTGACCAACAACACGACGGGAAAGGTTGTGACCGCCATTGCTAAAAACACAGCGCCAGTAGAAAGATAGTACAACGATTGAAGAAAGATGGATTCTAAAGCCAGGAGAAACATTTGCAGAAAGACGATGTAGTCCGCCATTGTAATTGTTATGCTTGAAGTTGGCGCACTTATCTGTAAATATAACTGTATATTTACCTGTACATCTAATTTAACCATGCAAAATATTCACTTACCTGTTCATTTAGCCAGTCTGTCTATTAAGTAAACGATTACCCTCGCTCATATCATATGCATTTTTAGCTACTGAAGTACTTCTCTGCTATCGACCTGTATAGTATAGTTAACCATCCAACATCCACCAATGTATAGTGTACATATTCAGCCAACCACCCATATTATGCTATGTCTTTTTATAGCTTTTTTTTTGCATTCCAGATATCTTGTATTTCTATACTTTTTCCCATACTGCCGCTCTATGTATCATGTACCGTGTATCTGTCTTTTGTGTATTTTCGTTCCGGCATTTTGCACCTGCCCTATGTTTTGTTGTAGTTGCTTGACAAATAAATTTCCCCCTCTGGGATCAATAAAGTATCTATCTATCTATCGATCTATCAAGCGTTTCTGGGAAAGCTAAGACTTATGGCGACGTACACAGTGACGTAACGACGTCTTTCGCTGGGCTCTCTAATCAGTGGAAAAACAGGTTCTGAGAAGGTTCGCAAGTTGAACCAACTTTGAACCAGCACCAGTTCCGAACCAGTTCTTTTTTGGTGGAAAAGGGGTATCAGTGCTAATGGCCAGTTAGACCTGAATGGAAAGGAATTGGCTTGAAAAATGCAACGTTTTCCAGACTTTCCTAAGGCTACCATGGCTACCATGGAAGAAAATAAGATAAAGGAAATATTCCCCAACTTGTGGGTTTCTCTCCGAATCGCTACAACTGTTCCTGTTACAGTAGCTTCTGCAGAGAGGAGCTTCTCCAAATTGAAGCTCATTAAGAACTACCTCAGGTCCACAATGACACAAGACCGTCTCAATGACCTTGCGACGATGAGCATAAACAGAGAGGTGTCCAGGAAGCTATCCTATGGTGATATCATTGATCCTTGCAGCAAGGAAATGGAGGCGTGTCCAGTTTTAGAAACTGCCCTACATCTGCTGTAACAGCACACATCATCTTTTTTTATTTTGAGTGTCTTTTTTGTTCACCCACCTTATGCACCTGTTATTAAATATTTAATTGCACATCACATTAGTAAATATTGTGTTTTTATGTTGTCTTTATTTATTTATTTATTTTTATTTTATAGCTGCACACAATATTTTGACTCTCCTTTAAAAAAAATGTTTGCACAATTGATGTCGCTCGTGTATTTCTTATGTGCTCATATTAGTTATATTATTTCTATATTTTAGTCATTTAGTAGACTTACAGGAGCAATAAGGGTTAAGCCTTAAAGTCAACGACACGTCGACAGATTTCTCACCTAGTCGGCTTGGGGATTCAAACCAGAGACCTTTCCTTTACTGCCCCAACACTCTTAACCCCTAGGCTACCTGCCGCCTAATGCTACATCATGACATTTCCTCCTCTGACGTCATCGCGACTTCACCCTCCCTTGCTACCCCCTCCCCCACCACACCCACCACCCCCTTCATCCCTCCACCCCCCAGCCACCCTCCCAACAAGAAAGGACACCAGACACCCTACACTGACAGAGATCCCCTTTGTCGGGAATAAATGTTCCTTCTCTTTCTCTCCCTCTCTTTCTATCAGAATATGCCATCTCTCTTACTTGCCCCGTGTCCATTCCTTATCTCCCTCTCTATCAAGCCATATGCACTTTCTTTTGTCTCCATCCCCAACTCACTTGGACCTCACAGTCTCTCTGTGTCTCTCTCTCTCTCTCTCTCTCTCTGTCTCTCTCTGTCTCTGTCTCTGTCTCTCTCTCTGTCTCTCTCTCTCTCTCACACTCTATATTTCTGTCTTTCTCTCGCTGTATGTCTGTTTCTGCATCTCTCTATTTCTCTCTTTCTCTCTGTATGATGGAGAGATGAAGCTGTACACTCTAAAGTGCCCTTTACTAGCGTGACTAAGTGCTGCTCACAACGCAATGAATGGCCACACTGGGAGTGACCTTATCCTCCTCTTCTACGACATCTGCTGAGTTCAGCTCCTACAGTATCCCTAGAGCTGGGGAAATGGCCCTTGGTTTGTACTTAAAAGAGCTTGTGTGTGTGTGTGATCTCAAGTTAGGATTGTGCTCTATTTCTGTATCACTCAGTACACACAGTATGATTCGTAGATTCATTTTCGACGAGGGCACGCAGAGAAACGTGAGAGTGAGGAACAGATGTTTGCTTGACAATCTTCAGTTCATAAAACATACAGTAGTTCCGCCAGCCGTTTTGTTATTCTGGAAAAGCAAAAAAAAAAAAAAAAAAAACGTGTCTGTTTTTCAATTATATTTGATGTTGCTTTGCTAGAATACAGAGACAAAATCAAAAGGTCAATGTCATGGAGGAGGATTGTAGAGATTGTTGGTGTTGTTGGGTGAAGAGAAGTTTTCACAACAATGTTTGCTTGTGCTGCTAGTTAGCTAGTTGGGGGGCTCCAAAGTGGCTCCAGACAATGCAGGAGTGGCTTCGGGACAAGTTTCTGAATGTCCTTTAGTGGCCCAGCCAGAGCCCGGACTTGAACCCTGATCGAACTCTCTGGAGAGACCTGAAAATAGCTGTGCAGCGACACTCCCTCTCCAACCTGACAGAGCTTGAGAGGATCTGCAGAGAAGAATGGGAGAAACTCCCCAAATACAGGTGTGCCAAGCTTGTAGCATCATACCCAAGAAGACTTCAAGAAGGTGCTTCAACAAAGTACTGAGTAAAGGGTCTGAATACTTATGTATATGTGATGTGATACATTTTCATTAAAAACATAATTTATTCATACTATTTCATCCTTCCATAAGACATAGTCCCGACACATCTTAAATTGCCATCGTTCGTTCTATTGGTTCAGTTGCCAGAGACGTGACCCAGTCGTTCAGTCTTTTTATTCTGTATCTAAGGACTCGACCCAGTCGTTCAGTCTTTTTATTCTGTATCTTAGGACTCAACCCAGTCGTTCAGTCTTTTTATTCTGTATCTAAGGACTCGACCCGGTCGTTCAGTCTTTTTATTCTGTATCTAAGGACTCGACCCGGTCGTTCAGTCTTTTTATTCTGTATCTAAGGACTCGACCCAGTCGTTCAGTCTTTTTATTCTGTATCTAAGGACTCGACCCGGTCGTTCGTTCTAAAAGTTCCATTGCCACACTGGGTGGCAACATTCTTATCCCTTGCTTGCTAGCTAGGCAACTACGGCTTATTTACAGTCACGCCAAACAGTGCAGCCAGAATAACAACAAAGTAGCTCCATTTGCGTTTGTTTAAGCTGTTTTCTGGTGACATTTATTTGGATACATCCATAACAATGAGCTAATGAGGCGAGATTTCACCTGGTATAGAAAATGTGTTCTCTTGTCAGGACACTTGTTCAGAGGAGCTAGCCAACAACACAGCTAACACTATCACTACAAACTGAAGTCAATTTACATTTCTTTGTATATATCCATTGCATTGATGCCAGCTGATTCATGATTTCGACTGGCTGAGAAAAGCTGCCTGCCTGTCTGTCTCGTCCCGACTCGTTCATTACTGTGGGACAGCCGGAGATCGAATATGAATATTGAAACAAAGTTGCAAATGTCGGAGAGACAGGCAGCAAGGTTTATACAAATCTCTGCAGTTGAAAACTAAATGTTAGTCTAAAAGAAATGTGAGGTAATGTCTAGATGCATATAGTGGAGATCAAGTTTATGAATTGCTTGGCTGAGCTGATGAGACAGTGGATTGCGCAGGCAGATGGAACATTTCATATTATTCTATGCAAACAATTGCACACATTTGGCTCTATCATCAGAGTTATACTGCATGCTTTTCGTGATCAGTAAACTTCAATTGATCATGTAATTTCAGATACGTGAGAGTAGCCTCATGATATCTCTAAATATTAATACCATTAATTGGATATTTTGAGTAACATTCTACAGGTAGAAACTTTGTACAGTTAGCTAAACATAGTGGTAAGTAGACCTAATGCTTTTTCCTCCAACCAATGTAGGCCTATCCAGCGAAGTTATCCCCTTGTTAACCTTTGTTTTAAAGAGTGTTCTATCATGATTGCAGACATGATAGGATACATTGACTCTGGAGTAATGATGATTTTGGAATGAGATGTTCGACGAGCAGGTGTCCACATACCTCTGGTCATGTAGCGTATCTACATAGTGTAGCCAGTATCTGGCCAGGGTAACAGCTAAAGCACATTTATTGTTGTGATTTTCACCGAAAATGTACAACTACGGAATTAACGTCTGATGTTACATGGGAAGGACTGACTGAACTGAACCGAATCTGTTCGTCTCCATGTGATTCTCGCTAAGATACAAACGTCATCCATTTGGGAACCAGGCATGTCCTTATAGCAGGCCTGGGCAATTATTTTCCATGGAGGGCCATCGTGGGCCAGAATCATATTACAGGATTATACATCATGTGTATGACTGTGTTGACAGATATATCTACTGTAAATCACTATGACTGTGTTGACAGATATATCTACTGTAAATCACTATGACTGTGTTGACAGATATATCTACTGTAAATCACTATGACTGTGTTGACAGATATATCTACTGTAAATCACGTCCAGACATGCTACTTATTTTACCTTTTAACATGTACAGAAATAAACCACATCCATGTTCTCCTTTTGGTTGGTATTTTCATTATTAAACATGCAATGAACTACACTGAGGGAAAAGTACACTGTGCATTCAGCACCAACTACAGAACTCTGGTTAACGGGTATGCACAAAAACACAAGAAAGAGAGAGATCTCAACATTACATTTAAACTACTCAATCAGCGTGAGGAGTGAAGTCTCTGATGGGCGTTGACTAGAGCAGTGAAGTCAGGTATAGTTTCTGACGTCGCTATGCGCAGGATTGCTGAGAGGTGAGAGTCAGTAAGAGATGATCTGTGCCTTGACTTGTTATATTTCATCCTAATCTTTGGAAAGTTTTGTTCATCGAGAGATGCATAGAACCTCGTCAGTGACATTGTTTTGAATAGTTCTCTAATCACTGCATCAGACTGAAGATCGATAAGCTCAAGTTGCAGGTCAGTGGGAGCGTTATCCACATTGATGGTGAAAGGAGAGGAAACCAACGGCATGTCATTTTCCAACACTTTGAAATCCTCAAAACTATGAGAAAACATTGATTCTTCTCCCGCTGGTCATCTGATAGGGAACAGACTAGTAGTGACGGAAGGTGGGTGAGATTGTTGGCTTCTACTTGGCGGGTCAGGAGGAGTATTTTCCCTTTGACAAGGCTGTACATCTGATGTGCAAAAAGGCCCTTCCCTTGTAGTTTGGAATTCAGTTAATTCATGAGGGCCATGATGTCCATGGTGAAGGCAAAATCAGCCAACCATTCTTTATCTTGAAGTTGAGGGAAATCCATATATTTTCCTTTCATTTGCAAAAACTCAGCAGTCTCTGACTTCAGGTCCCACACCCTTTTCAGCACCAAACTCAGCCATCTCACGTTTGTGTGGTAGGGGAGATCTGCATGACCCAACAGTGAGACAAACTGCCTGTGGTTTAAAGATTTTGCTCTTAAGAAGATTACCACTTTAGTGACTGTATCCACAACATGGCTCATTTTCAGAACACATTAACAGAGCAACTCCTGATGAACAATTTAATGAACCTTTATTTAACTAGGCAGGTCAATTAAGAACAAATTCTTATTTACATAATAATTTTCTGATCTGGGTTCACATCAGCTACTTGATCTTGCATCTTTTTCAAAAGGCCAACATTTTTTCCTGTCATGTTTGGGCACCCATCAGTGGTCACACTGGATAACTTTTCAAAACTCAGTCCCAGCTTTGCCACACACTTATTAACCTCCTCCAATAAATCTTTCCCTGTGGTTGTGCTCTTCATTGACTGCACTGAAGTAAGCTCCTCTGTCATTTCCAAGTCTGGGGTTATGCCTCGTAAGAATATCAACAACTGTGCCGTGTCACGTGCATCACTGCTCTCATCCAGGGTCGAGGAGAAATATGTGAAATCCTTTACCTGGTCTTTCAACTGTTGTTCCATATTCTCTGCGATGTCCTCAACACGCCGTGTCATTGTTCGTTTTGACAGGGAGACATTTTCAAACAGCTCTTTCTTGTCGAGGCAAAGTATTGCTGCAGTCAATTAAACATTCTTTAATGAATTCCGTCGTTTGCTGAATGCAGTTTTGTGAAAAGTCCTTGCTGCTTTTGCAACTGAGAAAGCAATTCTTTCGATGTACTTGCCGGGACAAGTTGTAGTCTTTCAAGACAGCGATGCTCTCTTTGCACACAGCTTTCCCTGATACCTAAATAAAGAAATATTTCGATGCCCGCTCTTGCTGGAACACCCTACACTCATTGTCTACTTTCCTTCTCTTTGAAATCTTTGCGCAATTTCTAGCTAGCTACTATTTGTAACTGTGATGTTTGTGTCAGCCTGTCATTCACTGTCGGGCCGTACTGAATCAGGTCGCGGGCCGCATACGGCCCCCGGGCCGGCCTTTGCCCAGGCCTGCGTTATAGTCTCTCCCTGTACAGTGAAAGAAGAAGGCTGGCTGGCCCAGGCCTGCCCAGCGTTATCCAATGAGGTTGCAAGGCGGGTCCAACGGCTCAGTGAAACAGTACAGAGAGAGCAATGACGTACTGCACATATCTGCACATGTTACCCGTTTTGGCTTTTGAGCACTACTTCCTGGCTCTTAAAAGTATGCAAATCTTCTGGAAAGAAATACCAATCAAGAAATCATCCATTTTTATTTTTAATTGAATTGGAAGATTTCCGGAAGATAAATCCTTCACTTTGAAAACATGAGGTAGGTTTGTCCAGATCGGTAGAAAACATATCCAGTTTTAATCCCTTTTAAGATCAACATTTTAAGGCATCAAAATGTAAAGACTGAAAGGGGTGTATAGACTTTCACTAGGCTCATAAATGTGCGTGTGTGTCTGTGTACATTTCTGTAGCTGGCCACACCTGACCATTCTGCATTCCAACCTCTTGAAAACTGTAGTCAACAGTGTTCCTAGTCTTTTACAGACTCCACAGTGTAGGGTTATGGTTTCGGGGCTGGAGAAAAAAGGGGTTTCTGACACGAGCCTGTCATTACGCTTGAGCGGTGCCAAAACTGTAACATTGCCCGCCACAAGCCCAGTCCTGTCCTAGAATCCAGTTAAGTAACTTAACAGTAGCTTAAAAGGTATTTCTGAAATTGTGATATTTATTCAATGCTCAGACAAAAATATACTTCCACATGTAATGATGTAATTTCTGCCAATACAAATAGAAGATGGCGGACTTCATAACAAACCATTGTTTCTTTCTCTCTCTCTCTCTCTCTCTCTCTCTCTCTCTCTCTCTCCCTCTCTCTCCCTCTCTCTCTCTCTCTGTCTGTCTGTCTGTCTCTCTCTCTCTCTCTCTCTCTCTCTCTCTCTCTCTCTCTGTCTCTCTCTCTCTCTCTCTCTCTCTCTCTCTCTCTGTCTCTCTCTCTCTCTCTCTCTGTCTGTCTGTCTCTCTCTCTCTCTCTCTCTCTCTCTCTCTCTCTCTCTCTCTCTCTCTCTCTCTCCTCACCTGATCTTTCTCTCTCTCCTCACCTGATCTTTCTCTGGGTGTCTCTCTCTCTCTCTGTCTCTCTCTCTCTCTCCTCACCTGATCTTTCTCTGGGTGTCTCCTCTCTCTCTCTCTCTCTCTCTCTCTCTCTCTCTCTCTCTCTCTCTCTCTCTCTCTCTCTCTCTCTCTCTCTCTCTCTCCCTCTCTCTCTGTCTCTCTTTCTCTCCTCACCTGATCTTTCTCTGGGTGTCTCTCTCTCTCTGTCTCTCTCTCTCTCCTCACCTGATCTTTCTCTGGGTGTCTCTCTCTCTCTCTCTCTCTCCTCACCTGATCTTTCTCTGGGTGTCTCCTCTCTCTCTCTCTCTCTCTCTCTCTCTCTCTCTCTCTCTCTCTCTCTCTCTCTCTGTCTATCTCTCTCTCTCCCTCTCTCTCTGTCTCTCTTTCTCTCCTCACCTGATCTTTCTCTGGGTGTCTCTCTCTCTCTGTCTCTCTCTCTCTCCTCACCTGATCTTTCTCTGGGTGTCTCTCTGTCTCTGTCTCTGTCTCTCTCTCTCTCTCTGTCTCTGTCTCTCTCTCTCTCTCATTTATCTGTGCACATTACCCTGTGTTTATTCATGTGCGATGGACTTGTGTTGCGTGTGTGTGTGCGTGCACGCGTACATATTTGTCTGTGTGTGTGTGTGTGTGTGTGTGTGTGTGTGTGTGTGTGTGTGTGTGTGTGATAGGCACTGCTAGAGGTCACCCGCCGAAACCTGAGAGTGCAGAGGAGTAACTCCATCGCTTTTATCGACCGGGACTCTTCTCAGCATCTGTTCCTCTCCTCTCTTCCGTCTCTCCTCTTTTAGCCTCTCTCCTTCGCTCTGCTACCCCCCTCTTCCTCTCTCTTCGCTGTCACTCCCTCCTCTACCTCCTTTTTCTCTTGTTTTCATCTTCTCCTCTCAGCGAAATTATACAATTGAGGAATAAGGTATAACAAGTCAGGAAGTGCTATTAAAGAAAGGTATTGGTGTACATCGTTCATTAAACGTGTTCCTTAATAGCCTTTATTGTTGGAGGAAAACAGAAGAAAAACTAAGAGCCGGAGAAGATTTCAGAGGATCTAGGACCAATATTCATTTCTGATAAATGACTACAAATAAAGACAAGAGTTCATAGAACCTGAATGTATAGCTTTGACAGAGGATGTTCACTCCCTGTTGGGACAAAACTGCACTGAACCAAAATATAAAAGCAACATGTAAAGTGTTGGTCCCATGTTTCATGAGCTGAAATAAAAGAACCCAGAAGTGTTCCATACGTACGAAAAGCTTATTTAATTTGTTTACCTTCTCGTTAGATAATCCATCCACCTGACAGCTGCGGCACATCAAGAAGCTGATTAAGCAGCATGATCATTACACAGGTGCACCTTGTGCTGGGAAACAATAAAAGCCCACTCTAAAATGTGCAGTTTTGTCACACAACACAATACCACAAATGTTTCAAGTTTTGAGGGAGTGTGTAGTTGGCATGCTGACTGCAGGAATGTCCACCAGAGCTGTTGCCTGATAATTTAATGTTAATTTCTCTACCGTAAGCCGCCTCCAGCGCCATTTTTTAAGAATTTGGCTCTACGTCCAACCGGCCTCACAAACGCAGACCATGTGTATGGCGTTGTGTGGTCGAGCAGTTTGCTGATGTCAACGTTGTGAACAGAGTGCCCCATGGTGGCAGTGGGGTTATGGTATAGACAGGCATAAGCTACGGACAATGAACACAAATGCATTTTATCGGTGGCAGTTTGAATGCACAGAGATACCGTGACGAGATCCTGAGGCCCATTGTCATGCCATTCATCCTCCGCCATCACCTCATGTTTCAGCATGATAATGCACGGCCCCATGTTGTTAGGATCTGTACACAATTCCTGGAAGCTGAAATGGTCCCAATTTTTCCATGGCCTGCATACTCACCAGACATGTCAACCATTGAGCATGTTTGGGATGCTCTGGATTGACGTGTACGACAGCGTGCTCCAGTTCCCGCCAATATCCAGCAACTTCGCTCAGCCATTGAAGAGGAGGACAACATTCCACAGGCCACAATCAACAGCCTGATCAAATCTATGCGAAGGAGATGGCCATGCTACAAGCAAGCCTGCGTACAAGCTTCCAACACATCATCCATCTATCACAGGGATTAAAATGTGTCTAACAACTGGAAAATTGGCCATGAATGGAAGCGGCACAAGCCCCGCCACAAGTGTTGTGGTCATCCCTGGACCGGCACACAACGCCATAATTAAAAAAGGAGCTCCATTAATTATTTTTGGAATGTTGAAGGGCTGAATTCCACAACATTCAAGAAAATGGCCACACTGTCCATTCGTTATTTGTTATAAGTCCTTAACACAAGGAGACAATTCTTTGTATCTACATGGGGGGAATTTGGAGACATCATACTTTAAACTTCCTTCATCGGCACAAGGCTTGTATTGTGTTGAACAGAGAGCAATGGGGTTAAGGAGAGAAGGTCAACTGTGTCCACATAGCCCAAGTCAATAGAACTGATGCAAGGCCATAGAAGCCAAAAGTGGAGTCAAAGAGGGTAGCCCACACTATGGCCTTACAATGGCACACTTTACAAAGACAGACGGATGGACGGACAGACAGATGTAGGGGCAGACAGACAACATAGTCTCAAGTTATGAGGCCTGTGTGAGGGTCTCACCAGTTGCCTCAGCTAATTATGTGATCATTTTATGGAACAGGAAATCTGGAATGTTGATGAAATCTCTCTTGTTCTTTCTCTTTCTCTCTCTCTCTCTCTCTCTCTCTCTCTCTCTCTCTCTCTCTCTCTCTCTCTCTCTCTCTCTCTCTCTCTCTCATTCTCTTTCGAATAAATCTGGCTATTCGCAAAGTAACATGTTGTTCAAAACACATAGGCTAGCCTACAGATGTACGATCTTAATCTGAGACAATTTGCTACAGCAGGAACATAATCCTGCAGCAACAGGGAATTGTAATTATTATTATTATTTTTAGGGATTGATACATTTGTTGTTATGGCGAATCAAGTCTGAAATGTTTTAATCAAAATTACAAACTTTAGAAGCCTTTTTAAACCTTGAAAACAATTTTGAGCAATAATATAGTATTTAAGATCCTACATAGTGCATCATATCCAAATATAGCCACAGCATAAAATAAATGAAATGTGAGCGTTTTGGCTACGCAAACTTTGTGTTGATGCTGAAGAAGATAAATAAATAAACATATACCCCAGTATGAGCTGAGAGGGGAGCTGCGCAGCACAGTGGAGAAAGTGAGGAAGACTGTGTGTAGCACAATGCTGTTTGCAACGGCATGGTAGGAGAACCTGTCGCTCGCAGACATTTCTGCTAGAATTTCATTCAGTGCTTGCGTCGGCTTGAGGTGAGATTGCATCATTCTGGGATGTTTGGCTGCTAAAGCCCCCTCTGTGCTTGCATATTTGCATTCTGCCTCAGTGGCATTACTTTTTACTTTTTTTTAATGAATTCTTTTTTTTGGGCCAATTTTGTTACCGTAGGCCTGCATTTCAAGGTTGTGTGTACAGTTTCAGCATAAACAATACAGTAAATACAATAGCACACACTGAGCCATCATTATTGAACATGCAGAGAGCAGAGCAAAGAAGGCTGTAGAAAAGCCAGAATTAGACATTTAACAGTTCAATTTCACACCATGCTGTTCATATACATTTTTTATCTTTATTTTACTAGGCAAGTCAGTTAAGAACAAATTCTTATTTACAATGACGGCCTAGGAACAGTGGGTTAACTGCCTTGTTCAGGGGCAGAACGACAGAGTTTTACCTTTAGCTCTGGGAGTCGATCCAGCAACCTTTCGGTTACTGGCCCAACACTCTAACCACTGGGCTACCTGCCGCCCAAATAGTTGATTAAACATAATTGACCAGTTTCTCACGGTTATTTATCCTGGAAAACGGGAGTGGGTTTGGGCAGGAAATCTCGGTAAATCTCGGTAACTTGTTTTCCACTATAAAACCCTACTTGGTATATGGTGCTGGTTAGCTGATCACTCCTTTTCTCGATTTGTTGAGGGCAGTCTGTCAATCGTTAATGTCAACCAAACACAGGAAGGAAACAGCCTTAGCCCACCCCCCTACTCCCCCACCTACCCACTCAATAACAGAATGCACTTGGCCCGATGTTTCCCCCATCCCCTCTCCTCTGATCCCTACCCACCTGACCTTGTGTCCAGTGCTCTGTCATGTCTAATAAGTCAGCCCAGGAACTTCAACCTCAACGTGTGCGCGTGTGTGGGTGTGTGTATCAGTAGTGTGTAGTAGTGGTAAAACACTCCCTATAATTTGTTCAAGGTAAGTAAAGTACTGTATCACTCCCTATACTTTGTTCACTGTATGTAAAGGCGGTATCACTCCCTATACTTTGTTCACGGTAAGTTAAGTACTGTATCACTCCCTATACTTTGTTCACGGTAAGTAAAGGTGGGTATGTGCATTTAGCCTCCACTACACCAGTGTTTCTAAACCTATATGTGTGCATGTGTTTGTCGTCAGCCTCTCCGCTATCCATGGCCCTGAGGCCCTACATCCAGGGGCCCCAGCATTGGGTTAGGGGCCAGCCCAGAACATGTGCAGCGTGTCTGGGGTAGAATGCTAAGGAGGGAGGGAGGTCATGGATAGTGTCCTCCTGTTCCCCATTATCCTTGAGGTACTCAGCCGGTGCTTCAAAGTGATAAGAACGGGACATAAGGAGCTTTAGGACCTGCATAACCAGTCATGGTCCAAGAGAAAGCTGTCTCAATACAGCTAGCTCACCAACCTGTTTTAGCTATTGCCTAGAACACACATACACATTCGCACATGTACAGTATGTGAGCACACGTGCTACATGACCATGTGCATACACACACACACACACACACACACACAGTGTGTGCATGTAACAATAACCCCCAGGGCTCAACAGACAAACACATCTGTCACCCCGTAAACCAATGCTGTTATTAGCCATATTTCACAGCAATGCCATGGCCCCATCCTTCTTTGCACACATTCTTAGAAAAAGGGTTCCAAAAGGGTTCTTCGGCTGTCCCAGAGGAGAAGCCTATTTTGGGTTCCATGTAGAACCCTCTGTGTAAAGGGTTCTACATGGAACTCAAAAAGGTTCTTCCTGGAACCAAAAAGGTTCTTCCTGGAACCAAAAAGGGTTCTTCAAAGGGTTCTCCTATGGGGACAGTCAAAGAACCCTTTTAGGTTCTAGATAGCACCTTTTTTTCTAAGAGTGCAGGGTGTACGATACCACTAGACACTGGTCAGTTTGACATTTTCCCCAATAATGGTTAAGGTTAAGATTGGGGGAGGAGAATCTGATCCTAGATCTGTAGCTAGGGGAAACTTCACCCCGGGGCATTGTACAGCACCAGCATTCCATTTAGGATTAATCACATACACTCCACAGTAACATCACTTTGTCGAAGTTGATTTACGATCACACCGAAGATGTCACTCTGACTGAGGCTTGGTTATGGTTCACTGGACTGTTTTCATTCATCAACTTCAACGTTGGCGCAATTTGAACCCAGCAGGGATTTTTTGGATTAACCCTTTGTTGTTTTCTCCATATCTGTCATGTCCCCTGGGGGGTTCTGAACCACTCTAACCTCCCAAACAGACCCATGTCACATGATATGATAGCCTCCCATGGCTTACGAATTTTGACCCTACATGGTGGCCTCACTGACATAGATCAGAGTCAAAGGCATATTGCACTTTACTTTAGATAAGGATCATCATTTTACTGGTCGTCAACTCCACTTACAAGGGACTAGCCTCACAGAGGGTCCGTCTCAATTGGTAACTCAGTCCCTACATCGTACACTACTTTACATCTCTCAGATATAGGACAGACACTTCAGAACAAACTTCTTGTTATTCAATGCGTTTGTATGGCCTAAAAAACATTTTATATATATATTTTTGATACTTTAAGGGGTCTTTCAAAAACTTTGGGGATGGATGGGAGACAGTGGAACTGATGGGCAACCTCGGTTGCTGGGTGGGATGGGAAGAGGTGGGAGGCATGCTTTCCTCCATCCCTCCTCAAAGAAAGCATGCCTCCCCACCTCTACAGAAATTCAGCTTTGGCAATATGTTCCTTTTGACAATTGATATCCTGCCGGTTAAAGCAACTAGGATATTATCCCATCTACTGAGGTTGGATTTAATTGATTTGAGCGTTCTGCTAAAGCAATGGTTTTATCTAGGGAAGGAAATATATCTCCTCCCAAATATTTAAAATGGGAAACGATTGGGATCGCATAAGTAAAGATGGAGTCCTCCATCAGGGTCTTGAGCGGGCAGTAGAGCTTTAGATTTAGCTATGATCTTCAATGCGTTTGGGAGCAATTGAGATACAATATCATCTGCATATAATGAGTTGAAGTGATCAGTAGATTTTAGGGAAATGTATGCTATTTCCTTCGATTGACAAATTGCCTGGGCCAGGGGTTCCATGGATATACGAATAGCAAAGGCGAAGTTGGATCACCTTGTCTGCTACTTCTAATCATTCTCAATGGAGAAGAGCAGATATTGCCTGTTATAAATATGGATGAGGGATTGGCATATAGTATTTTAATCATATTAATGAAAATTGAGCCAATTCCCATATGTTCCAAGACAGACCATAGAAATTACCATTCTAGTCTAGCAAAAGCTTTTTTCTGTATCAAGAGATAATACAGCCAAGAAGATGTTGTTTCTGATGAAGCATCTAAGATATGTAAAAGTTGACGGTGGTTATCCGAGAGAAGAGGAGTTCTTAATTATTTTGTATACCTCTGATAAGTCTTGTATAAGTCTGGCTTGGTGTAGATTTACAATCAGAGGTATACAGTTATTTGGGTTCTGATAGTAATTCCCCTGTTTCAGATTCAATAGTTGCTATATCAGCTAATTGATCATTACTGCGTAGCTTGTTGGCGAGTAAACGACTGGGACGATTACCATGGAAGTAATGGTTGAATATTACTCGATGGATGGCAAATTAATTTCTGTCTTGACTTTGGGAAAAGTAATAGCTATCTGGTCTGAAAAGAGTGTTTGTAGAAAACGCTCTAACACAGTTAACATCTAAATCTGATATATTCTATAATAGTGATTTATTTGGTGGCATCCCATAGAATCCAGGGGTCTGACTGAATTTGTATTGATCACTCTAAATTAATTTAGTTCCATTTCAAATTGATCACAGAAATCTGTCTTGTGGATCTTTTAGGAGAGTCAGAAATTTGAAGTTGGCAGTAGTAAGCATGGTGGTCAGACAAGATCATACAGGTATGTTGAATTAAAAACATATATATACAGTGGGGAGAACAAGTATTTGATACACTGCCGATTTAGCAGTTTTTCCCACTTACAAAGCATGTAGAAGTCTGTAATTTTTATCATAGGTACACTTCAACTGTGAGTGACAGAATCTAAAACAAAAATCCAGAAAATCACATTGTATGATTTTTAAGTAATTAATATTTGGTACAGAAACCTTTGTTTGCAATTACAGAGATCATACATTTCCTGTAGTTCTTGACCAGGTTTGCACACACTGCAGCAGGGATTTCGGCCCACTCATCCATACAGACCTTCTCCAGATCCTTCAGGTTTCGGGGCTGTCGCTGGGCAATACGGACTTTCAGCTCCCTCCAAAGATTTTCTATTGGGTTCAGGTCTGGAGACTGGCTAGGCCACTACAGGACCTTGAGATGCTTCTTACGGAGCCACTCCTTAGTTGCCCTGGCTGTATGTTTCGGGTCGTTGTCATGCTGGAAGACCCCGCCACGACCCATCTTCAATGCTCTTACTGAGGGAAGGAGGTTGTTGGCCAAGATCTCGCGATACATGGCCCCATCCATCCTCCCCTCAATACGGTGCAGTCGTCCTGTCCCCTTTGCAGAAAAGCATCCCCAAAGAATTATGTTTCCACCTCCATGCTTCACGGTTGGGATGGTGTTCTTGGGGTTGTACTCATCCTTCTTCTTCCTCCAAACACGGCGAGTGGAGTTTAGACCAAAAAGCTCTATTTTTGTCTCATCAGACCACATGACCTTTTCCCATTCCTCCTCTGGATCATCCAGATGGTCATTGGCAAACTTCAGACGGGCCTGGACATGCGCTGGCTTGAGCAGGGGGACCTTGCGTGCGCTGCAGGATTTTAATCCATGACGGCGTAGTGTGTTACTAATGGTTTTCTTTGAGACTGTGGTCCCAGCTCTCTTCAGGTCATTGACCAGGTCCTGCCGTGTAGCTCTGGGCTGATCCCTCACCTTCCTCATGATCATTGATGCCCCATGAGGTGAGATCTTGCATGGTGCCCCAGACCAAGGGAGATTGACCGTCATCTTGAACTTCTTCCATTTTCTAATAATTGCGCCAACAGTTGTTGCCTTCTCACCAAGCTGCTTGCCTATTGTCCTGTAGCCCATCCCAGCCTTGTGCAGGTCTACAATTTTATCCCTGATGTCCTTACACAGCTCTCTGGTCTTGGCCATTGTGGAGAGGTTGGAGTCTGTTTGATTGAGTGTGTGGACAGGTGTCTTTTATACAGGTAACGAGTTCAAACAGGTGCAGTTAATACAGGTAATGAGTGGAGAACAGGAGGGCTTCTTAAAGAAAAACTAACAGGTCTGTGAGAGCCGGAATTCTTACTGGTTGGTAGGTGATCAAATACTTATGTCATGCAATAAAATTTTTGTTTTAGATTCCGTCTCTCACAGTTGAAGTGTACCTATGATAAAAATTACAGACCTCTACATGCTTTGTAAGTAGGAAAACCTGCAAAATCGGCAGTGTATCAAATACTTGTTCTCCCCACTGTATATTAAAGCTCTTATGTCGAATTTCTATTTTCTTAATTAAAGTAAATAGAGGAGTGGATGAAATAGTATGAAATGGATTCGTAAGAATGATTTATGCCTGTTTGAATAACTGTCCTCTTTTGCTTCAGGATTATGTGCTCGCCAGGCATCAATGAGGTTGTAATCAGAGAGTATATGCTGGAGAGCCTTGGTTGCGTGTAGATTGTGTCTGGTCTTATTATGTCCAAAATGGCATTCATGTCTGTCCAAATAACTATATGGAATTCAGTTAATTCTAACAATATGGTGTTCAGAGAATAAAAAAACATAGAATCCATTTTCTTTCCATTATGGATACATTTAAAGAAAGTGATTCTGCCTTCCTGGTCTTCGTCTTGACCCAAGATGTTAATTTTGAGTTTCTTGTGTATCATTATGATTACACCTTTAGTTATGTTTGGGGCTGAGGAAAAACCACCCAGTTTGTCCAAAAGGTTTTCTATTCTATGTGAGTCCTTTTGGAGCAGGTGTGTTTCTTGGAGCGTTGCTATATCAACATGGTTTCTTGCTAGGATATCAAGGCAGCTGGAACGTTTAATAGGACAGTTTAGGTCTTTCAAATTACAAGATAGAATAGCTAGCGTTGCCATTGTTAAAAAAAAAAATATATATATATAATTATTATAACCCACCCATTGGGCCCTGGTCAAAAGAAGTGCACTATTACAGTATAGGGAATAGGATGCCATTCGTGACACACTCAGAGTCTGTTCTACATTATAATTCTCGTGTTCTAAGGAGAGGAGTGGTGAGAGCATTCCTTCTCAAATCTCTGAGAACACTAACAGTAATCCCTTTGGTAGTGAGGGAGAAATTGGATTTTCACAGCAGCTATTGGCGGAACTAAAGTAAACACAACCATTTCTCAACCATCTCATATCTTTTTTCCAACTCCCTTCACTTACATGAGCTGCTAGAATGCCGAATCATCCCAACGGCCGATAAAAATATACTCTGCAAGACATACAAATAATGAATTGGATACAGTGTAAATGTCAATGGAAGGACACAATGGATTTTCTGATGCCTTCCATTGTAAAATGCTCTAGTCTCTCTCACATCTAGAGTTACAACAAGAAGCAGTCCCCCCTTCCTACCTCTCTCTCTCTCTCTCTCTCTCTCTCTCTCTCTGGCTCTCTCTCTTTTTCACTCTCTCTTTTTCTCTGTCTCTCTCTCTTTCTCTCACTCTATGTCTCTCTCTCTCTCTCTCTCTCCACCCTGCTAACTAGGTTCTGGCAGCATATAGCCTTAAGGCTGCATCAACTCACTCCACAGCCCTAATGGATAAGGACATCTGGCAGGGATACAGATTGAGAAGTAATGATGAATAATGTGCTCCTTAAAACGATTAGATCAGATAGTAAGAGTACATGACTGGGTTAGAGTAAAGAGTAATATATGGTGTTGAGGACGAAACACGAAACAGGGGTCTGTGAAACATCATGCCTGGAATATCAGCCGGCCCCGGCTCCGTGGACTCCGAGCCAGACCAAGGCCCTGCAGTGGACATGTGGTTCCAGGGGTGTGGGGGGGGGGGGTGGTTTTATTTAGCCCTCAGTAGCCATCACTCACTAGGTAGTGTTTTATTTAGCCCTCAGTAGATGGCTACTGAGGGCTAAATAAAACACTACCTAGTGAGTGATGGCTACTGAGGGCTAAATAAAACACTACCTAGTGAGTGATGGCTACTGAGGGCTAAATAAAACACTACCTAGTGAGTGAGGGCTACTGAGGGCTAAATAAAACACTACCTAGTAGTGTTTTATTTAGCCCTCAGTAGCCATCACTCACTAGGTAGTATTTTATTTAGCCCTCAGTAGCCATCACTCACTAGGTAGTGTTTTATTTAGCCCTCAGTAGCCATCACTCACTAGGTAGTGTTTTATTTAGCCCTCAGTAGCCATCACTCACTAGGTAGTGTTTTATTTAGCCCTCAGTAGCCATCACTCACTAGGTAGTGTTTTATTTAGCCCTCAGTAGCCATCACTCACTAGGTAGTGTTTTATTTAGCCCTCAGTAGCCATCACTCACTAGGTAGTATTTTATTTAGCCCTCAGTAGCCATCACTCACTAGGTAGTGTTTTATTTAGCCCTCAGTAGCCATCACTCACTAGGTAGTATTTTATTTAGCCCTCAGTAGCCATCACTCACTAGGTAGTGTTTTATTTAGCCCTCAGTAGCCATCACTCACTAGGTAGTATTTTATTTAGCCCTCAGTAGCCATCACTCACTAGGTAGTGTTTTATTTAGCCCTCAGTAGCCATCACTCACTAGGTAGTGTTTTATTTAGCCCTCAGTAGCCATCACTCACTAGGTAGTGTTTTATTTAGCCCTCAGTAGCCATCACTCACTAGGTAGTGTTTTATTTAGCCCTCAGTAGCCATCACTCACTAGGTAGTATTTTATTTAGCCCTCAGTAGCCATCACTCACTAGGTAGTGTTTTATTTAGCCCTCAGTAGCCATCACTCACTAGGTAGTATTTTATTTAGCCCTCAGTAGCCATCACTCACTAGGTAGTGTTTTATTTAGCCCTCAGTAGCCATCACTCACTAGGTAGTATTTTATTTAGCCCTCAGTAGCCATCACTCACTAGGTAGTGTTTTATTTAGCCCTCAGTAGCCATCACTCACTAGGTAGTGTTTTATTTAGCCCTCAGTAGCCATCACTCACTAGGTAGTGTTTTATTTAGCCCTCAGTAGCCATCACTCACTAGGTAGTGTTTTATTTAGCCCTCAGTAGCCATCACTCACTAGGTAGTATTTTATTTAGCCCTCAGTAGCCATCACTCACTAGGTAGTGTTTTATTTAGCCCTCAGTAGCCATCACTCACTAGGTAGTGTTTTATTTAGCCCTCAGTAGCCATCACTCACTAGGTAGTGTTTTATTTAGCCCTCAGTAGCCATCACTCACTAGGTAGTGTTTTATTTAGCCCTCAATAGCCATCACTCACTAGGTAGTGTTTTATTTAGCCCTCAGTAGCCATCACTCACTAGGTAGTGTTTTATTTAGCCCTCAGTAGCCATCACTCACTAGGTAGTATTTTATTTAGCCCTCAGTAGCCATCACTCACTAGGTAGTATTTTATTTAGCCCTCAGTAGCCATCACTCACTAGGTAGTATTTTATTTAGCCCTCAGTAGCCATCACTCACTAGGTAGTATTTTATTTAGCCCTCAGCAGCCATCACTCACTAGGTAGTATTTTATTTAGCCCTCAGCAGCCATCACTCACTAGGTAGTATTTTATTTAGCACTCAGCAGCCATCACTCACTAGGTAGTATTTTATTTAGCCCTCAGTAGCCATCACTCACTAGGTAGTGTTTTATTTAGCCCTCAGTAGCCATCACTCACTAGGTAGTGTTTTATTTAGCCCTCAGTAGCCATCACTCACTAGGTAGTATTGTTTTCATTCACGTTATGTATGCTTCTCATGTTTTGTTCTTCTCTATTTAACATTATTAAACTCACCTTCTGCACCTGCTTCCTCCGGGGTTTCTATAACAGTATTCAACCGTACATGCTGATATAGCTTTCTCTCTCGCAAACTCAAGCATAACTATATATTTCAAAGGAAGACAATACCATTTTTTTTTTGCAGATTTGGGCACTGATAAGCGGCTAAATTTGAACGGAGTGGCTGTACAGTAACATGCTATAAATTACGTCAGAGCTCAGGCTCTGCGCTTCACAGCGCTGTATGGGTCTTGACTGACAGCTGTTCTGAACTTAACCGCACCGCACACTACAAGAGGTTTTGCAAATGTTTTGCTGTCTGAGGGAAATGCTGTAAATTAATTAAATTAAGAGACTCTGTGTATTTTGAAAGATGAGACAATGAGGATTATAATAAATACAGCGTTGATGTCCTACAAGCGAGACAAACACCCGTGAGTCCAAACGAGCGCTTCACATTTCCATGTTATAAAACGCATGTCATATGTCATGTCAACGTTTATGATCACTGTGTTTGATGTATAATTACGAGATGACATGGGGTCATGCCCTGTTTTTTTTCTGAACAGAATGAGCCTACGTTTGTCTGTTGTGAAGAAAATGTTATCTGTTTCTCTGAATTGCCCTGTGAAATTTTGTAACTTAGCTAGTCATGTTGGCAACAGAACACGCTTTCAAATGATGCCCTCCTGACCCAGATTTTGATTTATAATGGGCCGTTTTTGGATAAACAACAAAAGTAGTTGTGTGATGGTGGGGATGCAGGGCTAGTTCCTCAACGGCACAGCTAGGAGAGCTCAAAAAAGCTCCTTATAGTTGAACATTCTTCTTTGTGTCATAAAAGTGCAATGGAATTACTTAGGAGGTGCGCGGACTGATGTGTGGCCAGGAATATTCTTATCATGTTACTGAATGTATTTTAAGATGTTGTTATCAACAGATTTGGCGAAAAGTACAGTCAATATAAGTCTTCTCTCAGGTGAACTGTTGTGTCCTCACCTTCTAGCTCCTGAGTGACGCAGTGGTCTAGAGGTGTCCCTACAGTCCCTGGTTCGAATCCAGGCTGTGTCACATCCAGCCGTTATTGGGAGTCCCATAGGGTGGCGCATAATTGGCCCAGCATCGCCTGGGTAGGCCGTCATTGTAAATAAGAATTTGTTCTTAACTGATTTGCCTGGTTAAATACAAAAAAATTGTCTAATAATTTTCCTAAATGTTCCCTTTCAATTGCTATCATGCTTATGCATATGCTTTTCGTATTTCTTCTGTAAAACACATTTTAATCCATATAGGCCAATTCCCACGAGTGTAAAGGGTTCACTCGTCTTCTGTAGGTCCCTCAAATAGCCCAGCATGCCTCTTGGGCCATCCAAGAGCCTGTCGCACCAAAAGGGATTATGGGAGAACACAAAAGACTCCTTTTAGCCCTGGTCTCCTTTCGTCTGCTACTGAAATAACGCCATCACATCCAACAGCCACCCCAAAGGCCTGTCCATGACTGTTCAATAGACCTTTATAATAAGCTCACATAAAGCATTGATTTGATCCAGGGAGGAAGCATAAAGACATTGAAATCTGCTGTGATGCTGATCATGGGAAATTCCAGGTTTGGAGGACTGCGATGGCCACGGGCGAAATGGTATAAAAGTAATTCAGAGCCACTGGTGATCATGACCTTTCAGGAGACACAGAGAGTAGTATTTGTGGTCTTTGTATGGGATGAGTCTATGTGGACATTGAGACAACTATGGAGTGGCATTTACATCTCTAGCCCAACAATGTCCATACTGTGGTGAGGGAGATGGAGATATTATCTGATAGAGTCATACAGGGCTGATGTAGAGCAGGGTTAGGGTCGGCGCTGCGGTGGTGGTTCTTTATACAATATGTATCATTGATTGACAGCACAGTACAATGGCTCCAACTCATGTCCTCAAGTATGTGCTGGATGTGAACCGATGTACAGTCTGTGTGTGCGTGTGTCCGTGCCAACTCTGACATAGAGTTACAGTAGCATTAGCTCTCCGTCTCGCCTACCTTGACATTGCAAGCTACTAGACGTGTGAGCTAGCCATACGTTCTCCCTTTTTCATCATATGTCTTTTATTCTATTTACTATCTAGAAGTGCTTTATTTATTTCGCCCACACGTGTGGTTTGTTTTACAGTCATCACTATTTGAATAGGCCTAAACTATTCATTCATCAATTACATATTTAGCTTGAACATGATAACCCTTTTTTTTCCGTGTTTGTCTGGTTGAATGAATGAGGGAATGAGGGAGTCAAGTAGTTGCCCGAAATGGAACCAGGGGCCATTGCGTTAACAAATCTGCCACCTGCATAAAGGTAGCTCTTCAGTCAGTGCTGGGCATTCGACACTGGAGCAAACCAGCCACGCAGCAGATGACAAGGCTCACTCAAATCATCAACACTACCTGGGGAGAGGGGAGCTGCTACTGAAGCGAATGAGACCCTGCGTGGGAAGAGCCGAATGATCAAACGGCGTCAACCGCAGCTCTTGTGTGACTAATGTACCAAGATGAGACGACCGAGACAACCGCGGCCGTCACAGAGGGCTGCTAAGAACTTTTGTGTGCATGTGGTTGGAACCCAGCCGGTGCGCCATGGACACGACCACAGCAACGACTGCTCTGGTAGAGGGCTGGCATCCAATCTAAGACTAACTCTGGCGTGAATGTGGTGTGAGTGCGTGCCCAGGCCTCTCTTTGAGTTTTGTTCTATTTTAATTCATTGTAATCCCCTTCTAAACGAAAAGAAGTGCCCATGCTATATTAACGTTGGCTTTCAGTCTCTCAGTAACATTAGCTCTGTCTCTCCTACCTTGGCAAACGGTGTCACTGACGGGTTTGCAGGGCTGGATCTCCAGCTCATCGTCCTCGTCGCAGATGGTGCAGGGTAGGCAGGGCTCCCGCGAACTCTCCTGGTCAGAGTACGTATCTCTGGTGCACTCCTCGCACACGGTGTCGCGGTCATGTTCACAGCCGTACAGCATGCCCTGGCCCTCAGGGCACTTGGTGCAGCTCTCACACTGGCTGGACAGCTCGTTGAGGTAGTAGCCGTAGTCGCAAACACAGATGGCATCGTTGGAGTCGGTGCAGGGCGTATCCATGCGGAGAAGGCCCATGCAACGGGTGCACGGCTGGCACTTCTTGGTGTGTCTGAATTCCTCTGCGAACGTCTCACCTTGGAGAAAATTGAGAAAATAATATAGTTATATAGGGTTGCAATATTTTGGTAACTTTCCCAAATTTCCCAGAAACCCTTGTTGGTGGATTCCCGATTTCCTGCTTATTCCCTCTTGATTCCGGGAATCTTCCCAACTGGGATTTCTGGAAAACCTTGGAATGTTGGGAAAGCTAGTGATGCTCCAGAGGTTTTGTATAATTTCAGCAAGTAGTTTTGAAAGTAGTGCTCACGAGCCAAAACCAGTCCCTTAAAATTGCACAATTGTGTACTATATCATCCATTTTACATGTTACATCCTACTAACACCCCCTCATTTTGTCATGTGACTACAACCAACCAACCCCAAGACCTTCTTTGAACATGAATCCATCCTGAGACATCTTGTAGTCTGACAGAGATGAATGTTTTGCATGTTCATAGAAATTCATCTTACTGGTGACCCAAAGGTTAGTAGTTCAATTCCCAGGTGCTATGCCCCTTGAGGCAATTCCTCCTATGTTACTCCGGTGGGTAGATATGCAGCTGCATGAATGGGAATAAGTGTTAGCAAAGGCCATATAAGCCAATTTGGGAAAGGATCTTCTGAAAAATAAATATATATATATTTCTCTCAAGTCACCCCGCTCCTCTGCACACTCCACTCCACTCCAATTCCAGTTGAAGCTCGCATCTACTACAAAACCATGGTGCTCGCCTACGGAGCTGTGAGGGGAACGGCACCTCCTTACCTCCAGAATATGATCAGACCCTACACCCTAACGAGAACACTACGTTCATCCACCTCTGGCCTGCTAGCCCCACTACCTCTACGGAAGCACAGTTCGGGCTCATTCCGGTCAAAGCTATTTGCTGCTTTGGCACCCCAATGGTGGAACAACCTCCCCCACGACGCCAGGACAGTGGAGTCACTGACCACCTTCCGGAGACACTTGAAACCCTACCTCTTTAAGGAATACCTGGAACAGTAATCCTTCTACCCCTCCCCCCAAAAAATGTTTTACTAACGCTTGTCTTTTGTCTAACCTAACACTTGACTTTTTTCCCTGCTAGCACTGACTTTCCTCACAGCTGCTTGTTTAAAGAGATGTACTTCCTGTGATGGAGATGTGGTTGTCCCACTGGCTATCCTAAGTTGAATGCACCAATATGTAAGTCGCTCTGTAAAATGTAAATATATATTTAAAGAATGACTTTTTTATTTTCACCTGTGATATCAAGGGTTCTTTTGAGAATTTTACATTTCGACATATGTGAGGTCTATTCACAAAGTTTCATGAATCTATACAATTTCAAACGAGATCTATGCAAAAGTATCCATCAATATTGCATGTTTTACGCAGTTGTAGTTGGACTGGATAGAGAACTGGGAAACACACTAAATTATGCAACAGACCTATTTGTAAGAGCCGTTGTGATGTTCTTGTTCTTCTTGAGTGTGTGTGTCTGTCTGTGTTCGACCAAATGGCAAGTAGGGAACATGTTGAAAATTAATGAGGATGTATAGTTGTGCGTAGGGCGGCAGGTAGCCTTGCGGTTAGAGCGTCGGGCCATTAACCGAAAGGTTGCTGGTTCGAATACCCGAGCCGGCAAGGTGAAAAACCTGTATGTGTCCTTGAGCAAGGCACTTAACCCTAATTGCTGTACTACTACGGCTGACCCTGTAGGTAGGCCATCATTGTAAATAACAATTTTTTCTTAACTGTCTTGCCTAGTTAAATAAAAGGTTAAATAAAATAATGTAGTTATGCTGTGGTCTATATGCTCAACGTCCCATGACATATGTTTTCTTTCTTCGTCATTGGAAACCAGGACAAATACTGCAGAGGCCCAAAGAAAAAGAGAGGCTGGTGACACTGGACATACTGACTTTGCTATGTTGCATAAACGTAAAAATACAACATTTTTTGGAGAAAGAGAACCTATCCTGATAACTCTGTCTCTTTATTGCTCTGCAAGTTATAGTGCCATCATCCATAGACCATAGTGCCTTGCAAAAGTATTCAGACCCCTTGGATTTCTTCACCTATTATTGTGTTACAAAGTGGGATTAAAATGCATTTAATTGTAATTTTCACTAAACACTTCATAATGTCAAAGTGGTAGAAATATTTACTTTTTTAAAGATTTGTATACATATATACACTACCGTTCAAAAGTTTGGGGCCACAAATGTTTTGTCCATTAAAATAATATCAAATACAGTGTGGACACTGTTAATGTTGTAAATGACTATTGTAGCTGGAAACAGCTGATTTTTTATGGAATATCTACATAGGCGTACAGAGGCCCGTTATTTGCAACCATCACTCCTTGGATAAGCTAACACAACGTGCCATTGGAACACAGGCGTGATGGTTGCTGATAATGGGCCTCTGTACGCTTATGTAGATATTCCATAAAAAATCAGCCGTTTCCAGCTACAATAGTGATTTACAACATAAACAATGTCTACACTGTATTTCTGATCTTGATGTAGTTTTAATGGACAAC
The DNA here is from genome assembly GCA_023634145.1 of Thymallus thymallus. Lineage (NCBI taxonomy): Eukaryota > Metazoa > Chordata > Actinopteri > Salmoniformes > Salmonidae > Thymallus > Thymallus thymallus. Next base: position 18,882,497 of record CM042386.1, on the reverse strand, counting down.
AGAATGTGCTTTTCTTTCAAAAACAAGGACATTTCTAAGTGACCCCACATTTTTGAATGTTAGTGTATAAAGTCATTCCGTAAGTATACAGCTCCCCAAGTCCATACATGTTAGAAACACCTTTGGCAGCGACCTTTTACAGCTGTGAATCTTCTTGGGTAAGTCTCTAATAGCTTTGCACACCTGGAATATGTCATATTTGCCAATTATTATTTTCTAAATTCTTCAAGCTCTGTCAAGATGTTGGTGATCATGGCTAAAAAGCCATTTTCAAGTCTTGCCATAGTATTTCAAGCAGATTTAAGTAAAACCTGTAACTTGGCCACTTAAGAACTCCAGTGTAGATTTGGCCTTGTGTTTTAGGTTATTGTCCTGCTGAAAGGTGAATTCCTCTCCCAGTGTCTGGTGGAAAGCAGTCTGAAACAGGTTTTGCACTAGGATTTTGCCCTAGCTCAGCCCTATCCGACTTAATAGTATCCTTAAAAACTCCACAGTATTTGCCAATGTCAAGCAGCCACCACGCTTGAAAACAAGTAGGCAGTTACTCAGGGATGTGTTGTGTTGGATTTGCCATAAACATTGGCCAAAAAATGTATTCCTGTGCAAAGTTTTGTATATTTGTATTCTTCTTTTCACTCTGTGATTTAGGATAGTATTGTGGAGTAACTACAATGGTGTTGTTCCATCCTCAGTTTCCTCCTATCACAGCCATTAAACTACTGTAGCTGTTTTAAAATCACCAATGGCCTCATGGTGAAATCCTTGAGCGGTTTCCTTCCTCTCCTGCAGCTCAGTTCAGAAGGTAATTATTAACAAACCATGCTTGAAGCTTGAAGTTCAATACTTGACTGAGGGACCTTATAGATGTTGTATGTTTGGGGGACAGAGTGAAGGTTAGTCATTTAGAAATGATGTAAACCCCTATTATGTAACTTTTTTATGTGATTTGTTAAGTCAAACTTTACTCCTGAACTCATTTAGGCTTGCCTAAACTAAGGGGCCGAGTACTTATGCAAGGACTATATTTTAGATATATAATTTTGTATCAATCTTTTTTTTACATTACAGAGTATTGCGTATATTGTTGACAAAACGTGACAATTAAATCAATTTGTATCCCACTTTTTTAACACAATAAAATGTGAAGAAATCCAAGGGGTCTGAATACTTTTGCAAGGCACTGTATCTAATGGACTGTTAAGACAATGCTTGGGTATATGGGAGGACAAATCTATTTGGACTGTGTTGGTGCATGCAAGTGTGTGTGTATGTGTGCGCCTGCCTGTGTGTCAGATATGTGTCCACTCAGCTCCCTCTGCCCCATCAGTGCTCTCAAATGCATTATCATAATGCCACACATCAATAATTCAAGTAGTCAATACATGAATAAAGCTAGCCTGCAGCTGAGGTGGAGTGAAGGGAGTATAGGCTGTCTTTGCCTGGCTCAGCATTATATTAAAATGAAACCGGTACATTAGCCTGGAGCTAGCGTTCAATCCATTCCTTTGTTTTGAACTCCCATAAAAGGACTCCGACTTTGGCCAGCCGGCAATAGATGAACATGTGTGTTAGTATGGATTGTTTTTTCGCTGGATGAGATGTGTATTCTTCTCGTACAGCTGGTGTGTGTGTGCGTGTGTGTGTGTGTCTGTGTGAGTATGTTTTTCGCTTGGCGAGATGTCTCTTCTTCAAGCTCTCACACAGCTGGGTTAGCTTTGTTTTATCTCTCGACGTCTATCTATCCAGTCTCCAGAAACTCCTCTGCATGTTTCAGTTGACCCTGATCAGCCCTGTTCTGTTCTGACCAAGTTCCACATCCCAAGACTAAATGGTGTGTGGCTGTTGTTAAGTTTTTCTTCTCAAGTAACCACTAAGTCTGTCTCGCACTGTAAACTGACACAGCAGTTTGGTGGCCTAAAGCAATGGAGAACGACTGGCCCCTCGATTGCAGTACTGCAGGCATTGTTTCCAGAAAACAGGATCCCCCATTATAGTGAATGGGGAAATGTCGATCTTCGTTGTCAATATTCATGGATATAAAACTTTTTTTTTAACACAATCATGGTACCAATAATTACCTCTATTTTACCAGATGTATGTCCTGGAACCGATTACTTTAAAATCACACACACACAAAGTTATAAGGATAATTTAGTTGCTAATGGCAGCCTGCAGTACCACGGTTGGCCTTCAACTTGAGATAATCCGTGAGAGGAGGCAGCACTGAGCTAGCCTGCGACGCCACTTCCTGGAGTAGCTCAAACTGCGCATGCAATGTTAGCAAGATGGTGACACGCTGAAATGACACTTCCTGATCATCAAATGCGCCACTGAGCATTCTCATAGGAAACAATGTGGGGGGGGACGTCATCGATGGCTTCGTCCATATGTTTTTTTACAGCCTATGACCTAAAGAGACCTATGCATGGCAATATGCATATGCGATCATCATTAATATGGATGAGATAGGCCTTAAATAACCAACCTGCACAGGAGTTGAACTACTGTTTAAAGGTCAAGGTGATGGTGGTAAGAAAGTCAAAGAGAGAGCGAGGAAGGCAGGGGTCAAGGGAAGGGAGAACCACTTATAGCCTGTCAGTTTGAGTAACAGCTGGAGGCGTGGCCCAGATAGCTAACAGTATCACTTTACGTTAGCTGTTTAGCATCTCTGGACCAGAGGAATGGTGAAGTCAGGTTAGTTTGTTGAAAGAAAAGCACACCTGTTCTGGGGCCAGTTTGCTTTCTCTGGGCTGATTATGGTGTTTTGGGGGTCAGGAAAACAGATCCTAGATCAGTACATGCCTTCGGGCGAGTTCCTCCCTAGAGATGGGGCTAAAAAAAATTGTTCCAGGAAGTGGAATGCTTTGAGTTTGCTGTGATTGACAGATGGAGGAACAAGTGATGAATGAAGTGGTGCCTCAAAGCCCACAATCAGTAGTTTCCCAATCCTGGTCCTGAGGACCTAAAGTGGTGAATATCTTTGGTTTAAGCCCAGCAATATATTTTCTTATTCAAATTGATAATTAAGTTGATTAAGTTGGATAAGGTGTTTTAGGGCTTAGATCAGAACAATTTGCTCAACTCCAGATACATAAAGTTTTGGCCATATGAAATAGTAGTTTAATACTCATATGTATCTATACATACTATATGTTATACTGTATGTCTACCGGTACATATATATATATATATATATATATATATATACTCCTTGTTATTTGTGTTACTATGACCTTTTGAATGTTTTGCAAATTTTTCTTACTTTTTAACTCTGTTTTGTTGGGAAAAGGCTTGAAAAGTAAAGCATTTCACGGTAAAACCTGTTGTATTCGGCGCATGTGACAAAATAAAATTTGATTTGATGTCTGGTTCAAGTTCGATATTATGTGAATATAAACAAATATGGTCTAAATTGAATCAAAATGTACTAATGCGATAATCTTCAATCAGTCATCTGATTCAATCATCCATCTCACGTTATTTGCCTTCTGTTAACGTTTTATATAGGAATCACTAAGCCGTGCTGATTTTGTGTCTCTGCCAGTCAATGCCTTTCAGGTCCAGACAAGGCAGGCACAACACACTTAAAGCAAATACATTTTGTACTTTGCATGCAATCAGACCAGAATGCATCCCAAAGGAATTAAGATATTTTCCTTACCTTGTTCTTGGAATCAAAAACAAATGTGTGGAGATCCCTGAAAAAAAACTAAAATCCTATTAAGTCTATATCATGTGTTTATATTCCTCTTTTTTTTTTTTTTGAAAAGTAGAACCAGAGAAGCACTCACTCCTGGTCCGCTTCCCAAATGCCACCCTATTCCCTATATAGATCACTACTTTTGACCAGGGCCCGTAGGGTGCCATTTGGGACGCAATCCTGATATTATTTCTCTGAGAAACAACATGACCACTTAAAGTAGCCTAACTCATGTCATGAGTTGCATTATGGTCTTACAGAAATAGATGTACATACTTTCCCAGAAACCATCCATGAATAAATTAGAGTACAGACCAATCCTGTCCTCCTGTCCTCCTTAAAACCTAAAAACACTCCCACGACCCTGTATGTGTGTCTGTCTGCCCTGTGGATTCTACATTATATCTCTCTGGCTCACACACAGCCAGAGAGGCAGACACACGCTCACACACACTGGCTAGAGTAGTGCTGACTTGGCAGGGTGGCCCAGACCAGCCATGTCACACACACACACACACACACACACACACACACACACACACACACACACACACACACACACACACACACACACACACACACACACACACACACACACACACACACACACACACACACACACACACACACAGAGGACTCTGGGAACCTGACAGGAACTGGCCCATAACCAGGGCCTTTGCAGCGCAGCCCCAACTCAACTAGGACCTCCTGACCTCGAACAAGTCTGACACGCAATAAGTCAGGGGAAGAAGTTAAATATGGGCTCATCCTACATGACATGGGAGACGGGTCCGTCGTTTTAATAGATGTAGAACATTCTCATTTTGGAGCTTCTGATCCAAGAACGTAGTCTGATCCCAGATCTGCTAACATATCAAGACAATGAGTGACAAATGGGTACCATGATAGCACAAACAGATCTGGGTCCAGGCTACCAAGTAACAGTCTCAAACTGATTTGTCTTTTATAATACTCCTTTATTTTCCTATCATGCCAACCTGGTCTCAGGGCAATTGGTAGGATTTGGTAGGTAAATTGACACCCTCCATAGTATGATATATTACTTTACATTACATTATGAATTGAATAGCAGTCGTAAATTATCATACGAATTAGAGGACTTATAGTAACATACGTCTTACCAGGTCATTTATCAAAGACAGGAACCTTCACTAGCCAAGATAGGTTGAGAAAATGGATGGACTGCCATGTCGCACGCTTCTGTCTATAACATGAGCTGCTCAGTGTAGATAATCCTTGCTAACGTAGCTTTTTTGAAAGATATAGCCATGGAGAACTGCAAAAGTGTTGCTACTGCTCTCAACAACATCGCTGCCCTGAATTTAGAAGGCGCTATCGACCAAAGGTCAGTGGGGAAAAGTTGTGATGGACTACTTTCTGGAGGACGATCGTGCCGTGCTGACTCTCTCTGACTCAGAAAATGAATCAGATGATGAGGAAACTCCTGACTTAGGTAAAAACATTAATTAATCGAACCAGACATCGTAGAGTCTTCTGACGACAGTGATGGGGAAGAAGCGGAGTGTTGTTGTCACGGAAGAAGTTGACCGAGTTTTGAAATAAGTGGAATGCCCGGTGGAAGCAGAGGATGAGAAGGAGATGGAGACAATTCTGACGTTTGATTGCAAATGTGGAAGGTGTCGAAAAGAGAATACAGGGGTCTGTTGTATAAAACACCTGTCTCCCGGATTACATCTTGAAACTAAGGGCAACCATGGCATCAGTGACAGAGAGGGAGAAAGATATGATGATTCTTATGGCATTGCACACGGTCAGTGTGAACCAGAGTGACTTGACACAACGGGTCAAGCATGTTGTACAAACCAAAGGGAAACGACACAGGACGTCTTATTTAATGAAAGGGGTTGCAGTCTGCCATGAAGCATTCATCCATGTATACGGCTAAGAGTCTAGCTACAAGAGGTACATTGATGTTATAATTATAAAGTCTTGTTTATTTTTTGTCTAAGCTCTGGAGCCTGGTGTTGCTGCCAAGGAGCGTTCAGACTCAGTCGGGACCAGGTTTCAGCTGCTGTGTAACGCTGACGTCCTTCCTCCCAGAGATGGTCTGCCTGTACAAGCACCACCAAACGTATCTTTTTGAGAAGATCTGAGTGTTTTGCGACAAAGAGGCGATGAACATGCCCTGTACCGGATTTAAAGGGCAGGACAGAAACAGACTCTCTGACTATAGATTCCCTTGTTCATGAGTCATCCGGACCATCTGCACTGCCTCTATGCACATTCACATGACTCTCTCCTAACACACACACACACACACATACCATACGTTGCTGCTAATATTTATTTTGTTATCCTGCTGCTTGCATATAACTTACCTCATCTATCACCGGTATCACAGCTATCGTTATTGATAATGTTATTGTACATACTAGATAGATAGATAGATAGATAGATAGATAGATAGATAGATAGATAGATAGATAGATAGATAGATAGATAGATAGATAGATAGATAGATAGATAGATAGATAGATAGATAGATGGATGGATGGATGGATGGATGGACGGACGGACGGACGGACGGACGGACGGACGGACGGACGGACGGACGGACGGACGGACGGACGGACGGACGGACGGACGGACGGACGGATGGAAGGAAGGACGGACGGAATGTATATGTTGGGGGTCAATGGAGGGTGTATAGCAACTCTGTGTATGGTAGGTTACTGAGTGAGACAAGGGGAAGTGAAACATGTTAGAACCATGAGGGATGTGGAAGTCAACTCGAGATAAGGTCAGCAGTTGAAGACAGAAGACACTGTGGGGAGGGGGGCCACAGGGGCTCGCCCTGAAGACCATTTGATTACAGTCCTATCTCACACACACATTTCCACACCCATGAGGGTCCTAGACTTAGGCAGGGCCTTGATAATACCAGTAAGAGGAACCTACTGTGTCTCTGCGTTACACCAGAGAAGGATTGGTTATACAAGGAGATGACGCAGCCTAGTTGAAAGCTATAAATATGTGCTTGTGTGACTTGTATGTTGTGTTTGCTGAAGCACCCAGTGGGTTGAATAAACTCGGTTTGAGCTTTTTACTCTGTTTGTTCAGAACTGAAAACGTTTATCTGGACACTTTATATTTTGATATTGCGACTATGCAAGTAACTATTTCACTGTACCGTTGACACCTTCTGTTACAAATAATCTTTGATTTGATAATAATGAGACAGTAATGTGAGGAACAACATAGCCTGCACAAAAGTCAGATTAGGATAAGGACTAGATAAAGTGTACTTTTACTTTGAGTGTTTCCTTATTGTAGGCTTCTACTTTCACCAGTTTTAGTCTTGAAATCTTAGGTTCTTTGCTACACTACCTTACTCACTCTGTTTAGCACATGGCCTTAAGCCTTAAAGAGATGGGCGGGGCTAAGGCTTAAGAGGGTGTGAACGATGTTGAATGAGCATGAACAAAGAAGTGTAAAAACTGAACCACAACTTTTCAAGGGCCATTTCTCAAAAGTGGGGTTACAAGTTGATCAACTTTCAAAGCAGCATTACTCTCGAATTGCAGTGTATGATATACCATTTTGAGTCTGTACTTTCATGTAATGTAAAAAACACCATTTCAAATTTTGGAACATAAGACCTGAAAAGAGATGAGGGTCACGTTTGTTATTGTTTTTCAGGAAATTAGCATTCAGCATCGAGGTAAAAAAAAACAAAATGCAGTACATACTCTGCTGTTATAGCCACAGGAAGTAGGGGTGCAGAGGGTGCTGCAGACACCCCGGAAAAATCTGAATAAATAAACAAATATTCAGAGAAAAAAAAAAGAGTTCACAAAAGGAGTGCACAAAAGGAGTGCACAAAAGGAGTGCACAAAAGGAGTGCACTATTCCTGTGTTAGCTGACCGATTTAGTCGTCTGTAGCAAACAAGGGCGCGTGGAGAGGGCACTTGCTTTGGCACTCATAAGTATTTATTGACTAGAGAAGTGTTTACTCGGCTTAGTGTACAGCATAATTACTGTTGGGATGTTGGGAAATCGTGATGACAGAACTCACTGTTCATCTGGGCCCATATTCAGAAAACGTTTCAGAGGAGTGCTGATCTAGGATCAGGCCCTCCCTGTCCATATAATCATATTCAGAAAACGTTTCAGAGGAGTGCTGATCTAGGATCAGGCCCTCCCTGTCCATATAATCATATTCAGGAAATGTTTCAGAGGATTGCTGATCTAGGATCAGGCCCTCCCTGTCCATATAATCATATTCAGAAAACGTTTCAGAGGAGTGCTGATCTAGGATCAGGCCCTCCCTGTCCATATAATCATATTCAGAAACCGTTTCAGAGGAGTGCTGATCTAGGATCAGGCCCTCCCTGTCCATATAATCATATTCAGAAAACGTTTCAGAGGAGTGCTGATCTAGGATCAGGCCCTCCCTGTCCATATAATCATATTCAGAAAACGTTTCAGAGGAGTGCTGATCTAGGATCAGGCCCCCCCGTCCATATAATCATATTCAGAAAACGTTTCAGAGGAGTGCTGATCTAGGATCAGGCCCTCCCTGTCCATATAATCATATTCAGAAAACGTTTCAGAGGAGTGCTGATATGGACAGGGAGGGCCTGATATTCATATGATCTAAAAGGCAAAACTGATCCTAGATCAGCACTCCTTCAGCCCTTCTCTTCTCTTCACTTTATGAATACCGGCCAAGACTTACTTCATGTCCAATACAGCAGTACTGTGTGTACTGTATTGAACTGAACTGTACTGTACTGTCTATGGACAATAAGTACAGTGGCGTATTGCTATGAGACGGTCATAACCCTTAGATGACCACATCACAATGTAATGACATTTATGGCTAACGGGGGTGTAATCTGTAACTCACTATCAAGGCATGGTCATTGGATTCATTTTGTGTGAATTATGTGTGTGTGTGTGTGTGTGTGTGTGTGTGTGTGTACTCACTGTCGAGGCATGGGGCACAGACAGTCTGTGTTACTCCACATGGCTTGATGACTCCCTCCCCGGTCTGGCACTGCTTGCAGCACTCCCCAGTGGTGGTGAAGTTGCCTGAGCTACAGACCTCCTTATTGGCTAGAGCTCCGACCTGTCAATCAACAGAGAGACACAGATGAGGATGACTCGTCAAACAACTGGCTACAAACAACACAACACAACACACAACACACACTCACACACACACACACACACACACACACACACACACACACACACACACACACAAATGACAGGGAGAACACATGAGCTCACTGTAGACTCTAGAACCCTGTGAATGTGTACTTAGAACACTCATAGCACACTCACAAAGGCAAGGGAATGCACTTACAGACATAAACTTGTGGTGCTTTTCTGGTGGTTAACGTGCTTACAGGCGCTCATACAAACATAGTGTGTGTGTGTGTGTGTGTGTGTGTGTGTGTGTGTGTGTGTGTGTGTGTGTGTGTGTGTGTGTGTGTGTGTGTGTGTGTGTGTGTGTGTGCGTGACTGACTGAGGCTGGGAGTCTATCCGATCAGTGGTATATCTGTGTAATAGCCTGCTTGCCAAGGTTATTTCAATTAAACCAACATATAATATGCAGCGTTTACCATGTATGCGGTCTCCAGGAACGCGGAAACATTGCTTTTAAAAGGTGCATAGCTGAAAAGGGGCCATCAGTCCCGGCCTGAGTATGTGTGTGTTAAAATCAGGCACGTGTGCATGGGTGTGTGTGTGTGTGTGTGTGTGTGTATGTGTGTGTGTGTGTGTGTGTGTGTGTTAGTTTGGTTAAATACTCTGGGCACTTCTTACACTTCTTGTGCTCGGTCTATGAAGGTAGCATGTTATGGTTCCTTACTTCCTCTTTCGATACAAGGAATTAGTCAAAATGCGAACATTTTGAAGGAAACTTCCATACCTAGAGTTGTTTAATCTTTTCAGCTAGCTTCACTGTCCGTGCAGCTTAGTTTGAACGCAAGGTAGCGTGTAGCAATTCTTTCTTAGCATGGTTTCTATTTTGGAGGTGCATACCTTTCCAAGCCGAGGCTCCATTTCAGAGAGGAATTAGCTTTTCCCCCAAAGAAATCTACGAACAAAGTATGAACATGTATGTCTGCACTAACTAACTGTAAGTCGTCTGGATAAGAGCGTCTGCTAAATGACTAACATGTAAATGTAAAATGGTTTACAAACCACGGACCACAACTAGAGGGAGAGAACTGTCTCCGCTTGTTTCATCTGTTTCTATGAATGCTGTATAATGGTGTCATAAGTGTGATTCTGTATAGAAAATATTATAGGATATATCAAATATAATTATAATATAAAATCTGGTAATATTATTATTGCTAAAACAGAATGAACAAACACATGCGTGAGCAACTTTATGCAAAATGTTGAAACAGGAGTAGACAGGATTCTGGGTCTCCGGAGTGAAGTTTCCCTCTCTCCTCCTCTCTCCCTCTCTCCTCCTCCTCTTCTCCTCTCCCTCTCTCCTCCTCCTCTTCTCCTCTCCCTCTCTCCTCCTCCTCTTCCCCTCTCCCTCTCTCCTCATATCCCTCTCCTCTCCCTCTCCCTCTCTCCTCTCCCTCTCTCCGCCTCCTCTTCCCCTCTCCCTCTCTCCTCCCTCTCTCCTCCTCCTCCCCTCTCCCTCTCTCCTCCTCCTTCTCCCCTCTCCCTCTCTCCTCTCCCTCTCCCTCTCTCCTCTCCCTCTCTCCGCCTCCTCTTCCCCTCTCCCTCTCTCCTCCCCTCTCTCCTCCTCCTCCCCTCTCCCTCTCTCCTCCTCCTTCTCCCCTCTCCCTCTCTCCTCTCCCTCTCTCCTCTCCCTCTCTCCTCCTCCTCTTCCCCTCTCCCTCTCTCCTCCTCCTTCACTCCTTTGACCATGCCATTCCGTGCCCATCCACCTCTAAGTCTCTAACTGAGCAAGTCAATTAAAGGTAGCTATATTACCGGTATGTATAAAAAACCACAGTTGGACTTTTCACAGTTCATGTTCCCTTGCGGTTTTTATTTGTCATGTTCCTCACTGTCACTCTCTTTCTTTTTCTAGATTTTTTCCCCTTTTCCTTTCACAACGAGTCATGTAGAACCATGAATCAGATCTGTCACCACACATACACGCGCGCAAACACCCACACACATACACACCCTCTCTCAACGTTCCCTTTTGCCTCTGAATCGCCCCTTGCACACTGTACAGCCGTGGCCAAAGGATTTGAGAATGACACAAGTATTGGTCCCCACAAAGTTTGCTGCCTCAGTGTTGATGATGGCAATTTGCATATACTCCAGAATGTCATGAAGAGTGATCAGATGAATTGCAGTTAATTGCTAAGTCCCTCTTTGCCATGAAAATGAACTTAATCGCCAAAAAACATTTCCACTGCATTTCAGCCCTGCCACAAAAGGACCAGCTGCCATCATGTCAGTGATTGTCTCGTTAACACAGGTGAGAGTGTTGACCAGGACAAGGCTGGAGATCACTCTGTCATGCTGATTGAGTCAGAATAACAGACTGGAAGCTTTAAAAGGAGGGTGGTGCTTGAAATCATTGTTCTTCCTCTGTCAACCATGGTTACCTGCAAGGAAACACGTGCCGTCATCATTGCTTTGCACAAAAAGGGCTTCACAGGCAAGGATATTGCTGCTAGTAAGATTGCACCTAAATCAACCATTTATCGGATCATCAAGAACTTCAAGGAGAGAGGTTCAATTGTTGTGAAGAAGGCGCAGGGCGCCCAAGAAAGTCCAGCAAGCGCCAGGACTGTCTCCTAAAGTTGATTCAGCTGCGGGATCGGGGCACCACCAGTGCAGAGCTTGCTCAGGAATGGCAGCAGGCAGGTGTGAGTGCATCTGCACGCACAGTGTGGTGAAGACTTTTGGAGGATGGCCTGGTGTCAAGAAGGGCAGCAAAGAACTGCTGAGGACTGGGGTAGAGTCATTTTCTCTGATAAATCCCCATTCTGATTGTTTTGGTCATCCGGAAAACACCTTGTCCGCTACCATCAGTCCTGTGTCATGCCAACAGTAAAGCATCCTCAGAACATTCATGTGTGGGGTTGCTTCTCAGCCAAGGGAGTGGGCTCACTCACAATTTTGCCTAAGAACACAGCCATGAATAAAGAATGGTACCAACACATCCTCCGAGAGCAACTTCTCCCAACCATCCAAGAACAGTTTGGTGACGACCAATGCCTTTTCCAGCATGATGGAGCACCTTGCCATAAGGCAAAAGTGATAACTAAGTGGCTCGCGGAACAAAACATCGACATTTTGGGTCCATGGCCAGGAAACTCCCCAGACCTTAATCCCATTGAGAACTTGTGGTCGATCCTCAAGAGGCGGGTGGACAAACAAAAACCCACAACTTCTGACCAACTCCAAGCATTGATTAAGCAAGAATGGCCTGCCATCAGTCAGGATGTGGCCCAGAAGTTAATTGACAGCATGTCAGGGCGGATTGCAGAGGTCTTGAAAAAGAAGGGTCAACATTGCAAATATTGACTCTTTGCATAAACTGAATGTCATTGTCAATGAAAGCCTTTGACACTTATGTAATACTTGTAATTATACTTCAGTGTTACCATAGTAACTACTGACATAAAGATCTAAGAACACTGAAGCAGCAAACTTTGTGGAGACCAATACTTGTGTCATTCTCAAAACCTTTGACCACGACTGTACAGTGGAACACACCCAACCGACACCACATAATCAACCTCATGTAGAAAGACACCTGTTCATATTGTTCATAACCTCAGGAGTGTGTAGTGAATTAGGGAATAGGGTGCCATTCGGGAAGCAGGCCTTATTTCTTCTGATTCATTTGTTATAGCCTCAGGAACGGGTGCAATACAACATATTTCAATGGCCAAAAAGTACAGGAAGTAACACAAAGTAATTATGCACTCAGTTGGATTGGTGGATAGTTAGCTATTAGCAATTAGCATATGCCAAAGGATACCTGGTACTTGACACGAGTGAGTCATTGCTTGACTTGGCATAAAGTCTCAGTATGCACTCACACACACACACGCACAATGATGCCCACACAAGTCTGCCAACCACACACAAACACACACAAAATAATTTTTTAGGGCGCACAACTTTCCACCAAGCTACTACTTGAGTCAATTTTCACCTACTTGAGTCAATTTTCTCTTGGATGCACTTAACTTTCCAACCTCAGCCTGTCAACACATGATAAACCATTAGACATTGACTACATTCACTACTAGGCCAACGGTAGCTATTCCGGTAAAGCTGGCTTTAATTTAAAGGTAGCTTTATCAAAGCCTTTATCAAATAACCACAACAAAGACAAGTGCATTTAACTGTCAGGTAAAACATTTATCTGTTTTGGGAGCGGTTTGGGCATGTCAGGGTTGGTAATATGACAAATGCATGGACTACGTCCCATACGTTGGTAGTGTTCGTGCACTTCCCAACCGATGCTAAATCATCATCTCTAAATGAGAAAGGGAACAAAAGAAAGAGGGAAAGAGGAGGGAAGGGGACTGAAACCCATATCAATATGGCATGCTCTGAGACAGCAGTGGAAGCAGCCTGGTCTCATAGAATAGACGTAACATCCAGGACACTCAAATTAGTATGATGTTAATTTTGGTATAGTTACATAAGACAGAAGGTTACTTAATGCAAAAACGAAAGGAGGGTGGTTGGTCGGGCAGTCGTATAACGCAAACAATTCAAAGGTTGCGTGTTTGAATCTCGTCATCAATCAATCTTTATTCTCATGTGTAACTCTGTGTTGTTGTTTTTGTCGCACTGCTTTGCTTTTTCTTGGCCAGGTCACAGTTGTAAATGAGAACTAGTTCTCAACTAGCCTACCTGGTTAAATAAAGGTGAAATAAATCATTTAAAAAATCAAGGACAACTTTAGCATTTTAGTTAATTAGCAAGTTTGCAACAACTTACTACTTTTAAGCTACTTGCAACTACTTAGCATGTTATCTAACCCTTCCCTAACCCTAACCTTAACCCCTAACTCCTAACCCCAACCTTAACCCTTACCCCTAGCCTAGCTCAAATAAGCCACCTAGCTAACCTTAGCCACAACAAATCTGAATTATTCATAACATATCATATGTATTGCAAATTCATAACATATCATACAAATTGTACGTTGAACAAAAATATAAATACAACATGCAACTATTTCAAAGATTTTACTGAGTTACAGTTCATATATGGAAATCAGTCAATTGAAATAAATTCCACAAACGGGCTTTATTACAGACAGAAAACTGCTAATTTTAAAGTGGCCTTTTATTTTCCACAGCACAAGGTGCACCTGTGTAATGGTCATGCTGTTTAATCATCTTTTGATTTACCACACCTGTCAGGTGGAAGGATTATCTTCGCAAAGGATAAATGCTCACTAACAGGAATGTAAACAAATTCGTACTTTTTGTGCGTATGGAACATTTCTGAGATTTTTCATTTAAACTCATAAAACATGGGACCAACACTTTGTTGCGTTTATATTTTTGTTCAGTGTAGTTCGTAACATATCATACGAATTGGATGATGGACATACACAAATTAATACATACCATACAAAATGGAGGGAGACAGATTGACATCTTACTATGTTACGTCTAACCCTGAGTCCAGGTTGGTGGAGGATACACGTACACTGGCACGGGAGTATGCACATGCACGCACTCACGCACACATACTGCACAAACTGTGTGCAGCAGTTGACACTGGAAAGAAATGAGGGATGGAGTGCCTGTTCCAGGTTTGGTTTGGTCAAATAACACTCATACACAAAATAACTGTAGCCGCAAGAGTAGAGAGTAAAATCTGTTCTCAGAGCATTTTGCATTATCCGAGACGCCGTGATTTGTCCGGTGTAGGCCGTCATTGTAAATAAGAATGTATTCTTAACTGACTATAAAAAATAAAAATAAAAGGTTAGGCTTAGCTAACATGCTAGTAGTTGCAAAGTAGCTAAAAAGTAGTAAGTAGTTGAAAAGTTGCTAATTAGCTAAAATGCTAAAGTTGTCCATGAAGAGATTCAAACTATCAACCTTTGGGTTGCTAGACGTTTGCGTTATACGCCCACCCATCCGCCCTATCATGAAGTAACCATCTTATGTAACCATACTAACCATACTAAATGTAACATATAACACTAATTTGAGAGTCCTGGATTCAGTGGCGGATTTAAGTATAGGCGACATGCGCAGCCGTCGGCGCGGAACGGGATGCCCGCACAAATGTATCGCTCATTTGGACGTCACGTCAATGATATCATGTCACCGTGTGGGACTGTGGGTCAATTAACCTTGTCGGAGTGACCGCCCTGATTCTAGTTTGTGAGCTAGGCAGACTACTGCCTGGGAAGGTCTCCCACTCAGAAGTACAGAGATGGGGAGGGTGCTGGGGGGAGGTTGACCTCAGGTCACCCCACTGGAAGCCCGAGTTAGGGGGAGCGGGGGAATCTATCAAATAGCGCACCTCTAACTTTGTACAGTACTAATGCAATTAGTAAAATCAGTCACAATACGAAATGCTACCAAATAAACCACAATTCATTCATAATACTGTGAATATATAGTTTCACAGACATATTGTTGTATTATTTTCTGGTTTGTTGCGAGATCGAATAATATAACACCAGTCTGCACACCACCAAGGTGAATTGGTTTAGTCTTGACGTTATTGTCATGCTGTCTCTAATGTAAACGAGAAGGATGTAGTTTCCAATGTTCGCAGCTGTACTTTGTGTATAAATGGAACGGGGAAATAAATATGCAGGATGGAACTGTGTATAGGCTATAATATATACCGTTTAGCAGACGCATTTACCCAAAGCGAAAGTCATGCGCGCATACATTTTACTTATGGTCAATTGATAGACCCTTCTCCGAATATACTTCATATTTACATTGATATCATGTACACTGGTTACTTTATGTGCGTGGTGGAACTGCGAAGAGGGTTGTCTCCAATAGGCTAACATTAGGACGATGGTGCTTGGTGGGTTTGACAGAGTGAATGAGGTTATTTCATGAGTATTGAATGATAGAATTTATGAATGAACAGAAACCTTAACATGCACTACATGATGAAATTACTTCACCAAAGAAGCCTGTAGAAATCACGACTCCTAGCCTGGCACTCTAGCCTAGGCTACACAGTCCTACCTGGGTGCGCAAGTGGCAGTGTTGTCGCACATATAGGGGCACGAGGTAGTTCAAAACAACGTAATAAAAAATGTACCATGCAAAAACACACGAAGAATATTACAGAAAGATATTGACACTCACCGCTCCGAGTAGAACTGTTAAGAACAGAGTACACATTCTGAACCCCCGTCACTTATTCGATATTTATGTATTTTTCCAATAGTTTAACGGACTGAAGAGAAAAGGACTAGAAAATAATTAATTTCGTGGGTAAAATATACAAAATGTCCATGCATAAAAATATAAATGTTTATTTTCCTCATGCGTCTCGTCCGTCTGCAAAATAAATCAGTCAGTCCATGTATTGGAGTCTCTGCGTAATAATTATCCTCAGCAAGCAACCTGCAGAGATTTACTCATGCAGTAGCCAATGTTGCGGGGACAGTCCGGGGCACACTTGCGAGAGAGCAGCCTACAGCGCGGAACAGAGAGATGGACAACTGATACGAAGTATATTCTCGCTCCAAGTGACGCTCCTCATATGACAGTTGTGCTTCTCTCGCGGGCTAAGGGGACGCCCACCACTCCAACATTCATGTTCTGTTTTTTTCTTTCATAAAACAACAAACCTGGGACTTTTCACTGCCTTTTCCCTTCCAGCGGCCCCGCGGCATCTATCTGCTTGACATGATTGATCGCCTTTAATCACCACTTTGACAGCCTGTAAAATTGTTATTGATGTTATAACAGGCATTTATGTTAAAATGTTGTGTCTTGACTAATGAAATGAGACCTAATGGTCTAATCTACATTTTTGACATGTACAGTCTACCTATAGCCTCATGTAAATTAATGTCAAATAGAGCCTTCCACTAGAGGGCAAAATAGATGCACAGGTAAATGATTTAAATTATGTTCAACTATTTTCGGCTCTTAAATACATACGTTCTGCATGACTAAGGCATTACCAATATCATCATATGCCTATACAAGAAGCCAGGTGCGTACAGCACAGGTAAGAAGTCTTTCAGCTCATGTGCTGGTCAGAGCATCACTATAATGTCCTTTGTGCATCAGTTTACCATGTGGCCTCACCATAGCCATGCCTCACATAAGCCACACTATTACACGTCTGTATATTTACCAACAATTGTTACAAAAAAGAGGTTAGGCCTACCCAATCTTTAAAAATAAGGATGTTTTGCATGAGAAGTCAAGTATCACAAGTTATAATACTTTTATAGCCTACAAAAAGTATCTGCATGTGATGTTGTTGATTTAAAAGAGGCTCATTGAGGTTGGATCTGAGTGAAGAATATAGATGCAACGATGCAGCTTCACAGAAAACCCTTGAAGGACAGGAAAGTAGTTTGATGCTGGAGAAAGAGGTTCAGGTTTCTTCCCTCGGCCAGTGGATGCCCAAACAGTCCAAGTATTGATCCTGTAGCCTTTCAGGCAGTGTATCATCAACATCCTATGTCCATCAGTATGTCGGATATCTTCCATAACCAACTGATTAATAAGATACAAGAGAATGTGTAAGTCCGAAACTGACCACGTCGCATATGGCTTTGGTCGAAAGGAGTGCACCACATAGGGATTAGGGTGCCATTTTAGACACAGCCAATGATTGATTTGGAGTTTAGCCGGAAAGATATTGTTTCCCATTCATTTATCTTTTTGTCAGGGTGCAAAGACCCTAGGAATAATAGGCTACATGCAGCCTTCACCAAATCTTTCAATTGAAATTTGAGTACGTCCCAAATTATTTGAGGGAATCTGTGCAGCTATACAGCTATCTATAGGTTAGCGATGGGTGCCTGATAGTGCCAAATTACGGATGCTTTATTGATCAAGAATTCTATTCTTACAGAAGCCTCGAAGTTCAAGGCCGACCGTGGTACTGCAAAACAGGATACCCCCATTATAGTGAAGGGGAAAATGTAAATCTTCGTGGTCAATCTTTGTGTAAATAAAATAAAAATCATGGTACCAATAATTGCTTCTATTACACAAGATGTATGTACTTGAACTGATTATTTTAAAATCGCACACAGAAGAAGTTATAAGGATAATTTAGTAGCTAAAAGGTAGCCTACAGTACCCCTGAAATACTCAATGAAAGGGGGCGGCGCCGTGCCAGCCTGCAACGTCACTTCCGGGAGAAGCTCAAACTGCTTACGTTACTTCTACATAAATCTCCCACATGAGACGCCATCTTAACCGAATTCCTTGGCTTCAAAGGCACTATTGGGTCTTCACAAATTAATGAATGAATGGTGTCACTTGATCAATGGCTTTGTCCACTCATATATAGTCGAACAGACCTATCTTCCTTGTAGGTCCGTGCCATCTCAAATCAAGGTTATATAAAAGAAATAAATAAAAATCAGATCAAAGTTTATTGGTGGCATACACAGTTTAGCAGGTGTTATAGCAGGTGCAGCGACATGCTTATGTTTCTAGCTCCTAACAATGCATTAAAATGTCAAACAAGTAAACAAATAATACAAATAAAATAATACATCTTGAAATGTCAGATCTAATTCAATTTAAACCAAATAGCACTGTGACAGTAATCGAAATGCAATCTATACCTATCTACACCAGATGTATTGACACAAAATATAGTAAAAAGATCTATTAGAGTGAGCTATCTCAAAAATCCAGTATATAAATACATATGTGGTGTGTATAAACAGTGTAACTAAAATAAAATATTTAAATACACAGTACAAAACCCCATGGCAAAATGTAGCTTCCGGACCATAGTCATCTGGCTACTGACCTCCTGATTGCCCGTTCCCTCTTCAATAAACAGATGTGCTGGGATTATTTTGTCACAAAATGGCCGCCCTGTTTCACCCAGGTGGGAGCTACACAATGGTGAAAATGGTTAGGTACCTCAAAAGGCTCTTAATTACCATATAAATGCGTTTCATTATCATTCAAAAGTATTACAAGAACAACCACTAGCCACAGAAAGCCATAGTCACCAAACCCACAGTATCCATACATACTACATTGTATCAACCAGACCTGGCTGAAATACATACAGTATAATCTTACTTACAGTGTATGTACTTGTTATGTTTTCTTCTGTATTTCAAAATAAGATATGAATCTAAACAGACTTTAGCTGAAATATCGACAGCATAATTACTGCGAGATGTAAGATGTAAGCAGAGAACTGAGAGCAGAAGCCGAGCTCTATATTTTTGTCAAGTTATAAAGCAAAGAGCACCATGCGGCCAGTGGCTCCTACTCCTGTGCAATGAGGAGTAGGAGCCACTACTCCTGTTCAATTCAACAGCCAACTGAACAGTAGTCTGGGTACCAGTCTGTTTAGCTATCATTTCACTCCTTCTCACTCCTTGTCATTCAAAACATGTTTGGCACGACACAGACTACAAGGTAGGGAAGGTTAGTTCTGAATTAAGGCAAACTGAACAGTTAGTTAAGCTATCTTTTTATATGGCCGGGCCACTACTGCTGTGTGATGAAAACATTCTTGATCCATGTTCTACAGTGTCAGTGTACAGAAGGTCATTAGTGTTTGTTGGCTGTGAGCATGTGTTTGTGTGTGTCACACATGTTTGAGCGTGCGCGCACGTGTGGGTTGTACATGGTTACGGATGCGGTCATGAGCATGTGTGTGTGTATGTGTATGTGTGTGTGTGTGTACTCTTGTGAACTCATGTACTCTTGTGAACTCATATACTTGTGTGTCGGTGTATGTGAGTCTGCATGTGTATGAAGGGCCGCATTGACTCTCGCAGTACGAGGCAGCCTTCTTCAGCGCCTGAGGGGGTCATTGTTGGGCAACGTGTTCAACTGCACTGTGTCTGAAGATGATATCTGATCAATGGCCGTAGCTGTTCCCCCAGAACGCTACTCATCGACAAAGCTACAAGTCAAGAGCCCCACATATCTCATAAAGCCTCTGATTATGCAGATTTGATGTCCCTAATGGCACCCTATCCTCTATGGTGTGCACTATTTTTGACCAGGATCTCATAGGGCTCTGGTCAAATGAACGCACTGTGTAGGGACTAGGGTGTCATTTGGGACACAGCCAGAGACGCTCCCTATTGTTTTCAACTGGGGAGAAAGAAAGAGTTCCCCTCTTGTCTAGTAAGTATACTTGGCCTATCTTCCTCCCCCCTCATCTCGCCCCCTACCACTATGACATAGCCACTCTGGAACTAAAGTGAAGTGGGACACTGAGACAGTTATGGGGTTCAGACGAGGTCAGCGCCTAAGAGGGTGTTTCATTAGTGGTCAAATTGAAAGGGCACATTCATTCACCTCTTGAACATTTGGGGCCTTTTGTGGGACGATACTGGCTGAAAATGCTTTGTTGCTACTCACTACCCTGCTGTACCCCACTGAACTTTACAATATTAATATGTTCCATTTGCCATTCCAATGTGTTCCCAACATGATTTCGATTTACACTCTTAGAAAATACATTTTAAACAGCTTTGTGTTTGCAGAAAATACCCTTTTTTAAAATTACATGGTAATATATTGTATTACTACATTATTAATACGATATGCATTTTCAACCCCTTTGTGATGTGTACTATACATTTCCATTTTAAATGTAACTCCAGGGTAGTGGATTCGATTCCTGGGACCACCCATATGTAAAATGTATGCACGCATGACTAAGTTGCTTTGGCATGTACAGTTCATTTCGGAAAGCATTCAGACCCCTTCCCTTTTACCACATTTTGTTACGTTACAGCTTTATTCTAAAATTGATTAAATAAAACATTTTCCTCATCAATCTAACCCGGCCAAACTGAGCAAACGGCGGAGAAGGGCCTTTGTAAGGTATTTTTAATACATTTGCTAAAATGTCTAAAAAACTGTTTTTGCTTTGCCATTACGGGGTATTGTGTGTAGATTCATGAGGGAAAAAATTATTTAATCCATTTTAGAATAAGGGTGTAACGTAACAAAATGTGGAAAAAGTCAAGGGGAGTACTTTCCGAATGCACTGTACTTCCATGAATTTTTTCAACTGGTACCGGTGGACCTTCAGACGTGTCTCGTGAGGCCTGCACGTGTTCCTGAGAGTCTCACCTTTCCACAGAGGGCTCATATTAGTGTGTAGCCCAAACCGCTTGGACGCTTCAGACAAAAGACGAGTCCCGAGACGTTTTGTGGGGGTCCTAGAGCAAACCGAAGAACACCATTGTGTTAGTGAGAGTCTCGTCTTTCCATAGAGGCATCCCTATATGATGAATTTCGCATCATATGAAGCAAAACGCAGAATAATATGATACAAAATGCATAACTTGTTTGGTGTCAAGCTAAATATTTTTGGGACTATAATCAGGATCAACAATGGACTACTGAAACAAATACCAGAAAACAGTTTTTTGGTTGACGCTTCCTTTAATGTTTAAATTGGTAAATTCTGCCCTCTAGCTGATAACATGAATACGGTATTGATTTGATATAAATCATGACTGCAACATTGATAGCCTACTAAAAAGGGATTCAATATTCCCTGCTATTTGGTTTTAATTATCATTTTTGAGGGGGTGGTTAAGTGTTTGTTTTCTTAACGCCCGGAGAGGGCCAGGTAAAAAATAAATTTTCCTCAGGGATGGCCGTCCATTTTCATTTCAAAGAGGTGTGATTACCTACAGTTATCCCTCGATATAAATAGGAAAAAGTTCACTCCCTTAGCAGAACTTATGTTAGTCTCAGCAGGAAGTCCTGCTGAAACGAAGGCTATCCTAATATGAACTCTGTGTGGACCAAGTCAGTCAGACCACTTTGAGAGCACTTAACCCACACAGCTGATGTAATCAGATGATGATAATAACACAGTGCTGGCAAACGATCAAGAATCAAATATAACAGCCACAGGTTGTGATAAAGAGTAAGTCTGGACTTTTGTTTTATTTCCACCCCAGTTCTACAGGACTGTACTCCAACATATTTAATGTAGTATTCATTGAAGTATTTTGTCAAAGACTAACAATTTCACCTACTTGAGTTGCGCTTACAACGGAACTATTGAAATAATCACAGAATTGCACACTCCAAGCTAAATAAAGCACACCTTGACAAAATAGCCTATTTGACCCAGGTCTGATCGATACAATGTATTATGTCGATTTTCTTGACACCTGCCCACATAGTATTTTACAGTATTCTGTATATCATATAACATATACAGGTAGTTGCCAAAATAAAGGAAACACTGGTAAATGAGGCATACAAAGCATATTGAAAGCAGGTGCTTCCACACCGGTGTGGAATTAACAGGTAGTTGCCAAAATAAAGGAAACACTGGTAAATGAGGCATACAAAGCATATTGAAAGCAGGTGCTTCCACACCGGTGTGGAATTAACATCCCATCATGCTTAGGGTCATGTATAAATATTCTAGGCAGGCCCAGTTGCCCATTATTTTGGCTATCGTGGCTAGAAGAGATCTGAGTGACTTTGAAAGTGGGGTGATTGTTGGGGCACGTTTGGCAGGAGCTTCAGTGACAAAGACTGCTCAACTTGCTCATGTTTCACGACATGCCATGGCCGTCTCAGTCACTAAATCTCAACCCAATTGAACCCTTATGTGAGATTCTGGAGCGGCGCCAGAGACAGCGTTTTTCACCACCATCAACAAAACACCAAATGGTGGAATTTCTCATGGTAGAATGATGTCGCTTCCCTCCAATAGACTTCCAGACACTTGTAGAATCCATGCCAAGGTGCATTGAAGCTGTTCTGGCGGTCAACGCCCTATTATTAAGACACTACGTTGGTGTTTCCTTTATTTTGGCAGTTACCTGTATGTATACACACTGTTGTAGATTACAGTACATATAAAGTATATATTATACTCTCTATAGTTGGCTGTCTTTTTTGCCTGACTTTTTGACCATGAGGTGGTTGTTATACAATAATCAGATCCACCAAAGACTAACATCCCATTCTCTCCCTTTTATTCTCAGAACATGGGTTTTCCTCACCATTGTGACACAATACTTACAAGAAGCACCTTTCGGCTTCAAGGCAGTGCTTCTACCCTCAGCATCATCAGGACGTGGAACAGCCGATTGAAGCTTGGCTGCGGCTATAAAACGATTCCAGTTTCCTCTTCCTGTTCACTTTGTACCTGGAGCTCCCCAACACCTATAATTGTTATTTCATTTTCATCCCTTCTTCTCTTTTCATCCTTCTTTCATCAGTCCTATTTGAAGTCCTATTCCAGTGATTGAATTTGTGAACACTGCTCGAATCGACGTTGTTTCCACGTCCTTTCAACTAAATTACGTTGAACCCACGTGGAATAGACGTTGAATTGATGTCTGTGCCCAGTGGGATTTAGGGATGCATCTGTTGACGTATGTATGACATGGCTAGGGACCATTTTCAAGAGACACTGTGTGTGTAAAGATGAGTGCAGAAAGAGAGGGGGAGAGGCGGAGAGAGGGGGATGGATATAGAGATAGATAGAGGGACAAAAGGATGAGACAAATGTCAAGTGATGATGTGATGCTCATGCCATCACCACGTTGACCCATCAGCCAGTGGCCTTTGGTACGGCCCACAATGTGTCATTGATTCCATCCTCTTACCGAGGTTAGGGTTCAAGGTTCAAAGTTAATCAGGGTTGCATTAGCGCATTGTGATCCGGGAGGATAACGGAGTTCACCATGCCCTAGTGACCGAACCGCAACCTTTTTGTGTTTAAGGAAATGGGGTGGTTGGAGAGAGACAGGGGTAAAGAAAGAGAGAGAGAGAGAGACAGAGAGAGAGAGAGAGGAAAGAGTTGACACTTCACTTCATATCATATCCTCAAAGACTATAAAACATTTAGGACAAACGCTGCAGCACTGAGTATTGATTTATAACAGTTTTCCATCCATTTTCACTGGTTTGAATGTATTGTATCATCATTGTCAAGTTAACTGTGTCTGTTTTGTTTTAACAACCCCAAAACAACCTAAAACAGCTAAATTGGGGCCCAGATTAAATGATTTGAAGATGAATCCTTTCTTTCTTCCTTTCTTCAAGTATCTCTGCTGTGGTTTGATTGCTGAAAGTTACACGATGGAAATAGTGTTTGGAAATCCATATTCTGTACTCGTAGCAACAAATTGGGTGTATTCACTTGCTTTGAACTCTAGCTACGTCAAAGTAGCTATGTCTGTCACACCCTGATCTGTTTCACCTGCCTCTGTGATTGTCTCCACCCCCCTCCAGGTGTCTTCATCTTCCTCGTTATCCCCAGTGTATTTATACCTGTGTTCTATGTTTGGCTGTTGCCAGTTGGTTTTTGTTCATCAAGCCTACCAGCGTAGCCTGCCTGCCGTCTTGTACCTATGGGGCGGCAGGTAGCCGAGTGGTTAGAGGGTTGGGCCTGTAATCGAATCCCTGAGCTGACAAGGTGAAACATCTGTTCTTCTGCCCCTGAACAAGGCAGTTAACCTACTGTTCCTAGGCTGTCATCGTAAATAAGAATTTGTTCATAACTGACTTGTCTAGTAAAATAAATTAAAAAAAAAACTTTGCCACACTACTCTGGATTACCAAACTCTGCCTGCACCTGTTGGTATAATAAACATTTGACATTCCAAACGTCTGCGCCTGGGTCTCACCTGTACACTGATAACGTCAACCATAAACAAAAGTACAGATAATATGATTGTGAAAAAATTATAGTGTTCAATAATCATATAAATCGTTTTTGATACAATACTGCCCTCTGCTGTTTCATCCCCTCTTTTTTCAATGGATGAAATCCATCACCCGCTAGTAGTCTAAACGTTTATCTCCTATAGTCATGAAAGAAATCAATGGCTTTGGTGTAATTTTCACAAGTCTGTGGTACATATTCACAACTATAGTACAAAACTCAAAACAGATCATCAAAAAGGCCGTTGTTTCAAAAGTCTAAGCACATTTGCAGTTGACTAAGTACAACACACAAAATCATACAGTCACTTTTTCACCAAACTTAATCCGTGTTTCATCTAGAAGTACACATTTCACATTGAAATACATGTTCATATAAAGTAATTGCCTTTCACATTGCAATGCTCACACTACTTACTTTTTCTTCATTGATAATCACCGTTTGGTAAACCTATAGATTTTAAACTGTTTTTTTTTCTACTACAGATGTTGTCTGTTTGTCTATAAAGTAGACAAATATAAAGTCTGTTATACACTGAGTGTCCAAAATGTTAGGAACACCTTACTAATATCGAGTTGGCTGGATGTCCTAGGGTGGTGGACCATTCTTGATACACATGGGAAACTGTTGAGTGTGAAAAATTCCAGCAGCGTTGCAGTTCTTGACACAAACCGGTGCGCCTGGCACCTACTACCACACCCTGTTCAAAGGCACTTAAAACCATTCACCCTCTAAATCGCACACATACACAATCCATGTCTCAATTGTCTCAAAGCTTAAAAATCCTTCTTTAAAATCTACACTGATTGAAGTGGATTTAACAAGTGGCATCAATAAGGGATCATAGCTTTCACCTGGATTCACCTGGTCAATCTGTGTCATGGAAAGAGCATTATGATGATGACTATTATGAAGTAAAAATAAAATCTGATATTGGCAAGATCAGAGATGTTCTGTATGTAACAAATGTATCCCCTAAACAGTAAACGTGTATCCAAAATGACGTCGCTGGGGACTTTTTGATTACAGCAGACCAATGTTGTAATTATATCTAAACAATACATTTATTTATTGCATTAATGATTGTGAAAGATGTCTTCAATGATCACACATGGGGTAGAAATGATGGAAATGTTATGTTCAATACATTTGAATGGGTATTGCAAGCGTATTGCCTAATGTGATAGCCGTGTAATGTACTGTAACGTATAATACTGTAGCAATATTACATTCAAACAGCAATTTCGGAACTTGAACTCTATCTCGCATTGTTTTGCTATTGTGATCGTATAACAGAAACACACACACACACACACACACACCCTCTCCTCACAACGTCTTTCTGGGCCAGATAGTGGCCTTAGAAGTAAGCACCACATGTATGGTACTGATAGCCAAGTAACATTTTCCATCACCAGTGATAACACATCAGTATTTTTTTCTCCTAGTGCGCTCACCAAGCCCCACTTTTCTCCCCTAACGACGCAGAGCAACGTCTCTGGCATTTTTTAAACCCAGAGTCTAATTGCGTTCCAACTTGCGGGGCAAATGATGTTCCAGTGAACAATGATGTTCCAGCTTTCAATCATAAAAAAAAATAATATTATCATCACCATTTTCATAAATGTTTATATCAGAACCTCTGTTCTGTGGCTATATCATAAAATACCCATACACCTTTGCTCGTCTTGAAGGCAACACATTAATGCAGACACCTCCAAAGGTTCCTCAATATCAACATCTAGTTTCTAATAGTTGGCCTAAATGTGCTTGGCCTGCTACCCACACTTGGACTATAACACCAAATATTTTATTTTTGAATCATTTTATAATAATTTTCTGTTATTTACTTACTATACACCTTGTAATAATGACTTGTCTATATGCGATAATAGCAGTAGTAAAATGAGTAGTCTATTATTTATAGAAAATGTACATCAAATGTTCTCCGCCCAATCACTAAGAGGCCTGACCTGGACTTGGCCAATCGCCTCATGTTATAATGGGTAGGTGACGATATATCTGCCTCTCAAAATAACTCTACTAAGGTGTCATATCAGTATGACGCACACAGTTAAACTGATGTCATGCCAATACGTTTTTTTTTCTGACTGAAATCTTGGACAGGCCTGCTTTCGTGTTGACTTTCAAAGCATTTCAAGATGGATGGAGTTTCCTAATTACACTATTTCAAGGGTCGATCCAATGATGATGACCATGTTATGAAATTAATATGTTATGAAATGGTATAACGAATTAATACATTTAGTCACTGTAATAACAGGTAGAAGAATGTCTCAATCATATTTTCATGTAAGTAAGTAAGTAAGTAAAAGAAATTTATACAGCGCCTTTCACAGACTAGGTCACAAAGCGCTTTACAATAGACAACAAAACATAATAAAAACAGGCTAAAAGAAATACAATAAAACAGATAAAAGATTATCAATATATAAAGGACAGAGATTACCCAAAAGCTAACCTGAACAAATGAGTCTTAACTTGTCCCCTAAAACTGTCCACATTCTCAGCAAACCTAATACTGGTTGTCAGCTTCTTCTCCACAAAGAGAGCCGAGAGGGGGCTGATCTGTGGGGATCTCCGGTACCGGAACGCATTGCCTGCATATCAACGCTTTTGCGAACTAACATAGAGCAGTAGAGTAAAAAGCGCGTGCAGAAGATGCAAACATTTTTTTTTTTTGGTCTAGGGTCCGGGAAAATGTTCGTCTTTTATAAACGCATTAAATGCAATTCTACATCATTTTAGATGACTGGAGACTTTAGCTGAATCTTTTTTAATACCTCACGAATTGAGAATGTGAGAATCAATAAAAACGACCTTGTCTTGAATCCATCAATAGCATGGGCCTAGGTGTATGGAGACAGATATTGTACAATAACAGGAGGCAATTACTGACCCAAGAATGCGCAACTCAATCACCCACGATGGCGATGCGCTCGCAAAAAATCTCTCTCTTGTTTCACTTTGTAACGCATGGTTTTACTTTTTAAAACCATGCCGTTCGCTCGGTAGAACTATTTGAAAGTTGATCACATATTTGGTAGCCTACAGACATATTAGTATTCTCTGTTCAGGAGAATAGATCTAGCTTTCAAACCTGTGTTTTTCTCGCGATGTTTGGATATTTGAACTATTGCAAAAGGCCTGTTTTGTCTGCAGGCTGTTCACGCAGACTTGCCGCGCGTTCCCGACATTAGGCATGCCTTGTGATTGGGCTGTACATAATCTGCAGCTAGGCTATTTAAACAATAAGCTATGATACAGATCCTCTGTGCCTAAATTATATGCACACACCTGGTGTAGTAATCTAAATTATTTAATTTCTCAACAGACAGCAGTAATCATATAACTTTGGCAAATGTATTCAATTTATTAGGGGTGCTGCGGAACCTCCAGCACCATTCCCGCAGCTACACTCAGACAAAACGTGTTCCAAAAGGGTTCTACGGCTGTCCCCATAGGATAACCCTTTTTTGTTCCAGGTAGAACACTCTTTGGTTCCAGGTATAACTATTTTTGGTTCTTCTATGGGGACAGCAGAATAATCCTTTTTGGTGTATGCTTCTAAAGGAAATAAATTATGAAGTGCAACGCTAGAGAGATAAGAATTGCAGGAGCATGTCTATCAGAGCAGAAAGAGAGAGAGAGAGAGAGATAATAGAACGTTAATTTCGTTCTAGTTATGTGAGAGATACAGACACGCTACAATGTTGCGCAAACCATACACCAGGGCCAGCCCAACACGAATACATTCTTAGAATATCAGGCACGTTTTTACATTACATACATTTTTTCTGGGGCAGGATAATTACAGAGAATTCAACTTGAATTAACTCTGATTGATTTTATTAAATTTTTTACATTGCAAACACTGACAATAATGTTTCATGCCAAGAGAGGTACTGGACAAAACAGGCTCAAATTAAGCAGTGCGGATATATTCATAGACCATCAATCTTGCAGAATCCGAGGCCAGTGTTTGGAACTCGCTATAGGTGGCATCCATTTTCATTTTGAAAAGTCACTTCAAAAGATTAATACATTCTGCCCACACCTCTACATAACTTTGAGACAATTTCCACACCGATACTTGTAATTTCTGTATTGTAAAGCACTTTGAGCTGCATTTCTTGTATGAAAGGTGCTATATAAATAAAGTTATTATTATTATACAGCAAATTTGTTACCGAAAAAAGTGATTGGAGGGCTTTTTCCAGGCGGGGTTGTAGCGGTTGTTCACGGCCACTGGGGCCTCATTTATCGACCTTGGGTATATTGGGAAGTTTACATGCATTGGATTAGTATTTGGTAGCATTGCCTTTAAATTGTTTAACTTGGGTCAAATGTTTCAGGTAGCCTTCCGCAAGCTTCCCACAATAAGTTGGGTGAATTTTGGCGAATTCTGGTGTAAGGTTTGTAGGGCCTCCTTGCTCGCACACGCTTTTTCAGTTCTGCCTACAAATTTTCTATAGGATTGAGCTCCGGGCTTTGTGATGGTCACTCCAATACCTTGACTTTGTTGTCCTTAAGCCATTTTGTCACAACTTTGGAAGTATGCTTGGGGTCATTGTCCATTTGGAAGACCCATTTGCGACCAAGCTTTAACTTCCTGACTGATGTCTTGAGATGTTGCTTCAATATATACACATAATTTTCCTTCCTCATGATGCCATCTATTTTGTGAAGTGCAACAGTCCCTCCTGCAGCAAAGCACCCCCACAAAATGATGCTGCCACCCCCGTGATTCACGGTTGGGATGGTGATCTTCGGATTGCAAACCTCCCCCTTTTTCCTCCAAACATAACGATGGTCATTATGGCCAAACAGTTCAACTTTTGTTTGTTCAGACTAGAGGACATTTCTCCAAAAAGTATGATCTTTGTCC
The DNA here is from genome assembly GCA_023634145.1 of Thymallus thymallus. NCBI lineage: Eukaryota > Metazoa > Chordata > Actinopteri > Salmoniformes > Salmonidae > Thymallus > Thymallus thymallus. The sequence goes on along the minus strand of CM042386.1, from coordinate 18,853,063 downwards.
CCATGTGCAGTTGCAAGCTGTACTGTAGTCTGGCTTTTTTATGGTGGTTTTGGAGCAGTGGTTTCTTCCTTGCTGAGCGGCCTTTCAGTTTATGTCAATATAGGACTTGTTTTACTGTGGATATAGATACTTTTGTACCCGTTTCATCCTTCATCTTCACAAGGTCCTTTGCTGTTGTTCTGGGATTGATTTGCACTTTTCGCACCAAAGTACATTCATCTCTAGGAGACAGAACGCGTCTCCTTCCTGAGTGGTATGACGACTGCGTGGTCCCATTGTGTTTATACTTGGGTACTATTGTTTGTACAGATGAATGTGGTACCTTCAGGCATTTAGAAATTGCTAAAGATTCCAGACTTGTGGAGGTCAACAATTTATTTTCGGAGGTCTTTGCTGATTTCTTTAGATTTTCCCATGATGTCGAGCAAAGAGGCACTGAGTTTGAAGGTAGGCCCTGAAATACATCTACAGGTACACCTCCAATTGACTAAAATGATGTCAATTAGCCTATCAGAAGCTTCTAAAGCCATGACATCATTTTCTGGAATTTTCCAAGGTGTTTAAAGGCACAGTCAACTTAGTGTATGTAAACTTCTGACCCACTGGAATTGTGATATAGTGAATTATAAGTGAAATAACTTGTCTGTAAACAATTGTTGGAAGAATTACTTGTGTCATGCACAAAGCAGATGTCCTAACCGACTTGCCAAAACTATAGTTTGTTAACATGAAATCTGTGGAGTGGTTGAAAAATGAGTTTTAATGACTTCAACCGAAGTGTACAGTCGTGGTCAAAATTAAAAGCATTAAATGCATGCCGCCTAGAGCGAGTGCCAAATACTGGCAGCGCATTCTGCAAGATTGAGTGTCTATTCAATCAATTAAAAAGTAAAAGCTTCAGCCCACACCTCTATGCAAAATTACTGTTCAATATTCTGTTCATCAGTATTTGATTGTGGCTGCCTTGGTGACTCTGAGATTAAATAGGCTATGATGTTGAGCTCTCACCGCACAGAAATACGGTAACCTACCTACTGGTAGATATTTTACTTTCGAGCATGCTTGGCTTTTGAATGAGCAATGGATAAACGCTAGCCTAAAATGTGGGAATGTCAGAAAATGAGAGACATGTCCTGCAATAAATGCAACAATTATGATGCAACAATTTCAAAAGATTTGACTCAGTTAAAGTTCATATAAGGAAATCCTCAGGAACTGGTCACGTTATCTTCGATAAAATGCAATTGTGTTCGTTGTCCGTAGCTTATGCCTGCCTATACCATAACCCCACCGCCACCATGGGCCACTCTGTTCACAACGTTGACATCAGCAAACCACTCGGCCACACGATGCCATACACGCTGTCTGCCATCTGCCTGGTATAGTTGAAATCGTTTTTAATCCGTGAAGAGCACACTTCTCCAGCGTGCCAGTGGCCATCTAAGGTGAACATTTGTCCACTGAAGTCGGTTATGACACCGAAATGCAGTCAGGTCAAGACCCTGGTGAGAACAGTGAGCACAAGATGAGCTTGCCTGAGAAGGTTTGTGCAAACCCACAGTTTCCTCACTGTCTGGGTGGCTGGACTCAGACAATCCCACATGTGAAGAAGCTTTATGTGGAGGTCCTGGGATGGCATGGTTACACATGGTCTGGGGTTGGGAGGCCAGTTGTATGTACTGCCAAATTCTCTAAAACAAAGTTGGAGGCGGCTTATGGTAGAGAAATGAACATAAAATTATCTGGCAGCTCTGGTGGACATTCCTGCAGTCAGAATACCTATTGCAATATTTGTGCACAACATTTGAGAGTTTTTTGTGCATATGGAACATTTCTGGGATCTTTAACTTCAGCTCATGAAAACATGGGACCAACACTTTATATGTTGTGTTTATATTTTTGTTCAGTATATGCAATGGCAAATGCATCTGTTTAATCATTGGGTCCACGTTTTAATGTTTTTATTTTTAATGTTCTACCAATATTACATTTGCTGTGCATCAAAACACCTCCATTTACCTCATAAGAAAAAATGTGCTTGCAATACAATTGATCAACCACTAGAAGTTGTGTGTACCCATGGTCTGAGCTGTGCTTGGAGATACACACACTTTCCCTCAAGTTCAAAATGTGTAAATACCAACCTTTGCCGGTGAAGTGGCACCTACAGCGGCATTGCGTTTTGGTAACACTAGAAGTACATTCATTTACAATGAAACGCTGTGTTTGCCTTGCAGCATTGCATTGCAGAGGCAGTTGCAGTGCGTTCAAAACGTATCCATCAAATTGTATTTCTTAACAGAAATGGTAGCAGAAGGTGAATGTTGAATTTTTGGTCCACACATATCAAGATGAAAAACATGGGCCAAGACCAAATTATGTCATAACCAAACATTAAGATGTAATTATCTCTCTACCCATTGACTAAAACTAGCACATTTTTGGCCTATTTTCATTCAGCTTGTCACTCAGTTGTACGTCTGCTGTGGAGGGGCCCTACCTAAGGCCCCTTGGAGGGCGGGATGGGGGTTAGGGAGGGGATGATCTGTGGTGGGATAGCCCCCTGTGTCAGCCAGATGTGGATGGCCGATAAAACTGTTTGCCCCTGGGCAGAGGTTTATCTCGTCCTCATCCATGGGGGTGGGAAGAACAAAGTGATCGATGGGGGCGTTACCATTTCATGAGCCCCAGGCTAATGAACAGGAGCCCCTGAGCGCTGATCTAGGATCAGCTCACCCTAAACCTATCCTAGGTCATATAATCAAGAGGAAAGTCTTTAAACTGACTGTAGATCAGTGCGTATTGTGAACGTTGATCTGAACTGTTTTGGAGAGAGGTACCCCAGGGTTGTGAGTTGCTGCCCTTGTCCGTTATGTCCATAGATCATTTGAGTCATTTGAACGTCCTGGCACTTCGCCACATCTGGAACACCTCTCCCTGGGTAAGATGGATCAATTGGATATAATTGTATTATTTATTTATTAATCCTTATGGGTTGTAGAAGCGCAGCCTGTAAATTCATAATTGCGTTCTATGACAAAGGTGTAAACGTGTCAACAACAAAAAAACTGTACGTTGAGTGTAATATTGTTTTCAGACAAATGATGGATTATCTAAAGAACGTGGAATGATCTCAAATTTGAACTATTTATGAATAATCTGTTATTTTAGGCTAAATCCTTATACGTATTGAATACCCTCAACGTGATGTAGATACTTAAATGTTTTGTGCTCTATATTGGTTTACTATTTTCCACCTATAATTATTTTCCTTAAAACCTATGCTTTTCTATTTTTAATAACTAACACAAACCTCAACAACCCATAGTCAGGAAAACAATTGCGGTGTAGGCTCAGAGAACATGTTTGTTCATTTCTCCTCCAGCATTTATCTACAATATCAGTAGATCGATTGTATGTTGTTCTGTGCGTGAGATCACAGACTGAGGCTACATGTAGATCACAGTTTTAAGATGGGCTGAGGGCCATTCAAGCAGAGCGCCAGTGCAAGGGGTGTTCAACACTGATAGGGGCCTTATGTCAAAGTAGAAGCCCCTGTGCCATGGATGACTTTGTGATGTATTGCAGGTTATATGAAAAAAGATTGCTGATCAAAAACTGATGGACTAGAGGACTTGAGAAATATGTCAGTGGCTACAGATCTCTCACTCGATGTGGTAAGTCACATGAGGAGGTGTTAAAACAGGATTGGGTTGAATTCCATTTCAATTCAGGTCTCTCTCTCTCTCTCTCTCTCTCTCTCTCTCTCTCTCTCTCTCTCTCTCCAGCGCAATGCCACAGCCTACGAAGAACTAGACTCATCCCTATACATACCGTTTAGAATGTGAGTTATCCCTCTTCTCTCGCGTTGAAAATGCCATTTATATTTGGTGGGTGAAATGATGTTGAATTTGACTAGACATATTTTATTTGACCTTGTTTCAAATAAAGATGTGAAGCCACAGTCCAACAATTCCTCCCTGAACATTGACTCCTACTGGTATATGCAGAGTAACACATTTAAAGCTGTGTTTGATTCTGCTGAGCTATCATGTCAACACATTCAGACATTGATCAGCTTGCAGACTACCTACATAACATTGAATAGTTGAAAGTAACTCCTCTAACTTAAATCCAGAGTGAGGTTGGGTTTATGCAGGCTACATCGACATCTGATTTGCCCAAAGGACACCATAATTTCAACGTGAAGCTAGGTATAATATCATTCTTCCATGGTTGATTGGATCTTTGGAAGTTTAGAAGTAGTTACCATTAGCCCTATAATTGGATAACAAATTAATCATATCAATAATATTTTAACCTTTGGATATTATCATATATTATCATATATAATAATATATGTATATATATTATTCATAATATAAAGTATACAGTGCCTTCAGAAAGTATTCAGACCGCTTGACTTTTTCCACATTTTGTTACGTTACAGCCTTATTCTAAAATTGATTCAATCGTTTTTTCACTAATCAATCTACACACAATATCATATAATGACGAAGCAAAAACAGGTTTTGAGAAAATGTTGCTAAATTACTTTTAAAAATACAACTGAAATATCACATTTACATAAGTATTCAGACCCTTCTCTGCAGATCCACTCAAGCTCTGTCAGGTTGGATGGGGAGCGTTGCTGCACAGCTATTTTCAGGTCTCTCCAGAGATGTTCGATCGGGTTCAAGTCCGGGCTCTGGCTGGGCCACTCAAGGACATTCAGAGACTTGTCCCGAAGCCACTCCTGCGTTGTCTTGGCTGTGTGCTTAGGGTCGTTGTCCTGTTGGAAGGTGAACCTTTGCCCCAGTCTGAGTTACTGAGCACTCTGGAGCAGGTTATCATCAAGGATCTCTCTGTACTTTGCTCCGTTCATCTTTCCCTCGATCCTGACTAGTCTCCCAGCCCCTGCCGCTGAAAAACATTTCCACAGCATGATGCTGCCACCACCATGCTTCACCGTAGGGATGATGCCCGTTTCCTACAGACGTGACACTTGGCATTCAGGCCAAAGAGTTCAATCTTGGTTTCATCAGACCAGAGAATCTTGTTTCTCTGACTTTTTGTAAACTCCAAGCGGGCTGTCATGTGCCTTTTACTGAGGAGAGGCTTCCGTCTGGCCACTCTACCATAAAGGCCTGATTGTTGGAGTGCTGCATAGATGGTTGTCCTTCTGGAAGGTTCTCCCATCTCCACAGAGGAACTCTGGAGCTCTGTCAGAGTGACCATTGGGTTCATGGTCACCTCCCTGTTAATGATGGACTTAGTCCTATTTTTCACCTTTTTGGTTGATATGGAGACAGGAATCCAACATATTAATAACTTGCAGATTAAATTTGAAATCATCCAACCATCCTTCCAATACAAGACAATATCCAAAGGTAAAAGTGTATTATTAATATCATGAATTTTAAAAGGCCAATGGTAACTACTTCTAAACTTCCAAAGATGCAATCAACCGTGGATAAATTATAGTATATATAGCCATACATTGAAATGATGGTGTCCTTTGTAGGGCAAATCAAATGTCAATGTAGCCTTCATAAACCAAACCTCACTCTAAATGTACTTTCACATACATCTTGTGTAAGAAAAGTTACTTTCAACTATTCAATATTATTTAGGTAGGCAATAGGTAATACGCAAATGAGTATTCTCAAAAATTGTACGTTTCTGTGTGGAATTTTCTATGCAATTTCAATATGTACATAGTTCTGTGTATATAAATATACATTAGATTGATGTAACAACATGTTAGGCAGGTTAATTCAATGTATTTAAGTTAGGTTTGACCCTAATTTCAATGTTTATAATGCTGGTTGAAATTAGATACAAACAGTACTGGTTGATTAATTTGAACAAATCCAATGTATTTTCCAAGTCACAATACATTGACAAAATACGATGAAGCAACGTTGATTCAACCAGTGTGTGCCCAGTGGGTTGAATGCAATCCAGATAAGATTATAGCCCCTCCCATCGCTGTGTATACAGTAATCAATTGGTTAATTTAGAAAAGGCTTTCCGTAGCTTATACTTTCCTATTAAAGAAGTTTAATAATCCCTCAGATGGGCTTGATGAAGTAAAAACCAAGGAAGTTGAACTGTTACATGTCAAGGAGATTCAAAATAGTTTGGGAATCTGATCTATACGCAGACATCTTTGTTGATTTGCAAAAATATAATTTAATTCAAGAATAACACTTTTCTCTTATATTACATAAATATTCTCTCTGTCATTAAACTGTGTCCCAAATACCAAAGGTCAAAAGTAGTGCACGATGTAGGGAATAGGGTGCCATTTGGGACACAACCTCTGTTTAACCTGGTGCCCTTGCGATCCCCTCAACGTTAGGTCTCCGGTTGGCGATGACAGCGGCAGCGTTGACGGGTCTACAGGGCTGGAGGAAGTCGTTACAAAAGACGAGGAAAAAGAGGAGAGTGACTTCTACCTCCAAAGCTTTAGACATCTGGATTTTCAAGGTGAGCTTGGGCGCAGCTTTGGTTTTAGAAATGTGAGGGACCTAACCTGGCGGGGGGGGGTCTGGGGGTCCTCCCTCAGAATGTTCTGGGCATCTAAAGCTAAATTTCCTGCATTTCTACGTATAAATAAGAATAGAATATGTTTCTAAACACTTGAATGTAGATGTGGGTGATCCTGAATGATTCGCGAATAATGATGCATGAGAAAGTTATGGACGCACAAATATCATACTGTCATACCCCAAAAATTCTAATCCACAGTGTTATTGTAATGGTGAGAGGTTAGTGTGTCTGTAACTTTCTCACTCATCATTATTCACGATTCATTCAGGGTTATCTGTAGTCATGGTAGCATCCACATTCATTTAGAAGTGTTTAGAAACATATTATATTCTTATTAACAATGAAAGTGACTCCAAAATGACACAATACATTATTTACCGTTATTTTCTACTGGGCACAAAATGACCTGAAACAACCAAAACAAACAGCAAATGCATCCAACAAACGTGTAGAATCACAAACTTGATGTAGTCATTGTGGGACCAAATACTTACTTTAACTTTAATTTGTCCCAACACTTTTGTCCCAACACTTCCCTAAAATGGGGGAGACTATTGTACAAAAAGTGTTGTAGTTTCTAAACGGTTCACCCGATGGTTTGATTATAGAGCAAAAAAAAAGAAAACTGCTTCACTGTCCCAATAATTACAGAGGGCACAGTAATTCATATCATAGGCCTAATAGTACTGTAGAGCTCTTTTTACTTGCACCCAATATAGCTGGGTCACCCCGTCCTGCCCCTAGGGGGCCACCGCCCTGCAGCGCCCCAACACAACACACCCCACTCAGATTTATGATCTTAGTGAAACATTCATTATTGGTTTCAGATGTGTTAGTCGCTGACGTGGGCATGTTTTCAATACAGACTCCTTTTGTCGTACAGTATTCCATATAACGCATCCAGACCTTATGAAAGTTGCACAGTATATCCTAAATCTTGTAATAAATCAAACCTAGTGATACATAACTTGACATTTAGGTCATTCATTGTGACATTGTGGGAGGACAGCCAACCTTCCAATTAAAGGGCAATGCATTTCTTAGCCGCTATAAATGCTAGTTTACACTGTTTCTTCTGATAACAGTCTCCAGTATTAACATTTCCAAGCAAACAAGAACAGGAAGAAGGGAGAATCTGTAGACATGTTGAGATAAAAGAAAATACTCTTTGACAGAATTCAGCCAGCCTTCACAAGTCCATAGCATAAGCAACTATGTCCCCTTTTGTGTTTTACACCTCCAGCAGAGGAATTACATTTCTGAGTGCATGATATTCAGTTTCACTGGCATATAGTACATTCTATGAATGGTAGAGAACTGCAGTAATTTATGTCTGAGATTATATGAACATGACTGGGCTTTCAAACATATCTGTATCCATTCATCATCATCAGTAGTGTCTCCCAGGTCTTCCTCACATTTTTGTTTGACATGTTTTCATGTCACTTGTCACCATCTGATCCTGCTAAGACATGATGAGCATAGTGCTGTGTACTGATGCTGTACCATGACAGTGACGCCTGTAGAGCTGTTTATTACAGTCAGTGTGAAAAGTAGAGAATTAGCTAGGGAAACGGACATATCAATAACGCTACATTGCAGAATAGTGAAAATTCACTTTGTCTGAGGATTATAGAGAATTATTGTAGAGGGTCTAAGACCCTAATATATGATGGACTATCTGACTCCCTTATTATTAAAAGGCTATAGGCCCATAATTGAATCCAGTGGGTATAGCCAAGGTTGCGAGCCTTGCATCACCACTCGGAATACTATAAGATGCACATGTCTAGGTTATATTGGACATTATTTAGAAAGGCACACGTCTGATTATATAAGGTCCCACAGTTGACTGTGCATGTAAGAGCAAACAACAAGCCATGAGATCGAAGGAATTGTCCGTAGAGCTCCGAGACAGGATCTGGGGAAGGGTACCCAAAAATGTCTGCAGCATTGAAGGTGCCCAAGAACACAGTGGCCTCCATCATACTTAAATGGAAGAAGTTTGGAACCAAGACTCCTAGAGCTGGCCGCCTGGCCAAACTGAGCAGTTGGGGGAGAAGGGCCTTGGTCAGGGAGGTGACCAAGAATCCGATGGTCACTCTGACAGAGCTCCAGAGTTCCTCTGTGGAGCTGGGAGAACCTTCCAGAAGGACAACCATCTCTGCAGCACTCCACCAATCAGGTCTTTATGGTAGAGTGGCCAGACGGAAGTCACTCCTCTGTAAAAGGCACATGACAGCCCGCTTGAAGTTTGCCAAAAAGCACCTAAAGGACTCTCAGACCATGAGAAACAAGATTCTCTGGTCTGATGAAACCAAGATTGAACCCTTTGGCCTGAATGCCAAGCGTCACGTCTGTCACGCATGTTGGTGGCAGCATCATGCTGTGGGGATGTTTTTCAGCGGCAGGGACTGGGAGACTAGTCAGGATCGAGAGAAGATGAAAGGAGCAAAGTACAGAGATCCTTGATGAAAACCTGTTCCAGATCGCTCAGGACTTCAGACTGGGGCGAAGGTTCACCTTCCAACTGGAGAACGACCCTAAGCACATAGCCAAGACAACGCAGGAGTGGCTTCAGGACAAGTCTCTGAATGTCCTTGAGTGGCCCAGCCAGAGGCTGGACTGGAACCCGATCGAACATCTCTGGAGAGACCTGAAAATAGCTGTGCAGCAACGCTCCCCATCCAACCTGACAGAGCCTGAGAGGATCTGCAAAGAAGAACGGAAGAAACTCCCCAAATACATGTGTGCCAAGCTTGTAGCGTCATACCCAAGAATACTCTATGCTGTAATCGCTGCCAAAGGTGCTTCAACAAAGTACTGAGTAAAGGGTTTGCATACTTATGTAAATGTGATTTCATTATGGGGTATTGTGTGTAGATTGATGAGGGAAACATTTTTTGTAATCCATTTTAGAATAAGGCTGTAACGTAACAAAATGTCGAAAAAGTCAAGGGGTCTGAATACTTTCCGAATGCACTGTATATTGTGAATATATTGTGAATAACATTTACCATTAAACATTTCACCAAATAATATTTCAAGGAATATTACACAGAAATGTGAGAACTACGGTTCGTATCCATTTAAAAATAATATGATTTATTACAGTTTCGCAATAAGAATACAATAAACAAATGATACATACCAGAAATCTTCACGATGAAAAGTCTTTTAACAGAAAATTCACCACTATGACATTCAAACGTATATCAGGAGATCAGTTCATTTAATTAACATCCCTTTGCATGGCCAAAAACATTAAAACAAGTCATGAAAACAACACATACATTCTTGGATCTAATCATCACAACGTTTATCTACATTATACGGGCGCAACCCTGTGTCGCTCCTCTCGGAACTATTCGCCGTCCGACGAACAGAATAACACAGTTTCTCTGTAACAATAAATCCATAGTGCTTACAGTACAATGAAACATATCAAAATGAATAGCTCTTTATTAACTCTTGAAACAATCCAAACATGACCATTTCATTCACACAATCTGGACCCTCTCTTTCTGAAATTATCAGCCAAAATTGTTGCAACACCTATCACTAGCCTGTTCAACCTCTCTTTCGTATCGTCTGAGATCCCTAGAGATTGGAAAGCTGCCGCGGTCATCCCCCTCTTCAAAGGAGGAGACACTCTAGACCCAAACTGTTATAGACCAATATCCATCCTGCCCTGCCTTTCTAAAGTTTTCGAAAGCCAAGTTAACAAACAGATAACTGACCACTTCGAATCCCACCGTACCTTCTCTGCTATGCAATCTGGTTTCCGAGCTGGTCATGGGTGCACCTCAGCTACGCTCAAGGTACTGAACGATATCATAACCGCCATCGATAAAAGACAGTACTGTGCAGCCGTCTTCATCGATCTGGCCAAGGCTTTCGACTCTGTCAATCACCGCATTCTTATTGGCAGACTCAACAGCCTTGGTTTCTCAAGTGACTGCCTTGCCTGGTTCTCTAACTACTTTGCAGACAGGGTTCAGTGTGTCAAATCGGAGGGCCTATTGTCCGATCCTCTGGCAGTCTCTATGGGGGTGCCACAGGGTTCAATTCTTGGGCCAACCCTTTTCTCTATATACATCAACGATGTCGCTCTTGCTGCTGGTGACTCTCTGATCCATCTCTACGCAGATGACACCGTTCTGTATACATCTGGCCCCTCTTTGGACACTGTGTTTACTAACCTTCAAACAAGCTTCAATGCCATACAACACTCCTTCCGTGGCCTCCAACTACTCTTAAACGCTAGTAAAACTAAGTGCATGCTTTTCTATCGAACGCTGCCAGCACCCGCCCACCGGACTATCATCACTACTCTCGACGGGTCCGAATTAGAATACGTGGACACCTACAAATACCTAGGCATCTGGTTAGACTGTAAACTCAACTTCCAGACTCACATCAACCATCTCCAATCCAAAATTAAATCCAGAATTGGCTTCCTATTTCGCAACAAAGCCTCCTTCACTCATGCTGCCAAACATGCCCTTGTAAAACTGACTATCCTACCGATCCTTGATTTCGGCGATGTCATTTACAAACTAGCCTCCAACACTCTACTTAGCAAATTGGATGTAGTCTATCACACTGCCATCCGTTTTGTTACCAAAGCCCCATACACTACCCACCACTGCGACCTGTATGCTCTCGTTGGCTGGCCTTCATTATATATTCGTCGCCAAATCCACTGGCTCCAGGTCATCTATAAGTCATTACTAGGTAAATCCCCGCCCTATCTCAGCTCACTGGTCACTATAGCAACACCCACCCGTAGCATGCGCTCCAGCAGGTATATCTCACTGGTCACCCCCAAAGCCAACACCTCCTTTGGCCGCCATTCCTTCCAGTTCGCTGCTGCCAATGACTGGAACGAATTGCAAAAATCACTGAAGCTAGAGGTTCCTATCTCCCTCACTAACTTTAAGCGTCAGCTGTCAAAGCTGCTTATCGATCACTGCACCTGTATATAGCCCTTCTGTAAATAGCCCACACTACTACCTCATCCCCATATTTATTTTTGTTATTTTCACAAATCTTGCACTCCAGTAACTCTATTTGCACATCATAATTTGCACATCCTTCATTCCTGTGTTAAGGATGATAATCTGTAATTTATCTCACCACTATGGTCTATTTATTGTCCTACCTCCTAACCTTACTGCATTTTGCACTACATTTTGCACTCTGTATTTAGATTTTCTATTGTGTTTTTACCATGTTTGTTTACTGTATAACTCTGTGTTGTTTTTGTCGCACTGCTTTGCTTTGTCTTGGCCAGGTCGCAGTTGCAAATGAGAACTTGTTCTCAACTGACCTACCTGGTTAAATAAAGGTGAAATAAAATAAATAAAACAGTGACATTCATTTAGTCAATTCAAGTTTCATCAGTCTTCACCTCTCCTGGCTTCAGTGACCCTAGGACTTCAATCTCTTCATCGAGATTGCCACAGATAAGGTGTGTTTTACCCCTGTGATAGCCCACAGATCTTTCAAGCAAACAATACCATAAATCGTGATTGTGTCATCACGCTGGGCCTCGGTGCCAGCAAGTCGCTAGACGCATCTTCATTGACATTACATTTACATTACGTCTTGTTAGATCGCGTCAATTCAAATCTGGTATTGGAATAAGATAAGACATCCGGAGCTGTTTCAAACTAAGCTAAGTTTATTAAATGCAAATGTATAGATGATAAGTATGAAGGTTCGTATACGGGCTCACTGTAACACCACGCAGGGCAGACAGAGAACTGACTACAGTTTCACGTGTTCTTCTTTAAATACCCCAGACAGAGTTAGTTCCGGTTTCCGAACAGACCAGTCAGGATAGAGGCTGAGTGTGGTTTAGACTTACTCAGCCTATCCGTTGGCGCACGGGTTGGTCCCAACCCCTTGGCGCTCTGTCTCCGGGCAAAGTTGTTGTTTCGAGCAGCCAAGTACACCTACAGCAACACCCTGATATTATGTTAACAAAGCATGAATAGGTTATTAACTAAAAGGTCAGGTCCCCACAATCTTCATCACTGGCCTTCATCATTGTTCACATTTATTCACTGTCTTTATTTTTCCAGTACAGCATTGCTATACTGACTAATAAAAACTCACATTGTGCTGTCAAAAAAACTTCTGAATATCAGTCTTGGCCGCTGGTTTCATCGTTTGTTTAAAAAAATAATAGCTAACGTTAGCCAACTTTTGGCTAGCTCAACTGGCGAAAACGAGCCAAGTTTACTTCTGTTGAAACTGGACAAAGCAAAGGCTACAGAACATTTCCATACACAGTAGCAGTTAGATACTGCTAGATAGTGACATACTGACAGATATCTAGAGGCTAGAGCCGAACTGGCTGTGGTAACTGCAGTTTATTCCCTTCAGACATAACTTCAGTCGAGAGGGGATGAAACATTATCTAACGTTACATGTCAGTTACACTATTAGCGCCGCACTGGGAATAAATACGTTTTTTTTGTTATGTCAAACAGCAGTTACCTTGCCAGCTACATCAGTCAAATAAATAGTAGCCAATTTCTGCTCTGCTTGCTTTTACAACTTGGAGAAAAAGCACAACATACACAGACAACAGCTGCCTCTGTTCGCACACTCTGTGGTGTCCGCGTGGTCCTGAATCTTCAAAACAGCCTACCCAAACGCTCTGAGGCCTGCGCATGGTCCTAAAGCACACCGACACCGATTTTTTGTATCACAGTGCAATGATAAAACTGGGGAAGACAAAAATGCAATTTCAGAATGTGTGTGTGTGTGTGTGTGGGGATCATGTCCCCCCCTGTCCCCAGTGAAAGTTGCGCCCCTGGCCTAGTGTAATTCATTGTTTATTCCAAACATAGCCAATAAATATGATGATAAGATGACAGTCGGGATAGTGAGACAGTCAGACTGGTCCGAGGTTATCGAGTGACGGTATTTACTATCAATATTATGGGTGACATCGGGAACACGCTGGCTCAGAGTCTGAGTGGAATGTGTGTGTGTGTGAGAGTGAGAGATAGTCTTTGTGTGTGTGAGAGTCAGTGTGTGTGTGTGTGTGTGTGTGTGTGTGTGTGTGTGTGTGTGTGTGTGTGTGTCCCATTCTAAGGCCACAGTCACAGACATTATAAAGAGGTGGCGTTTATAAAGTCACACTTTTTTTGCACTGAGGGGGCCAGTCGCTTGTCAAAGTGGTTGGGTTGGCTAGTGTGTGGGGCAGGTAAGTTCAAGCTTTTCCATCAACGTTACCCTTATAAATAGTATTCTAAATTAATATGATAATTTTGTCCAAGATTAAAAATGATTATGCAAGATAAAAAATGATTATGCTATATGTTGGCAGAAATGAAGTTTTAACTAAATTTGAAATGTTCAATTTGAAAATATTTGGTTCATAATATGGATAATTAGCTGTTCATTGCTGTATTTGAACTATAGTGTTTTCTTATTTATAATTTCCATCATGCAACATTTTTACATACAATCGCACAGATTTACATGAAGAAACCCGTAGGAAAGTTCTCAGGATGTTACAGAGGGATAGGGACAATGCATTTACTATTTACATTATATAAATGGAATTGTCACTTTGTTAGTTATAAAAACTGTCCAAAATGGGTTTTGATAGTTGTGCAAATATCAATTTCAATGGCATTCAGTGTATTTGTACTGTGTTTGGAGGTTGAGATCTGAGATGTTAGTCGTTTTCCACCTCATTTACACTGTGTATATTTCCATTAGTTATCCATACAAAACTCATGCTGGATCAATTTGTATACATCTACACAGACACCCACCCACTCATACACGTGCTCACACACACACACACACACACCCACCCACCCACCCACCCACACACACACACACACACACACACACACACACACACACACACACACACACACACACACACACACACACACACACACACACACACACACACACACACACACACACACACACACACACACACACACACACACACACACACACACACACACACACACACACACACACACACACACACACACACACACACACACACACACACACACACACACACACACACACACACACACACACACACACACACACACACACACACACACACACAAACACACACACACACAAACACACACACACACACACACACACCCCCACCCACCCACACACACACACACACACACACACACACACACACACACACACACACACACACACACACACACACACACACACACACACACACACAAACACACACCAAGGTTATTATAGTTTAGTGTTTTTTAAATGTGTTTTTATTTCTATCAGTTTTAAGAATGTTATTTGAAATTTGATTTATTTTCCAGATCCACTTTAATCTTTTTTAAAAGTTTTTATAAAAACATTTCTATTTCATTTTTATATTATTTCAGTTGTAGTTTTAGTGTTGAGGACAGAAAGTAGCCTATGCGTGGGAGGCTAGTAGCTATTTAGTATATATGTATAGTTTTTGTGTTTTTGGGGATGTCACATCTTGCCACTGTGGGGCAGTAATGCTTAAAATGAAGGGTCAGGTCCTAGCTTAGGTTGGGTTTAAATGTAGACTCGGCGGGATGACGTCGATGCATAAAGTAAACAGCATTTTGGTCCCATAGCTACCACAGCGTGAAGCAGCACACGCGTGTACATTCGCAGATACTCCGTATGACTGTATGAGTGCTCATCTCAATGCGCTCGTTCAAGCGGGTCAATTTTGCCTAGTCGCCTTTCAAAGTGTGTTGCATTCTGGGGGCGTAAAAAAAAAAAGCTGACATGTCAACTGCATGAACTTTACAAAAAATGATGTGATCAATGGTTATGAAGTTTCGACTGCAGTCGACCGCAGGTTTCTGCAGTTGCTCTTCACCGAATTCAGTGGATGGGTACAGTGGATATATACAAATAAATGTGATATTCGAGGGTCTATCTCACTAAGTGATTGTAGAATGTACACACATAATACTGTATTATGATGTCCGTTTTTGAGTGTGTGATATGGGGGTAAGATACATATCTATTTTCGACATTATGCCGAGTTGATCTGAGCCTTGTGTAGATGTCAATTCAACGTCTATTCCGTATTGGTTCAACATAATTTAATTGAAATGACGCAGGAACAACGTTGCTTCAACCAATGAGAAGCTTGAACCCAAACTGAACATAATTCATAATGTTTTTTCATTTATTTCAGTTTGTTTTGGAGTCAAAGATAATAGTTTCAGTGTAGTTTTGTTTCTTTCAAATGGGTTATTTGTTAGTTATTTACTAAATTGTTTTTTCATAATTAGTTTCTGTTTTAGTTTACCATAATAACCTTGACACACACCTGTCTAGTCCGTCTAATCCAATTCTCCACTACCCTTTACCTTGCTCTGTTTTGGAAATAATCCATGCTGTTGTCACAGACAACTTCTATCCTCACCTCCCGTCAGAGATTTGTGGATGCTGTGACAGGGGCCACAACAGACTTTATGTAACAAGACAGAACCACAGGAATACATGTAGATATGTGCTCATTCATTCACTCTTCTTACATTCATGAGCTGAGGAAAGAGCTCTTTGACCACGCACACCAGTGGTATCATGAACTTCACCCAGTACCAGGACATTTTAGCCCAAAACCTGTTTACCTCAGCCAGGAGGCTGACACTTGGCCTGCAAGTGGATCTTCCACCAAGACAATAACCCCAAGCACACATTAAAATCCATAAAGAAATGGTTAATTGGCCACAAAATCAACTTTTTGCTATGGCCATCTCAGTCTCCGGACTTGAAAACCTGTGGGTTGAATTGAAGAGGGCAGTCCGTAAGCACAGATGAAGGATATCAAGGATTGGGAAGGATTCTGTATGGAGGAATTGTCTAAGATCGCTCCCAATATGTTGTCGTAAAACATTTTTGAAAAAGGCTCAGTGCCATTTTCCTCACAAGGTGAAGTATTGAAAGGTATTGAAAACAGGGGTGTCAATAATTTTGACCCTTATCTTTTTGAGGAAAAATGATATTCCTTGTTAAACAAAATCTGTTATATACACTGATCAAAAATATAAACGCAACATGTAAAGTGTTGGTCCCATGTTTCTTGAGCTGAAATAAAAGATCCAAGAAATGTTCCATACGTACAAAAAGCTTATTTCTCTCAAATGTGTTTACACCCCTGTTAGTGAGCATTTCTCCATTGCCAAGATAATCCATCCACCTGACAGGTGTGGCATATCAAGAAGCTGAACACTATACAGGTGCACCTTGTGCTGGGGACAATAAAAGGCCACCCTAAAATGTTTTGTCACACAATACAATGCCACAGATGTCTCAAGTTTTGAGGGGATGTGCAATTGGCATGATGACTGCAGGAATGTCCACCAGAGCTGTGGCCAGAGAATTGACTGTTAATTTCTCTACCATAAGCCACCTCCAACGTTGCTTTAGAGAATTTGGCAGTACGTCCAACCAGCCTCACAACCGCAGACCACGTGTAACCATGCCAACCCAGGACCTCCACATCTGGCTTCTTCACCTGCGGGAATGTCTGGTCGTGTCTACACTTACATGCGACTTCTGCTATCAGAATACAACATTTGCATTGTATTTTGATTGTGTTCAGATCTAGGAGGTGGTCAGAGATGCATTGTGTGTGGATTTCTCCTCAATCTGGACGCAACCAGGCTACCGAAAGCGCATACAGTGGACGGTGTCATCAGCACTCCTCCCACAAGTCTCCAGAAAACATGTGTTTTGGGACCGAGAGGCACTTTTTCATTATAACGTTGGAGCATGTGGGAACGTGCCTCATAAATGCTAGCCAGCTAGCTAATATTTAGAACAATTATTTTTTGTTTGGCTTTAGCATTGCAATCCCTTTAGCATTGCTTGCTAGCTTGCTGGCTAGCTACAGAGGTTAGCTGGCTACTTAGCTACAGTAGTTAACTACAGCCATCAGCTGTTGTTGTGTTATTATCATACAGTATTTTGCCTATTCCACCGTTTATAGAATGCATACTGACATTTGAATATAGCGCAGGAACGGACACAATGTGGACACATGTTCGGAAATCGATGATCAGAACTCCATTATCAGAATTCAAAAGCTGCATGAACTGTCAAGTCTAGACACGGCTTCGGAAACCGAACAACCGAAGAAATTCTGCACAAACTGTCAGAAACCGTCTCAGGGTCGCTCATCTGCGTGCTCGCCGTCCTCACCAGGGTCTTGACCTGACTGCAGTTCAGTGTCGTAACTGACTACAGTGGACAAATGCTCACCTTTAATGGCCACTGGTACGCTGGAGAAGTGTGCTCTTCACAGATGAATCCCAGTTTCAACTGTACCGGGCAGATGGCAGACAGTATGCCGTTGTATGGGTGAGCGGTTTGCTGACGTCAACGTTGTGAACAGAGTGCCCCATGATGGCGGTGGGGTTATGGTATGGGCAGGCTACGGACAACGAACACAATTGCATTTTATCGATGGCAATTTGAATGTACAGAGATACCGTGACGAGATCCTGAGGCCCATTGTCGTGCCATTCATCCACCTCCATCACCTCATGTTTCAGCATGATAATGCACGGCCCCATGTCACAAGGATCTGTACACAATTCCTGGAAACTGAAAATGTCCCAGTTATTCATACTCACCAGACATGTCACCCATTGAGCATGTTTGGGATGCTCTGGATTGACTTGTACGACAGCGTGTTCCAGTCCCGCCAATAATCCCCCACCTCCCCTCAACCCCCCCTCAAAAATGTAATCAAAAAAATAATCCTGAAACAACACTTGCACTTGTATTCCCAGTCATGTGAAATCCATAGATTAGGGTCTAATGAATTCATTTCAATTGACTGATTTCCTTATATCTGTAACTCAGTACAATCTTTGAAATTGTTGCATGTTGCATTTATATATTTTTTTTCAGTGTATGTCAATAGATGATTTGTTTTGCGAAAGCTGTTTTTTATATTTAATAAATGTGCTAAAAATTCTAAAACCCTGTTTTCGCTTCGTCAATATGGGGTAATTGTGTGTAGATTGATGAGGGAAAACATTTATTTAATCAATTTTAGAATAAGGCTGTAATATAACAAAACGTGGAAAAAGTCAAGGGTTCTGAATACTTTCCGAATGCTCTGTAGATTCACTGTATTTCAATCAGTTGCACAGTACTGTATAAACTGTATAGCAGGGGTTTCAAATTTACGGCCCACACGCCAAATCCTATTTGTTACACACTCTATAATTGAATATCTTCAACCAAAACAATTGCCCACCCGCCATATAAAGCACCAGTCATTAGAGGATTACTGTCGCAAATGTTCATATCCAGGTGTAAAGTGCATGAATCAGACAGATTGGACAACGATGTAAAGACAATAATAGGAAAGGTTATATACTTATCAGAGCCTCCTTTCTATATTCCAGTTGCATTGAACGTTAACACCAACGCCAACCCCAGGGGAGACTGCCAGGTAAGTGGTCCCTCCACAAGTTTGTACAGTATATACTCTATACTGTACATAACTCCCTTGGTAATACTGTGTTTTTCTCCACCCCTGGGTAAATAGGGTTCCCCATATGATCTAACTATGTCCCCTTTGTTTTTCTATAGTGCATTTCAGAAAATGGTTTCTCAGACACAGAAGCCTGGTCTTGGACTAAGAACCACTTTTAATGTAGAATTTCCATTGAACATTTATATTAGTCTTTGACTAGGGCTGAATCTGTGTCTGTAAACCGTCTCTCTGTGCTTTAAGGCTAGGACCTTGTACCACCGCATTAAGACACCTGCAACATGCTAAGCAATCTGCTGGAGATATGTTGTTATTGATACAGTTGATTTGATAGATTCAGCTAAAAGCCATTGAAGGGCAGCTTATCATTAGTGTAGTTCATACATGCATACAGACCCTCACTTAAAGGCAGAACAGCACACACACACACACACACACACACACACACACACACACACACACACACACACACACACACACACACACACACACACACACACACACACACACACAACAGGGGCCAATACTAGCTCACCGTTACATTAGACAAATCAGGACGTCAATATTATTGTCATGTGTTTTGTACATTACAGCTCACTTTGAGCAAATTCGAATGGCCTACCAGCCTTTACAATCATTAGGGGATCCCCTGAAACGCCCTTAATTAAAATGAGGTACACCTGTGATTGTCAGAGGCGGGAGGGTTCCTGCAAGTACAACAACAAACTTCAACCCCGTTACACCCCTGTTACACACACCCCCGTTACACCCCCCCCACACACACACCCATACATTATATCATAGCTGCCACCACTATATCATAGCTGCCACCACTATGTCATAGCTTCCACCGTTGTCACTAAAACTGATTGTCACCATTGATAATGTGTTCATACATAGGAAAGGCGTGCACACAAACAAACACACACTCATGTCCTTTGAAACTCTTGTACCCACACACACTCTGCCACACGCCGTTTAATGTCACTCCAAACACAGCCAGCAGCTAATCTGTCACCTCCACAGCGACACCGAAAACAACCAGTGGACCAAAACGCTGCAGACGGGGGCTACCGCCACCATGTTTATGCTGTAGACACCAGCTACACCTGGCCTCCCTCGTTGTGGCCACCAGCCGAGCATGTCGGTGCCTTGGCGACCGACCTCACCCCACCCTCGCTGCATGCCTTGTAGATCTGTATGTGTGCAGTGTGCAGGGGGGACAAGGCAAACGTTGATAGAGGTCATTGCACCCAATGTCAATAATGAACACACCTGAATCAGCCTTTTGGTGAAACTGCTAAATCATGTTCAAGTGCACCTGCTTGCTTGAATAAGGTGAAAGCACAACGTTGAATGACTGTGGGTGTTTGAATCACCTGCATTACTGTGACCAGATTTTTTTTAGATGCACCAGTATTGCCACAAGGGTAACACCGATATTGGGCTTTATGGATTATTTCAAATGAGTTTGGCTACAGTGTTCTTTGGCTCCCGTCCATAGGCTTATTACCTTTCTGACTGACACATCCGTGTCCTGTGTCTCCAATAGGCCTATTACCTTTCTGACCTACACGTCAGTGTCCTGTGTCTCCAATAGGCCTACTGCCATATTACTTAATCTGTCCATATATGTTTACATTGATACATCTCCCCATGCTGCAGAATTAAGATTTCCACCCCACCAGTATCTTGTGTCTCCCCATGCAGGCGTACGTGGAGCTGAACGAGCTGATGAAGGGTCAGCAGAACCAACAAGGCTTCTGGCAGGAGACGGGCCGATGGGTGGGCTATGAGGAGAGCTACGACGCCGAGGCCGGGGGCTGGGGACCCTCGCACATCTCCTACCTCACCTTCAAGAGCCTCATCCAGCTGCGCCGCACCATGAACACAGGTCAGAACAGGGCCTTGTTCATTAGGGTACACAGCGGAAAATGTTTTGAAACACTTTACAATGGAAAATGGAAAATGAAAATGTTTTAATCCAGGTAGGACCTTCGTGTTTTGTCCCTTTTCGTCTGTTTCGTTCTTAGTGAATACGACCCTGGGTTGTGTTCATTAGTTACCCAACTGAAGAAAATGTACTGAAACAGGGACTACCTGGGCTTGTCCAATGAGAAATGCACATAGTTTTCCGTTGCATCCCCTAATGCAGTGTTTACAAACTAGGGGTTGCAACCCCATGGGGGGGCACTTGATTTGAAAATGGGGTCACGAGAGAAACACTGAAAAAAATGTGCTGCTTGGTTCATAGAACCATTGTGATGTGAGTAACCTTCGATATCCGCTAACCGGGTTGTGACAAACATATATATATATACAGTGGGGAGAACAAGTATTTGATACACTGCCGATTTTGCAGGTTTTCCCACTTACAAAGCATGTAGAAGTCTGTCATTTTTATCGTAGGTACTCTTCAACTGTGAGTGACGGAATCTAAAACAAAAATCCAGAAAATCACATTGTATGATTTTTAAGTAATTCATTTGCATTTTATTGCATGACATAAGTATTTGATACGTCAGAAAAAAATTACTTAATATTTGGTACAGAAACCTTTGTTTGCAATTACAGAGATCATACGTTTCCTGTAGTTCTTGACCAGGTTTGCACACACTGCAGCAGGGATTTTGGCCCACTCCTCCATACAGATCCTTCAGGTTTCGGGGCTGTTGCTGGGCAATACGGACTTTCAGCTCCCTCCAAAGATTTTCTATTGGGTTCAGGTCTGGACACTGGCTAGGCCACTCCAGGACCTTGAGATGCTTCTTACGGAGCCACTCCTTAGTTGCCCTGGCTGTGTGTTTAGGGTCGTTGTCATGCTGGAAGACCCAGCCACTACCCATCTTCAATGCTCTTACTGAGGGAAGGAGGTTGTTGGCCAAGATCTCGCGATACATGGCCCCATCCACCCTCCCCTCAATACGGTGCAGTCGTCCTGTCCCTTTTGCAGAAAAGCATCCCCAAAGAATGATGTTTCCACCTCCATGCTTCACGGTTGGGATGGTGTTCTTGGGGTTGTACTCATCCTTCTTCTTCCTCCAAACACGCGAGTGGAGTTTAGACCAAAAAGCTCTATTTTTGTCTCATCAGACCACATGACCTTCTCCCATTCCTCCTCTGGATCATCCAGATGGTCATTGGCAAACTTCAGACAGGGCCTGGACATGCGCTGGCTTGAGCAGGGGGACCTTGCGTGTGCTGCAGGATTTTAATCCATGATGGCGTAGTGTGTTACTAATGGTTTTCTTTGAGACTGTGGTCCCAGCTCTCTTCAGGTCATTGACCAGGTCCTGCCGTGTAGTTCTGGGCTGATCCCTCACCTTCCTCATGATCATTGATTCCCCACAAGGTGAGATCTTGCATGGTGGCCCAGACCGAGGGAGATTGACCGTCATCTTGAACTTCTTCCATTTTCTAATAATTGCGCCAACAGTTGTTGCCTTCACACCAAGCTGCTTGCCTATTGTCCTGTAGCCCATCCCAGCCTTGTGCAGGTCTACAATTGTATCCCTGATGTCCTTACACAGCTCTCTGGTCTTGGCCATTGTGGAGAGGTTGGAGTCTGTTTGATTGAGTGTGTGGACAGGTGTCTTTTATACAGGTAACGAGTTCAAACAGGTGAAGTTAATACAGGTAATGAGTGGAGAACAGGAGGGCTTCTTAAAGAAAAACTAACAGGTCTGTGAGAGCCAGAATTCTTACTGGTTGGTAGGTGATCAAATACTTATGTCATGCAATAAAATGCAAATTAATTATTTAAATATCATACAATGTGATTTTCTGGATTTTTGTTTTAGATTCCGTCTCTCACAGTTGAAGTGTACCTATGATAAAAATGACAGACCTCTACATGCTTTGTAAGTAGGAAAACCTGCAAAATCGGCAGTGTATCAAATACTTGTTCTCCCCACTGTATATTTATATATATATATATATAAAATGGGGTTCCAGGCCAAAAACATTTGGGAACATGACCCAGCATAGAGTTGAATAGAGGAAAAGGTCCCATTCCAATAGTTTTCGAATGCATCCATCCTCCTTCTCTTGTAGAAGTATTACTGATCTGAATGGAATTTATTCTAATTTGAATGGAATAGAATGGACTGAAAAGCCTGCCCACGTTTCAACGTGGACATTTGGGTAATATTTGGTTGAGACGTTGATCATTGAGATTTCAACCATTATTCACCCACTCAAAAAAACAGCCAGAAGTTTTTTAAATTCCCAATGTGTTTTCACTATGCTTTCAACCATCTAAAAGCACGACCAAATTCCAATGGAAAAACAATATCTGCTTTTTGGTTTAGTTGTCATCTAAATGTCTTATGCGATTTCAACCATTTAAAAGCACAACAAAGTTCAAATGCGAATATAATGTCAGATATTTTGTATTTATACAACAACTTAATGTGTTATCACTGTGTTTCATCAAATAGCACACCCAAATAACCTGGACTGCAGTTGAGATTACATTGAAAGTACATAGTGCAGGGCCTCCCGAGTGACACAGCGTTCTAAGGCACTGCATTGCAGTGCTAGAGGCGTCACTACAGACCACGCTATAGTGACTCCTTGTGGCCGACCGGGTGCATGCATGCTGACTTCAGTTGCCAGCTGTACAGTGTTTCCTTCAACATATTGGTGTGGCTGGCTTCTGGGTTAAGCAGTGCAGCTTGGCGGGCTCGTGTTTTGGAGGACGCATGGCTCTTGACCTTCTCCTTTCAGCGATGGGACAAGACTGTAACTACCAACTGGGGTAAAAAAAATGCTGTTCAAGCGTTTAAATTGTTAAATTGTTAAAAAGAAGTGTTAAATTAAGATCACCACAGACATGCGACCTTTGCATGATATCTTGAACATGAACGCTTTATATGATTACATGAGAAGACATTTATAGTTACAGTAAGCTAACCTCACAATGTGGATGTGTTACACATTTTAAGGTTGAAAAAAATACTGTTACATTAGTTTGTAAGATAGCCTTAACTTTAAGCTGTTTACTGTATTACAAAAATATTGTTGAATTGTGTTTGGTTGACAACGCAGGATAGTTTCATCTGAGCCACTGGCTTTATCCGATTCTTGAACTTTCATTTTCTGTTGTGATTTTGTTGTGATGGAGACTCCAAATTATTAATTTGTAGACAAACTGGAATTAAAGCCAGACTAAGTTAGTGGCACAGATGGAGCTATGCAAGCAGAAGATAAATCTCTTTCAAATGTTGATATTTGGTTTCGTTGACAACCAAACACAATTCAATATCCAGTTTGTCTCCGAATGTCACGGAAGGGTGCAGAGAGAGACCAAGACGCAGCGCAGGGATAGTAGTTCGACATTTTATTTTCTTTCTATGTAATATCAGAACAAATGGCGAACTACAGGACACAAACACACTATAAACTAACGTCACGTTCACCAAAACACACGAAATGAACGGACGTAAAAAAAGGCACACTTACTTCTCACCGTGACTGCGACATATAACGACAACGACCCACACCAGAGTGAAGGACAGACTCAACATATATGGGATCCCTAATTAGAGACAATGCGGTGCAGCTGCCTCTAATTAGGGATCCAACCCAAACCCCACACAGAAACAGAAAAGAACGACACTGTCAGACTCTGACCATAACTACATAGAGAAGCCTATTTGCTTCTCTATGGCCAGAGCCTGACAGTACCCCCCCCCCAAGGCGCGGACTCCCGGACGCCAAAAAAAAACACACAAAACAAGGGGGGGTTAATGGGAGGGAAGACTAGTCCATTGGGGGCGGCTCTGGCTCTGGCGAAGTGGACAATTTTCTCCCATGCCCCTTCTTTATAACCGGGCCCGGGCTGGGTACCGGTGGGGCAAACGGCTCCGGCCATGGAGCGGGACCATTAACCGGGCCAGGACTGGGCTCCGGTGGGGTAAACGGCTCCGGCCATGGATCGGGGAAAACAACCGGACCCGGACTGGGCACTGGGGCGGAGCAGACGGCTGGACCCGGATTGGGTACCGGTGGAGCGGACTGCTCTGGCACTGAGGCGGAGCAGACGGCTGAACCCGGAATGGGTACCGGTGGAGGTTCCGGACGGCGGACCTTCGCTGGAGGTTCCGGGCGGCGGACCTTCGCTGGAGGTTCCGGGCGGCGGACCTTCGCTGGAGGTTCAGGGCTGCTGACCTTCGCTGGAGGTTCCGGGCTGCTGACCTTCGCTGGAGGTTCAGGGCTGCTGACCTTCGCTGGAGGTTCAGGGCTGCTGACAGCAGCGGGAGGTTCAGGGCTGCTGACAGCAGCGGGCTGCTGACCTTCGCTGGAGGTTCAGGGCTGCTGACCTTCGCTGGAGGTTCAGGGCTGCTCACTCATGGGAGGTCGGATGCGGGGAGTAGAGTAGAGGTCCGGACCCAGACAGGGCACCGGTGGAGCGGACTGTTCTGGCATGGGGGTGGAGTAGACGACCGGACCCGGATTGGACCACTCCGCCATCTCCATCTCGACCTCTATCTCTATCTCCCTCAATTCCTCCAGAACTCCTCCATAATACTCCTCTAAATAATCCTCCTGCTCCTTGCTCTGAGCCCCCCATTGGTACCTCGGCCTCTCCATGCTCCACATGGGGGGTGGTATTGGCACCTCCTGCCTATAGCCAGACCACCCCCATCGCCCCTCCCCAAGGGGTACCTTGGGGTTGTTTGCGGGCGTTTCCCCGTCTCGGTGGCACTTCCTCTCTCTCCGTCTCTCCCCAGTTACGCTGCTTGGTCTGGTAGTGGTGGGTCGTTCTGTCACGGAGGGGTGCAGAGAGAGACCAAGACGCAGCGCAGGGATAGTTGTTCGACATTTTATTTTCTTACTATGTAATATCAGAACAAATGGCGAACTACAGGACACAAACACACTATAAACTAACGTCACGTTCACCAAAACACACGAAATGAACGGACGTAAAAAAAGGCACACTTACTTCTCACCGTGACTGCGACATATAACGACAACGACCCATACCAGAGTGAAGGACAGACTCAACATATATGGGATCCCTAATTAGAGACAATGCGGTGCAGCTGCCTCTAATTAGGGATCCAACCCAAACCCCACACAGAAACAGAAAAGAACGACACTGTCAGACTCTGACCATAACTACATAGAGAAGCCTATTTGCTTCTCTATGGCCAGAGCCTGACACCGAATTAGTAATTTGATACTGTATGTTGGATTCACATCTCCATCTCAACCAAAAATCTACGTTAAAGAACGAGACTCAATCTAATTTTGATTTCATTTAGTTCTATTCTTTAACTTAGATGTTTGGTTGAAATTGTGACATGAATCCAACGTATGAATGATTACTTTGAAGCAACGTTGATTCAACCAGTTTGTGCCCAGTGGGTGATCCCTTCTTCTTTTTAGTGAGGTAATCACTGATCTGGCATGATCGGCAAAAAGCTATGTTGTAACTCTGTCTTTGACGTATCCTTTTTTTGTTGCATAATAGTAGCTAGGGAAATAGTAGCTAGGGAAAAGGAAGCATTTGTTGAAAAGTGTTTGAACAGGGTTAGAAAATGAGTGACTATCATCAAGAGAAATGATCTGATTTTGACCTTGAAGCTTGAGTGAGCTTCATCAACTGCCCTCCAACAAAAGAACCCGTCGAAACCTGTATTTCTAGGTTGTGTTGCAATATAAGAGGCAATAACCTATAGGGGTATTGCACCTGCATATTCCTCCGCATATAAACCTATATGTCCTGATTCAGAGTGGTTGGGTTAAATGTGGAAGACATTTCGGTTGAATGCATTCAGTTGTACAACTGACTAGTATCCCCCCTTTCCTTTTCTCTTCCTCAGAAGTTACTCCCTCTCTCTCTTCCACCTCTCTTCCATCCTTCGTTCTTATTTGAACCCTGGCCCTGCTCTCACCCTCACCCTGTGGTGTTTGCTGTGGATTGTTCAGGTGTGGTGATGTTAGACCGGGAGGAGCGCAGTCTCTCCAGCATCGCTGAGAAGATAGTGGAGGAGCTGATCAACAAGAAAGAGATCAGGCCCGGCGATCGGGACGGGGTGCTCCGTTCCCTGCTCCAGAACCGCAGGTAAACTTCAACCAAGTGTTCACTAAGCTACGCTTGTATGATTAGTCACCTTGCCCATGACCTGAAGACTTGTGTTTGATGTCTAAGTAAATGCCTAGGCTTTAGCGCAATGGGTTCAGTAAAGTCCTACTCAGGTCTTTGTATCAGAGGTGGTGCAAAGCCAAGCCAGTGGAGGCTCCATAGAGGAATTTTTGAAACCTTCAAAAAGTTATCCTTTTTAGATAAAACTATACGAAATATATTCACATCATCAAATAACTGATTAAAACACACTGTTTTGCAATGAATATCTACAGTAGCCTCAACAGCACCGTCTAGGGTAGCACCATGGTGTAGCCGGAGGACAGCTAGCTTCCGTCCTCCTCTGGGTACATTGACTTCAATACAGAGCCTAGGAGGCTCCTGGTTCTCACCCCCTTCCATTGACTTTCACAGTAATTATGACAACTTCCAAAGGACATCCTCCAACCTATCAGAGCTCTTGCAGTATGAACTGACATATGTTGCCCATCCAATCAAAGGATCAGATAATGTATCTACTGAAAGCATAAGCTACAGCTACCTTCAAAAATGAAGGAGAAGCAGCAAAGAGAGAGATAGCTAGATACATTTTGTTTAACTAATTTATTCCGTGTTAACCTGTCACTTACTCAGATAATGCAGCTAATTTAGCATACTCAACAAGCTGAGTCAAAAAGAGAGGAATGCAACGAGCAAAGTGGTGATACTGTATATGGTTGCTATGGAAGTGAAATGTGGGTGCGGGTGATCAGGGGTGTATTCATTCCGCCGATTCTGTTGCAAAACGTTTCTTAAACGGAAGCAAACGGAACGAGGAGGGACATACCTGAATTTGTCCAATAGAAACTCTTGTTTTAGTTTTTTGCAGGCAAGAGTGTGCAAGGTGGTAGTGAATGTGTCACTGTCTGTCACCGTGATTACTTCAATTTATCTCTCGACCGGTGCACCCACATTATAAACTTTTATTTTGTAGGCTAGGTTGTAGCAACCTCATGATGGGTATAGGAAAAATTAGAGTAGTAGCCTGAGCCTATTGGTGTTACATTGAGCGAAGTGAATGGAACATGAATGACATTCATCCAATATGCAGTAGTAGAAATAAGGCATGCTCACGCCACCAACCGCCACTGTTAGGGACAGACCAGGGGCCAGTTAAACCAGTTGTGTATGCCTGGTTGTAACTCTACAACTGACGTAGTATTAGGACCTAAGACTTATACCTGTTACATTACCCAGGCAGAAGCCTTTCTATGAGCTATACATACAGTACATTAATACATACAGTATACATCTATATGGTTCTGAGACAGACTCTTAATAAATATAAGGTGTGATTCTCTCCCCAGACAAACTGCAGTAGAGAGCCAACCCTTGGTCGGGGGGACGGAGATGCAGACCTTTTCTGTCAAAGAAAGGGTACGTCACCCTGTCCTGTAATGTGTCATTCAGTCAGCAGTCACCCAAAAACAGTAATAGATCAACAATACCAACATTTAAAAACACATACACATTCAATGTCAATATGTTCAAACAGCCATTTCACTACATACTATAAACATGACTTTTCTTCCCTCAGAGAGATGCAACTGACACTGTAGAGGCCTCTATGGTGCTTGTTGGTAAGTGCAATTGGTTATCAGTGTGTGTGCATCTTCATGCCTGTGCACGTGTATGTATACTCATACCTCACAGGAGGTTGGTGCCGCCTTACTTGGGGAGGATGGCTCATATTAATGGCTGGAGTGGAGGAAATGGAATGGTAATAAACACATGGAAACCATGGAAACCATACTGTATGTTGGATGAGTTCGATACCACTCCATTACTATGAGCCCGTGCTCTCCAGTTAAGGTGCCACCAATTGTGTCATACCTATATATGCTTATGTATGTTTGTTTGTCTGTGTGTGTATGTGGGTGTACCAGGAGCTCTTGACTTCCTGGAGAGGCCCACGGTGGCGTTTGTGCGTCTGAAGGAGGCTCTGGTTCTGGATTCGGCCCTGGAGGCCCCAGTGCCAGTCCGCTTCGTCTTCATCCTGGTGGGCCCCACCAAGAGTGACATGGACTACCACGAGACCGGCCGCGCAATGGCAGCACTCATGGCCGACAAAGTGAGTTAGCGAATTAAAAGGTCCAATGAAAGGAACTGTACAGGAAATGAGAGCACGTAAACAGGAAATGGTAATCATCAAAAACGGGATTCATTACACATTTTGTAACCAGCGTCAGTACGTGTTTGTAAGATATGGACTACAACCTTGATACACACTCCATTTAGGAGAAATGCAAAATCATTTCTCCATTCAGCATGTTTATTATTCCAGGACTAGGCTTAATCTGTGTCTGGGAAACCGGGCCAAAGTACATAACTTAACAATACAAAAAGACACTAGACATCATCCTTTCTCACTTTTTTCCCCTCTCTTCCTTTCCCTCCATCCCAGGTGTTCAACCAGGCGGTGTTCCAGGCCCAGTGTGAGCGGGAGCTGACGGACGCCGTGGCTGACTTCATGG
Source organism: Thymallus thymallus (assembly GCA_023634145.1). Lineage (NCBI taxonomy): Eukaryota > Metazoa > Chordata > Actinopteri > Salmoniformes > Salmonidae > Thymallus > Thymallus thymallus. The sequence goes on along the minus strand of CM042386.1, from coordinate 18,823,368 downwards.
ACTGCAGCATCGTGATCCCTCCCACAGAGATCCAGGACATGGCGATGCTCCAGTCTATTATCGGCTTCCAGAAGAAACTGCTGCGGGAGAGGCTCCACCCCTCCGACCCCGTGTTGCGTCTGGACATGATGCCGCGCAAATGTGGGTGGAGGCTCATTAACATATTCTACAATAATACAATAGAATAGCATACACATACATACGTGTTACAAAAACCCACTTGAATCTACAGCACCTGTTTTGTAGTTGGTTGATGGAGGTCTCCCTCTGTTAAAACATCTCTCGAAACATAACCTTTCCCCACATGTTTTTTTTTAAACATATCAGCGTTCCTCACTTATTTAAATATGTTTCATTAGACGTACACCCCCCAGGTCAAAAGTTTGGAATATTACTCATTCAAGGGTTTTTCTTTATTTGCATTATTTTTTACATCGTAGAATAAAAGTGAAGACATCAAAACTATGACATAACACATATGGAATCATGTAGTAACCAAAAAAGTGTTAAACAAATCTAAATATATTTTATATTTCAAATTCTTCAAAGTAGCCACCCTTGAGTAATATTCCAAACGTTTGACCCGGGGGCGTATATTCCAAACCTACCCAGCTTAGCTATACCTAATCTTTTCCTAGCTTCCAAACAATCTGGGTCTCCTCCTGAGGATCCTCTGGTCCGTACTGGTCGGCCGTTTGGCGGGATGATACGAGATGCGAAGAGACGCTACCAGCACTATAAGAGTGACTTCACCGATGCCCTCAACGCTCAAGTTCTCGCCGCTGTCATCTTCATCTACTTCGCCGCCCTGTCCCCTGCCGTCACCTTTGGAGGACTGCTAGGTAAGTACTGTGTGCGTGTTTGTGTTGAGCGTGCGTGCGTGCTTGCTTACGTATGTTTGCATGTACTGTATGTGTGTGTGTGTGTGTGTGTGTGTGTGTGTGTGTGTGTGTGTGTGTGTGTGTGTGTGTGAATATATGTGTATTCGTGTTATCTATGTGTCAGAGTGAGCCTGTCAGGTGTGCCTGATGGGTGTGGTTTGTACTTTAGGGACTATTCTATTGGGCTAGGCAAGCTCAATCAAACACAGCTAAAATATTTGAAAGAAAACAAATACTATTCGAACCCATGTCTGTAACGCCATAACCTCTCGTTTCCTACTCCCCCACTTCAGCTGATAAGGTGGACAACATGATGGGCGTGTCTGAGCTCCTGGTCTCCACCTGTGTCCAGGGGGTCATTTTCTGCTTCATCGCAGCCCAGCCCGTCCTGGTCATCGGCTTCTCAGGCCCACTGCTGGTGTTCGAGGAGGCCTTCTTTGCCGTGAGTGACTCCTCTATTAACGCAACGCCTGCAGAATGACTGAAGAACTATTGGTTCTCTATATCTGATCGACAAAATAAAAATAGTGCATGCAATGATGCATCTTATATAACTGTTTTTGTTAGTGTTTTTTTCTGTGGTGTCATATGTGTTTCATCATATTTAATTAAATGTATGATGAATAGTAACTTATCATATGAGAATGCTCAAGATGTGTATACGGTATGCCCTATTAGTCCAGGCAATATTGTGCCAAATTTTAGGTGATATGTTCCCTTTTTCATAAAAGTATGAACACTTGGTGCACTTGTACAGTTTGGGGCCCTGAACATTTTCAAATATTTGGAGCCAGGTGGTTGTGGTGAAATATCAAAATGGTCTCCATGGCTGCCTGGTTTATGATGTTGAGCATGGTATCATCGTAAACATAGGGGTAGACATAACAGAGATGTGATGTAAAATACATGACTTGGTTATGTAGGAATGGAAAATGGCCACCACGGCTGTCATGAGGCGTTTTTGCGATGGATCCATATATGAAAATGTTCAGGGCTCCAATCAGTACAAGTTAATAATTTTCACATATTGCCTTGACCATATGTAGAATACCACTAAATATCACTGACCACTGGAAATAACCTGGAGTCATTCCATTCCATCACTTTCAGTTCTGTAAGTCTCAGGACATCGAGTACATTGTGGGGCGTGTGTGGGTGGGCGTGTGGCTGGTGGTCATCGTGGTGCTCATTGTGGCGTTCGAGGGCAGTTTCTTGGTCCGCTTCATCTCCCGCTTCACCCAGGAGATCTTCTCCATCCTCATCTCCCTCATCTTCATCTACGAGACCTTCGCCAAGCTGGGCAGGGTATACATCACCATCCTACCTCTGTCCATCCTGTTACACAAAACTACTCAACTGTCATTAATGTTACATTCATTCAGTTTACAGTCATTATTGTTACATAACACTACTCAACTGTCATTAATGTTACATCCGTTCAGTTTACAGTCATTATTGTTACATATCACTACTCAACTGTCATTAATGTTACATTCATTCAGTTTACAGTCATTATTGTTACATATCACTACTCAACTGTCATTAATGTTACATCCGTTCAGTTTACAGTCATTATTGTTACATAACACTACTCAACTGTCATTTTTACATTCATTCAGTCTACTGTCATTATTGTTACATAACACTACTCAACTGTCATTACTGTTACATTACATTATTCCACTGTCATTACATTACATTACTCCACTGTCTCCAATCCTTTTGCTCTCTCTCAACTTTATTTCAATATCCATTACTGGTATCTGACTCGAAGGACCGGAGAAATAAAAAATAGTTTTAGCTCAAAAACAGGAATGAAAATGCAACATTTTCAAAAAAGCACAATCAACATTCATCCAATTGCTGTCTGTAGATTTTCAAGGCCCACCCACTGATCCTGAACTATGACCAGCTCAACAACACGGTGGAGGACCCATGGCACCCAGTGGTGATCCACAACCACCTGTATGACAACAGCACGGGCAACACTACCACCACAGTCAACACCCTGGACCGGGCCTACCCCAACACGGCTCTGCTCTCCATGTGCCTCATGTTTGGATGCTTCTTCATCGCCTTCTTCCTACGCCAGTTCAAGAATGGGACCTTCCTACCTGGAAAGGTAATGATATTAAGGAATGAATGATTTTTATACTACAATTGAATGTACATTTAAAGTGGCCTCAGCCATGTGAATACAACAAGGCATACATAGATGATAAAGTCAACAGACTCATTTCAATTGTAGCATGATTTCATTTCAATAGGGCTTGCATCTTTAGTTTTAATAACTTGTTTTATTGTAGCGTGATTTCATTCCAATAGGGCTTTCATCTTTAGTTTTAATAACTTTCTTTACATACCCATCCTCTCCTTGATTGGGGATCAATAAAGTTCAAGTCAATTAAATTATAAGCACGTTAAATTATAAGCCAGGGCACTAGCCTTGGAACCAGTCAGATACACTTGTCAAGCTTTGTTGTTATGTGTTTGTCTGCCTTTCAGATCCGGCGTTTGATTGGGGATTTTGGGGTGCCCATTGCTATTTTCTTAATGTGTGTTGTGGACATCAACATAGAGGATGCCTACACCCAGGTTAGTCCATGCTAGCCTGGTATCAGATATGTTTGTGCTTTTTCCAACTCCATTGCTTTGTCATTGTCAGACCAAACATGCTGGCATGGTGGCACAAACAGACTGGTACTCAGGCTTTATGTCTATGACTGCAGGCTTTCTGGACATTTTTGGACTACACAAAACTATAAAGCATTTATATTAAATGCATTTTCAAATACTACTCTCAATTAAAATATCAATTCACTTTTTTAATTGAATAAACTTGTAGTGTGAGTTGAGCATAATAAACGTAACTTGCATGATGTAGGAATAGATCAAATTAATTCAAGGTTGGCCACCCTAACTGGTGTCTTTCCCTGGTTAGAAACTGGTGGTGCCCAAGGGTCTGACGGTGTCAAACCCTGCTGCCAGAGGTTGGCTCATCAACCCATTTGGCGAACACAAGGCTTTCCCCGTGTGGGTGATGTTCGCTTGCTGTGTGCCCGCTTGTCTCGTCTTCATCCTCATCTTCCTTGAGTCCCAGATCACCACGTGAGTGACAGCTGTCAATCAGTAATCAGGTCATTTACAAAGTTTAGTTTAAAATGAGGCCATTTACAAAATCTGGCTATTTCACTTGTAAATCAGGCCATTTACATGTGAAATTATGTGATTGTGAAATAAATCATTGGATAGAAATGTCAGTTACAAAAGTAACTGAGATATGGAATAAGAATTTGTTGTGGAAAACAAACAGCAATATGCTTGTATCTCCACCTTGCCCTCAGAAAGGCTACTGTAGGTTGTCAGGGCTAGGTTTTTTTTTATGGACAGGGTTACGTTACGATGGCCTCGTCCAAAACCCCTAGTCCCCATCTCCTAGACCCTGGTTTATAATGATTGTTTCTGGACAAGGCCATCGATACACAACCCTTACCCATAACCCTAACCCATAACCTTACCATAACCCTTACCCTTACCATAACCCTTACCCTTACCCATAAACCCTAACCCTTACCCATAAACCCTAACCTATATTTTCTTCCTTATCAGTCTGATTGTGAGTAAACCGGAGAGGAAGATGGTAAAGGGATCCGGCTTCCATCTGGACCTCCTCATCCTGGTGGGCATGGGCGGGTTAGGTGCCATATTTGGAGTGCCGTGGCTGAGTGCCGCCACCGTGCGTTCGGTTACCCACGCCAACGCCCTCACCGTCATGAGCAAGGGGCCCAAGCCGGAGATCGAGAAGGTTGTGGAGCAGAGGGTCAGTGGGATTCTGGTGGCTCTGCTCGTCGGTGAGTGACCTCAGTACTTGATCACAGTGGCGGAAAAAGTACCCAGTTTTCATACTTGAGTAATAGAAATTTACTCAAGTAAAAGTGAAAGTCACCCAGTAAAATACTACTTAAGTAAAAGTCTAAAAGTATATGGTTTTAAATATACACTACCGTTCAAAAGTTTGGGGTCACTTAGAAAAGTCCTTGTTTTTGTCCATTAAAATAACATCAAATTGATCAGAAATACAGTGTAGACATTGTTAATGTTGTAAATGACTATTGTAGCTGGAAACAGCAGATTGTTAATGGAATATCTACATAGGTGTACAGAGGCCCATTATCAGCAACCATCACTCCTGCGTTCTAATAGCACGTTGTGTTAGCTAATCCAAGCTTATCATTTTAAAAGGCTAATTGATCATTAGGAAACCCTTTTGTAATTATCATAGCACAGCTGAAAACGGTTGTGCTGATTAAAGAAGCAATAAAACTGGCCTTCTTTTAGACTAGTTGAGTATCTGGAGCATCAGCATTTGTGGGTTCGATAACAGGCTCAAAATGTCCAGAAACAAAGACTTTCTTCTGAAACTCGTCAGTCTATTCTTGTTCTGAGAAATGAAGGCTATTCCATGCGAGAAATTGCCAAGAAACTGAAGATCTCGTGCAAAGCTGTGTACTACTTTCTTCAAAGAACAGCGCAAACTGGCTCTAGCCAGAATAGAAAGAGGAGTGGGAGGCCCCGGTGCACAACTGAGCAAGAGGACAAGTACATTAGAGTGTCTAGTTTGAGAAACAGACGCCTCACAAGTCCTCAACAGGCAGCTTCATTAAATGATACCTGCAAAACACCAGTCTCAACGTCAACAGTGAAGAGGGATCGAACACCAGGCTGTAGTGACGCCACAACACTGTGATGCAGTGTCTTAGACTGCTGTGCCACTCGGAAGGCCTTATTTAATACATTTTAAACACATTCCAACATATACTGCAGAGCCAATTTTAAATGTATACATAAATGTATGTAAAATGTACAGTTGAAGTCGGAAGTTTACATACACCTTAGCCAAATACATTTAAACTCAGTTTTTCACAATTCCTGACATTTAATCCTAGTAAAAAGTCTCTGTCTTAGGTCAGTGAGGATCACCACTTTATTTTAAGAATGTGAAATGTCAGAATAATAGTAGAGAGAATGATTTATTTCAGCTTTTATTTCTTTCATCACGTTCCGAGTGGGTCAGAAGTTTACATACACTCAGTTAGTATTTGGTAGCATTGCCTTTAAATTGTCAAACGTTTCGGGTAGCCTTCCACAAGCTTCCCACAATAAGTTGGGTGAATTTTGGCCCATTCCTCCTGACAGAACTGGTGTAACAAAGTCAGGTTTGTAGGCCTCCTTGCTCGCACATGCTTTTTCAGTTCTGCCCACAAATGTTCTATAGGATTGAGGTCAGGGCTTTGATGGCCCCTCCAATACCTTGACTTCATTGTCCTTAAGCCATTTAGCCACAACTTTGGAGGTATGCTTGGGGTCATTGTCCATTTGGAAGATCCAATTGCAACCAAGCTTTAACTTCCTGACTGATGTCTTGAGATTTTGCTTCAATATATCCACATAATTTTCCTTCCTCATGATGCCATCTATTTTGTGAAGTGCACCAGCCCCTCCTGCAGCAAAGCACCCCCACAACATGATGCTGCCACCCCCTTGCTTCACGGTTGGGATGGTGTTCTTCGGCTTGCAAGCCTCCCCCTTTTTCCTCCAAACATAACAATGGTCATTATGGCCAAACAGTTCTATTTTTGTTTCATCAGACCAGAGGACATTTCTCCAAAAAGTATGATCTTTGTCCCCATGTGCAGTTGCAAACAATAGTCTGGCGGTTTTGGAGCAGTGGCTTCTTCCTTGCTGAGCAGCCATTCAGGTTATGTCGATATAGGACTCGTTTTGCTGTGGATATAGATACTTTTGTACCTGTTTCCTCCAGCATCTTCACAAGGTCCTTTGCTGTTGTTCTGGGATTGATTTGGACTTTTCGCACCAAAGTACGTTCATCTCTAGGAGACAGACTTCCTGAGCGGTATGACGGCTGCATGTTCCCATGGTGTTTATACTTGCGTACTATTGTTTGTACAATACAATTGCTCCCAAGGATGAACCTTTTGTTTTGGTATTGGCTGATTTCTTTTGATTTTCACATGATGTTGAGCAAAGAGGCACTGAGTTTGAAGGTAGGCCTTGAAATACATCCACAGGTACACCTCCAATTGACTCAAATTATGTCAATGATGTCATTTTCTGGAATTTTCCAAGCTGTTTAAAGGCATAGTCAACTTAGTGTATGTAAACTTCTGACCCACTGGAATTGTGATATAGTGAATTATAAGTGAAATAATGTCTGTAAACAATTGTTGGAAGAATTACTTGTGTCCTGCATAAAGTAGATGTCCTAACCGACTTGCCAAAACTATAGTTTGTTAACATGAAATCTGTGGAGTGGTTGAAAAATGTGTTTTAATGACTTCAACCTAAGTTTATGTAAACTTCCGACTTCAACTGTATCGTACATTCCATGTGAATTTGGTCAGGTCACCCAAAATGTTACATTTTGCAGCTTTGATAGGCTCTCTGGTACCACATGCACTTATGTCAGTCTCAATAAAAGCTTTGATAGGCTCTCTGGTATCACATGCACTTATGTCAGTCTCAATAAACGGCATAACTGGTAACATAACCTTAAATCATAGAACACAACATAACATATTAACTGGCATGACATGGGAGGCCATAAAGCACAAACATTCCCACTTGGTTACGAACGCACATAACACCGCTAACCATCCACTTTATAGCCATATAACACCATTCATTGGAAGCACAAGACCTAGACCTACACTTTGATATTATGTGAAGCGTTGTACGATATATCGTTTTTGTTTAAATCAATAAATAAAATAATAAAAACAGTCTAGTGCCCGATCTCCTGCACTAGATTTTTTTCATTAATTAAGCTGAAGAGAGGCACTTACTATATTTAAAAAAAAATCTCTTGAGAGGGGAATAAAAAAAGAAATTGAAGTGGAACATGTGTTCTTTATGACACAATGTTAAAAGTCAAAAGTTTTTTTTACTCATCATCACAATTTAAATTATGTCACTGCCAATGTTTTGCTTGGTGGCCTCCATTTCACAGTTCAAAGCACGCATTTTGCTCTGATGAAGATTATCACTTTAGTGACTGTATCCACAACATGGCTCATTTTCAGAACACATTAACAGAGCAACTCCTGATGAACAATGCAATGCAGGAAAATCATTTTCTGGTCTGGGTTCAGCTCAGCTACTTGATTTTGTATCCTTTTCAAAAGGCCAACGTTTTTTCCTGTCATGTTTGGGCACCCATCAGCGGTCACACTGGATAACTTTTCAAAACTCAGTCCCAGGTTTGCCACACACTTATTAACCTCCTCCAATAGATATTTCCCTGTGGTTGTGTTCTTCATTGACTGCACTGAAACCAGCTCCTCTGTCATTTCCAAGTCTGGGGTTATGCCTCGTAAGAATATCAACAACTGTGCCGTGTCACGTGCATCACTGCTCTCATCCAGGGCCGAGGAGAAATTAGTGAAATCCTTTACCTTGTCTTTCAACTGTTGTTCCATATTCTCTGCGATATCCTCAACACGCCGTGTCACTGTTCGTCTTGACAGGGAGACATTTTCAAACAGCTCTTTCTTGTCGGGGCAAAGTATTGCTGCAGAGTCAATTAAACATTCTTTAATGAATTCGCCCTCAGTGAATGGCTTGCTATGTTTAGCAGTTTTGTGGGACAGTACATAGCTAGCTCTCGCTATTCCGTTGTTTGCTGAATTAAAATTTGTGAAAAGTCCTTGCTGCTTTTGCAACTGAGAAAGCAACTCTTTCGATGCACTTGCCCTTTGCTCAGAAGACATATTCCTATATTTCTCTGCATGCTTCGTCTGGAAGTGTCCGGACAAGTTGTAGTCTTTCAAGACAGCGATGCTCTCTTTGCACACAGCTTTCCCTGATACCTAAATAAAGACATATCTCGATGTCTGCTCCTGCCGGAACACCCTACATTCAATGTCTACTTTCCTTCTCTTGGAAAAACTCATTTTTGCATAATTTCTAGATAGCTACTATTTGTAACTGTGACGTGTATGTCAGCCTGTCAGTCACTGTCTGTCCTCCTGCAGTTGCTATTTATACGTGCCTTCAAAATAAATGTCCCACAAGCGGTTGGAGTTAAATCATTACACAAAGGCGAGTATTCATTGGGCTTTTAATTTTAATTAGAAAGACATTTTTATAAACTTTACTATTGCAAATTCTTTATGTGATCTGAGCATTATTCCACGGGCCGGTATGAATCAGGTCGCAGGCCTTTGCCTGGTGTCAGGTAAGGTGGAGGTGATATGATCCTTAACTAGCCTCTCAAAGCACTTCATGATGACAGAAGTGAGTGCTGTGGGGCGAAAGTCTTTTAGTTCAGTTACCTTTGCTTTCTTGGGTTCGGGAACAACGGAACCCAGCCAAAGCTTACCCCCAATCCCATCCTCTCCAATCCCATTAACAGCACCATCATCTCCACAAACAAGTCTCCCCTATCTGGCCTGCCCATCTTCACACTGCTGAACACTGCAGCTGAATCAGAGCAGATCACCACTCTGAATAGTTTCACCTCCTCCACCCATCTAAACCTATAATCATGGCCATCAACTCGGCCGCATACACTGACACATAATCAGTTATTAACCGCTTACAAGTCTAACATTGAAATCTGGAATATACACCCAAGCCCCTACCTTACCACTGACTGGATCCTTTCAACCATCTGTATAAATCCTTTAAAAACGATTATCTATATATATATATATATATATATATATATATATATATATATATATATATATATATATATATATATATATATCTTTCCACACACAGTCTCACGTCCTCACCCCATTCTCTCTTACCATCAATCCTGTCCACATCTACACTTGGTTTCGGAAACAGCCACGGAGGAACGTTCCCCAACGCAATTGCCGGCCCTATCTCTCTCCCCCAATCCATATTCTACCACCTTCTGCCTGATTGTCCACTGTATGCTTACCCTCTCTTCACTCCCAGCATTACTCGGTTGCCGTGACTGCAGGATGTCCTTTTGAACTCCCTTTCAAAAATGTCTGCCTCACCCGCAAAGTGGTAGGCCACACAAGCTCGCAGAATGGGACCACTGAGTGCTGAAGCACGTTGCCTGTAAAAATAATCTGTCCTCGGTTGCAACACTCACTATCGAGTTCCAAACTGCTTCTGGAAGCAACGTCAGCACAAGAACTGTTCATCAGGAGCGTCATGAAATGGGTTTCCATGGCGGAGCAGCCGCACACAAGCCTAACACAACTATGTGCAATGCCAAACGTCGGCTGGAGTGGTGTAAAGCTCGCCACCATAGTTCCAGAAATCTTAACCCTACAGCATACAATGACATTCTAGAAGATTCTGTTCTTCTAACTTTGTGGCAACAGTTTGTTTCAGTTTGTTTCAGCATGACAACACCGGACTAAACACACTACCCTGAGGAGTACCATTGTCCACTTCAAACCCCCTGCACAAAGTGAGTTCCATACAGGAATGGTTTGTCAAGAACCATGTGTGTGGAAGAACTTGACTGGCCTGCATAGAGCCCTGACCACAACCCCATCAAACACCTTTGGGATGAATTGGAACGCCATATTAATGCCCATGATTTTGGAATGAGATGTTCGACGAGAAGGTGTCCACATACTTTTGGTCACGTAGTGTATAAAGCACACATAATCCAAAGAGGACCTGATCAATGCCTGGTACATTTACAACAATCCTAGTCTATCCGACACCCAATCATATCCTGCCACTGCCCTCATGTGGTTCAGCACCTTCCTACAATTTCAATATACTCAACATGTCTCTTCCACTCTCATGAAACCACATACCTAAATACATAAACTCAGCCATCCTACCTATATCCTGACCATATATTTAACATTCCTCCTAGAAAACACCATGAAGCAGGACTTGGCCACAGACATCCTAAACCCCCATGTTAGAGACCAATCTTCCACAACTCCCGCAGCTTCTTTTACCTTCCTCATCACATATTTCATATTCCCACCTCTCTTCAATACAGCCCCATCATCGGCATACAAGTCCACACCCACTGCCTGTCCCACCTCCTTAAATAAGTAATCTATCATCTATCAGGGTGAACAACACCGGACTAAACACACTACCCTGAGGAGTACCATTGTCCACTTCAAACCACATTGACAATTCTGACCCCACCCTCACCCATATGACTCGATCGAACAAGATGTCCATGATCCAGTTATACAGACGTCCCCCATTGCCAAATGCACTCAATTTGATCAACAACCCTTCCCTTCACATGGTATCGTAAGATTTCTCTAGCCAATGTCAAAATACACAACACTCATCAGCTATTTTATTGTCAGGGCCTTGGCTATCTCTGTACTAACTGTCGCCAGGGCATCCATGGCAGACCTCCATGCCAAGAAATTCATCCTACTCATGATCATCTTTCCCATCAATTTACATATGTTGGATGTCAGCGTGATAGGTCTATAACTGCCCGCCCTAGTGGGATCTATACCTGGTTTTACAAACAGCAACAGCACTGCACGTTTCCACCCAGCAGGTATCACACCTTATTATTCAACCCTAACACAGCTTCCAACACACTGTTTGGTGCATGCTTAAATATCACATTACACACCCTATCTTCTCCAGGAGTAGTTTGCCCGCAGCCCTCTAATGCCTTTGTCACCTCAAACAGAGAAATCTGCATCCATAGCTCCTCCTGACTCTCCTTTTCTCATTAAGACATCTCCAAGCTCCTTTAACTTTTCTCATTAAGACATCTCCAAGCTCCTTTAACGTCTCATTAAGACATCTCCAAGCTCCTTTAACTTTTCTCATTAAGACATCTCTAAGCTCCTTTAACTTCTCATTAAGACCTTTAACTTCTCATTAAGACATCTCCAAGCTCCTTTAACTTTTCTCATTAAGACATCTCCAAGCTCCTTTAACTTTTCTCATTAAGACATCTCCAAGCTCCTTTAACTTTTCTCATTAAGACATCTCCAAGCTCCTTTAACTTCTCATTAAGACATCTCCAAGCTCCTTTAACTTTTCTCATTAAGACATCTCCAAGCTCCTTTAACTTCTCATTAAGACATCTCTAAGCTCCTTTAACTTCTCATTAAGACATCTCCAAGCTCCTTTAACTTTTCTCATTAAGACATCTCCAAGCTCCTTTAACTTTTCTCATTAAGACATCTCTAAGCTCCTTTAACTTTTCTCATTAAGACATCTCTAAGCTCCTTTAACTTCTCATTAAGACATCTCCAAGCTCCTTTAACTTTTCTCATTAAGACATCTCCAAGCTCCTTTAACTTTTCCCTACGTCTCCTCCTACTCTCATCCCACAGGTGCTCACATCTATGAACCGCTGCAAATGCACCACTTAGGACATTTTATTTTTCTTTCTTTGATACAGCTGTAACGTTTCCTTCTATCAACGCTGAACATCCAGCAGTTTTGACTCACCGTACTTGTAGAGAAAAGCAATGCCATCCTCCTGTCTTTCACGTAGCCGAAAAGGTTTATGACTGTCATAGAGTACATGCTTTTAGTTACACCACATAGGATATTACCACACACCAGAGGAGGCTGCTGGGAGGAGCTACAGGAGGACGGCTCATTCTAATGGAATACACGGAACGGTATCAAACACATTGTTTCGTTGGGTTTGATGTGTTTGGTACCATTCCATGACAATGAGCCCTCCCTTCCCTATATCTCCTCCCACCAGCCTCCTCTGCCATAAACAATATACTAACTGTTCACTGTGTCCTGTCTGTATCCAGGTCTGTCCATCCTAATGGAGCCCATCTTAAAGATGATTCCGATGACGGCTCTGTTCGGGATCTTCCTCTACATGGGAATCACCTCGCTCAACGGGATCCAGTTGTGGGATCGCATTCTGCTCCTGCTTGTCCCCAAGAAATACCACCCCAACGAGGCCTACGCCACCAGGGTATATTAACAGACTGTAGATCCCTTATACAGTGTGCCCAGTGTATCAGGGACCTGGGCAAAATGTGGCATATGATGTGACATCCTTATGACACCATTTACTAGTTATAAACTGTTTTTGGGGGGGTTAAGAAGATGTCATATAACCAGATTAAACCAACTGGACTCTTACAACCAGTTAAAGACGTAGTTTTCCATGACAAGATCAAGACGCCATGGGAAAGAGGTGCTATTTTGGTTATTATGTTGTTGTTGTTTTGGTCAGATTACCAGATTACAACCATATAAAGACGTCACGCTGTATGCCACCATATTCTTGTGTATTGGCTGGGACTCCCTCAAAAAGGAGATGGTATAAGTAAATCAATAAGAATCCCCTTTCTCCCTATTCCTGCTTGCACTAGGTGTCAACGGGCAGGATGCACCTGTACACAGCCATCCAGGTGGTGTGTCTGGCAGTGCTGTGGATCGTCAAGTCCAGCCCGGCCTCCCTGGCCCTGCCTTTCGTTCTCATCCTCACTATCCCCCTGCGCATGGCCATGACCGGACGCTTCTTCACCGAACTGGAGATGAAATGTGTAAGTAGTTGTGTGTGTTCTTATTGTTAAAGCTTGGTGCTGGTAATAGTTGTGGGTTCGATTCCCGAAGGGCATCACATACGAAAACAGGAATGCACCCACTTAACTGCAGGTTGCTTTGAATAACATCCATCTACTAAGTGGCATATATTATATTTATTTGTACGATACAAAACAATACAGTTCAATGCAGTATACCTACAGCCAATCCCTCATTTATACCATGCTGTTCAGCATTGTAGGTTGAATCTTCATTCGAAATCAGTCAATCGAAGGCCTTTGTTTGGTTTGGCCTCATACACAAAGCAACCAAGGAGCACGTTTGTTGAGGTTGACACCGGATGAGATTGTTCCTTACTGTTGTGTTTCAGTTGGACGCCGACGATGCTAACGTGACATTCGAGGAGGAGCCTGGACAGGACGTGTACAATGAAACTCAGATGCCATTGTAGACTACTGGACCCGCCATTTTGATCCAAAAGCCCTTTATTTGATTTATCTGACATGACTGAAAGTATTTTAATAGGATTCTTGTTTTTGTCTATTATAGTATGAACTGACATATATATATATTTTTTTTTTTTGGAGTGTTTTTAAACCATCACGTAGGCTATACCTTTGACATGACCCTTAGATTTCAAATAGAAGGAATTGTCAGTAAAAGACAGTGATGCTGTATACTTGCCTATTTCGTTCCAGTCAAACATTCCTGCAGCCATAAATGTGTGTATTTATGCACAAACAGCTCTTCCTGCCATAGTAACACTTTGGCCTATGATAGTGTGTTCATTTCATATTGCCCTATCGACTTTCCACCTTTGCAAGGCTGTTTGACCTTTAAAAATGTTTTTACTTATAATAGAACTATTATATGCAAATATTGTACAAGAAGGCTTTATTCCATATAAGAAGAACGATGTTTTGTACTTGTCTGCCCACTATAATGGTATTTTTTAACAGTTGAGCTGAAAAGCAGACAGCTGTAGGCCATATCGGTGTCAATATCTTTCACATTTTTAAGGAGTTGTCTTCATGAATTACAAACCTACCCATATGACTGAAGAAGCAAAAATCACACTGAAGTGCCTTTCAAATAACTTTTAGGTATTGTTTAACGTATTGACATGAAGATGGGATAAATTCTTAAGATGCTTTTATTTTAATTTGGGGAATGTTATTGATTGAAATATTGTATAAGAGAGCTTTGAACAATAGAGCTTGAGATCTTGTAGTCCTAAAAAGCGGTAATGAGTTACCTCTGATTCGTTTAGCCATTCCTATGGGGGAAATGAATGGGGTTTTGGGATAAACGCTGAAAGAAAGTCTGAGGAGATCTTATACGTTTTGTTCTATGAGATAATATCAGTCAGTTAACATGACCGTTGTGAATTATGACGCCTTTATGTGCTTGTTCCGATTACATAAATGCTTAAAAATTCACAAAAAAACGACATTAGCAGATGAAGATTATCTCATTGAACAAAACGTTTAAGATCTCATAAGCCTGTGTTTTATCACAGACCTCATTTTCAGCGTATATCCAAAAACCCCATTCATTTTCGTATAGGCTTTGTCAAATGAAATAGTGGCCTACAGAAAGACACCATTACTATTGTTCTCTATACGTACATACGTCAAAGCTAAAATCATGAATTAAAAGTAAATTTGAAGAGAGGATGGAGGATGCATAGCGGTGTGTTTAATTGAACTTTTTATCAATTTTTTTGTCACTAATCGGTTGCCTTCGGTGAGCGCACCCTTTCGTCCACCTGATTGGTTACTTTGCACTGACCCCGCTCATATTTTTTCAAAAACACGGAAATATGAGAGAAGGCAACTTGCATTGGCGGAGTAGATGGAGTCCTTCGATGAAGCAAGAAAAACATTTTGTTTAATTGGAATTCGGAGGAGGAATGGAGGAGAAAAAGAGAGGAAGAAAAAAATGGAAGAGAATGAGGGAGGCAGAGGAGTCTGAATCTGTTGAAGGTGGCAGAAAAGAGGGAAGAGGTGTGTCTGAGAAGGAGGATGGGTCAAGGGTGAGGGATCCTGAGAGAAAGTAGAGGAGGATGGGTCAAGGGTGAGGGATCCTGAGAGAAAGTAGAGGAGGATGGGACAAGGGTGAGGGATCCTGAGAGAAAGTAGAGGAGGATGGGACAAGGGTGAGGGATCCTGAGAGAAAGTAGAGGAGGATGGGTCAAGGGTGAGGGATCCTGAGAGAAAGTAGAGGAGGATGGGACAAGGGTGAGGGATCCTGAGAGAAAGTAGAGGAGGATGGGACAAGGGTGAGGGATCCTGAGAGAAAGTAGAGGATGGGTCAAGGGTGAGGGATCCTGAGAGAAAGTAGAGGAGGATGGGTCAAGGGTGAGGGATCCTGAGAGAAAGTAGAGGAGGATGGGTCAAGGGTGAGGGATCCTGAGTGGATCCCTGAGAGTAGTAGATCTGTGCCAGCACAGAGGGATAGGCCAACGAGTGATATGCTTCAGTAAGGATGGCTTCTCAGCGTTCATAGCAATGATTATTAACTGTACCGTAGAAATGGTTTCAGAAGGGTTACAGGAGCAGATAGGTTGAAAGTAGAGGAATAGGATAGTGGGGTTTTAATGTGTGTAGGGTTAGTTGATAGTGGGGTTTTAATGTGTGTAGGGTAAGTTGATAGTGGGTTTTTAATGTGTGTAGGGTTAGTCGATAGTGGGTTTTTAATGTGTGTAGGGTTAGTCAATAGTGGGTTTTTAATGTGTGTAGGGTTAGTTGATAGTGGGTTTTTAATGTGTGTAGGGTTAGTCGATAGTGGGGTTTTAATGTGTGTAGGGTTAGTTGATAGTGGGTTTTAATGTGTGTAGGGTTAGTTGATAGTGGGTTTTTAATGTGTGTAGGGTAAGTTGATAGTGGGTTTTTAATGTGTGTAGGGTTAGTTGATAGTGGGTTTTTAATGTGTGTAGGGTTAGTTGATAGTGGGTTTTTAATGTGTGTAGGGTTTTTTATTTATTTATTTAACCTCTATTTAACCAGGTAGGTCAGTTGAGAACAAGTTCTCATTTGCAACTGCGACCTGGCAAGTTAGTTGATAGTGGGGTTTTTTTTAGGTAGTTTTTTCCTTTTCCCCTTTTTACTCAAAAAGTATAATGGATTTATATCAGTCCAGTGGGAGGCAGTAAATGCAACATATTGGATGCCAACTGCCATTAGAAGAAGAAGAAGAAGAAGAAGAAGAAGAAGACTACGATGCAATGAAAACGGGTTTTGTCTAGAGAGTCTAGGGACGAACCGTTCTTATTATTAACTGTTTACTCAAAAAAAAAATAACTAGGTCAAATCATGACGTCAGTGATTTTTGTGTCGTTAAAACGAAGCTTCAGAAAGATGCTGCAGTTCCCGAGTTGGATGACCATTCAAAATTATTTTTCCCAGTCGCAGATCGTTTTTTCCCCGAGTTCCCAGTTGTCTTGAACTTACTGAAGTCGGAGACTTTTCGTTGGAAACTATATACATTTACACACACAAGATGACTAATTGGGTGCGCTGTGTTGAAGCCACCGTACTTCCATCTTGGCAATCCTTGTTAAAATATATTTGGAACCTATAGAAATGAATGTTAATGTCTACATTCGTTTATTCCATATTTATTCTATTACAGACACCTAGATGCACAATTTTACTTACATATAATTTTGTCCTTGAAACGTTTAATTGAAATACTGTAGAATTAAATTAATTACTACGGAGAACTGCTTCTACTGGGAAGACAATACGGCTTCTAATGTCCTTCACTAGTTACCACAGCCACAAAGCCATAAACCCCTATTTCTATCACTTATCTTAAAATCTTGTTTTAAACCCAACTTTAACCACACTGCTAACCTTATGCATAACACTAACCTTTAAATTAAGACCAAAAATCACATTGTTGCATTCATCCATTTCTACAATATAGCCTATTTTTTGATAAATCATTGGGAAGAACGGATTCGGTTCAGCCAGTTGTCAAATTGAGCCCTTTAAAGCTAGATTGTGGCTAGAAACTTCAAATCATTGTAATATTGTCTGCCGAAACTGGTACTTGGGAGTGTTCAGTATCATTCCGGCTACAAAAGCAATACATGTGATATATATATATATAACTGGATTCACACAGGCTTGGCGTTACGTTAGCTAGCCTACATTGGCATGTCAAGGTGACATCCATATTCCAGATGGTTATTTCTCCCAGGTTGACCAGTTTTAAACTGCGCCATGCTACTGTTCGCATAACACCCCTCACCAGAACGACTGGACCTTCTGAACCGAATCCACCCGACTCCCAGTTTCAGCTGCGCGACATAACGCCATCAATTCCGGCACCAGGCGTTTCCGCATAGCCTCTCCCAGTGAACAGTCACAACTTTAGCCGGCTAGAAGGTCGCTAGGTGTATCGTGTCGTGTCTGGATTTAAAGTTGAACATTTCATTTAGCTAAACGTTATTGCTTGCACTTGCACCATGAAAGGGGAACGTCTCGCGTGGTTACAATGACCACACTGCTGCGGTTTAAATAGACACGTGGTTTATAAGCTAAGCTAAGCTAAGCTAAGCTAAGCTAAGCTAAGCTAAGCTAAGCTAAGCTAAGCTAAGCTAAGCTAAGCTAAGCTAAGCTAAGCTAAGCTAACGTTACCTACCAAGCCGTTGTGTTTCACCGTCATTCAAAGGACTGTTACTCGTGCAAACATCGCCACTTGTGTGTGATGGATTGCATAGAGGAGGAAGAAATGGAGACACGTGATGAAGAGCAAGGTAGGTATTGCGTGAAGGTTTCTCTCCGAAACGTAACTATCCCCGGGGTGTGAAGTGACTTGACCAGCTGGTTGGGATCATCGTGCTGTGACTTTTGGATAAGAGTTCAAGCGACCCTTTTTTATGTGGATCGAATAGGCACGTTATCTTTGTTCACTAAGTTAGCTTGAAATTCAGTAAAGTTTTGCCCGTCACTGTCATTGCACCCCCCTGTCAGTCTCTTCTGTGGACTGTCTTTTTTTGTCTGACTAGTTGTCTTTCTGTCTGACTGACTGATTGGTCGTCTGTCTGAATAGTTGGTTGTCTGTCTGACAAGTTGGTTGTCTGTCTGACAAGTTGGCTGTCTGTCTGACTGATTGGTCGTCTGTCTGACTAGTTGTGGTTGTTCGCCTGTCTGCCTATATGGCCATCGATTTGTCTTGTCGATACAAATGTCAGGCTGGTTGGTTTGCTGACTGTCTGTCTGCCTCTGTTCTGTGGATGTCTGTATCTGACTGACTGGTTGGTCATCTGTCTGTGTGTCTGTCCTTTGGTAACAGCCTGGTGTAAGGAGGATCTGATAAAGCTCCTGCATGGTATCAAAGAAAACATCCCTGAAGGTGACATGAGTATATACACTAAAGGGGAGAGGACACTGGAGTGGGACAAGGTGGCTTTCCATCCCTACTCTCCACAGATGTGTCTTCAGAAGTGGAAGGAGCTATCAAAAAAGGTGGGTGACTTCTGGCCTAGAAACCCTAGCCTGGTCCCAGATTTGTTTGTACTCTATAGTTGAGTTGGCTATACAGCACTAACAGATCTGGGACCAGGATAGGCATATAGTCCTGAGACAGACACCGTTTCATCTGAGTTGGCTACCTTGCTATCCATTAAGTAAATGAGTTAGGCTACTCTTGTATGCTTGTTCTTGGTTCTCATGGAATATGAAATGTTAGTCAACATATTCATACATTGTCTTATCCAGAGGGACTTACAGAAGTGAGTGGATACATTTTCGTACTGGTCCCCCATGAGAAATGAACCACCTGAGCTATACATGATACTATCAAAACATATAATATCTCTGTGTGTTTCTCTCTAAGCTGCGCAAGAGTCGTTCTCTAGCAGAGCTGGTCACTGTAGCTGAGGGTGTCTTTGAAAACCCTTTCCAGGACCAGAACTGGAAGGTAAGTGAGAACTCTGTCTAACCCCTGCTGCTTAAAGTAATAGGGTAGACCAGGGGTCTCCAACCTCTCCTAGCATGAGAGCTACCTTTTTTAAAAAGGAAACATTTCGCAAGCTAATAATTATTTTCTAGCTTTCAAATAGGCACGTTTTTCTCCTCTCCGCTGCAATTCTTCCCAGGGTCCTTAGCATACAAGAGAAAGTAGTGCATTATGTTTTCTGTCAATATAGCAGGTAAAATAATGGTTAATAAACAACTAAGGGGGCCCTATACAATCTAAGATTTGTCTCCCAAATTATGTTTTATGTTTTCTCAGTTGTATGTATTTTTTTACGCTCAAAATTACAATTGACACATCGACAGGTTTTTTCACCTTGTCGGCTCGGGTATTCGAACCGGCGACCTTTCGAATACTGGCCCAACGCTCTAACCGCTAGGCTACCTGCTGCTCAAAGCTTCCACCTGCTGTAGGGGCTGGCTCAGGGAAATTCAACATGCCAACTGCCTGCCCTTAAATCAAGACACTAGCTAGTGTTCCATCAAATTGGTGACAGATTTTCATGTGAATATTCTACAATCTGCTTAAAACAGTATGCACATTTTTCCAACAGCAATGTTTCCATCAAACTGACCAATTGCAGATACAAGGATGTGCGTGTTGACGTAGTGCACAAAAAAAACCTTAAATAAATGGGTTTCCATTGCATTTTTAACGCTACTGATAGTTTTGTGACAAACTGTTGCGTTTATATATAGCAAATGTACACACTCTGGTCTTGTCATGTCCTCTCTAGCCAACAGCTTGCAGATACAGTGTGGGTAGGCTATCTACATGATGAGATTATTTTGGACAAGAGCAAGATAATTTGTGAAACGGCAGCCAAGAATCCATCATCATGTCACTTGAATAAGACCCTCAATGTTTATTGGAAAGGATCATCAAGCTCATCACTGTGCATTTTCACCTCCCTGCGAAGTTCATCATCATTTTAATAAACTACGTGCTTTCCCGAGTCGTAGTGGGAGGACCACACAACCAATAATCGCTTGACTCCAAGGTTACTTCAATATTATGGTTACTATATCAATATTTGTGCATAAAGGCAATTCCACCACCATTTCTTGCACATACATTTTACAGACACAAAAAAAGATTCCACCACGTCGAACGAACAAATTGTCTGTCCACATTTTTTAAAATTATAACGGCATTTCCTTTTTCCATCAGCCCGGTCGTGACTTTTTTTAATGCGTCGGGTAATTGCTTGTAGATGTACTCCAGCTATGTTTGAACTGTTCCTGTTGGAAAAATAATATCCCATGTATACATGCATACAGTAATGTACACACACTTAAGGGTAAAATATATACGTTTTGAGTAAATAGTGTTTACTTAGACACAAGCGCAAACTTCATGGAGTAGGCCATTCAAGGAGTTGGTCTGATGGTGTCATCTGATGTCATCGGCCTCCCCCGTGCTTGAAGAACAATCGAGGAAAGGCCCACCTCCTCACACTTGTGCCACGTCAGAGATGTGCCTGTTGTAAAGTCAATCGGGTGGTAAATGAGCTGAAAAGGAGACTGGAGTAGGCCTTTTTAAGAAAGGATGCTTTACGCATTTGAAAAATCTGCTCTGTTCGTTTGCAGTTATACCCCGACTTCCCAAGGAGACCTAACCCGCCAAACGGCATCTTTGCCAAAGAGAACTTTAAAAAGTTTAAGACGCAGCAGCCTAAGATGATAGCCTCTCAGCTCATCACACTCATCAATACGAAGTATAATGAGCTCCCAGAGAACCAGAAGGTGAGTCGGTGTGTTAAGTGCTTTGTCTAGCCATAATGGCAATGATCTTCCATTTTCAAGTTGCTATAGTCCGATTTATTTGGTTTGAGTTAGACTAAGATACCTTAGAGTGATCTACACACTTGACTGACTGGCTGTTTACTTCCTATTTCTGGTTTCTAGGCAAAATACATTGCGAAATTCCAGAAAGAGAAGGAAATGTATGAGAAACGCATGAGGG
Source organism: Thymallus thymallus (assembly GCA_023634145.1). Classification (NCBI taxonomy): domain Eukaryota; kingdom Metazoa; phylum Chordata; class Actinopteri; order Salmoniformes; family Salmonidae; genus Thymallus; species Thymallus thymallus. The sequence goes on along the minus strand of CM042386.1, from coordinate 18,802,003 downwards.
GGTTGAGGTAAATGTATTGAGCTGTCTCTTGCTCTCTTGATTGATTTCATAGATACATGATGTTTGTTTGTTGACTTTCTAAAGTCTCACCTGAACCAACGCTCCTCCAGGAAAGAGTACACTGGGGTGAAGACAGCACAGAGACACAATTTAAAGAGTGTAAAAAGGCCCCTCACACCCCACGGGCTCTGGTACCGCCACGAGAGGAGGAAATTCTTCCTAGCCAACCCAGATGTGAGTGTCATAGCTGTCAGCCAATCTAATGTCATCTGTTTTTTTTGGGTTGAAATATCCTACAAGGCTAGCTAGCTAGCTAGCGGAGGGAAATGTAAATCTGCAAGGGCCAGCGTGGCTTCAGTTCAGCAATATGCTTCTACTAATCAACTTAAGACTTTTGAATCAAGCCTTTTTAATTAGTTGAATCACCTATGTTATTGCATGTTCTTTATATAGAGGAATGAATGATTATCCCGACCACCCACTGACTGTTCCAATACAAAATTAATTTAATTTAATCGCTATCTATACAGGTTACTGATACATCTACATGAGAACTAGATGAACTGCAGAAAGTAAAAAATCGTGTATCTCTCCCCAGGCCAGAGGAGACTGTATTAGGCAGAGAGCTGACCAGAGGAAGCGCTGGTCCGAGCTGCCCAACGAGGAGAAACTCGAGTGGATCAATCGCTCTCTGGAGCAGCAGACCCAATATGAGGTGGTGGGTGTTTTGCTGTCTTTATTGCTTAGAATGCCTAACTGGTCAAAATTGACCGTAAGGAATCGCCATGTATTCACGTCGGTCTTATCCAGAGTAGTTGGGAATATGTTGATTTCAGCCACTGGTTTGTACTCACATCTCTGGACTATGTCTGTCTGAGCTATACTAAACAAAACTATTATTGCAAAATTTTGACGATTTTACTTAGTTACAGTTCATATATCAGGATATCAGTCAATTTTTAAATAAATTCATTAGGCCCTAATCTATAGATTTCACATAACTGGGCAGGGGTGCAGCCATGGGTGGGCCTGGGAGGGCATAGGCCCATCAATTTGGTAGCCCAGCCATTCAGAAGGACTTTATTACAGACAGAAATACTCCTCAGTTTCATCAGCTGGCCAGATGTGGAGGTCCTGGGCTGGCGTGGTTACACATGGTCTGCGGTTCTGAGGCCGGTTGGACGTACTGCCAAATTCTCTAAAGCAACGTTGGAGGCAGCTTATGGTAGAGAAATGAACAGTCAATTCTCTGGCAACAGCTCTGGTGGACATTCCTGTAGTCAGTATGCCAATTGCACGCTCCCTCAAAACTTTGTGACAAAACTGCACATTCTTGAGTGGCCTTTCATTGTCCCCAGCACAAGGTGCACCTGTGTAATGGTCATGCTGTTTAATCAGATTCTTGATATGCCTCACCTGTCAGGTGGATGGATTATCTTGGCAAAGGAGAAATGCTCACTAACCGGGATGTAAACCAATTTGTGCACAATTTGAGAAAAAAATAAGCTTTTTGTGCGTACAGAAAATGTCCGGGATCTTTTTAATTCAGCTCATGAAACTTTACATGTTGCTTTTATATTTTTGTTCAGTATATGTTCGCTTCACTTTCACAACGTTCCACAACTCAAAGTTCCAGAACACATTTATTGTTAAGGTTGTTGTTTTTTGCATCACACAAATCACTCAACCATGAACAACTCATGTTGCAGGAGGACGTGGAGGAGCACCCAGAGAGTAAAGGGAGTCGGAAGGCCAAGCACAAGCCGCGTCTGCGCAAAAGTGAGAGGCTGTTGAAGGACTTGTCAGACGGCGTGCCTCACAAACCCCTGTTGTAAGTCACTGGGTCTACCTTTACCATAAAGGCCTAACTTTGCCAAAGTGGTAACCCATGGAAGAGTAAAGGGAAATATAGTCGCACACTCTGAATATGTTCCCAATAATTTAGTGGGTAAACAACCTTTCTGCACATAGCGCCTTCTTCAGGCTTGAACCCATACAATTATTGGGAGCATATTTATTTACTATTATTGGGTGTGTGTTTACTTGTGCAGAACTATTGCATGAGTGCCAATTAATTTTCCCATATAGATCCAAGTTTCCAATATACAGTGCATATGGAAAGTATTCAGACCCCTTGACCTTTTCCACATTTTGTTACGTTACAGCCTTATTCTAAAATGGATTACATTGATTTTTTTCCTCATCAATCCACACACAATACCCCATAATGACAAAGCGAAAACAGGTTTATAGAAAATTGGGCAAATGTATTAAATGGATACCTTAGTTACATAAGTATTCAGAACTTTTGCTATGAGACTCAAAATTGAGCTCAGATGCATCCTGTTTCCATTAATCATCCTTGAGATGTTTCTACAACTTGATTGTAGTCCACCTGTGGTACGTTTATCATTATTGGACATGATTTGGAAAGGCACACACCTGTCTATATAAGGTCCCACAGTTGACAGTGCATGTCAAAGCAAAAACCAAACCATGAGGTCGAAGGAATTGTCCGTAGAGCTCTGAGAGAGGATTTTGTCGAGGCACAGATCTGGGGAGGGTACCAAAAAAGGTCTGCAACATTGAAGGTCCCCAAGAACACAGTGGCCTCATCATTCTTAAATGTAAGAAGTTTGGAACCACTCTGCAGCACTCCGCCAATCAGGCCTTTATGGTAGAGTGCCCAGACGGAAGCCACTCTTCAGTAAAAGACACAACAGCCCGCTTGGAGTTTGCTAAAAGGTGCCTAAAGGACTCCGACCATGAGAAACAAGATTGAACTCTTTGACCTGAATGCCAAGCCTGGAGGAAACCTGGCACCATCCCTACATTGGCAGCATCATGCTGTGGGGATGGTTTTCAGCTGCAGGGACTAGGAGACTAGTCAGGATTGAGGGAAAAATGATCGGAGCAAAGTATAGAGAGATCCTTGATGAAAACCTGCTCAGGACCTCAGACTTAGGACAAGACCCTAAGCACACTGCCAAGACAACGCAGGAGTGGCTTCGGGACAAGTCTCTGAATGTCCTTGAGTGGCCCAGCCAGAGCCTGGACTGGGCAGCGACGCTTCCCATCCAACCTGACAGAGCTTAAAAGGATCTGCAGAGAAGAATGGGAGAAACTCCCCAAATACAGGTGTGCCAAGCTTGTAGTGTCTTACCCAAGAAGACTCAAAGCTTTAATCACTGTCAAAGGTGCTTCAACAAAGTACTGAGTAAAGGGTCTGAATACTTATGTAAATGTGATATTTCAGATTTGTATTTTTTATAAATTGGCAAAAATGTCAACCTGTTTTTGCTTTGTCATTATGTGGTATTGTGTGTAAATTGATGAGGAGGAAAAAATAGTCTAATTAATTTTAGAATAAGGCTGTAACGTAACAAAATGTGGAAAAAGTCAAGTGGTCTGAATACCTTCCGAATGCACTGTAAATGGCCCTGTCATATTTACGGTGATGTATTTTGTGGTCATAACTGCCTTAAGGGTTGAGTTGACAATGTGTTTGTGGTTTAGGAACGGTTACAATCTTTTCTGTAAGGAGCAGAAAGACATCGTACAGGGACAGGGAGTTCCTAACACCCAGTATATGGTGATTTGCGCCAAGCGCTGGAAAAAACTGACAGAGAGTCAAAAGGAAGACTACAAGAGACAATGTGACAAGGTTAATTGGAGAACATGCTCATTCTTATAAATGTACAGAAATACAGTAAAAGTTACACACACTTCTTCATCCGTTCAACTCTTTTTGGTATTTTGTACAGCGGGTGAAATAAGTATTGAACACGTCACCATTTTTCTCAGTAAATATATTTCCAAAGGTGCTATTGACATTAAAGTTTCACCAGATGTTGGTAACAACCCAAGTAATCCATACATACAAGGAAACCAAAACAAATAAGTTCAGAAATTAAGTTATGTGTAATACTGTGAAATGACACAGGGAAAAAGTATTGAACACATGAAGAAAGGGAGGGCAAAAAGGCATGGAAAGCCAAGACAACAGCTGAAAACTATCAGTAATTAAAAAGCAATCCAGCCCCCTGTCAGTGCAAATTAATATCAGCTGGTTCAGTCCCAACTGATGGCCTACAAAAAGGTCTCATTGCCAAGGTGTCACACAAGACACATCTCATGATGGGTAAAAGCAAAGAGCTGTCTCAAGACATCCGCAACCTAATTGTTGCAAAATATAATGATGGCATTGGTTATAGGCGCATTTCTAAGCTTCTGAATGTCCCAGTGAGCACTGTTGGGGCCATAATACGGAAGTGGAAAGACAATAATTTCACAACAAAATTTGCCTCGACCAGGTGCTCCTCGTAAGATTTCTGACAGAGGAGTAAAAGAATAATCAGAAGAGTTGTCCAAGAGCCAAGAACCACTTGTGGAGAGCTTCAAAAAGACCTGCAATTAGCAGGTACTGTTGTCTCAAAGAAAACATTAAGTAATGCACTCCACTGCTATGGCCTGTATGCACGCTTACCACGCAAGACTCCATCGCTAAAAAAAGCATGTTGAAGCTCGTTTAAAGTTTGCTGCACAACATTTGGAAAAGCCAGTGAAATACTGGGAGAATATAGTGTGGTCAGATGAGAGCAAAATTGAACTGTTTGGATGTCATAATACACACCATGAGGAGAAATGGCACTGCACATCACCCTAAAAACACCATACCAACAGTGAAGTTTGGAGGTGGGAACATCATGGTGTGGGGCTGCTTTTCAGCAAATGGTACTGGCAAACTTCACATAATTGAAGGAAGGATGAATGGGCAAATTTACGAGGAGCACCTGGTTGAGGCAAATTTATGGTGAAATGATTGTCTTTCCACTTCCGTATTATGGCCCCAACAGTGCTCACGGGAACATTCAGAAGCTTAGAAATGTGCCTATAACCAATGCCATCATTATGTTTTGCAACAATTAGGTTGCGAAGGTCTTGAGACAGCTCTTTGCTTTTACCCATCATGAGATGCGTCTTGTGCGACACCTTGGCAATGATACCTTTTTGTAGGCCATCAGTTGGGACTGAACCAGCTGATATTAATTTGCACTGACAGGGGGCTGGATTGCTTTTTAATTACTGATAGTTTTCAGCTGTTGTCTTGGCTTTCCATGCCTTTTTGAACCTCCCTTTCTTCATGTGTTCAATACTTTTTCTCTGTGTCATTTTACATTATTACACATAACTTAATTTCTGAACTTATTTGTTTTGGTTTCTTTGTATGTATGGATTACTTGGGTTGTTACCAACATCTGGTGAACATTTCATGTCAATAGCACCTTTGGAAATATATTTACTGAGAAAAATGGTGATGTGTTCAATACTTATTTCACCCGCTGTATGTATTTTCATGTTTGGGGGCAAGTCTGTTGAGAAGCTGCTCTTTTAATGTCTTGTTGTGTAGACAGCCACTTGAATGGTCTGACCTCCAATTCAACCTTTTCTGTTCATTTTTCAGTTGAAGAAAGACTACAAGGTCAACATGAACCAATTTTTGTGTGTAAGTTTTATATGTATTATTTTATTTCAAATGAAGTGTATATATGAACTTAACTACATTTCCACATGTATTTACTCGCCTCCAATAGCTTGTTGCCTGTTGACTGACACATCTGTACTGGAATTGTTCAGCTAACAAACAAGCAACACTTGGGCATTCACTCAACCTAATGCCAGTCAAGTCAATGCAGACATAAGGATAACTAGTCCTAGATTTAGCAAACATTTTACTTAAATTCTAAGCAAGGAAGTGTAAATGGTATTCATCCAGCTAGCCAGCTATTTTAACATACAAAAAATAAGCTAGCTAGTGAATTAGCCTGTTTGTCCCATTTACTTATTATGGGTTTAGCTTAGCATGGCATTGATTAGCATGCACCCCAGCGTGGATATTTTTGTCAGTTAAACATGAAAAACTAAACACAGAATGTACAGTGCATTCAGAAAGTATTCAGACCTCTTGACCTTTTCCATATTTTGTTACGTTACAGCCTTATTAAAAAATGTAGGGGAAAAAAATATTTAATCAATCCGCACACAATACCCCATAATGACAAAGCGAAAACAGGGTTTTAGAAATTGCAAATGTATACAAAAATGTAAAACCAATGCCTTATTTACGTAAGTATTCAGACCCTTTGCTATGAGACTCAAAGTTGAGGTCAGGTGCATCCTGTTTCCATTGATCATCCTTGAGATGTCTCTACAACTTGATTGTAGTCCACCTGTGGTACATTTAAATTGATTGGACATGATTTGGAAAGGCACACTCCTGTCCTATATAAGGTCCCACAGTTGGCAGTGCATGTCAAAGCAAAAACCAAACCATGAGGTCGAAGGAATTGTCTGTAGAGCGCCGAGACAGGATTGTGTCAAGGCACAGATCTGGGGAAGGGTACCCAAGAATAGTGGCCTCCGTCATTCTTAAATGGAAGAAGTTTGGAACCACCAAGATTCTTCCTAGAGCTGGCCTCCCAGCCAAACTGAGCAATCGGGGGAGAAGGACCTTGTTCAGGGAGGTGACCAAGAACCCGATGGTCACTGACAGAGCTCCAGAGTTCCTCTGGGGAGATGGGAGAACCTTCCAGAAAGACAACCATCTATGCAGCACTCCACCAATCAGGCTTTATGGTAGAGTGGCCAGATGGAAGCCACTCCTCAGCCAAAAGTCACCCAAAGACTTTCAGACCATGAGAAACAAGATTCTCTGGTCTGATGAAACCAAGATTGAACTCGTTGGCCTAAATGCCAAGCGTCACGTCTGGAGGAAACCTGGCACCATCCATACGATGAAGCATGGTGGTGGCAGAATCATGCTGTGGGGTTGTTTTTCAGTGTCAGGGACTGGGAGACTAGTCAGGATCGAGGGAAAGATTAATGAAAAAAATAATAACCTGCTCCAGAGCGAATGTTCACCTTCCAACAGGACAATGACCCTAAGCACACAGCCAAGACAACACAGGAGTGGCATTCTCTGAATGTCCTTGAGTGGCCCGGCCAGATCCTGAACATCTCTGGAGAGACCTGAAAATAGCTGTGCAGCGACTCTCCCCATTCCAACCTGACAGAGCTTGAGAGGATCTGCAGAGAAGAATGGGAGAAACTCCCCAAATACAGGTGTGCCAAGCTTGTAGCGTAATACCCATGAAAACTTGAGGCTGTAATTGCTGCCAAAGGTACATCAACAAAGTATTGAGTAAAGGGTCTGAATACTTACGTAAATGTGATATAAAAAAAATATATAATTATACATTTGCAAAACTTTCTAAAAACCTGTTTTTGCTTTGTCATTCTGGGGTAACGTGTGTAGATTTATGAGCAAAACATTTTTTATACATTTTTTGAATAACGCTGTAACGTAACAAAATGTGGAAAGAAGTCATGTGGTCTAAAAACTTATCATGAATATTATAGTGCGGTAACATTGGGATGTGAATGGCCAACATTTGATTTCAAAACGAGAGTAGATTTTTCTCTCAGTTGAGCTCAAAAACGTCTGCCATGTTTTCCAAATATTTTAGAACGGCAGATTGATCACATGACCAATATCTACGCTCTGATTGGGAATCATCCAAACATTGCTCAGCAATATTGACCCCAAAAACAAACAATGTATTGTGGCCTTTGGCCATAATGTGGTCCTAATTCTGTCAGAAACGTGTGTGTGTGCGTGTGACAGACTGTGACAGATAAGGAGCAGCAGTGCATCCTAGTGGAGAACCAGAAAAGCGTGCGGACCTCAACGTTGGCTGCCGAAAAGGGGCCGAAAAGAATGTTTCAAGGCGAGCCCAAGAAACCACCTGAGTGAGTATCCCTGGCTGGGCTCTAACTGTTCTCCTTATAAGTGATCTGAGTTTGCTAAAGTACTTCTGAAAGACTTCTTATAGTTTTGTGCTGTTCAGATGTATCAGAATAAGATTATAACAAATTATCTGTCATTCAAAACGTATGAGGTCATTATTCCCCAGTGACAGCATTGAGTGGCCCCAACCTTTATCTTTGGAAACCCTCCCCCACTTCACTGACCACCCCCTTCCTGAACAGGTTTGGTCACACAATGTTCTACAGCAAGAAGATGGCGGAGCTGAGAGCCAAGTCGAGCCACCTCAGCTCCAGGAAGTGCATGGCCATGGCCAGCCCACTGTGGAAGAAGCTGGCCCCTCAGGAAAAGGAGCGCTACCAGAGAATGGCCCAGGAGAGGACCAGGGAGTACCAAGTAGAGCTACACAGCTGGTTTAATGTAAAGTCCATTCACTCTCTGGTTGTTTCCCACCTGGTACCCTATTCTCTAATCCCAATATAGTGCATTACGTTTGACCAGGGCCCATAGACGCTCTGGTCAAAAGTAGTGCACTTAGGAATATGATGCCATTCGGGACGAACCCTCTTTCTTTTAGACCACTGTTGTGATTTGAGGTCTATCTGTGAGTTCCTACTGTTAACTGGTGAACTTACTATTTACATTTTTCAGACCATGTCCCCAGAGGAACAGGCAAAGTACTTGAGGCAAAACCCAAATGTAAGTAGAGATAAAACCGAGAGGAAATTGAGGTTGGGTGCGTGTATATAAAGCCCTATAAAATGTGAGATCTTTTCCCAAAATGCAGTTTTCTCGGTTTAGATTTTTCAGGTTTCTATTTCCGCCTTGTTTTCACAATCAGGCGACGACTTTTTAGGTCGAAGGAATTTAGATCCTTGGGTTTTAGTTAGTTGTCTTTTAATTCCAGTGCAAGAGGCTGTTGTTTAGCTGTGTTTTTGTAGCACAAAACAAATACCCTCTGGATTAATGCAAATAATCATGATATCATTCTGCCAAGTAAACATTTAATTGAGTTTTTCCATCTACTAGTCTTTTCCTCATAATCACTAGCGGCTTCACAGACGGGGAATTCTCTTCGCCTCTTCAGAAAGTTACAGGAAATACGAATCACTGATGCGTTCTGTTCATGTCTTATGATAAACTTGGGGAAGTTAATTCATGTTCAATGCATTTAGTTATTTTTTTATAGGGCCCTGTGTCTGTGTGTCTGTCTGGTTGCGATTGGCGTTATCTTTAGCGTTGATGTTGTATGTGTATCTCTTCAGAAATTGAAAATCCTTGACAAGCCAGAGCAGAGAAGGATGACAAAGAAGGGCAGAACATCAGTAAGTTAACAGACCACACGTTGTCACCTCCGCAACGACACCACAACCTGACGACAATTAACACGTGCCGATACAGAGCCTTCAGAAAGTATTCACACCCCTTGACTTTTTCTACATTTTGTTGTGTTTTCAGACCAGATTTAAAATTGATTAAACTAAGACTTTTTGTCACTGGCCTACATACTATACCCCATAACGTCATAGTTTTTCAAAGTCAGAAGTTTACATACACCTTAGCCAAATGCATTTCACAATTCCTGACATATAATCCTAGTAAAAATTCCCTGTCTTAGGTCAGTTAGGATCACCACTTTATTTTAAGAATGTGAAATGTCAGAATAATAGTAGAGAGCTTCATCACATTCCCAGTGGGTCAGAAGTTTACATACACTCAATTAGTATTTGGTAGCATTGACTTTAAATTGTTTAACTTGGGTCAAACTTTTCTGGTAGCCTTCCACAAGCTTCCCACAATAAGTTGGGTGAATTTTGGCCCATTCCTCCTGACAGAACTGGTGTAACTGAGTCAGGTTTGTAGGCCGCCTCGCTCGCACACACTTTTTCAGTTCTGCCCACAAATGTTCTATAGGGTTGAGGTCAGGGCTTTGTGATGGCCACTCCAATACCTTGACTTTGTTGTCCTTAAGCCATTTTGCCACAACTCTGGAAGTATGCTTGAGGTCATTGTCCATTTGGAAGACCCATTTGCGACCAAGCTTTAACTTCCTAATGTCTTGAGATGTTGCTTCGATATATCCACATAATTTTCCTTCCTCATGATGCCATCTATTTTGTGAAATGCACCAGTCCCTCCTGCAGCAAAGCACCCCCATAACATGATGCTGCCACCCCCGTGCTTCATGGTTGGGATGGTGTTCTTCGGCTTGCAAGCCTTCTCCTTTTTCCTCCAAACATAACAATGGTCATTATGGCCAAACAGTTCTATTTTTGTTTCATCAGACCAGAGGATATTTCTCCAAATAGTACGATCTTTGTCCCCATGTGCAGTTTGAAACCGTATTCTGACTTATTATGGCGGTTTTGGAGCAGTGGCTTCTTCCTTGCTGAGCGGCCTTTCAGGTTATGTCGATATAGGACTCGTTTTACTGTGGATAGATACTTTTGTACCCGTTTCCTCCAGCATCATCACAAGGTCCTTTGTTATTGTTCTGGTATTGATTTGTACTTTTAGCACCAAAGTACGTTCATCTCTCGGAGACAGAACGCGTCTCCTTCCTGAGCGGTATGACGACTGCATGGTCCCATGGTGTTTATACTTGCGTACTATTGTTTGTACAGATGAACGTGGTACCTTCAGGTGTTTGGAAATTGCTCCCAAGGATGAACCAGACTTGTGGAGGTCTACAATTTTTTTCCTGAGGTCTTTGCTGATTTCTTTTGATTTTCCCATGATGTCGAGCAAAGAGGCATGAGTTTTAAGGTAGGCCTTGAAATACATCCACAGGTACACCTCCAATTGACTCAAATTATGTCAATTAGTCTATCAGAAGCTTCTAAAGCCATGACATCATTTTCTGGAATTTTCCAAGCGGTTTAAGGCACAGTCAACTTAGTGTATGTAAACTTCTGACCCTCTGGATTGTGATATAGTGAAATAATCTGTCTGTAAACAATTGTTGGAAGAATTACTTGTGTCATGCACAAAGTAGATGTCCTAACCAACTTGCCAAAACTATAGTTTGTTAACATGAAATCTGTGGAGTGGTTGAAAAATGAGTTTTAATGACTTCAACCTAAGTGTATGTAAACTTCTGACTTCAACTGTAATATTCAATTCCTTTGTTTTGGCAAGCCTAAATAAGTTCAGGAGTAAAAATGTGCTTAACAAGTAAAAGAAAAAAAAAAGAGGTTACTAGTCAGTTGTACAACTGAATGCATTTAACTGGATCCCTCTGAATCAGAGAGGTTCGGGGGGCTGCCTTAATCGACATTCACGTCATCGGCGCCCGGGGAACATTGGTTTAACTTCCTTGCTCAGGGACAGAACAAAAGATTTTTACCTTGTCAGCTCTGGGATTCGATCCAGCAACCTTTCGGTTACTGGCCCAACGCTCCTACCCTCCAGGCTACCTGCCCCCCTTACATAAGTTGCATGGACTCACTTTGTGTGCAATAATAGTGTTTAACATGCTTTTTGAATGACTCTGTAACCCACACATACAATTATCTGTAAGGTCACTCAGTTGAGCAGGGAATTTCAAACACCGATTCAACCACAAAGACCAGGGAGATTTTTCAATGGTTCGCAAAGAAGGGCACCTATTGGTTGATGGGTAAAAATAAAAAACATACCTTGAATATCCTATTGAGCATGGAGTTATTAATTACACTTTGAGTGGTGTATCAATACACCCAGTCACTACAAAGATGAAGGTGTCCTTCCTAACTCAGTTGCCGGAGAAAAAGGAAACCGCTCAGGGATTTCACCATGAGGCCAAGACTGACTTTAATGGGTATGCTTGTAATCACTAAGGACTGGGGAGTTTTTCCAGGATAAAAATAAATAAATAAATGTAATGGAGCTAAGCACAGGCAATTTCTAAAGACATGTTTTCACTTTGTCATTATGGGGTATTGTTTGTAGATGGGTGAATTTTATTTGATCAATTTTCAATTCAGGCTGGAGCACAACAATGTGGAATAAGTCAAGGGGTATGAAAACTTTCTGAAGGCATTTGGAAAGTATTCAGACCCCTTGACTTTTTCCACATTTTGTTACGTTACAGCCTTATTCTAAAATGGATTTAAAATTGTTGTTTTTTTCTCATCAAGCTACACAAGACCCCATAATGACAAAGCAAAAAATGTTTTTTAGAAATGTTTGCTAACATATTAAAAATAAAAATACAGCCTAGTCTTCTTAGGTATGACGCTACAAACTTGGCACACCCATTCTTCTCTGCAGATCCTCTCAAGCTCTGTCAGATTGGATTTTTACTTAGGAGTGGCTTCCGTCTGGCCACTAGCATAGAGGCCTGATTTGGTGTAGTGCTGCAGAGATGGTTGTCCTTCTGGAAGGTTCTCCCATCTCCACAGAGGAACTCTAGAGCTCTGTCAGAGTGACCATCGGGTTCTTGGTCACCTTCCTGACCAAGGCCCTTCTCCCCCGATTGCTGAGTTTGGCCAGGTGGCCAGCTCTAGAAAGAGTCTTGGTGGTTCCAAAGTTCTTCCAATTGAGAATGATGCACTGTATATAGTTTCAAACATAATGTATGCACATCAAATGACTTGCAGGTGTTGGGTACAAAAAGTAAACACATTAAATCAAGATTAGATACCTGCATGCTGACAAATGCTCTAGTTCTTTGTACAACATCAGCCTGACGAAGACCTTCGGGTCGAAGCATTGCACAATAAAACGCCTGGAGCATTCATTTGGTTATTGATTATTTCATATTTGTAATACTTACCAACAGTACTGCAACAAGTGCTCCTATGGGGTGGAATCCTAATTTGACATGGCTTGTATTCCAAATGGCATCCTATTCCCTTTAAAGTGTCTATTTTTGACCACGGCCTATAGGGTTTGGCATAATATAAATGTAAGTGTTAAATCCCTCACTGATGTCCAATGGGAATTTCAGCCAGTGTTTCTCTCTCAATCTAGGACTCTGAGGATGAAGAACTAGAGGACGACATTGACACATCCAGTGATGAAGAGGAGGTACAAGACGACGACGACGATGATGATGAGGTTAGAATACACTTTTTTTAATTTCATTAAGCCTTTAAATAATTGTCCGTGATAAGTTTTAACACTGATCTTATGTACCCTTAGGAGGAGGAAGATTTGACTGACAAGGAGAATTGGTCAGGGCGCTTCAGTAGTAGCTCCAGTAGTAGCTCCAGTTCCGAAGAGGACTCCGATATGGAATGATACACACTGTCCATAACCTAATGACCGAATTATTGTCTCTGACACTTGTGTCCCAATAGTCTCATGTTTTTTTTATCCTTGGCCCTGTTCAGATAGTATGAGGAAATGCATCATTCATCGATGGTTCTTCCTCCCTTCCATGAAGTAATCACATATCTGAAATTAGCTCCATTTTTGAAGAGGACTCTGATTCGTTATGATGCGCACTGCTCATAACCTAATGCTTGTTGGCGATACAATTGGAATTCAGTGATCGAAGACTAATGGGACTTCCTCATTCTCCCTTTCTTTGAGAGACTAAGGTCTTTGTGTCAATATTCTAGATTTTGATATTCAACCAACAGTACCAGTCAAAAGTTTGGACACACACTATTTTTTTTTTTACTATTTTCGACGTTGTAGAATAAGAGCGAAGACATCAAAACTATTAAATAACAAATGGAATCATGTAGTAACCAAAAAAGTGTTAAACACTTTTTTGATTCTTCAAAGTAGCCACCTTTTGCCTTCTGACAGCTTTGCAGCCGTCAAGTGCTCAGCATATGTGGGAATTCCTTCAAGACTGTTGGAAAAGCATTCCAGGTGAAGCTGGTTGAGAGAATGCCTAGAGTGTGCAAAGGGTGGCTACTTTGAAGAATCTCAAATAAAATATTTATATTTAACACTATTTTGGTTACTACATGATTTCATCGTTTTGATGTCTTCACTATTATTCTACAATGTAACATTTTTTTACAAATAAAGAAAAACCCTGTAATGAGTAGGTGTGTCCAAACGTTTGACTGGTACTGTATATCACAAGATTCTAAACACAATTGAATTATGATTTTATTGGCTTGTGTTGCCTTTTGTTGATTGTTCAGGATAAAATGTTACATGAGTTGAAATGTTTCTACTTTTTATGATTTTGATTAGAGGACTGTCAATCTGCCTAGACAGTTTTATGGCTTGGACAGTAACATTGACATAACATTCAGTATCTTATATAAACAGGCCCCAACAATGTTCACCATTATTAATAAAATTAGAATTTTCCTGTGTGGTAGTTATATGTGAAAGGACATAAATTCAATGGTTTTACCTGCGCGAGGAGGGCCATCAGTTTCTTTCTATCTTAAAAATTGTGCCTCTATTTCTGTGAAATACCTTTAATTTATTTTCTAATACACCGGGGCGGATGAATGTAAGGGCTTACCGGGTAAAATGAATGTATATACAGTGGGGAGAAAAAGTATTTGATACACTGCCGATTTTGCAGGTTTCCCCACTTACAAAGCATGTAGAAGTCTGTAATTTTTATCATAGGTACTCTTCAACTGTGAGTGACGGAATCTAAAACAAAAATCCAGAAAATCACATTGTATGATTTTTAAGTAATTAATTAGCATTTTATTGCATGACATAAGTATTTGATACATCAGAAAAGCAGAACTTAATATTTGGTACAGAAACCTTTGTTTGCAATTACAGAGATCATACGTTTCCTGTAGTTCTTGACCAGGTTTTCACACACTGCAGCAGGGATTTTGGCCCACTTCTCCATCCAGATCCTTCAGGTTTCGGGGCTGTCGCTGGGCAATACAGACTTTCAGCTCCCTCCAAAGATTTTCTATTGGGTTCAGGTCTGGAGACTGGCTAGGCCACTCCAGGACCTTGAGATGCTTCTTACGGAGCCACTCCTTAGTTGCCCTGGCTGTGTGTTTCGGGTCGTTGTCATGCTGGAAGACCCAGCCACGACCCATCTTCAATGCTCTTACTGAGGGAAGGAGGTTATTGGCCAAGATCTCGTGATACATGGCCCCATCCATCCTCCCCTCAATACTGTGCAGTCGTCCTGTCCCCTTTGCAGAAAAGCATCCCCAAAGAATGATTTTTCCACCTCCATGCTTCACGGTTGGGATGGTGTTCTTGGGGTTGTACTCATCCTTCTTCTTCCTCCAAACACGGCGAGTGGAGTTTAGACCAAAAAGCTCTATTGTTGTCTCATCAGACCACATGACCTTGTCCCATTCCTCCTCTGGATCATCCAGATGGTCATTGGCAAACTTCAGACGGGCCTGGACATGCGCTGGCTTGAGCAGGGGGACCTTGCGTGCGCTGCAGGATTTTAATCCATGACGGCGTAATGTGTTACTAATGGTTTTCTTTGAGACTGTAGTCCCAGCTCTCTTCAGGTCATTGACCAGGTCCTGCCGTGTAGTTCTGGGCTGATCCCTCACCTTCCTCATGATCATTGATGACCCACGAGGTGAGATCTTGCATGGTGCCCCAGACCGAGGGAGATTGACCATCATCTTGAACTTCTTCCATTTTCTAATAATTGCGCCAACAGTTGTTGCCTTCTCACCAAGCTGCTTGCCTATTGTCCTGTAGCCCATCCCAGCCTTGTGCAGGTCTACAATTTTAGCCCTGATGTCCTTACACAGCTCTCTGGTCTTGGCCATTGTGGAGAGGTTGGAGTCTGTTTGATTGAGTGTGTGGACAGGTGTCTTTTATACAGGTAACGAGTTCAAACAGGTGCAGTTAATACAGGCAATGAGTGGAGAACAGGAGGGCTTCTTAAAGAAAAACTAACAGGTCTGTGAGAGCCGGAATTCTTACTGGTTGGTAGGTGATCAAATACTTATGTCATGCAATAAAATGGAAATTAATTATTTAAAAATCATACAATGTGATTTCCTGGATTTTTGTTTTAGATTCCGTCTCTCACAGTTGAAGAGTACCTATGATACAAATTACAGACCTCTACATGCTTTGTAAGTAGGAAAACCTGCAAAATCGGCAGTGTATCAAATACTTGTTCTCCCCACTGTATATATATATATATATATATATATATATATACTCTGTGGATATATTTCAAGTATATATATATATATATACACACACAGTTGAAGTCGGAAGTTTACATACACTTAGGTTGAAGTCATTTAAACTAATTTTAATTTCATGTTAACAAACTATAGTTTTGGCTAGTCGGTTAGGACATCTACTTTCTGCATGACACAAGTAATTCTTCCAACAATTGTTTACAGACAGATTATTTCACATAATTCAATATATCACAATTCCAGTGGGTCAGAAGTTTACATACACTAAGTTGACTGTGCCTTTAAACAGCTTGGAAAATTCCAGAAAATGGCTTTAGAAGCTTCTGTTTGGCTAAATGACATAATTTGAGTCAATTGGAGGTGTACCTGTGGATGTATTTCAAGGCCTACCTTCAAACTCATGCCTCTTTGCTCGACATCATGGGAAAATCTAAAGAAATCAGCCAAGACCTCAAAACATTTTGAGTAGACCTCTACAACTCTTGTTCATCCTTGGGAGCAATTTACAAACGCCTGAAGGTATCACGTTCATCTGTACAAACAATAGTACGCAAGTATAAACACCATGGGACCATGCAGTCGTCATACCGCTCAGGAAGGAGACATGTTCTGTCTCCTAGAGATGAATGTACTTTGGTGCTAAAATGGCAAATCAATCCCAAAACAACAGCAAAGGACTTTGTAAAGATGCTGGATGAAACAGGTACAAAAGTATCTATATCCACAGTAAAACAAGTCCTATATCGACATAACCTGAAAGGCCGCTCAGCAAGGAAGAAGCCACTGCTCCAAAAACTGTCATAAAAAAGCCAGACTACATTTGCTACTGCACATGGGGACAAAGATCATACTTTTTGGAGAATTGTCCTCTGGTCTGATGAAACAAAAATATAACTGTTTGGCCATAATGACCATCGTTATGTTTGGAGGAAAAAGGAGGAGGCTTGCAAGCCGAAGAACACCATCCCAACCATGAAGCACAGGGGTGGCAGCGTCAAGGAAAATGATGTGGATATATTGAAGCAACATCAAGATACCCCAAGCATACTTCCAAAGTTGTGGCAAAATGACTCAAGGACAACAAAGTCAAGGTATTGGAGTGGCCATCACAAAGCCCTGACCTCAATCCTATAGAAAATTGTATTTGGCTAAGGTGTATGTAAACTTCCGACTTCAACTGTGTGTGTGTGTGTGTGTATATATATATATATGTGTATATATTTTTTTTACTTTAACCACCAACCACAGGGGGATTCGAGAGCCCGCTCTTATTGAGTGTAGTGCCTGCTGCTGCCTCTGGTAGTAGTCAGATGGGAGGAGAGATGGGTAACTGGGGCGTCCTGCCAAGATTGGTTAACTGATTAATAAAAATGTAACTGCATAATAAATAAATGTGAGAGTCGGGCTGGGCCCAAGAGGCAAAAAAACTAAACAATTACGTAAATAAATTACATTTTATCCAACCACAGTAGCCTGCTCTCAATGTTCAGAATACACCAGAGAGCAATGCATAATTTAGCCAATGAGGATCAATAGTGTCCAAAAAAAGAACTTGATAAAATGTTACCGCAAGCACATACAGGTAACTGCCAAAATAAAGGAAACACCAACAAAGGGTTTATGGCCAGAACAGCTTTAACGCGCCTTGGCATAGATTGAAACAGTGGACCTAAACCATGCCAGGAAGATGCACCACACCATAAGTTAGTGTTTCCTTTATTTTGGCAGTTACCGGCTGCCTACATATATACTGTACAGCTGGTTGCGTTGTGGAACCTCTTAACGTGGCAATTTTGACTATTAAACTCAAGGGTACACTAGCAATGACCTGATTGATCTCAGTTTGTCATAGTAGCCACTCATTTCAGTCATTTGTTGTATTCACAAATATTCCGTGAATGTCTTTTATCATGTAAATGAGGTAGAATTGCATGAAATGCGTTTTTTAAAAGGCCATTAGTAACAAATGTTCCCCACTGTAGCCACATCGCAAATGTTATGGCTTTTTCTTAAACAGTACATTTACCATTAGCATCGAATTGCGCCTTGGATTTGTTTACAGACAATGATGGTGTGCCGGGAAGTGTGTGTGTAAACATCAGATCATTTAGTCTTTTTAACTACCAATTCATCCAATAGCAAAAAAATACAAGATACACATTTCAAAACTGTTCTTTTTGAAGTGCTGAATAGAAAGAATATTGTTGTATTTGACTTTTTTCTATACAATGGCAGGTTGTGAGCATGCTGAGAAATGTCAGTCTTACAGTTCCATTATCCTTATACATATAGAACAAAATCAGAAAAATAGGTTTTGTAAAGTAGTTGGCTACTGAAACAACACCGCAAGGTAGGTGACCTTTTCTACGAGAGTTGCCAATTGCTACAGTGTCGCCTGTCTCTCTGCTTGAAATTCATCAGCTTACAGTATCAATGAAAATCAGATACTGAGTGAAATACGCATATTGTTATACAAACCAGGTATTTCAGCAGTGTATTGTACCCTACACTATAATTCCAAATGGTTGCACATGACTCTTTCCACTTTGTCCTAGTGTTCAGCAGTTATCAAACTATATACAATACCAGTCAAAAGTTTGAACATACCTACTCATTCAAGGGTTTTTCTTTATTTTTTACAATTTTTTTACAATGTAGAATACTTATGAAGACATAAAAACTATGAAATAATAGATATGGAATCATGTAGTAACCAAAAAAGTGTTATTTGAGATTCTTCAAAGTAGCCACCCTTTGCCTTGATGACAGCTTTGCACACTCTTGGTATTCTCTCAACCAACTTCATGAGGTAGTCACCTGGAATGCATTTCAATTAACAGGTGTGCCTTAAAAGTTAATTTGTGGAATTTCTTTCCTTCTTAATGTGTTTGAAAATAGTAAAAAGGAAAAACCCTTGAATGAGTAGGTGTGTCCAAACTTTGACTGGTACTGTATGTTAAGTAGGCACTACATCATTTTGGATAGGATCAGTTTTGAGCAGTTTGATATATATTTGAATATTGCGTTTTGAGAATTAGATACACTTTAGCAAGTAAATCTTGGGTGGGGAAAAAAAGAAAAAAAAAGTGGCATGCCAGCAAAGCCACTACACTACACAACACAACACTAAACTATACATTAATTGCACTATAACGGTGACAAACGGTGCCCACAAACTGTTAGGGCCTACATAAAGCTGTCCCAACAGCAGAGTCCCAACAGCAGTCCCAACACCTTACCACTGCTACACCTGGCTATCAGCGGAGCCTTGTCTGGCAGCAAAACAGTTCATTCAGCCTCATTTACTTCCTTTAAAAAAAACATATTTGATATGGCAGACTTGCTTAAACAAATGTGGTTTCTACTGACAATTGAGATGTACAAACTGTGGCATAAGGGGATGACAAGCGGATAAGAGGCAATCCGTAATTTAGATTAAGACATTAATGAGCGAGCGACGACAGATGCAGTCAATATAACTATTTGTTCAGCACTTTTGAAATGTACAGCGATAGAATTCAGAAACATGGGCCGTTCTTACAGTGTTCTCCCTGTACACCAAGTCAGGATACACCGTAGGATAAATAAAGGGGGAATATAAGCAGGCACTGAAAGCTCTAACAATATTTGATGATTACATTTCTCTAAAACAGGTTATAGGCTACATGTGCACCACCAAGTCAGAACAGTAGGCGAAATTAAGAGGGTGAGACACATGGGCTACTAACAGCTTACTACACAACATACACTTAGTATTACTTTCTTAGCTACAGTATACATATCTCCCTGGCATATTACATAATTTATGCAGCAGCATATAAGACATTTTTGGACTCACCTTGTTGTGATGTGCTCGCTGGCTGCCCCACCACCACAAAAAGCACTGAGCTAGGCTGAAACACCTGCATTTTGGAGCTGCCTTACTCAAGAAAACAAAAAATAGACCATGTTTGTATGCGACTTTATTAACTCAATGATATATATTTTTTTTACATTGTTTACAAACTGATATGTAACACGTATTAATGCCAAAATAAGATGCAAAACAGGCAAGCCCCAAAACAAATATATATATACAGTATATACACTACCATTCAAAAGTTTGGGGTCACTTAGAAATGTCCTTGTTTTTTAAAGAAAATATAAAAAATGTGTCCATTAAAATAATATCAAATTGAACAGAAATACAGTGTAGACATTGTTAATGTTGTAAATGACTATTGTAGCTAGAAATGGCTGATTTTGTATGGAATATATACATAGGGGTGCGGCAGGTAGCCCAGTGGTTAGAGTGTTGGGCCCGTAACCGAAAGGTTGCTTGATCGAATCCCTGAGCTGACAAGGTAAAAATCTGTCGTTCTGCCCCTGAACAAGGCAGTTAACCCACTGTTCCTAGGCCGTCATTGAAAATAAGAATTTGTTCTTAACTGACTTGCCTAGTAAAATAAAGGTAAAAAAAAATGGCATTCCAATGGCACGTTGTGTTAGCTAATCCAAGTTGATCATTTTAAAAGGCTAATTGATCATTAGAAAACCCTTTTGCAATTATGTTAGCACAGCTGAAAAGTGTTGTGCTGATTAAAGAAGCAATAAAACTGGCCTTCTTTAAACTACAGTTGTGGCCAAAGGTTTTGAGAATGACACAAGTATTGGTCTCCACAAAGTTTGCTGCTTCAGTGTTCTTGGATCTTTATGTCAATAGTTACTATGGTAACACTGAAGTATAATTACAAGTATTCCATAAGTGTCGAAGATTTCATTGACAATGACATTCAGTTTATGCAAAGAGTCAAAATTTGCATTGTTGAACCTTCTTTGTCAAGATCTCTGCAATCCGCCCTGGCATGCTGTCAATTAACTTCTGGGCCACATCCTGACTGATGGTAGGCCATTCTTGCATAATCAATGCTTGAAGTTTGTCAGAAGTTGTGGGTTTTTGTTTGTCCACCCGCCTCTTGAGGATCGACCACAAGTTCTCAATGGGATTAAGGTCTGGGGAGTTTCATGGCCATGGACCCAAAATGTCAATGTTTTGTTCCCCAAGCCACTTAGTTATCACTTTTGCCTTATGGCAAGGTGCTCCATCATGCTGGAAAAGGCATTGGTCGTCACCAAACTGTTCTAGGATGGTTGGGAGAAGTTGCTCTCGGAGGATGTGTTGGTACCATTCTTTATTCATGGCTGTTGTGAGTGAGCCCACTCCCTTGGCTGAGAAGCAACCCCACACATGAATGGTCTCAGGATGCTTTACTGTTGGCACAGCACAGGTCTTCTTCGGACAAGGTGTTTTCCGGATGGCCCAAACAATCGGAAAGGGGATTCATCAGAGAAAATGACTCTACCCCAGTCCTCAGCAGTCCAATCCCTGTACCTTTTGCAGAATATCAGTCTGTCCCTGATGTTTTTCCTGGAGAGAAGTGTCTTCTTTGCTGCCCTTCTTAACACCAGGCCATCCTCCAAAAGTATTCGCCTCACTGTGCGTGCAGATGCACTCACACCTGCCTGCTGCCATTCCTGAGCAAGCTCTGCACTGGTGGTGCCCCGATCCCGCAGATTAATCAACTTTAGGAGACGGTCCTGGTGCTTGCTGGACTTTCTTGGGCGCCCTGACGCCTTCTTCACAACAATTGAACCTCTCTCCTTGAAGTTCTTGATGATCCAATAAATGGTTGATTTAGGTGCAATCTTACCAGCAGCAATATCCTTGCCTGCTTTTTGTGCAAAGCAATGATGACAGCACGTGTTTCCTTGCAGGTAACCATGGTTGACAGAGGAAGAACAATGATTTCAAGCACCACCCTCCTTTTAAAGCTTCCAGTCTGTTATTCTGACTCAATCAGCATGACAGAGTGATCTCTAGCCTTGTCCTCGTCAACACTCTCACCTGTGTTAACGAGACAATCCCTGACATGATGGCAGCTGGTCCTGAAATGGAAGTGGAAATGTTTTTTGGGGATTAAGTTAATTTTCATGGCAAAGAGGGACTTTGCAATTAATTGCAATTAATCTGATCACTCTTCATGACATTCTGGAGTATATGAAAATTGCCATCATCAGCACTGAGGCAGCAAACTTTGTGGAGACCAATACTTGTGTCATTCTCAAAACTTTTAGCCACAATTGTAGTTGAGTATCTGGAGCATCAGCATTTGTGGGTTCTATTACAGGTTCAAAATGGCCATAAACAAATACTTTCTTCTGGGTGAGTTTGGATTCTACAATAAAAAGAAAAATATTTTTTTAAGTTTACACAAAACTAAGAAAGATGTAATTGGAACACAGGAGTGATGGTTGCTGATAATGGGCCTTTTTTCATTAACAATGTCTATACTGTATTTCTGATCAATTTGATGTTATTTTAATGCGCAAAATATGTGCTTTTCTTTCAAAAACAAGGACATTTCTAAGTGACCCCAAATTTTTGAACGGTAGTGTATATATACATCAGCAAAGTTAGATAAGGAGTAGAGCCTTGTAAACAAAAAGGGATCTACGGGTCTTTCGCGACATCCAGCCAATCATTTGCATGCAGATATTTAGTGACGGTTATAACGGTTATAAAGTAACGGTTATAAATGAGGTCCCAGGTATCGGGGTGTACGGAGTACCGATAAAATAAATAGTGCAGTAAACTGTACCAGTAAAAGATTAGCCTAACACAATAAAAATATCAAAGATCTAACGTGGCATTACGTAACTTTTTAGGCGACCCGAACCAAATTCACATAGAAATGTTGGTTATAGATCTGTCATTCTAATTTTAAGCAAGTGTAAGAAACAGTAGATCTGTTCTATGTGCGCTATTTCTATGCTTCCCTATCTTAAGTTTTATTTTTGCATCTTTTACTTTTGTGAACCAGCTTTTTGTAAAATAGCTGAAAATACAACATTTTTGGTTACGGAAAATATATTTCCCAGCAGTTTAGACGGTACAATGATTCTCTACACTATACTAGCTTATTTTGTCACACAAACTGAAATAAGGCAAACTATTTGAGTTTTAGCAACCAGGAAATTGCGGAGCGATTTCTGCATAGTGCAACTTTAAACGAAACCGTAGTCTTTTACACTGTAATGTATCTCTAACTCGTGTTAGCCGCATGAAAAATGTGAGAATGGTGGTATAGCCCTACGGAGGCCTACGTTCCAAAATAAGGTGTGGGTTCGTCTCTACGACCAGAAAGAACACAGTGACATTTTGCCATGGCAGGCCGAGGCCGAGATACGCGCACTGACAGCAGTGTGGATGCATCAACCTAAACTCATTCCAGGTTGAAGGATTTTGCCCAAGGTTCCCCAGAGCAAGTCCTTGGAGTTCCTTTTTGGCTACATCATGTGTCAGCTTATTGGATTCTTCGGCATCCAGGTTAAAGTGAGTATCATCAGCCAAGTATTGGTCTATGATGAAGATGATGATTACAGAGTAGGCTGTGTACGTATAAATGGCAGAGACCTTGTCGTTAATGACTTGCATAGTTAAATAAAAGTTAAATAAAAAATCTATTAAAAAAATACATTGTGTCATTATGACTTTCTTGCTATATGCTAATCTCTGCAAAATACTCCTGAGAAGAACCTGAACCAGCCCTCTCATTAGATGAATTCTCCATCCAGTGAGTATGTCCTACAGACCTCTACAGAGGGTAAAGCCAAACCTCTGGATGACAAACTGATCGATAGCCCACCTGACAATGAACCACCACTCCATGACAACATACAGGCTTCCCCTCAGGTGAACGACAAACCACTCGACCTCAGAGACGTGAAGGACTCTCTGGGTGATACGGCTCCCTTCATTGACCCGCAGGGGAACTCACAGGTCAACGCCACATCTGCCTTTTACATGGAAGCCTACCTAGAGGGAAACACCACACCTGTGGACAAGAGCCTGTGTGTGGACAAGCTACAGCCCTGTCAGATGAGTGGAAGTCAGCCTGGGGCGCTCAATACTGCTGGGAAACAACTTGAGGAGGACTTGCGGAGGGAAGGTGCAAGCAGCCAAAGCTGCCAGTCCAGCCACTGTCCCCTCACCTTCACACGCCCACACCTGTGGACAAGTAGAAGGCTAGTGCTCCCTCCATTGCCATTAGGGAGTCCACAAAGGTTGGCATCCCGTCTCCTATTGACGCCAGCCCGTTTGCCCCAAAGACTGATGGGTGGTACGGCCGACTTATATTAGAAACTATACTAGGCTAATATGTGCTTGATGTTGCTCACTGACAACTGTTGTGGCTGATGGTCTCAGAGATCAGTTCATTACTGACTATCAAATATGTTTCTGGCTTTCTGTTGAGGTAATAGAGAGAGATAGAGATACTCTGAATAGTACAACATCTAATATAGACAATTACATGGTACCAACAGAAGGCTGGAGGCAGCCCAAGTTTTATGTTTTATGACAACACAAGAGCAATTGGGTTATCAAGCAGGTTCACATATTCCAAATCTGGATCTGACTATACTGAGTATCTGCACATTAATGGATTTGAGGCTGAAGATGAAGCAGTCTATATCTGCACTTGTCATAACTGTGTCACTGGCATAATTACACAAGCAGCCTGTACAAAAACTCCCATCGTATAGTATAGTTAACACTCTGTAACAACGAATAGTGTACATATTCAGCCATCCACCCATACTATGCAATGTCTCTTTATAGCTTTTTGCACTCCAGACTTCTTGTATTTAGATCCTATCTATCTATCTATCTATCTATCTATCTATCTATCTATCTATCTATCTATCTATCTATCTATCTATCTATCTATCTATCTATCTATCTATCTATCTATCTATCTATCTATCTATCTATCTATCTATCTATCTATCTCAACACCTGCATGCTAAAACAAGGGATGGTGTTATACCAATATAGAGATACTCAGAGACAGACAGAGAGAGAGAGAGAGAGAGAGAGGGGGGGGGGGTGTTATTTTTTTCATGATGTCTCTTTATATTGCATTCAGCATGTATGATATTGCCTCTATTTGATATTTCAACAAGCCTTTAAAGCAGACATTTACCATAAAATCACAAATCATGTTATATGTAAATCCCAGAGAGAAAGAGAGAGTGTTAAAGACTGGAGTGGAAGAATATGGGTCACTTGGAGTGGTCATGACCACGCTTAAATCCACTGACAGTAGGGTTCACTGAAGACCGCAATGCTGCTAGAATTCCGCGTTCTGTTGTGTTGCGATCGATTGCTACTGCCTGAGTCGTCTGATGTAAAGATGGATGCCTTCCGAAATAGGTAAACAAATAGAAAACATTTCAGATCTGGCATGTATCTAATTGTTGTAATCGTTAAGGCTAAAGGGAGCTACACCGTGAATTGGTATTTGTCTTATGTGACACAATGTATCTAGTTTTTAAAACGAACAGCCGCAGTGTAACGTTACTAAGCCAATCGTAGCATGCTTCGCAGTAATCTGTTTCTTGAAGTAACATTCAATGTCTTACAATTGTTTCCGATTGCACCACATGTTCCAGTATTTGTTTTATTTACTGTAAATAATGACACAATCTCTTTCTGCTATCGTGTCTATATGCGTTGTTTTCAATTGTGCATACTGGACAATGTTATGCCTCATAGTAGGGGCCGAGGACTTCTGTATGATAAAACAAATTATAAGAATCCATCTTCTTTTCACCTGAATGTATCTAAGGAAAACATGTATTAAATGCTGTTATATGATGCGAAGCAGAAAACGTAGCATGTCGTTTGTACTACAAACAACGAATGATCCAATTATGTTGGTGTCATCAATGACCGGTTATAAACGTGAATAGCCTAGATTCCACTCTTAATATAATTCATTGTGCATTTAGTTGTAAATATCACCCTTTGGTACGATGTTTTATTGCGTGTTGTTGCTTCTGCTCTCCTCGACATTACTCAGTGAATATATATTTTACATTGTACATGTTATGTATTAAGATACAATTATGTGTTATGATATCATGTCTTCTCTCCTGTCTGGTCTAGCCCTGTCTTGGCCAATGCTTGCTGCTTTACAGCATGAACACAGAAGGTTTGGCTCATCTTCTAGTTGTGGCAAATGAAAATGGATGAGATTTCGATGTCCAGCCTGGACATTAGCAAGCTGGAGGTAAATATAGCAGTAGGTTTGGTTTAGTTTATGACCCACACATTTCATTTTAGTGTTAGACAAAGGCTTAAACATTTGGACTGTGACTATGGCTGATGCGTAACCTGGCCAGCTCAATTCAGTTTGGCCCTAGTGTGAATCAGTTCTGTAGTCAACCCTTCTAACAGTATCATTCCATAGAAAGGCTATATCCTGGTTCTATATAATAATGCTGTGGTGGTTGGCAGGGAGTAAGTCAGGACATCCTGTCTGACCTGGTGGAGGATGCGTGTCTGGGCCTGTGCTTGGAGGTCCACCGGGCCGTCAAACAGGGCTACTTTTTCCTGGAAGACACGGACCAAGAAAGCATGAGGGACTTTGGTATGTATTTCTACATTCTACTCACCTATTTTTTTGTATTATTAACAATGGTTAATATAATATATATATATATATATATATATAATTTTCTAACTACACCACCATCCAATGATTGCATAGATAATATATACTTACATACCTTTACTGTGTAAAATGCTTTAAGCTACACTTTTTCTTTCTGTGTGAGCAGAAATTGTGGACCAGCCAGGAGTGGATGTGTTCGGGCAGGTGTACAACCAGTGGAAGAACAAGGAGTGTGTCTGTCCCAACTGCAGCCGGAGCATCGCCGCATCCCGCTTCGCCCCGCACTTGGAGAAGTGCCTGGGCATGGGGCGCAACAGTAGCCGCATAGCCAACCGCAGGTTAGCCACCCACCCTCACACAACTGAAACAAGTGGCACGTTCCAGACAGTCTACAAAACACTGTGCAAGTTAACCAATTATCGAATGCTATGTCATCTACATTGCAGTTGGGCAATAGTTCCTCTTTTTCCTGATCCTAAACGGCAACCGTACCTTACGAGATTAATGGCTTAGCAACCACTTGATGCAGCATGACAACTTGAACGTGATTGGTCAAGAATCCCAAACTCTTGAGCATTTCCTCCTCTCTAGAATAACTGTGATGGTACTTGTTTCTGATGCTAATGTTAGCTCACGAATGGGAGGATGTTTGAATTGGAGGGAAAAACCAAGCCCTTTATAAAGACCAAGTCTCGCTCTTTCAACATAACATTGCAACGATGTCTTGTTTCATGTAAACAACTCCGAGGCCCTGCGTGCTAATAGGTATTTCTGTTGTCTGTAAAGAAATGGACTGGTTGTAGGTTGCTCCTGCTACACTCAGCGCACCTGTCTCACCGTGTATGACAAATCTTCCTAGGCGTTACCATCCCCTTTTAGTGGGCAAGACTGGGCATGATTGACATCAAGATCCAACCCGCAAATATCCAAGGATTTAGGATCTTAAGTCTCAGTTTGGGAAGATATTGACTTTATGACCAAAATAATCCTATTTACACTTTGTAGTCAATTTTGGCTCTAGAATAAATGTTTCTTTCTAATATCGATTCCACATAGGCCGTTTTCAACCTGACATTGCATTGCAGACAGCACTGTAATACCGTTAAGACTGGAGTTGCTGGTTCGAATACCCGAGCCGACAAGGAGAAACCTCTGTTGATGTGCCCTTGAGCAAGGCACTTAACCTCATTTGCTCCAGGGGCTTTGTACTATTATGGCTGACCCTGTAAAACAACACATTTCACTGCATCTATCTGGTGTATGTGACAAAACATCTTAATATTATACTTTTTTTAATCACCCTTTTCTCATACCACAACATGGTATTATTATTATTTTCTAATCAGAATGTAGTTTGCACACTTTTGATTAAAACTGTAGCCTCACTTTCTCAAGCGATGCTGAAGGAAGGCTTCTTTCAAGTACTTTGCTCTAGCCTGCCTGGAGTGCCAGATGGGCAGGGTTTGCCGTTTTGGGACTATTCTATTGTTCCATTAAACCACACAAGCTCAATTAAGCGCAGATTAAGTATTGGAAATGATTTCAAATAGTATTTTGAACCCAGGTCTGGCCATCAATTAATAGATGATGTCACGGACTGTCATTTCTTCCCCGGCACAGAATAGTCACCGGCAACAACCCTAACAATAAATCAGAGAGCGACCAGGAAGACAACGACGACGTCAACGACAACGACTGGTCCTACGGGGCGGAAAAGAAAGGTAAAGGACTGGCTTTCACCCTCCTTTCCTGTTCAGTAGGCACGAAACCAGCGCAAACGTTGTGAAACAGAAAAGGTACTACATGACCTTGTCCAATAAGAACATTTTCCATTGCAAAAGGTTTTTCCTACAGTGTACCCTACTAAAACACAACCCTGGTGACTGACAGTTACATGTTTATATATATCTACTCACAAGAGGAGACAAATGGAAATTTGAATCCTAGAATTTAGAATACCAGTAGTCAATCTCTACATTAATTTGAACTGTAACAGAATTGACCTCAACTGTGTGCATATACATACACAAAATGTACAGTGGCAAGAAAAAGTATGTGAACCCTTTTGGAATTACCTGGATTTCTGCATAAATTGGTCATAAAATGTGATCTGATCTTCATCTAAGTCACAACAATAGACAAACACAGTCTGTTTAAACTAATAACACACAAACAATATGTTTTCATGTCTTTATCAAACACACTGTGTAAACATTCACAGTGCATGGTGGAAAAAGTATGTGAACCCTTGGATTTAATAACTGTTTGACCCTCCTTTGGCAGCAATAACCTCAACCAAACGTTTTCTCTAGTTGTGGATCAGACCTGCACAACGGTCAGGAGGAATTTTGGACAATTCCTCTTTACAAAACGGTTTCAGTTCAGCAATATTCTTGGGATGTCTGGTGTGAACCGCTCTCTTGAGGTCATGCCACAGCATCTCAATCGGGTTGAGGTCAGGACTCTGACTGGGCCACTCCAGAACGGGTATTTTCTTCTGTTGAAACCATTCTGTTGTTGATTTACTTCTGTGTTTTGGGTCGTTGTCCTGTTGCATCACCCAACTTCTGTTGAGCTTCAGTTGGCAGACAGATAGCCTTACATTCTCCAGCAAAATGTCTTTATAAACTTGGGAATTCATTATAGCAAGCTGTCCAGGCCCTGAGGCAGCCCCAAACCATTATGCTCCCTCCAACATATTTTACAGTTGGGATGAGGTTCTGATGTTGGTATGCTGTGACTTTTTTTCTCTCCACACATAGTGTTGTGTGTTCCTTCCAAACATCTCAACTTTAGTTTAATCTGCCACAGAATATTTAGCCAGTAGCGCTGTGGAACATCCAGTAGCTTTTTTGTAAACTTCAGACGTGCAGCAATGTTTTTTGTTTTTTTTGGACAGCAGTGGCTTCTTCCGTGGTGTCCTCCCACGAACACCCTTCTTGTTTAGTGTTTTACGTATCGTAGACTCGTCAGAGATGTTAGCATGTTCCAGAGATTGCTGTAAATCCTTAGCTGACACTAGGATTCTTCTTAACCTCAATGAGCATTCTGCGCTGTGTTCTTGCAGTCATCTTTGCAGGACGGCCACTCCTAGGGAGAGTAGCAACAGTGCTGAACTTTCTCCATTTATAGAAAATGTGTCTTACTGTGGACTGATGAACATCGAGGCTTATAGAGATACTTTTGTAACCCTTTCCAGCTTTATGCAAGTCAACAATTCTTAATCTTAAGTCTTCAGAGATCTCTTTTGTTTGAGGCATGGTTCACATCAGGCAATGCATCTTGTAAGTAGCAAACTCACATTTTGTGAGTGGTTCTTATAGGGCAGTGCAGCTCTAACCAACATCTCCAATCTCGTCTCATTGATTTGACTCCAGGTTAGCTGACTCCTGACTCCAATTAGCTTTTGGAGAAGTCGTTAGCCTAGGGGTTCACACACATAATTATCATGTTTAAATTATGCAATATAGACAAGAAAAATACAATCATTTGTGTGTTATTAGTTTAAACAGACTGTGTTTGTCTATTGTTGTGACTTAGATGAAGATCAGATCAAATGCTATGACCAATTTATGCAGAAATCCAGGGGTTACTTACTTTTTCTTGCCTGTTTGTTTGTGTGTGTGTGTGTGTGTGTGTGTGTGTGTGTGTGTGTGTGTGTGTGTGTGTGTGTGTGTGTGTGTGTGTGTGTGTGTAATGATCTCATTTAAATTATGTCCAAATGTCTTATAAAATGCTCTCGTTTTTGCAGCGAAGAAGAGAAAATCAGATAAGGTACTTGCACTTTCTTTGAAACAACCTACGTGATTGATCAAATGTAATATCTTCTGTAATAACATAGTTTTACCATCATTCTGCTTTTCTTGATGCGTTATCTGTATAGAATCCAGTGCTGATTGGTATTAGTTTTTTTTTGTAGTTGTAACCAATCTAATAACATTACTACACGATAGCACGACCAAAACAAACCATAAATATAAAGTTATCTTAATATGTTCATAAAGTTTCCAACAGCGTACAGAAAGATCCTGAAAGACGACGAGACCAAATTTTGATTTCTTCAATTTCAATGCTTATTGTGATTGTCAAGCTTTCTGTTAAACAAAACATATATTATTTTGAACTAAGACAATTTAATGACATCTTTCTTAGTTTTACGTAAACTTTTTAAAAAATATATTTTTTCTTTTTATTGTAGAATCCAAACTCACCCAGGAGATCCAAATCATTTAAACATAAGAGTGGTAAGTCATCATCAGTCTATAACTACATGCATGGTAATATTGGCAAATGGAGCAATTTGCTTTAGGCCTCATTCTTTGGATAGGCTTTAATACACACACACTGGCATTAATTTAATAGTATGACAGTGTAGTGACAAAGGATATACTGTATGTAAGTTGTCCCTGAGGCTCTCTACCCTAGTTCTAGGTCATTGAGACTGAGAGACAAAGTAAGTAAGGTGTGGACTTTGGCTCATATGAAATACAAGCTATCCTACAGATAATGGGTTTTTTTAGGTCGTAGGTTTTGCAGTTGTGCTGTGTATCTCCGAAGATATGAATTATTAAGGTGGTTCCAGAGATAATTTGCAGAATGTAACTAAAATAAAATAAAAACATCCTGGAACGTCCGTCCACATAATCATAATCTCACAGCCACTGTGTAATTTGGTAGGAGTGGAGAATGGAGATGATTTTGTTAAATAGTCGGTCTGTCTCCACAGGTATGATGGGCCCCAGACGGCGTATGGACAACCAGGAGAGCCCACGCATGCTGATGAAAGACGAGGCCTTCCCTTAGTGACTGACTGACCGACCGACCAGAGTCTACCCTGGTTCCTTTTTGTTTTTCAATGGACTGTGTAGTGGCAGATGTGTAGTAGACTATTTGTAAATGGGTCGTGTTCATTAGGCACAAAACTGACTGAAACAGGGAGGTAGTGACTGAACTTCTCCAATAAGAAATGCTTGTTTGTTTTCCATTATGAAGCGTTTTCAAATGTTTTGTTACAGTGTGCCCTAATGAACACAACACTGCTGAAGCAGTCCAGAGACCCCCCTGCCCCCCCCCCCCCCCCCCCACAAAATCATTGCACCAATAATCATTATTCTATATCATATATTATTTTATCGATAGGTAACTTGGCTGTTAGAATCTGTCAATGCACAGACAAGGAGTACAGTACAGTGGCTAGGCAGAGGCAGTTGAGGTCAGAGCAATGGATACTAAGGACCATTTGATTATGCTCAGACTTTTTGATGATATTGTCAGTCTAGAAGTCTTTTCAACTCTTGCCACTTTTACCCATGGAAATAGGTTTTGAAATAGACTGCAAACTCCTTGTTGTAGAACATGGGTTAATCTGTTTCATTGTAGATGGGTAGTTAGTTAGGCTTGTTTTCTAGCATTCATTATATTTTTTTTATGATTTGTTTACATTGTAAAGGGTTACGTGCATCCTGTGTTGTGATAGTGTAAATATTTGAATAGTTGAAATGCTGCTATCATGGCTTTGTATTTGTTCATCTGTCAAGTAATAAATGATTATCATCTGTCGACGTGTAATATTTATTTGAACTGAGAGGATAGGAATTTTAGTTTTTCACTTATCTGTTGAATGAACCTGAACATACCCTAGACCTTCCCAGCCTGTAGTGCACTCAGTCGCCAGCAGGGGATGCTGTTGATTCCCTGTTGTGGGAATTCAACATTTTTTTGTGTGTGTCTTAAGTGATGTAGCTAGTAGGGTTTTAACCTTGCTGTGTGTTTTTGAAAATGCCTTGATTTTAAAGCCTATACAGTCAGAATGTGTATTTGGCATGAGGGTTGACAGGCTAGCCTTCAGTCTCAGAATAAAGTATCTTTGCTACAGTCGAAAAGTGACAAATAACCCCCCCATCCTTGCAGAAAGGGAGCTCTCAAAGGTTTCAACCATAGAGACAGATAGGATCTTTGTATCTGTGACAGCATGGGAAGCGACAATGAGGCTTAGTGAATTTTATTCTCCCAGATTGGCTGATCCCTTCCAATGAACTGGTTGGACATGACTCCAACAGAGTCACCGGGAGGGATCAGACAGTTAACTACATTAAAAGGGTGGAAGCCCTCCAAGGCGCTGCCCATGCTAATACTGCCTTTTGGCACACTAGAGGCCTCTATCATACTCTATGGTTTCAGCCAATCTGGCAACAACTAGGTAGGAGGAGGAAGAGGAGGAGGCACTCGACACACTTCAGACTCTTCAACATGCTCTTGTGACCATTAATATACACCGACCTGACAAATGCAACTAGTTGGGAAGGGAGATGACACGAACACACCACTTTATCTGTAGGAAGGAGTAAGGCGACCGTCGGGTCATCACTCGAAAAAATAACACCCCCCCCCCCCGGAAGTGGTTAGGGAGCTAAATAACTGTTAACACGCGTGGGGAATAAACGCTTTGGCCTGTGTGCCATCGGCAAGACAGCCTGTTCTCGACACCGAGACTTCTCGGCGACCTACCACTACTTTTAGCTCCGAAAATGGCTTCAAGAGGGGGATTTCCAGGCACTGTGATGAACCCCAGTGTTAACCCCATGAACGCTGGGCATGCAGGCGGTGCTTTCCGAGCCATGAATGCCACTCCTCAGTACCATCAGGTAACTTGTCGAGCTTTTCCACTCGGCTAACTTCTAATTGTGTGTAGCTATTTGCTTCATTGGTTAAAATATGGCAAGTAATGTTACTTAGTGACAAGTTGGGTACTGTATAACGTATCGTATAACAAGTCGTTACAAAAACGGTATTGGGTTAGGCTAGTAATGTTAGTTGGACCCTGCTTTAAATGTCAGACAATTGGCAATGCAACTACTGTATTTATACAAGTAATTAGGGTTTCCTATCAATCTGTGGTGTGTATATTGACTTGATTTAATTTTTCAACTTCCGCATTTGAAGAAAGGGAGAGAAACGGACCGCGAAATGAGTTGTTGATCATACCTGTGTGAAGCTAGCGACAATAGTGACATTTGTGGTTCGCATTCAAAATAAATGTCCTCTATTTGAAAGTGATTCAAACGGATACAAATAAGTGGGATCGTCCCGTATCTGGACTAGATAATGCCAAACAATGTCGGAATGACATATAAATTAAACAAAAGACAGTTAATTTTAAACTAAAATATAAATCTGTTGGTTACAGATATTAGTGTATTAGCTCATATCGTGGGACTCTAAACACTGCTATACAGTGCAATATGCATAATAGACTAGTGTCCAAATATTGCATGATTCCACTATTGCTCTCCGTTTGAATCACTTTCAATTGGTAACTTTTATTTTGAAGGCCAAACGCAAATGACACTTTCGTGGTTAATCCTTATTATGGCTGTCTTAAAACAAGTCATTATGCGTCACGTGGTTGCTTGCTGGCTACTGTCAGTTGTTGGGAAACAATGTTTGCAAATGAACAGGCAGCCCAAACGCAAGCTTTTTCATCACCACCATATGCATGACTATATATAGCTAGTTCATGCATAACGTGTTAGGCTACTCTCTTGAACTTGTATTACTAATACATGTTTCCTCTTTGAAAGATATCATAACAAACATTAATCACTTCAGCGAGGAAGAAAGTTGTCAGCTTGCCATAAATGTAACCCCTGTCTGTCCCCGCTGTGTTTTCCATCTCCAGCACCTTGGTATGCCACCCAACAGGGGGATCCCGATGGGGCCAATGGGGGTCCCTGGGCCCTCTTACGGGGGCGGGAACATGCCCTTACGCACAGGAATGGGGTCATCAGCCATGGACGCCTCCCGAAAGCGATTCCTTCAACAACAACAACAACAACAGCAGCAGCAGGGGGGGCTGGGAGGCCCAAGGCGTGGGTGAGTTAGGATGGGTTGAGTGGGCTGTCTGGGAGGCCCACAGCCTGTTTTTAAAAGGGGACATGGTGTTGTGGGGGTTGTGGGGCACCATTGCACAGCACATTGATTAATCATGACTGAGGATTATGTCTGTACACCAATATATTTGGTCTTGCCAGACATGGGCCTTGTCGGAAATCTATTGTGCCTACTGCTTACTAAAACTACACACTGTTTACTAATCAAACTACATACTATTTAGAACATACTGTTTAGTAAAAATGAACGCAGTAATCAGAAAATATCAACATACTAATGCATCATCTAATGTGAAATTGCGCTGGTTCCCGCCATTCATATATTTTGGTACAACGTGTGCCCTTATCTCATTATCAGCTGTTGTCAAAACACAAGTGTCTGGGAATAATATTTTCTTCCTCAAAAGTGTGCAGCGAATTCTACTAGATGAAAAGCTGAACTGAGTATAACATCCTGGCATTTTAAAGCGTACTCGATTTTTTTTTTTAGATTTCACGTAACTAAAATGCCTACTAGTAAGGTTATTCGGACACGGCCGTTGTCTATACCAGGTTATCTTTCTTTGTGAATTCTCAGGCAAAGATATTTTTGAATGAATGATGCAGAGTTTGAATGCTGAACACTTAATGTTATGAAGACATGCAACCTAACTGTACTACTGTCAACGATAATGCATCTGGTAACTGCAACCAATAGAGCTACATGTGACCCCCCACAAACAAGTGCAAGCCCTTTATGACCATTAAGTGTACACCACAGCACTAGAAGCCAGGCGTGTGTTAATGACACACAAGACAGACGTTCACAGCCTTTAGGGGCCTTCCAGGGTCTTTTGATATGACGGTGGTGTAGGGACACTACTGAAAGACTCTTTTGTGCCCCTGTCCTCTCAGTCAGTGGTTCAGTGGTCTGTCTGTTGCTCCACTCAGTCTGCTGCACAGAGGAGTTAAAAACAAAGAAACCTTAATCAAAGAAGACGTCCCATGACCATGCCCCACTGCCAGACAGAGCATATCTTTTACCTCAAAACGGAATGACGTCATCTGCTTGTAAATGTTCGGGAGGACGGATGCCTGGTGGTTATTTCTATTTTGATATACAACAAGGTTCTTGTGTTTGTAGACAAGATTGTAGATTTCAAAATATACTGAACAAAAATATAAACGCAGCAATTTCAACAATTTTACTTAATACTTTACAGTTCATATAAGGAAATCAGTCAATAGAAATAAATTCATTAGGCCCTAATCTATGGATTTGATGTGACTGGGCAGCGGTGTAGCCATGGGTGGGATTGGGAGGGCATAGGCCCACCGACTTGGGAGCCAGGCCCAGCCAATAAAAATAAGTTTATTACAGACAGAAATACTCCTCAGTTTCATCAGCTGTCTGGGTGGCTGGTCTCAGACGATCCCGCAGGGGAAGAAGCCGGTGTGGAGGTCCTGGGCTGGCGTGGTTACACGTGGTCTGCAGTTGTGAGGTCTGTTGGACATACTGCCAAATTCTCTAAAACGACGTTGGAGGCGGCTCATGGTAAAGAAATTAACATTAAATCATCTGGCAAAAGCTCTGGTGGACATTCCTGCAGTCATCATTCCAATTGCACGCAGCTTCAACTTGAGACATCTGTGGCATTGTGTTGTGTGACAAAACTGCACATTTTAGTGGCCTTTTATTGTCCCCAGCACAAGGTGCACCTGTGTATTGATCATGCTGTTTAATCAGGTTCTTGATATGCCACACCGGTCAGGTGGTTGGATTATCTTGGCAAAGGAGAAATGCTCACTAATAGGGTTCTAAACAAATTTGTTCACATTTTTGAGAAATAAGCTTTTTGTGCGTATGGAACATTTCTGGGATATTTTATTTCAGCTCATGAAACATGGTACCGACACTTTACACGTTGCGTTTAATGTTTTTGTTCAGTGTATATATTAGGTACTTGATTAGGGAATCGCACCAAGGGCTGAAAGTGAAAGTCTCTCCAA
The DNA here is from genome assembly GCA_023634145.1 of Thymallus thymallus. Classification (NCBI taxonomy): domain Eukaryota; kingdom Metazoa; phylum Chordata; class Actinopteri; order Salmoniformes; family Salmonidae; genus Thymallus; species Thymallus thymallus. Next base: position 18,765,750 of record CM042386.1, on the reverse strand, counting down.
GCCCCTGAATAATTGGATTTACTTGTTAAGGAAGGGGGAGCTAGTTTAATTTGATCAAATTAAACATCATCATTTGTTGATTTAGTTGTGATGAAGTGTGAGCCTTTGGGTCCAAAGAGTTGTGAGCCTGAACAGGCATCATGTTCAGTGGAAGTAAACCTAATGAAACGTGGAGGTGTACCATCTGAAGTCGTCCAATAAGAGACATCTTGGTACGTTTTGCCTGAATGAACACAACCCAATCCTCTCGCTTTTCCATGTGTGGAATAGTGAAGCTAGGCAACATTCTAAGCGCCTTACAATATACCATTAAAGATGCGTGAAGATCAACCGCTTTGTCTCGATTTGTGTTTTCCAGCAAAAGGCGCAGGATGGCCGACAAGGTGCTTCCACAGAGGGTGAGTATAAACTTTGCCCCTTGAAAAATAATAGTTTGATCTAAAACCATAGATATGCATACAGTATATGGCTCTGGATCGATCCATTTTATTCCTGAATGAGGATGGAGACCCCATATCCCCCCCCCCAATTGAAATCTCCCTGTTCCAGATCCGAGACCTGGTTCCAGAGTCTGAGGCCTACATGGACCTGCTGGCCTTTGAGAGGAAGCTGGACCAGACCATCGCCCGCAAACGCATGGAGATCCAGGAGGCCATCAAAAAGCCCATTACGGTACAGCTCAAACTCATTTGTATGTACGGTATTGTATTCCAAATTCTTTTAGTCTGTAAGAATTATTTTAGATGTGTCAGGTAAGATAAGTAGGCAGGGTGGCCTCCCCGACATTGGTATAGGTATGGGAAACACTTTCTTCGTAAAAGGTTGCGTGATGTGTCCTTGTTTACCTCTCCCTCTCAGCAAAAGCGTAAGTTGAGGATCTACATATCCAACACTTACACACCCGGCAAGCCAGAAGGCGAAGAGGCAGAAAAGGTGTCGTCTTGGGAACTAAGGGTGGAGGGAAAACTCCTTGAGGATGTAAGTGACCCAACTGTGTCTGTTTGTGTATCTGACGGCAGTGGTAGCTAGCCTAAAACCTGTGTGATGTCACCCACCTAAAACCGCACAAGAGAAATAAAATAATATTTCTAGCCAAAGCTTAGTCGTAAGTCACAAGTCAGTAGGTATTGGTAGGTAGTGATCCACTATGTAGAGAAACGTTTTTTTGAGAGAAGAGGAAACGATACCTGACTAAAACTGCATCCTTAGTGCTTGTTTGTTATACTCGTATACAGTACCAGTCAAAAGTTTAGACACACCTACTCATTCAAGGGTTTTTCTTTTATTTAGACTATTTTCTTAATTGTAGAATAATAGTGAAGACATCAACACTATGAAATAACACATATGGAATCATGTAGTAACCAAAAAATATATTTTAGATTTTTGATTCTTCAAAGTAGCCACCCTTTGCCTTGATGACAGCTTTGCACACTCTTGGTATTCTCTCAACCAGCTTCACCTGGAATGTTTTTCCAACAGTCTTGAAGGAGTTCCCACATATGCTGAGTTCCTTCACTCTGCGGTCCAACTCATCCCAAAGCATCTCAATTGGGTTGAGATCGGGTGATTGTGGAGGCCAGGTCATCTGATGCAGCACTCCCTCACTCTCCTTCTTGGGCAAATAGCCCTTACGCAGCCTGGAGGTGTGTTGGGTCATTGTCCTGTTGAAAAACAAATGATAATCCCACTAAACACAAACCAGATAGGATGGCGTATCACTGCAGAATGCTGTGGTAGCCATGCTGGTTAAGTGTGCCTTGAATTCTAAATACATTACTGACCGTGTCACCAGCAAAGAACCTCCTCCTCCATGCTTCACGGTGGGAACCACACATGCAGAGATCATCCGTTCACCTACTGTGTCTCACAAAGACACAGCGTTTGGAACCACAAATCTCACATTTTGACTCATCAGGCAAAAGGACAGATTTCCACCGGTCTAATGTCCATTGCTCGTGTTTCTTGGCCCAAGCAAGTCTCTTCTTCTTATTGGTGTCCTTTAGTAGTGGTTTCTTTGCAGCAATTTGACCATGAAGGCCTGATTCACACAGTCTCCTCTGAACAGTTGATGTTGAGATGAACTCTGTGAAGAATTTATTTGGTTGCAATTTCTGAGGCTGGTAACTCTAATGAACTTATCCTCTGCAGCAGAGGTAACTCTGGGTCTTCCTTTCCTGTGGCGGTCCTCATGAGAGCCAGTTTCATCATAGCACTTGATGGTTTTTGCGACTGCAAAAATAGAAGTTATTCAAAGTTATTGATATTTTCCGTATTGACTGACCTTCATGTCTTAAAGTAATGATGGACTGTCATTTCTCTTTGCTTATTTGAGCTGTTCTTGCCATAATATGGACTTGGTCTTTTACCAAATAGGGTTATCTTCTGTATGCCACTCCTACCTTGTCACAACACAACTGATTGGCTGAAACACATTAATTAACTTTTAACAAGGCACACCTGTTAATTGAAATGCATTCCAGGTGACTAACTCATGAAGCTGGTTGAGAGAATGTCAAGCCTGTGCAAAGCTGACATCAAGACAAAGGGTGGCTACTTTGAAGAATCTAAAATATATTTTGATTTATTTAACACTTTTTTTGGTTACTACATGATTCCATATGTGTTATTTCATAGATTTGATGTCTTCACTATTATTCTACAATGTAAAAATAAAGAAAAACCCTTGAATGAGTAGGTGTGTCCAAACATTATTTTTGCGATATATATTTGGACAGTGAAGCTACAATTTGTCTCTATGCTCCAGCTTTTTAGATTTGAGATCAAATGTTTCATAAGAGGCAACGATGTCACCTTTTCGAGAGGATTTTCATACATCTGTTTTACCGTTTAGAAATGAAAGCACTTTATACAGTGCTTTCTGGACAGTATTCAGACCCCTTGACTTTTTCCAAATTTACATTACAGCCTTATTCTAAAATGGATTAAATACAAATAAATCCTCCGTAATTTACCCACAGTACCCTATAATGACTAAGCGGAAACTTTACCAAATGTGTTAAAACTAGAACGCAGAAACACCTTATCTACATAAGATGATTGGAGTCCACCTGTGGTAAATTCAATTGATTGGACATGATTTTGAAAGGCACACGACTGTCTATAAAAGGTGCCACAGTTGACAGTGCAAGTCACAGCAAAAACCAAGCTATGAGGTCGAAGGAATTGTCCGTAGGGTGTCTCGAGGCACAGATCTGGGGAAGGGTACAAATTAAATTCTGCAGCATTGAAGGTCCCCAATAACACAGCGCCCTCCATCATTCTTAAATGGAAGAAGTTTGGAACCACCTCTTCCTAGAGCTGGCCGCCTGGCCAAACTGAACAATCGGGGGAGAAGAGTCTTGGTCAGGGAGGCGACCAAGAACCCGATGGTCACTGTGACAGAGCTCCTAGAGTTCCTCTGTGGAGATGGGATAACTTTCCAGAAGGACAACCAGCTCTGCAGCACTCCACCAATCAGGCCTTTATGGTAGAGTGGCCAGACGTAAGCCACTCTCAGACCATGAGAAACAAGATTCTCTGGTCTGATGAAACCAAAATTGAACTCTTTGGCCTGAATGCTAAGCGTCACGTCTGGAGGAAACCTGGCACCATCCCTACGGTGAAGCATGGTGGTGGCAACATCATGCTGTGAGGATGTTTTTCAGCAGCAGGGACTGGGAGACTAGTCAGGATCGAGGGAAAGATTAACGGCGCAAAGTACAGAGAGATCCTTGATGAAAACCTGCTCCAGAGTGTTCAATGACCCTAGGCACACAGCAAAGACAATGCAGGATTTGCTTTGGGAAAAGTCTCTGAATGCCCTTGATTGGCCCTGCCAGAGCCCGGACTTGAATCTGATCGAACATCTCTGGAGCGACGCTCCCCATCCAACCTGACAGAGTTTGAGAGGATCTGCAGAGACGCTTGTAGCGTCATACTCCAGAACACTCAAGGCTGTAGTCGCTGCCAAAGGTGCTTTTAACAAAGTACTGAGTAAAGGGTCTGAATACTTATGTGAATGTGATATTTCAGGTTTTCTTTATTCTCAATTAGCAAACATTTCTAAACTGTTTTTGCTTTGTCATTATGGGGTCTTGTGTAGCTTGATGAGGAATCTATCTATATACAGTGGGGAGAACAAGTATTTGATACACTGCCGATTTTGCATGTTTTCCTACTTACAAAGCATGTTGAGGTCTGTAATTTTTTTATTTATTTTTAATCCAGAAAATCACATTGTATGATTTTTTAATAATTAATTAGCATTTTATTGCATGACATAAGTATTTGATCACCTACCAACCAGTAAGAATTCCGTCTCTCACAGACCTGTTAGTTTTTCTTTAAGAAGCCCTCCTGTTCTCCACTCATTACCTGTATTAACTGCACCTGTTTGAACTCGTTACCTGTATAAAAGACACCTGTCCACACACTCAATCAAACAGACTCCAACCTCTCCATAATGGCCAAGACCAGAGAGCTGTGTAAGGACATCAGGGATGAAATTGTAGACCTGCACAAGGCTGGTATGGGCTACAGGACAATAGGCAAGCAGCTTGGTGAGAAGGCAACAACTGTTGGCGCAATTATTAGAAAATGGAAGAAGTTCAAGATGACGGTCAATCTCCCTCGGTCTGGGGCACCATGCAAGATCTCACCTCGTGGGGCATCAATTATCATGAGGAAGGTGAGGGATCAGCCCAGAACTACACGGCAGGACCTGGTCAATGACCTGAAGAGAGCTGGGACCACAGCCTCAAAGAAAACCATTAGTAACACACTACGCCGTCATGGATTAAAATCCTGCAGCGCACGCAAGGTCCCCCTGCTCAAGCCAGCACATGTCCAGGCCCATCTGAAGTTTGCCAATGACCATCTGGATGATCCAGAGGAGGAATGGGAGAAGGCCATGTGGTCTGATGAGACAAAAATAGAGCTTTTTGGTCTAAACTTCACTCGCCGTGTTTGGAGGAAGAAGGATGAGTACAACCCCAAGAACACCATCCCAACCGTGAAGCATGGAGGTGGAAACATCATTCTTTGGGGATGCTTTTCTGCAAAGGGGACAGGACGACTGCACCGTATTGAGGGGAGGATGGATGGGGCCATGTATCGCGAGATCTTGGCCAACAACCTCCTTCCCTCAGTAAGAGCATTGAAGATGGGTCGTGGCTGGGTCTTCCAGCATGACAACGACCCGAAACACACAGCCAGGGCAACTAAGGAGTGGCTCTGTAAGAAGCATCTCAAGGTCCTGGAGTGGCCTAGCCAGTCTCCAGATCTGAACCCAATAGAAAATCTTTGGAGGGAGCTGAAAGTCTGTATTGCCCAGCGACAGCCCCGAAACCTGAAGGATCTGGAGAAGGTCTGTATGGAGGAGTGGGCCAAAATCCCTGCTGCAGTGTGTGCAAACCTGGTCAAGAACTACAGGAAATGTATGATCTCTGTAATTGCAAACAAAGGTTTCTGTACCAAATATTAAGTTCTGCTTTTCTGATATATCAAATACTTATTTCATCCAATAAAATGCAAATTAATTACTTAAATCATACAATGTGATTTTCTGGATTTTTGTTTTAGATTCCGTCACTCACAGTTGAAGAGTACCTATGATAATAATTAGACTTCTACATGCTTTGTAAGTGGGAAAACCTGCAAAATCGGCAGTGTATCAAATACTTGTTCTCCCCACTGTGTGTATATATAGTCCCCCCCATTCATAAGTATTTTGTCTATTAAAGTAGTCAAAAGTTTAGTATTTGGACCCATGTTCCTAGCACGCACTGAGTACTTGAAGCTTCTGACTCTACAAACTCGTTGGATGTGTTTTGGGTTATGTTTTGCTCAATAGGAGCTGTGTGGTGATTGATGACCGGAGTGACTTCTACATGCTTTGTAAGTGGGAAAACCTGCAAAATCGGCAGTGTATCAAATACTTGTTCTCCCCACTGTGTGTATATATAGTCCCCCCCATTCATAAGTATTTTGTCTATTAAAGTAGTCAAAAGTTTAGTATTTGGACCCATGTTCCTAGCACGCACTGAGTACTTGAAGCTTCTGACTCTACAAACTCGTTGGATGTGTTTTGGGTTATGTTTTGCTCAATAGGAGCTGTGTGGTGATTGATGACCGGAGTGATTTTTCTTTCTGAACACTTCTAAATAAATCTTGATAATGCCATGATTATGAAAAATCATGACGATTTCAGAAGGTTAGAGGCTACAATAAAACATGCTAACCTCTCACAATTACCAATAACTGGAGGTAAGCATCTTTCAGTGGGTATGATCTCTGTAAATGTCTCACTCATCATGGTAACGTCTTCTTTCTTACAATAAAAGTGACCCCAAAATGACACAATACATTATTCACCATCCAGTTACTACTGGGCAAACAAAACATCTGAAACACAACCAAAACAAACTAGAAGCGCACCCAACAAGTTTGTAAAGACATAAGCTTTATGTAGTCATTAACCACATTTTCCATACAACCATTTCATGCAGATTGTTAGCCTGACGCATAAATAAAAAATAATGACTGGCCTTTTTTTTTTTGTGAAGTAGATTATGCGACAATTGTGGTGGGTTTTCTTTTATGCGCAAATATTGATATTAAAACCATGTCGCTGAAACTTGGAGTCATGCAATTCAAAATAGGGATTTGCGGAGTTTATAGGCAGATGAAAGAAGTTATGAAAGTGCACGGTAATGAGCTTTTTATGCAAATTTCCAATAAATATCATGGGTAGGCTATTATTTGAGTGATTCTGGTGACATGATGATCGGTGCTTGGCTGCCAATTATTTTTTTAAATGGACAGGTTCTTGAATTGTTGTCTTTTGAACACGTGTCAAACCAGATTGGGCAAGTATGCCATTTTATCACAACAGATTTTGTGAGAGAAAAATAAAACATTGGTGTAGTTGAAAATTGAAAGATTTTTTAAATTTTATTCGGTACTTGAAAATGTATGCGCAAAATACCTTTTATGTGCTCTACGTCATCATGCACAGCTGTTTATCTGCAAAAAGTCAGTTTGACGGAAAACAATTTTTAAATGCAGAATTTAGAATATTCACATGAAAGTCTGTCGGCAATTGTATGGAAACCTAGCTACATTGTGCAAGGAATATGGGACCAAATACAAAAATGTTGACTACTTTAATAGACTCTAAGTGAATTTGACCTAATTATGAATTCTACAAAATGGAGGGGGGGAACTATGTACATAAAATGTTTTCATTTCTTAACAGTAATGGGAAACTGTTTGATTGATCTCAAATCCAAAATGCTGGAGCATAGAGCCAAATTGAACATTTTTACTCAACTGTCCCAATACATATGGTGTTGAGTGTATGCTCAGAAACATTATTGTTTTCGCCGCCAACATTTCATCTGCCTGTCTCTAAGTATTTCAGGCACTGTTATCGTGTCTTTACTTCAGCGGTCTCCAGCTCTGTTGGCCTGTGTCCTTGGCTTACACTACCCAGCCAGATGTTTTTTTTAAAAAAGTTTTTCTCTCATGTTCCCCTTTTCTCCGAAACAAGGAATTGAAACCACGGCTCGTTCTTTCTGTTACGTGACAAGCACCCTTTATACTTCTCCTTTTCCAGCTGACTGTCATCGTCTGCATCCCAAACAGCTACTTTTTAACCAGAGCCCTATGGTGGAGGTAGTAGTGTATAAATGTATGGAATAAGGTACCAGTTGGAACGCACACAATGACTGACTTGGCTGCAGCCACATTTCTCTTGTTTTCCATTGCCTCAGTGGTTAGAGCGTGTGTAGGGAGGAGAGAGGGAAGGGGTGAGAGGGGGCATGTTGCGCAAACAATCATTGGCAGGGGTATGTTTTGCTGGAGTGAGTGTGGGGGGGGGGTTGGTGTAAACTTAGCCAACTTCTCCAGAATGTTAGGTTTTCAGCAGCCTCAGCACCCTGATGTGGTCAGCACCATACAAAGCAGCTGTAGCAGAACACTGTAAAAAACGTAAAGAATACCACAGTGTGAATGATTTTTGTTTTCTTTCCTTCCACTATTCCTAGCCTGGGAAACAGAAGAGGAAGTTTTCGTCTTTCTTTAAGAGTCTGGTTATTGAGCTCGATAAGGAACTGTATGGGCCTGACAACCACTTGGTGGAGGTATGAAGGACACCAATGCATACATAGTCAACTACATTGACAAAATGTTTTTAGAATAGTACCCCTGAACAAGCATTCAAATTACCATAACTGTTCAATTGGTCAAACATAAAAAAATGTAAAAGCCTTGGTAATGAAAGGCTTCCCATAATGAAACTCTAATATAATAACACATGTAGCACACAGCCATGTTGATCGTACAAACAGTGTTGGTTCTTGTGTAGAGAATGGATTGCATGAAGAATATCTCAATAAAACCACACTAATGAAGAATGGATGTCAGTGGGCTGGTTTTTGAACCTTGTCGTGTTCTTTAGGGCGGAAAAAGAAAATGAGTGTTTCTTCCTGGAGTACAGTTAGACCCTCCCTGTTTCAGTCGGTTTTCTACCATTTGGTGCCTGATGACATGACTCTGGGTTGTATTCAATAGGCGCAAAGTGGAATAAAACTAACTGAAATGGGGAGGGACTTGCCTAAACTTGTCCAATAAGAAACTATTTAGTTTGGAAAAGTTCTAAACTCTCTCTGTATTCTCTCAGTGGCACAGGATGCCTACCACCCAGGAGACAGACGGCTTCCAGGTGAAGAGACCGGGGGACGTGAGTGTGAAATGTACCCTGCTCCTAATGCTGGATCACCAGGTGTGTGTATACACACGCACCACACACATATTTTGGCACTTTTTTTTCTTTAGTCAATATTACGTCTTAGTCACATTTGTCATTTGAATAATGATTTTGTCTAGTTATTGTCAAAATGACAAACGGTTTTCCATTTCAGTCTACTATAAATGCCCTTTCATTTGTCACATCACATTTGCATTGCCTCATTTAACCTATAGCACATAAAACTTTCTATGTGCCTTGTCCTTGAATAGCATCCTATTCTCTTCCCAACTGTAGAAATATGATACCTACATACATACATACATACATACATACATACATACATACATACATACATACATACATACATACATACATACATACATACATACATACATACATACATACATACATACATACATACATACATACATACATACATACATACATACATCACTTAATCTAGAGTCCGAATCGAGTCACAAGTCCACTGTGCTCGAGTCTGAGTCACTGGGGTTTAGTATTTATATTTTTAGTCCAGGCAGGGGAGGGTCATGTCATTGATGAAATGTCAATATTTCGGAGTGTTTTAGAATGAGTTGCTTATTAGGTTATATATGGATGTGTGGCTCTCATCTCTGATTCTCCGCTGGGGGCGCAATATCAAGTCCGCCTATAGGCTATTTAGTGGGGTCTCAATCAAATGATCCATAGCCTATAGGCTACAAAGTGCATGCTGGGAGAAGCACAGAGCAAAGTTATATTTCTAAGATGGCTGCTGGGATGGTGTAAATAAAACTAGGCTGCAAACGTGTTTTGTGTGCTGCTTAACCAATGGCTGTGGTGTGTAGAGCTACGGTGGCAGTTCAGGAAGAGAGTCAAAGGTTTCTTCCGAAAATAAGGCCTGCGCGCGGACTACCGTACAGCCTATGTTCTGTTCATTTTGAAAAGGAGAGCGCGCAGATGAGAATGAAGACCGGAGGTCAACTTTGATAGCTTGCTACTACTATAATTGATTTTAATTCAAAACTACGTTTTATTGCCTATGATGTTTCTATCAGAGTTATTCTAGAGGCGAAAGAAACGCACACCTGTTTAGGCGAGGTGCCGGCCAGCGGAGTGGAACACTTGACAAAGAAAAGGAGCTCGGATGCAATAATTGAATAACCTAATGACCAACGTTTCTTTGACATTCAGAGGCTGACTTTGCTTGGGAAGAAATCTAATTCTGTCCCTATCAATTGATTAAGCTATTCACTTTCTGTTAAAATAGAAGATGTTTAAACCCAGAGAGCTTTTAGGGAAACCCTTGTGACCTCTCGTTGGGTTAAAGCCACGGAAGTTAGCCGGCAGTTAAAGCTTACATTTTTCTGTCTGGGGTGGAAAGGTAGGCCATGCTCAGATTCATAATAACGTCTCAGTTTAAATTATTTGCTAACAAGACACACTGATTTGTCATTGGAGAAATATGATCATGTGAACACAGGCCTATCTCTCTGTCCATTCTTAGCCTGTAATCAGTTTGGTATTAAAAAAATATTCCGCTAATATGTAAAGTCACGTAGAATTGCATGAAATGTTTTATAAAAGGCATTTTTTTTTCTCTGACCTGCAAATACGATTCAGACAATACTTTTACTATAAAGGATATCTTTCCACCCATACTCTTGTTCAGGGAGGTGTGTGAACCCACAACCCTCTGGCCAGCAGTCCTGTGTACTATACAAATTCCTGTGGTGCCATGCAATGCTTACAAGACGAAGAACAGTTTCTAAAACGGCATATCCTTGGCTCTGGTCTGTTCAAGAAGTGAGGCTATGTTCTCTGCTATCCACTTTGTTTTAATTATTATTTTGGGTATATGGGGAGGGTCACTTATTTTTTTATTTTTTTTAAGTGCTCTGAGGGTTTAGGTAAAATAAACTTAGCCTATTTCTATCTGAACGTTCCGAAACATTGTGTCCTTCTGAACACGTCCTATGTTATTTACACTGCTGCTACTCACTGTTTATTTTCGCTTTACCCCTACCTACATGTACAAATTACCTGGACTTACCTGTACCCCCACACATTGACTCAGTACCGCTACCTCCTGTATATAGCCTCGTTATAGTTATTTTGTGTTACTTTTTAGTAAATATTTTCTTAACTCTATTTTCTTAAAACGACATTGTTGGTTAAGGGCTTGTAAGTAAGCGTTTCACAGTAAGGTCTACACCCGTTGTATTAGGAGTATGTGACAAATAACATTTTGATTTGATTCATAGCTATCTAATGAGGGGAAAAAAAAAGGTGTATCCTTAACAAATGGTTAACGGTCCGGTCCGCAAATAGCCTAGTTTTAGAACGGCTAGCAATATGCTTTATGAATGCCAATGCGACCCGCAAATGTGTGATAGAAAGAAAACGCAACGGTATTATTGGTCGTATCTTTTGAGCGGCAAGAGCTAGAATGAAGAGGGTTGAGCGAGACTACAAATTCAAAGCCAGCCTACTTTTCTATATTCGAGGGAGAGGAAAACATAGCCACGCTGTTAAACTATTCAACTCAATGCTGCTATTGTTTTTATTAGTTTTTTTTTTTTTTACCAGACAAAGGTTCGCTAAATAGAAGGCTGGTTGTGACTGGTTCGCTACGTGGAAGCAAGTCTTACACCCAGTCTGTAATACGGCATGGTAACACTTAGACATTACAGTGCCAATAAACCAGAGTATCTGTGGTGAAATATCACATGCTAGAAAGGGCAATGAAAGTTTATGAAGAATGTCCATGTGCCTCTTTGGCACACAGAAGCTAACTTCACAAGGTGATGACAACTTTGTTCATAAAATTGTGATGTATGTTTTGACTGTTATTACTACTTAGTCACTCAGACGTTATCAGGGTCATGTTTGCCAGCAGCATTACCACCCTGTATCCCACTACTGGTTTGCCTCTGAACCTAAGCAGGGTCAGTCCCTGGATGGGAGACCAGATGCTGCTGGAAGTGGTGTTGGAGGGCCTCCGGTTTAAGGAGATCCAAATGCCCTAGGGCACTGAAGGGGACATTGCCCTACGTAGGGTGTCGTCTTTCGGATGGGACGTTAAACGGGGTGTCCTAAAAATCCCATGCCACTTATTGGAAGAGTAGGGGTGTTAACCCCCGGTGTCATGGCTAAATTCCCAACCTGGCTCCATTCCATCATGGCCACCTAATCATCCCTCCATCATTCCTAATTGGCATATATCACCGTGCATCACTGGGGTGGTGGATGAGGAGAGTTTCCCCCTACTATGTAAAGCGCTTTGAGTAGCTCCGTTGGTTGGAAAGCGCTATGTAAATAACTCCTGTGAATTAGGCACCAAACAAAAGAAAACTGACTGAAACAAGGAGGGAGTAACTGTCCAGTAAGGAACACTCATTTTTGTTTTCCTTTGAAAGTGTTTTAGAAGATTTTCCGTAGCGTTCCGTAATGAACATGATCCTGATAATAGATATGGGAAGGTCAACTGGAGGATGCATGAAAGATGTATGACTGTCGGCTCTTTCGCAATATGCATTTCATTTTAGGGAAGTGGACGATTTCTAAGCCAAACTGGCAATATCACATTTGCAATACTATACTTCCAAACACATGTTTTACATCTGCATGTTGATTTTGTGGGTTGAATAGTGATGTTTAAACCCACCCTTTACACCTCTTCTTCACACAGCCCCCACAGTATAAGCTGGACCCGAGACTGGCCCGGCTGCTAGGTGTACACACTCAGACACGGGCCAGCATCATGCAGGCACTGTGGCTTTACATCAAGAACAACAAGCTACAGGACAGCCACGAGAAAGAGTACATCAACTGTAACCGCTACTTCAGACAGGTGCAAGTCCAAACATGCCCTTAAGGCTTCAAGGGAAGACTAACTGACTAGTGGAGCAAAGCGCCTCCAGGCTTAACAGGATAATTCATCTGAAAATTGAACGTTGTCAATGTTGCTGTTTTTTTTTTTGGTTTTTTTGAATGATCTTAATGGAGATATAGCATTATCGACAAAACCACACAGTCCTGACTAGATTATAGCTCAAATTTAGACTTGTGGGATAAAAAAAAAACGTTGACAAAATGTTTTTTTTTGGGTGATCTGTAATTTTAAACGTTACTTGTCATGTAGCCCTAGAGAGCAATTGTGAAAGTTCTCAACTATTGTAAACTTTACTTGGCACAAATACAACACAAACATGCAGAAATACCAGCGAACAAACATAAATCCACAATGAAAGAAACCCCTACGGTCCATTTAGGTTGGTTTAATGTGTGTGATAGGTAGGGATTTTCAAACCTCTCCGCCGGGACCTCCAGCCGTTCCATGCGTTTTACCTATTACAGAGCTAGCACACCTGGTTCAACTTGTCAACTAATCATCAAGCCCTTGACTACTTGAGTCAGGTGAGTCATACTGAACCAAAATATAAACGCAACATGTAACAATTTCTAAGTGTTACAGTTCATAAATAAATAAAGTAGGAGCATGGATCAGAAAACCACTCAGTTGGCCTCCCGGGTGGCGCAGCGGTCTAAGGCGTCACTACAGACCCGGGTTCGATCCCAGGCTGTGTCACACAGGCTGCGCACAATTGGCCCAGCATTGCCGGGTTAGGGGAGGGTTTTGCCGGCCGGGATGTCCTTGTCCCATCGTGCTCTAGCGACTCCTTGTGGCGGGCCGGACTCCTGCAAGCGGACTTAGGTCGCCAGTACGGTGTTTCCTCTGACACATTGGTGCGGCTGGCTTCTGGGTTAAGCGAGCAGTGTGTCAAGAAGCAGTACGGCTTGAAAGGGTCGTGTTTCGGAGGGTGCGTGGCTCTCGACCTTCGCCGAGTCCGTACGGGAGTTGCAGTGATGGGACAAGAATGTAACTACCAACTGGGGAGAAAAAGGGGTAAAAAAAGATCCAGTCAGTATCTGGTGTGACCACCATTTTCCTCATGCAGTGAAACATCTCCTACGTATAAAGTTGACTGGGGAATGTTGTCCCACTCTTATTCAATGGCTATGCGAAGTTGCTGGATATTGGCGGGAACTGGAACACGCTGTCTTACACGTCTGGTGAGTATGCAGACATTGGAAGAACTGTGTACAGATCCTTGAGACAATGGCATGATAATCTCTGTGCATTCATATTGCCATCAATAAAATGCAATTGTGGTCGTTGTCCGTAGCATATGCCTGCCCATACCATAACCCCACTGCCACCATGGGGCACTCTGTTCACAACGTTGACATCAGCAAACCGCTCTGCAGTTGTGAGGCCGGTTGGACGTACTGCCAAATTCTCTAAAACGACGTTGAAGTCGGCTTATGGTAGAAAACATTAAATTCTCTGGCAACAGCTCTGGTAGACATTCCTGCAGTCAGCATGCCAATTGCACGCTCGCTCAACACTTGAGACATCTGTGGCATTGTGTTGTGTGAGAACTACATTTTAGTGGCCTTTTATTGTCCCCAGCACAAGGTGCACTGGTGTAATGATCATGCTGTTTAATCAGCTTCTTGTAATGACATTATCTTGGCAAAGGAGAAATGATCTCAGACATGGGACCAACATGTTGCGTTTTATTTTTTTGTTCACTGTAGTTCAGGGTTACAACAGAAGTGTGAAACATCTGGAGGTCCCAGGGGAGAGATTTAAAAACCACTGTCCTAAAGCACAGGAGTCAAACTTTCTTTCCGTGGAGGGCCGAGGTGTATGCAGGTTTTCACTGATCAGTCGGAACATAATTGCACACAAATTTTAAGAAAATAAAAAAACAGCCTTTTATGGAATATTTTTTTTGTAAATAAATCAAAAATAAACTTTACTTCGAAGAAGTTAACTATCCCTTTAACTTGTCTGAACTGCAGATATTAGGCTGCACACGTATGCGGTTCTCTGAGATTCCCATGAAGCTGGCTGGCCTGCTGCAGCATCCTGACCCCATCATCATCAATCACATGATCAGGTGCGTCCCTGTGAGTGTGTACGCGTGGCAATCCAATATCGAAACACTTTCCCCTTGTGCTTGTATAGACCTATGCGGAATGGATGGGAATAAACCAGGGATCTCAAACTCTCAACAAGCTGCTTTCTTGTTGTGAACCCCCATACTGATATCTAATCCCTATTGGAGGTGTTACTAAACCCATGTTCATAGTTTATTACTGTAGCTTAGTAATATCATATTCAGGTCAAAATCTGGGATACAGATTTTGCATCTATATTTAATCATTAAAGTACAGTAAAAAAAAAAGTTCATCTCTTTAAAACCGTTCACGACTGTCATATGAATACTTCTCTGTTCTACTCTCACCTCTCTGTAGCGTGGACCCAGACGACCAGAAGAAGACTGCGTGCTACGACATTGACGTGGAGGTGGACGATCCTCTGAAGGCCCAGATGAATAGTTTCCTGTCCTCAACTACCAATCAGCAGGAGATCGCCACCCTGGAGATGAAGGTGGATTGAATTGAAGGAACTTTATTGATCCTTAGAGGTGTGGAACCGTGACCACTATGATGCCCGAGTGTTTCAGGCCCTTGCTTTAAGTCAGTGGAGTTTTGGCAATAACCCTTTTCTTTATGAGTGGCTGCTTCTTTTCATTGAGTGACTAGGCAACACCTGCGCTAATATAACTTCCAGGACGGAACTAGTGAGTCGATATCTTCAGAAATTGGGAGTGCCTCTCTTGCTCAGGTCTTAGTTTGAAGTGCACTGTTTGATCAACTGCCCATGTTTCTTATTAGGTGATAGATGAAGTCATTGAATCAACATGGCTAGTGCTTTGCCTGCTCCCAGATATGATTGTGCTGTATAGCCAAGACAGTTGGCAAGACGGCCTAAACATATCTGGGTCCAGGCTTATTAGTGCCAGCCTTTCCAGTTCAACCATAAAAACGTACAGCTCTTCATGTCATCGTTTCTAGCATGTCCTCACTCGACTCTTCACAGATCCACGAGACCATTGAGTCTATCAACCAGCTGAAGACCCAGAGAGACTTCATGTTGAGCTTCAGCAACAACCCACAGGACTTCATCCAGGACTGGCTCAAGTCCCAGAGTCGAGACCTCAAGGTACTGACTGACTGTAAATAGCTTGGCGTCAAGGGCTGCATTCCATTCCAAAATGCTGCTCCCTTGCCTCTCTCTTTGGTTCTTTCCGCACACTTCCGTAGCCAAATATTTTCACAATATAAATCCAACGACTTGTGTATCTGTCCTACTTAATAATCAAATGTATGTGTAGGAATCCATTGCCTTGAATGTGATGTTACACAAACACATATCCTCTTCTCGTGTTGTGTAGGAGGAGATTGAGATGGTGGACCAAGTTATTGAAGTATTGTACACTTACCTGCAAAGTATTGTTGTGTTTCTCAGTTGATGACGGACGTGGCAGGCAACCCGGAGGAGGAGAGGAGGACCGAGTTTTACCAGGCCCCCTGGGTACCAGAAGCTGTGGGCCGATACGTCTACTCGAAGGTAGGCAATCCAGCACCATGGGATGAGTGATGCAGGGTTTTAGGTTGTTTGTTTTATATAGGTAGGGCTGGTCGACATTTATGAAGGAATGCTTACCATGCCGTTTCACTGTTAAAGCGATAGTTAATCCAAATGACAATATGACACATTGGTTTCCTTACCCTGTAAGCAGTCTATGGACAAGGTATGGCCGCAATCCATGCTTTGGTTTTGTTTCCCTGGCACGGTTTAAACCGTTAGCATTTAGAAACGGTGCCAAGGGAACTAAACCAAAGCATGGATTGCTGTCATACCTTGTCCATAGACCGTTAACAGGGTAAGCAAACCAGCGTCATTTGGGTGAACTATCCCTTTATAAATATCCACGTATTTCTGGGTCTTAGGTGCAGCAGAGAAGACAGGAGTTGGAGCAGGTCCTGGGAATCCGACTCACCTGAGCGTAGCTCCCCAATCCACTGAAACGAAACAAGGCACATTTTTACATGAATCATATCCAAAACCCCACCACAGAACTGGAATCGGCTCGCAGCAATCTGCATTGTCTTTTTCAACCACTTTGTTACTATAAATATTATTCCATAACTATTGCAGCTAATGTGGTATTTCAATCACAAAGCCTTATGGGAATGGTTTGGTGCCATGCTTTCAGCAGTGTGAAGGCTTTTGAGTACTTTGCTGGTATCTGTTGATAGCATTTCTTTTTAAGTGATTACTTTAGGACCAAAGTGATGATTTACATGGTCTTGCTTATATTCCCGTCGTTCTCCACATTACGAAGAATAACGTTTTATTTGACTGCCAGCTGATTCGAGTATTCGCCTTTATAATATTACAAGATGTACAAATGAGTTTGTAGCTTTCTTCCCACATCTATTTGCTTTTGATGTCTTAAGCATTGGTACTGTCAAGTTGTTTTTACTCAAGTTGTGTGCCATTTTGAATGTTTTTTTGTGTTTTTTTTTACCCTCGTTTTTCAAAGCCATAGAGATTATTAGATAGGGGAAAGTGCCTAAAGCCATTCTCAAACAACGCTTGTTATAAGTACAGAATGATATCCTAGAATCCAAGTTTGGACAGGACACTCAGGAAGTCTTAGTGCTGGTAAATGATGGTTAGGGGCTGTTCTATTCGCTGGGAAAGGAGCCTACTTTGTCCAGTTGTTGCTTTCAATTCGGTTTTGTTTCTCTGTTTACGTGCTGTTTTGATTGGTTGTTAGGGTATTTCACTCTCTGTATCCATTCATCTGACTGGGGACGTAGATAAAGGGGCTTCATTCACAAAATCCTGAAGTATCCCGTTTTAAACAAATTCAGGAAGCCTGAAACTGTTATTTGAATGAATAGGAATCCAAACTATAGTAGTACTTCACAATGTGCATATGGTTGTTGTCCACCATTTTGTAATTTTGTTAGTGTTTTCATGTAAGTCTTAAAGGGATAATCCACCCCAAACCACTCATTCCTATGAGGAACGGTGTTAAATAGCACTAATACGTGAGAAAAAAGATTGTCAACAAATGTTTAATTTAGTAGTTATAAAAAGGTTGGTGGCAATGTTGTGAAAATCTGTTGCAGCTTAAGTCCACAACAAAACCCACAATGCAATGCTCTTTCTCTGGGCTGGCCAGTTAGGTAGGTAGTTAGCAAACGTAGCTACGCACAATAATGCCAAAGTTAGCTGGCTGTAAAATCACCTAAACACACTGCGCTATCAATTTAGCGAAATACAGCTATGACGAGTTCCTACACAATTTCCAGAATTTCACAGACTGACTACTTAGTAGTTAAATCAGGGAGACATCTTATATTTTACCCACTGATAGAACAGGCTTTCCACAAATTGACAAAATACTCCTCAGCACCCCCACAACCCCCCCCCCTCAGACGATCCAGGTGAGGAAGTCGGATGTAGAGGCCCTGGGCTGGCGTGGTTACACGTGGTCTGTGGTTGTGAGGCCGGTTGACTGTACTGCCAAATTATCTAAAAAGAAAAAAACATGACATTCTCTGGCAACAGCTCTGGTGGACATTCCTGCAGTCAGCACGTTCCCTCAACTTGGGACATTTGTGTCGTGTGACAAAACTGCATTTTAAAGTGGTGTTTTATTGTCCCCGGCACAAGGTGCACCTGTGTAATGATCATGCTGTTTAATCAGCTTATTGATATGCCACACCTGTCTAGTGGATGGATTATCTTGGTAAAGGAGAAATGCTCACTAACAGTGATGTAAACAAATGTGTGCACAAACTTTGAGAGAAATACATTTTTGTGTTTATGGAACATTTCTGGGATTTTTGTTTTTCAGCTCATGGAACATGGGACCAACAATTTACATGTTGCGTTTTATAGTTTTGTTCATTTGTTGCTTAAATGTTTTATATGCAAGTTTTTGCTTTAGGAAAATGTCAAAATACCTATGAACATTCCAAAAATCTGATTTTTGTCAGTGCAAAATATTTTATTTTGTAAGAGACCAGTTACGTTTCAATGAATCTCACTGCTGTTCCGCTTGATTTTCAACGATATCCTTGTAAAAGAGTTTGCATGTTTTTGTATCCTCAATTCGAAAGCTTTTATACAATTATACTCGAGAGTGCCTTTTTGAATATTTTGTAAAATAAATCTACTTGAAGAAACATTTCCATGTGTTTTATTTGGACAGTGAAGCTAAAACATTGTTGGGCTCTATACTCCAGCATTTTGGATTTAACATCAAAAGTTTCATATGAGGCGACAGCAGAGAATGTCACCTTTTTATTTGAGGGTATATTCATACATATGTTTTACCTTTTAGAAATGAAAGCACTTTATGGATATAGTCCCCCTATTTGAAGATGTTAAGTATTTGGACAAATTAACTTAGTGTATTGAAGTAGTCGAAAGTGAAGTATTTGGTCCCATATTCCAAACACGCAATGACTACATCAAGCTTGTGACTTTGTGGCTTGTTTTGGTTGTGTTTTGGATTATGTTGTGCATTAGAAATGAATGTTAAGTATATTGTCATTTTGGAATCACTTATTGTAAGAATAGAGAATGTTTCTGAACACTTCTACATTCATGTGGATACTACCATGAATACTGAGTGAGGCACAAAGATCATACCCCCAAAACAAACATGCTAACCTCTCACCATTACCAATAACATGGGCAGGGTATGATACACTACATGATCAAAAGTATGTGGACACCTGCTCGCCGAACATCTCATTCCAAAATCATGGGTGTTAATATGGAGTTGGTCCCCCCCTTTGCTGCTATATCAACTCTTCTGGGAAGGCTTTCTACTACATGTTGGAACATTGCTGGGGGGACTTGCTTCCATTCAGCCACAAGCATTAGTGAGGTCAGGCACAGATTTTGGGCGATTAGGCCTGGCTCGCAGTCGGCGTTCCAATTCATCCCAAAGGTGTTCAATGGGCTTGAGGTCAGGGGTCATCGCAGGCCAGTCAAGTTCTTCCACACCAATCTCGACAAACCATTTCTGTATGGACCTCGCTTTGTGCATGGGGGCATTGTCATGCTGAAAAAGGAAAGAGCCTTCCCCAAACTGTTTCCACAAAGTTGGAAGCACAGAATAATGTAGAATGTCATCGTATGCTTTAAGATTTCCCTTCACTGGAACTAAGGGGCCCAAACCAATAAAAATAGCCCCGGACCATTATTCCTCCTCCACCAAACTTTACTGTTGGCACTATTCATTTGGGCAGGTAGCGTTCTCCAGGCATCTGACAAACGCAGATTCGTCTGTCGGACTAGAAGATGGTGAAGCATGATACATCACGCCAGAGAACGCGTTTCCACTGCTCCAGAGTCCAATGGCGACGAGCTTTACAACACTCCAGCCGGCCCTTCGGCATTGCGCATGGTGCTCTTAGGCTTGTGTGCGGCTGCTCGGCCATGGAAACCCATTTCATGAAGCTCCCGACGAACAGTTATTGTCCTGACATTGCTTTCAGAGGCAGTTTGGAACTCCGTAGTGAGTGTTGCTACCGAGAACAGATGATTTTTACGCGCTTCAGCATTTGGCGGTCCCCTTCTGTGAGCTTTTGTGGGTTTACACTTCACGGCTGAACCATTGTTGCTCCTAGACCTTTCCACTTTACAATAACAGCACTTACAGTTGACCGGGGCAGCTCTTTCAGGGCAGAAATGTTATGAACTGACTTGTTGGAAAGGTAGCATCCTATGAAGGTGCCAAGTTGAAAGTCACTGAGCTCTTCAGAAAAGGCCATTCTACTGCCAATATTTGTCTATTGCGATTGCATGGCTGTTTGCTTGATTTTATACACCTGTCTGCAATGGGTGTGGCTGAAATAGCCAAATCCACTAATTTGAAGATGTGTCCACATACTTTTGTATGTATAGTGTATTTATGCCTCTAACTTTCTAACTGGTCCTAGATCTGTTTGTACAGCCAACTCATATGGTCATTGCAAAACTTTAGCATGACAACTTACTTACTTTTTTACAACCAAATGTTGCTATTTCACTTGTTTTTGAGAAACTTACCCCAACCAGCGATTGACTTTCTCATTCTGCCGCATGGGTGCTCAAATAAAACATTTACAAAATCTCCAAAAACAACCAAGTCATTTTAGATTTGGAAAGTACAGTGATGCAGGTATTTTAGATGTTGCACACATGAAATTGTCTCATTCCGAACTTTATCCGCAACGTTAAATTCCATTTTCTGTGACTTGCAGATAAAGTTCGGAATAACACAATTTCATGTGTACAACGTCTAAAGACCCGCATCACTAAACTTATTGCGTTCCCGTTTCTAAAACTACATATTTGGGTGTTTTTAGAGCTTTTGTTTGTTTTATTCAAACCCCAATACTGCAGAACGAGGATGAGGAAGTATATTGTTGGTTGGTGTAAGTTTCTCAAAAACAAGTGAAATCGCAAAAAAAAAATGTCTTGACACTTCCATAACATGTCATTTGCATTTCCAAAATAGAGATTTGTTTGTATAAAAAAAGTAAACAATCTTTTAAAGGAGTTTGTTATACATCACAAACAGATCTAGGAACAGGTTATGTTTTCAGCTATTCAGAGGAGGCTTAAGAGCTGGCCTCTCACACATGCCCAATGTGTTCGTGTTCAGGCTGGTTCAGAAGCCTGTGACCGTTTACAGAATAGTACTTCTTAAACCGGTATGGCTGGTCTTACCTGTTTATTCCTCTGCTCAAATAACGGCCAAACTAACCACATATGTATGTCCTTGTGTGCTGCTTGGAGTTGGCTTGAACAAACAAGCCAGTCTGTTTAACTGATAAGTCGAAGACCACATATTCAATGCCAGTCTCTTTGAAATGCATTCAAAGCGTAGATAAGGATTTATCATATACACTGAGTGTACAAAACATTAGGAACACTTTCATAATATTGAGTTGCACACCCTTTTGCCCTCAGAACTCAATTTGTCGGGGCATGGACTCTACAAGGTGTCAAAAGCGTTCCACAGGGATGCTGGCCCATGTTTACTCCAATGCTTCCCACAGTTGTTTCAAGTTGTCTGGGTGTCTTTTGGGTGGTGGACCATTCTTGACACACCCCCCGGGAAAGTGTTTAGCGTGAAAAACCCAGCAGAGTTGCAGTTCTTGACACACTCAAACCGGTATGCCTGACACCCACTACCATACCCCGTTCAATGACACTTAAATATTGTGTCTTGCCCATTCACCTACTAAATGGCACATATACACAATCCATATCTCAAGGCTTAAAACTCCTTATTTAACCTGTCTCCTCCCCCTACTGATTGAAGTAGATTTAACATCAAGGCTAGCTTTCACCTGGATTCACCTGGTCAGTCTGTCATGGAAAGAGCTTGTTGTTTTGTACACTCAGTGTATATTTAACATGTATTTCACAGTATTGATATAGCTAATATGGTACATGAGGCCCGCTCAAAGGACCATACAAATTGATTTTACAATCTTCAAATTCGACTGGCACAGCTTCTCGAAATAGATATGGTATTTGCAACAAGGACAGAAGTAGATCCTAAACTTGTTTATGGTATTTTTATCATCGTCTTCGTTACAGTTTAGTGTTTGACTGTACTACTTCTCCAGTACAGCACGCGGCAGCACGCTCCAATTTTAATTGTAGAACATTTAATGAAGAAGAGATTCATATTACGGAAGTACGCTTTCGTTCACCGGAAGTTTGGAATTTCAAGATGGCGCTGAACGGAATGGACCATCATGTAAGTACATTTCTTTGGTAATTATTATGAATTATTTTCACACTTGGGGGAATATTGAAGGTACGGCATTGAATGGAGACACTTCGCAGTGTGTTTTGTAAAGTTGATACTTGTCAGGAGTTTATAGAACCGTTTTGAAGAGACCAAAATGGTTGTCAAAATAGAGAATCCTGACGGTTTGCTGTATCATTGTAAACGAGCTAGCTAGTTAGCTTGCTTTTAGCTCTCTAGCTAACGTTAGCTAATCTAATCGATCGTTTTGTTTCAGTGACTTTCCTTATATTTGTGACTATAACCCAACATAAGTTAAGTAAAATGGACACAATTATTGCTAGTTATCTATAGTTAACTAGATTGTACCCTTTCGCGTTAACTTCTTTTAGTAAAGATACTTTTTAAGACTTTACGTTTTGTAGATAGCTGACATTAGCTAAAGTTACTTGACAGTTAATATATTTCTGGCTATATTTCCAAGAGGAGTATTTGGAAAATGCCACGTTAGTTTCGCGTTTTGCTATATAGTTAGGCCTGTAGAGCTAACTACAACGTTAGCCACCGTGATGTTAGCTACTTAGCCCGCAAGCTAACGTTAGCTAGCTACGTTGTTTATTTGACAACTTTACAACAAAGATCTCAATGTTATCGAATGTCTGTCTGTGTTTTGCAGATGGAGATGGAGGACAGTAAAGGTGGTTCTGGTCTCCGGCAATACTACCTGTCTAAAATAGAAGAATTGCAGGTAACCAAACACAGGTTTCCATTAAATTGACTACGCTACATGTTGTCTAGTGACACTGTTAATATCTTTTGTCAAGCTAAGAAATAACTGATCTATCTGCCTCCAGTTGACAGTGAATGACAAGAGTCAGAATCTCAGACGTCTACAGGCTCAGCGGAATGAACTCAATGCAAAAGGTAGGAATGGTTGTTAGCCATCCAGTACTTTTTCTTGAAAAAGAAACAGCTGAACTTCTCCTCCAAACAGTGTAGTTAGCTGGTACTTAATTGTGACAGCCTTATTGTGGCAGTAATTGTGTGGCTTATAAAATGTCAATGTTGTTGGACTAAGTAATTTGATTGCCCTCAAACAAAATGGCCCTCAGAAACATGCGCTTTATGAATTGGCAGTCATTTTTAAAATCTATTTGCTTTGTCCCCCAGTGCGTCTCCTTCGCGAGGAGCTGCAGTTGCTACAGGAGCAAGGTTCCTATGTTGGAGAGGTGGTGAGGGCCATGGACAAAAAGAAAGTGCTGGTCAAGGTGTGTACAGTAACCTTGTTTTACTGAAATATAGGCCTAACACAAACTTTTACGGTGGTATACTGTAGCGGCAGATGACACTGACAGTCTACTAGTATAACTACTTAATTTACCATCTAGATGACACTGACAGTCTACTAGTATAACTACTTAATTTACCTTCTAGATGACACTGACAGTCTACTAGTATAACTACTTAATTTTCCTTCTAGATGACACTGACAGTCTACTAATATAACTACTTCATTGTATTTAGGTCCATCCAGAGGGGAAATTTGTGGTGGATGTGGATAAGAACATTGACATCAATGATGTAAGTATGGACACGTTGTTATTTTACCTCGATGTGGTGAGAACTTAATGTTTATATGTACAAAGGTACATGTATCTGTGTACATACAGATTAACGCAACCATAATTGAACTGTAATATTTATTTTGTTTTTGTCTAATTGGTTTGAGGGTTAAGGGAACAAAATTCGGTTTGAAAAACAAATATCCCCATCCAATTCAGGTGACAGAAGGGGGGAAAAAAACATGAAAACGCATGTTAAGAATAAATGGAACAAAACTTCTTCATTGTTCAGGACTGTATCACCCTGATTAAAACCCTGCTCACCAGGTGACTCCAAATTGCCGTGTGGCGCTGCGCAACGACAGCTACACCCTGCACAAGATCCTGCCCAACAAGGTGGACCCGCTGGTCTCCCTCATGATGGTGGAGAAGGTACCCGACTCCACCTACGAGATGATTGGCGGCCTGGACAAGCAGATCAAGGAGATCAAGGAAGTGATCGAGCTGCCAGTCAAGCACCCAGAGCTCTTTGAGGCTCTCGGCATTGCACAGCCCAAGGTGAGTGGCCCTAAAGGGATAAGCCCCTTATTGGGTTCCTGGATAATTCACAGGTCATATCAACTCTATATGTTACCCAGTACCCACTATGAGCTTATAAGGTAAACTCAAACAATTACATTAATTTTGAGTTGACCAGATAGATAGATAGATAGATAGATGTGCGTATGATATAAGTGAGGGTAATAATAGTTTACTTAATAATCAGTCTGGTTAAATGAACAGGTAAGTGAATATTTTGCATGGTTAAATTAACTGTACAGGTAAATGACAGGAAGAGATGTATCATACGCACATTTAGCTATTTAAGTAATTTAGGATAATAATTCCCTTAAAATACAGTCCTTAGTACAGGGTTTAATTACAGATAATTGCATATTCAATATACTAAAAGCAATGAAAAAATATACAACTGACAGTATACTAATATGCATTCCTGAGTGAATGACTACTTAAGTTCAGTCCAATAATTACTTACAATATTGCACGTGATATGATATAACTGTACATGAATATGTATATACAGTCCTGAGTTATAAGCCTAGAGTGGGGAACATATTCTGTCTTAAAGGAATACAACACTCCCAAAATTAGACTTTTTCATAACCTGTTGGGAGTGTCCTAAGGTCTTGTTCTGTCAATGCCCCACAGCATTTCTCACATATATCCAGGCTGTATCACAACCGTCCGTGATCGGGAGTCCCATAGGGCGGCGCACAATTGGCCCAGCGTCGTCCGAGTTTGGCCGGTGTAGGCCGTCATTGTAAATAAGAATTTGTTCTTAACTGACCTGCCTAGTTAAATAAAGGTTACATATATCTATATAAACCTCAGCAGTCTTTGATTCCCAGAAGGAACAGTAAGAAATGACACTGGCTAATTCTAGCACAATTATCCTAAAATACATCATGACATTTGAGGTGCACTCTGTCATGTCTCTTACTATGTCTAACCTCCCTTGTTGTGTCTCGCCACCAGGGCGTGCTGCTGTACGGCCCCCCAGGCACAGGGAAGACCCTGCTGGCCAGAGCCGTGGCCCACCATACCGACTGCACCTTTATCAGGGTGTCTGGCTCAGAGCTGGTGCAGAAGTTCATTGGAGAGGGTGAGTCATCAACGGTATTTTCGTCAGCCTTTTCGGTTACCAATCGACAGGGTTCTCCAAATAGCTTCTCTTTAGCCAGCTCCAACACGTCTAAGAGCAGTTCAGTCCATTTTCATGGAGCACTGAGGCTAAATGTCTCTCGCCATGCGATTGGTAAAACAGAACGTCACACTGCTGGCTGTAACCCTGCTGTATTCCCCATCCCAGGGGCCCGCATGGTGCGCGAGCTGTTCGTCATGGCCCGCGAGCACGCGCCCTCCATCATCTTCATGGACGAGATTGACTCGATCGGTTCGTCACGTCTGGAGGGGGGCAGCGGTGGTGACAGCGAGGTGCAGAGGACCATGCTGGAGCTGCTGAACCAGCTGGATGGCTTTGAGGCCACCAAGAACATCAAGGTGGGTGACACGTCCAAACGCACAGATACTCCCCCGTCTTCTTGATTATGCTTCATAACGTGGCCTACAGCTAACACTAGCTAACTCTATATAACACCACTCAACCGCTGCCTGGCCCCCTTACTTAATTATGCTATTCCTCTGCTAGAACACTCTTGACACCACTTCCTCTGTGGCTTCTCTCCGCTGATTGTTTTCTGTCACTTTCACCATCAATCACGCTAGCTACTTTATTGTCCTCCATTCACTGTCATCCCACTCTGCAACCTGTCATTCTGGATTTGCGTGTTCTCTGTGATGCTAGCAATGTACAGAACTAGGATATCTTTTCATGAAGATGATTATATAGTAATTGGCAGTAAATGCAGATAATATCTTTCATTATGTCTAAATGTTAAGAAAACTCAGTAAGGAAGAGTAGAATACCAGCCAATGAGCTATATGAGGGGTGCAAAAAAGTCTTCTCCCTGTGCGATCGCTAACGTTACCTTCTCTGGCGGCTCTGTCATCAAAAGCGTTGTTCCTGACTGGGAAATGTGCAATGCAACTCGAGATAAGAAACCTGTGTTCTAAATAATGCTTGATCAGAAGCAAATTGTAGTTGCATGTATCTTTCGATGGCGCAAATTATTACACACAATGTTATTAACGTTAGCTAACTAGCTAGCTGAGGTTAGCATCTAAGTTGGCAGGCTAACATTACCACCCGCCAATGAAAGAATGGTGTATGTTTCTCATTTCGAATTTCCTACAAATAGAATATCAGAGCGCGATGTCCAATACTGTATAGTCATGCTAGTACCACTTACTACTAATTGCATGGCTTCCTCACCTAACATGGACAGAGTCAAAGTCAAGTCTTCACTCAACATTTATATCACATGTACATCTTAACATCAACACTGAAGGTGCTAGTGAATATACTAAGAGGAGAGAACATGTAACGTGACCTTTCAAAAGAGACAGGTCAGGGATGTCTTCACACACCATTTTGTCCTGTTGAGCAATTCATTTTCCTTTTCAAATTAATACGTCAGTCACTGAAACAGACAGGCAGTCAGACAACTGCGTGTGGCGTCATTGTCAACCTGAATACATTTTTTTGAATTTATTTAACCTTTTTATATTAAGAACAAATTCGACGGCCAACCCGGACGATGCTGGGCCAATTGTGAGCCGCCCTATGGAATTTCCAATCACGTCCGGTTGTGGTACAGCCTGGACTAAGACCTTCGAATAGTGCTGAACGTTTAACCAAAATGATATAATTGCCAATCAGATCAGGCCCTGAACAAAAATATAAACGCAACATGCAACCATTTCAAGGATTTTTACTGAGTTACAGTTCAATGGCACGACAATGGGCCTCAGGATCTCGTCACGGTATCTCTGTGTATTCAAATTGCCATCGATAAAATGCAATTGTGTTCGTTGTCCGTAGCTTATGCCTGCCCGTACCGTAACCCCACCGCCACCATGAGGCACTGTTCACAACGTTGACATCAGCAAACCGATCACCCAGATACTTTTATACTTGTATAGTTTAGGTCAGAAGCTTTACAAAATGTTTGCAATGCGCTTGTTAGCATTTAGTTAGTATTCTTTATGAGGATTCCTTAGTACTTTTTAGCATTTAGTTAGTATTCTTTATGAGGATTCCTTAGTACTTGTTAGCATTTAGTTAGTATTCTTTGAGGATTCCTTAGTACTTGTTAGCATTTAGTTAGTATTCTTTGAGGATTCCTTAGTACTTGTTAGCATTTAGTTAGTATTCTTTATGAGGATTCCTTAGTACTTGTTAGCATTTAGTTAGTATTCTTTATGAGGATTCCTTAGTACTTGTTAGCATTTAGTCAGTATTCTTTATCAGGATTCCTTAGTACTTGTTAGCATTTAGTTAGTATTCTTTATGAGGATTCCTTAGTACTTGTTAGCATTTAGTTATCATTCTGATGAGTGCTGTTTTTTTGGGCTTTGAGTATTAGTACTTTTTAAATATATTCCTGCAGTCAACTTGTGCACTAGGTAATAGATAAAGCAGATTGCGTTCATAATTTTGCCCGTTAGATCATTTTTCATTATGAAGCTTACCGGTACTATATAGTTTCTCAAAACAGCGGTTTGAGCCAATCACGTGTGTTCGTTTAAAAAGAAGCACAACAAGCAAAATGGGAGCTTGGTAAGGTGAGTCATCTCGGCAGCGCAGTTTAAGTGAGGTGATTTGAAGTTACGCTCGTATGAAATTCACTACTGTTTTCCAGCAATATATCTTATAACTAAGTTAATTCTCTACAGCTGGGTTTTGCTAACATTGTTCTGTCTCAGGTTATCATGGCCACCAACCGTATTGACATCCTGGACTCTGCCCTGCTTCGGCCCGGCCGCATCGACAGGAAAATAGAGTTCCCCCCTCCCAATGAAGAGGTCAGTACTGTTCCAGCATGGTTTTTTTAATCCCCTCAAATATTGTGATTTTAAAAACAAATATGAATAATATACAACTAGTAAAAATATGCCTTTGCCAATATTGCAATATTATTTTTTTTATGCTAGTTTGCTGTACCTGCACCAAAACTCCTTCATGGTTGTTCTCCATTTTTTAAATCGGGAGCCAGTTCTTCAGCTATTTTATTTCAAAACTCGCATCCTCATGGCTCTCTTATACCCCTACAGCAGACATATGGTGCCGTTGTTAATAAAATAAAAATAATGGAAGGAGTTCTACAGTTGAGTCTAGAGTCTCACGCTCTGAAATGTGTGTATTTGCGTTGGCACTCATTCAGTTTTATGTGAGCAGCTTGCTACTACAGTGTCTTAATTCTGGCCCTGTCCCATTTCTTTCTGCTCCTCAGGCCCGTTTGGACATCCTGAAAATCCACTCAAGGAAGATGAACCTGACGCGTGGTATTAACCTGAGGAAGATTGCAGAGCTGATGCCCGGAGCCTCCGGGGCTGAGGTTAAGGTGAGAGAATGAGACCCACTGCTTGGAATGGGGCCAACCATATGAAGGCTACCACAGGGCTGAGACAGTTTGGAACGGGGCTAGTAGGGAAGTATTCTACCCCTCACTTTTTGACCTGCGACCCCCAAAAAGGAGTGGTTCAAAGCTCGACCCCCCCCGGCACACGTGCACAATCCGTGCGCCAATGAAGCATGTCATTACAGCCATAAACGCTGATGAGTTTTCAAAATGCAAGATACAGAACTAAACTGCGTTCACCGTAGGGATGGTGCCATTTTACACCAGCATTTTGAGCTCAAGGTGTCTTAAGCGTTCCACAGGGATGCTGGCCCATGTTGACTCTAATGCTTCCCACAGTTGTCAAGTTGGCTGGATGTCCTTCGGCTGGTGTACTATTCTTGATACACACAGGAAACTATTTAGCGTGAAAAACCCAGCAGCGTTGCAGTTCTTGACACCCTCAAACCGGTGCGCCGGGCACCTACTACCATACCCCGTTCAAAGGCACTTCAATCTTTTGTCTTGCCGATTCACCCTCTGACTGGCACACACACAATCCATGTTTAAATTGTCTCAAGGCTTAAAAATCCTTATTTAACCTGTCTCCTCCCCTTCATCTACACTGATTGAAGTGGATTTAACAAGTGACATCAATAAGGAATCATAGCTTTCAGCCGGTCCGTCGTCATGGAAAGAGCAGGTGTTCCTAATGTATATTATTGTTCTCTTTTGTTTAGAACGTTGACAAATAATGACAATGAAATCCTTCTTAATCCCACTTAGCAACACAACAAAATGTAGAAAAAGTCAAGGGGTGTGAATACTGTATATGGATGATACAAACATACTTTGTTATTTGCCAGGCAATACAGCAGAAAATGAAATGAGTGCTTTCTGGTCACTTATCCGGATATACGCACCCGCCTTTAGAGGCACCTATGCTGATGACTGCTTGTTGGGTCAACAGTCAACCTTTTTGTTTTCGAAGCACAGATTCAATGTATTTGAGACTAGAAGTTATAGAATGCGGCCCACCACATATAAAACAAACCATCCTAAAACATCCCCCAGCCTAGGAATTGGAGACCCTGTTCCTGTAGTGCCTTAGTGTTCGACCGCTGTGGGTCATTGTCTTATTTCACCATGGTATTTCTATTCCCCCAGGGTGTGTGCACAGAGTCCGGGATGTACGCCCTCAGGGAGAGGAGAGTACACGTCAACCAGGAGGACTTTGAGATGGCTGTTGCCAAGGTTAGTCTTCTGTCCTGTTTGTCTCTCACTTACTGTCCGTCTCTCTCCAAGAGTCCGTTAGTCTCAATTAAGCATGTAATAAAATATGAATGTATAAAATCTAAAAAGGTAAATAGAAAACTCTTCAACTATAGTTGCAAACAAAAATAAATATAGGCCTAAAATGTGAATATGGTCCAAAATATCAGAACCAAACATATAATACTATAACAGTAGGACTGTTTGAATTGTAGCAGCAAACAAATGAATAAAGGTCTGAAAAACTTTCAGGTCTGTTTAAACTATAGCAGCTAAATAAGGCTCACAAATAAATAAATAAATTATAACAAGTAAACAAAACACTCCTTCAAGTTTGACAACAACCAAAGTGCCGCAAACAAAACAGATATTTGTCAACAAAGCCTCTTTCAGCGTCTGAGTCCTGGGTTTGTTTTGAACACTCGGCTGTACTTTTTTGGGTCTCATCCGTAGAGACTCTGTACTGTTTAACATGATTCTTGCGTAGGTGGTAAGAGGTTAGTGGTGTTTGAGCCTGTTGTCGGGACCGGCCTGCGGCATATTAAGCAGAGGACGGTTTTCTGGTCCGTGTCAGACTTTTCGTACAGAAACCACGTCCATGCGACCGAAGTAGCCTCTCTTTTAGGTACGAGCTCTGTGTCACGTTCACTCTCGTCCATGTTTGTTTGTGTTGCAAATTTTCTTCCACGCGTAAGGAATTGACAAAAAATATTGCCATAAAGAGTGTGATTTGCGACACAACGAAATGAACGATAGGGCATAATATGAAACGATAGACGTTTTTCTATCGCGACACGATATATATCGTCATATCGCCCAGCCCTATTTCAGCCACACCCGTTGCTGACAGGTGTATAAAATCGATCACACAGCCATGCAATCTCCATTGACAAACATTGGCAGTAGAATGGCCTTACTGAAGAGCTCAGTGCCTTTCAACTTGGCACCGTCATAGGATGCCACCTTTCCATCAAGTCAGTTCGTCAAATTTCTTTCTTGCTAGAGCTGCCCCGGTCAACTGTAAGTACTGTTATTGTGAAATGGAAACATCTAGGAGCAACAATGGCTCAGCCACGAGCTCCCAGAACAGGACCGCTGAAGCGCATAGCTCATAAAAACCATCTGTCCTCATTTGCACTACCAAGTTCCAAACAAGAACTGTTCGTCGGGAGCTTCATGAAATGAGTTTTCATGGCCGAGCAGACGCACACAAGCCTCCGATCACCATGCGCAATACCAACTGTCAGCTGGAGTTGTGAAAAGGTGTTCTCTGGAGTGATGAATCACGCTTCACCATCTGGCAGTCCGACGGACAAATCTGGGTTTGGTGGATGCCAGGAGAACGCTACCTGCCCCAATGCATTGGGCCAAGTGTAAAGTTTGGAGGATGAATAATGGTCTGGGGCTGTTTTTGATGGTTCAGGCCCCTTAGTTACAGTGAAGGGAAATATTCAGCATACATTGATATTCTAGAGGATTCTGTGCTTCGAACTTTGTGACAACAGTTTGGGGAAGGCCCTTTCCTGTTTCAGTATGACAATGCCTGCGTTGCCAAATCAAGGTCCTTCAGTGACCATCAGGTGGTTGGTCACCTCCCTGACCAAGGCCCTTCTCCCCAGCGTGGCAGATATGTTGCCTACCCTTACCACGTGGGGTCGGCCCGTCAGGAAGTCCAGGATCCAGTTCCATAGGGAGGTCCCAGGGTCCATAGCTTAGTGATGAGCTTTGAGGGCCTTATGGTGTTGAACGCTGAGCTGTAGTCAATGAACAGCATTCTCATGTAGTGTTCCTTTAGTTAAGGTTGGAAAGGGCAGTGAGGAGTGCATTACAGATTGCGTAATCTGTGGATCTGTTGGGGCAATATGTGAATTGGAGTGTGTCTGGGATGATGGTGTGAGTATATGGCTCCTTATGATAAGGTCAATTATTACTAACGACCCCTATCCTTTGTGTCTTTCCAGGTGATGCAGAAGGACAGCGAGAAGAACATGTCCATCAAGAAACTCTGGAAGTAGACCTTTGGGATTTATTTGGTCCCCAACGCAAATATTTACCCGCAAAGTCACATATGTATATTTTTTCTCTCTTTTGTTTAGGGTTGGTTTATAATTGTTACCTAAAGTTAATTCTGAAATAAATTGTCTCCCCACTGAGAAACAAAACAAACAAAAAAAACGTTCATTTTCTTCTGCTGTAATCTGTTCCCAGATCAGTTTGTGCTCTATTCCTAACATGACCGTATGGGGTAGTCTATACAGCACAAACTGATCTGGTACTAGGCTAACTCTCCTGAGTCTTGAATATAGTAAGTATAGTTAAGACCAGAGGGGTAATACTACAAAACATGATCAGTGAGTTGGCCATCTAACTTTCATAAACAACCAGTAGCTGTACATGGGTAAAATAACTGAAGAATCCAGGCCAGTAAAAATGGCATATTACAACCTACAGTGGGGAAAACAAGTATTTGATACACTGCCGATTTTGCAGGTTTTCCTACTTACAAAGCATGTAGAAGTCTGTAATTTTTATCATAGGTTCTCTTCAACTGTGAGTGACGGAATCTAAAACGAAAATCACATTGTATGATTTTTAAGTAATTAATTTGCATTTTATTGCATGACATAAGTATTTGATACATCAGAAAAGAAGAACTTAATATTTGGTACAGAAACCTTTGTTTGCAATTACAGAGATCATACGTTTCCTGTAGCTTTTGACCAGGTTTGCACACACTGCAGCAGGGATTTTGGCCCACTCCTCCATACAGACCTTCTCCAGATCCTTCAGGTTTCGGGGCTGTCGCTGGGCAATACAGACTTTCAGCTCCCTCCAAAGATTTTCTATTGGGTTCAGGTCTGGAGACTGGCTAGGCCACTCCAGGACCTTGAGATGCTTCTTACGGAGCCACTCCTTAGTTGCCCTGGCTGTGTGTTTCGGGTCGTTGTCATCCTGGAAGACCCAGCCACGACCCAACTTCAATGCTCTTACTGAGGGAAGGAGGTTGTTGGCCAAGATCTCGCGATACATGGCCCCATCCATCCTCCCCTCAATACGGTGCAGTCGTCCTGTCCCCTTTGCAGAAAAGCATCCCCAAAGAATGATGTTTCCACCTCCATGCTTCACGGTTGGGATGGTGTTCTTGGGGTTGTATTCATCCTTCTTCTTCCTCCAAACACGGCGAGTGGAGTTTAGACCAAAAAGCTCTATTTTTGTCTCATCAGACCACATGACCTTCTCCCATTCCTCCTCTGGATCATCCAGATGGTCATTGGCAAACTTCAGACGGCCTGGACATGCGCTGGCTTGAGCAGGGGGACCTTGCGTGCGCTGCAGGATTTTAATCCATGACGGCGTAGTGTGTTACTAATGGTTTTCTTTGCGACTGTGGTCCCAGCTCTCTTCAGGTCATTGACCAAGTCCTGCCGTGTAGTTCTGGGCTGATCCCTCACCTTCCTCATGATCATTGATGCCCCACGAGGTGAGATCTTGCATGGTGCCCCAGACCGAGGGAGATTGACCGTCATCTTGAACTTCTTCCATTTTCTAATAATTGCGCCAACAGTTGTTGCCTTCTCACCAAGATGCTTGCCTATTGTCCTGTAGCCCATCCCAGCCTTGTGCAGGTCTACAATTGTATCCCTGATGTCCTTACACAGCTCTCTGGTCTTGGCCATTGAGGAGAGGTTTGAGTGTGTGGACAGGTGTCTTTTATACAGGTAACGAGTTCAAACAGGTGCAGTTAATACAGGTAATGAGTGGAGAACAGGAGGGCTTCTTAAAGAAAAACTAACAGGTCTGTGAGAGCCGGAATTCTTACTGGTTGGTAGGTGATCAAATACTTATGTCATGCAATAAAATGCAAATTAATTATTTAAAAAATCATACAATGTGATTTTCTGGATTTTTGTGTTAGATTCCGTCTCTCATAGTTGAATTGTACCTATGATAAAAATTACAGACCTCTACATGCTTTGTAAGTAGGAAAACCTGCAAAATCAGCAGTGTATCAAATACTTGTTCTCCCCACTGTATGTTGTGAAAATTGTTGTTTGCTCTATAACCCATTAGTTCGTAACGCCACAGTGATATACAGTAAGGCCGTGACAACAAAAATAATACATTCAACTACACATACGTTTTGTTTCATCACAAAACCGGAGAGCAACTTCTGTCCGGAGAAGTCCACAAAAGCAAATATTGCAGTTAACAAAAATAATTTGTTCTTAACTGACTAGCCTAGTTAAATAAAGGTTAAATAAATTACAAAAAATACAGTGATGTAAAATACTTTAAAGTACTATACTTTTTATTTTTGAAAAAAATAATTATAATTCCTAAATTCCTAAAGAAAATGTACTTTTTACTCCATACATTTTCCCTGACAGCCAAAAGTACTCATACATTTTGAATGCTTAGTAGGACAGGAAAATGGTCCAATTCACACACTTATCAAGAGAACATCCCTGGTCATCCCTACTGGCTCTGATCTGGTGGACTCACCAAACACACATGCTTCATTTCTAAATGATGTCTGAGTGTTGGAGCATGCCCCTTGCTGTCTGTAAATTTGAAAAAACAAGAACATCCTGCCATCAGGTTTGCTTAATATAAGGAATTAGAAATTATTTATACCTTCTTTTGGTACTGAAGTACATTTTATAAAATACATTTACTTTTGATAATTAAATATATTTAAAACTAAATACTTTTAGACTTTTACTCAAGTAGTATTTTACTGGGTGACTCACTTTTACTGGAGTCATTTTCTATTAAGGTATCTTTTACTTTTACTCAAGTATGACATTTGAGTACTTTTTCCACCACTACAGTTATATGACCTGCAACATGGTCAAGCAAGTTAATGTTTTTGACAGTTTATTAAATAAACAACTTCTAATTTAGAACCACTGAGTTACCGCAAGTCAGCACAAAGAGAACAAGAGCACTGCCTCCGCTATTCCAGCACCATTTTAATTTAAACATCACCTCAACAAGGCTGTATATGCTTAGTTTAATACACTGGAAAAAAAATTTAAGATATCAAAAACAATTTAGTCCAATGTTCCTAAATATCATGTGGCGGTCCATGGTACGCGTGTAAGTAAAAAAAAAATATATATGTTGACACACCCTACTTGTAGTCTAGTTGAACACCAATGCCAGCCTCTCTTTGTCATATAGTACACTTAGTTTTTGTTGTCATAGGGTACTAAGTGCTTGCTAGACTAACTTCCTGGCATGGGCAACAATGAACCAGCGAAGATGGCTGTCTAGCTAGTTAACGTGAGCCTACTAGCCTACATATTGAACTTCAATTTGTTGGCACAACATATTAATTTATGGTTACGTCAGAATCGCCATCATAATCATTGGCCTGTATAGAGAATTAAATCCAAATCCCAATCTCCATCCATAGCTTAGAAAAAGGACGATTTAGCAAGCTAGCTACTGTAGGACATCAACACAAGCAGACCAGAAAGAAAGTTTTTCTGAAAATGTATTTTGCTTAGAAAGTGATTTGATTGGTCTGAAGCCAAATCCAAACTGGCCTCTCTTGGGGGGTGTTTTGCTGCACCAGATCAGCTCAATGCTAATTATTTAAATGTCTATCAAGGGAGGCCAAATTGTACTCTTTTGGTTGCGACTGCATCAGTTACATGGGCTACACATACTGAGACAGAGGCGCTCTTTCTCTCGCTCTGATGATTCCTCCGGTGAGATTCAGCCACAAAATAATGAAAAGGCAGATACTTTTTATTTCTTTATTGGTGAAATATTTGGGGAAGCCTGGCTTCCCTTGGCATCCATGAATACACACCACTGTAAACAACTAGAAATATCCGATTTTTATTTCAGAATATTTAGGCAAGCTCACTGGTTAACTCCTCACTGGCTAACTCCTTGATCCTGCTTTGTAGTTTACCCCTAAGGGAGGCCAAGTAAGCCCAGTTTATACCTGGTGCTAACGTGTCCTGATATAGACTAGATCTTCCTGGAGGTATCAGATCAGGTCTTCGGCCAATAAACATCAGAATTGGACTGCCTGTGTTTACACAGCCACCCTGAGAACCCAATTCGGATTATTTTCATATCCACATTTTTGTTCTTCTAACTTTTGTGACCCGTATCAGATTTAAGCATTCACACTGATGTAGCCTCCAAAGTAACACACAAATGCAATGCTCATTTCCCTCATTTCCTGTTCCTTGACATTTGGTGGTAGTTGTTATGGTGATGGAAGGTCATGTGCAAAAAAATAAATAATTATGAGATGCAAGTGTCCTGACTGAGGTCGCATATCCAGCATCAAAATTGTATCAGGATTAAGATCCACATATGGATGTGGTATAAATCTGAACTCAAAAGACCAGATTCCATGCCGTGTTTTGCTGTTTAACCATTAGGTAAAAGCTCAGATGGGTAGCAGATTAGGAAAACATCTAATTTGGGAGACATTTTAATACCATGTGTAGATGTGGCAAACCTTGAACATTACCATATTTTTAGACATTAAAACATATGGAATTGTTTTAAGATGGTCATTACCAAGGGTCATTTAGCTATTTGGTTTTGAATTTTAAGACCCCTTAAAGTATATTAAAAAAATAAACAATTTGATAAATTATTTTTGGCCTTACTGCTATTAGCCCATACAAACACATTGAATAACAGATTCACTACATGGAACCAAAGATAGTCCTTACTGCTATTAGAAAGTCCTTACTGCTATTAGATAGTCCTTACTGCTATTAGATAGTCCTTACTGCTATTAGATAGTCCTTACTGCTATTAGATAGTCCTTACTATCTAATAGCAGATATTAGATATTAGATAGTAACAATCATGATTTGGCGCCGCCCTGCTGGTCGCCTGTTAAGCAGCTCCCGTTGTTCTGCATAAATTGTTGTTTTAGTTTGTTTTTTTCGTCTCTTTTCTTTAGTTTTATTTTTTATTTTGCTACAGTTGAACTATAATAGTTCAGGATTATGGATTTTATCGCAGCTGAACGTCGACAGGAGTCGTCAACTATAATTATTTACTACAGAGCCCTGCTCCTGGATTTAGCCCACGCAGCGCTGCTGCTCCCCAGGGAAAAGTTTGATATTCCGGACGAGTTGAAAAGGCGACGCCGTGGACGTAGGGCGGGATTGAAATGTAAGGCAAAGCGGAGGAAGTACAAGTACAAGCCGGCTATACCGTCTATCATTATGGGCAACGTGAGGTCACTACATAACAAAATGGACGAGCTCGAGGGTCTTGTCCGTGGACAGAGGGATTATCGAGAAACGAGCCTAATGCTTTTCACGGAGACTTTGCTGAACGATAACATCCCCATAGAGAACGTCACTATCGACGGTTTCCATCAGAGTGGACAGGGATCGCGTCTCTTCCGGTAAGAGCAAGGGTGGTGGGCTGGCTTTATTAGTTAACAAATGGTGTAATCCGAAACATATTACTCTTAAGGAACAGTTTTGTAGCCCGGACATTGAGTTGTTAGCCGTTAGCCTGAGACCCTACTATTTGCCGAGGTAATTCACGGCGGCCATTGCTGTTATTGTTTACATCCCGCCCTCCGCTGACGCAAACACAGTGTGTGACGTCATCCAGGTTTGATACTGGCCCTGTCCACCTCCCTTCCAGCTCCCCAGACCACACACCCTCACGGCTGTCCCACCCCCACTTTGCTCACAACACCCCTGCTGTGAGCAAAGTGGCCCCACCTCCACCCCTGCTCCCCCTGGACTGATCCTCAACACCCCCCTTCCCCCCACCCCCCCGCCTGGGCTGGCTTTCACCACCAAACAAGTGAAGAGAGAGCTGGAGTGACTACATCAGTGGAAAGCGGCGGGCCCTGATGGCATCAGCCCAAGGGTGCTTAGGGTCTGTGCTGACCAACTGTGTGGAGTACTCCAGCGTCTCTTCAACCTTAGCCTGAGCCTAGAAAGGGTCCCTGTGCTGTGGAAAACATCCTGCCTCGTCCCAGTGCCCAAGAAGGCACACCCCACTGTCCTGAATGACTTCAGACCTGTAGCGCTAACATCCCACATCATGAAGATCCTGGAAAGGTTAGTCCTCGCTCACCTCAGCCCCCTGGTGTGTTCATCACTGGACCCCCTGCAGTTTGCATAACAGCGCAACATCGGGGTGGATGATGCAATCATCTACCTTCTGCAGAGGGCCTACTCTCACCTGGACAACGCAGGTTGCACTGTGAGGGTTATGTTTTTTGACTTCTCCAGTGCCTTCAATACCATTCAGCCCCTGCTACTGGGTGAGAAGATGAGGAGGATGAAAGTGGAAGCACCCTTAGTCTCCTGGGTCACGGACTACCTGACCGGTAGGCCACAATTTGTGCGACTACAGAGCTGTGTGTCAGAACGGGCAGTTAGCAACACAGGGGCCCCCCAGGGAACAGTCCTGTCCCCCTTCCTGTTCACCCTCTACACCTCAGACTTCAGATATAACTCTGAAACATGCCACCTAGAGACGGATCCTGGCCAAACTGCTGGCCATCATGGACAACGTCACCCACCCTCTGCACGCTATGGTTATGACGCAGAGGAGCACTTTCAGTCACAGACTGATCCCACCACGGTGTGCCAGAGAGCGCTACAGGAGGTCCTTCCTGCCGGCGGCTATTAGACTATATAATGCCTCACCGGGGTGCCGTGCCGTCGGCAACATAGATCTGGAACTGTTGGGGGGCTAGGACCTAGTTTAACAATTATGCATCCATCCGTGAGTAACTCTGGTCCGTCAGCACTCATTCACTCAGAACCTATTTATTCATGCAGGTCTGTATATACATACTCATGTACACATTTGTTTACATACCTGTTAGTGAGCGTTTCTCTTTTGCCAAGATTATCCATCCACCTGACAGGTGTGGCATATCAAGAAGCTGATTCAACAGCATGATCATTACACAGGTGCACCTTGAGCTGGGGACAATAAAAGGTCACTCTAAAATGTACAGTGTCACACAACACAATGCCACGATGGAAATTTGAATGCGGATATACCGTGATGAGATCCTGAGGACAACATTCCACAGGCCACAATCAACATCCTGATCAAATCTATACGAAGGA
The DNA here is from genome assembly GCA_023634145.1 of Thymallus thymallus. Classification (NCBI taxonomy): domain Eukaryota; kingdom Metazoa; phylum Chordata; class Actinopteri; order Salmoniformes; family Salmonidae; genus Thymallus; species Thymallus thymallus. The sequence continues at coordinate 18,726,354 of CM042386.1, read as the reverse complement.
GATGTGTCGCGCTGCATGAGGCAAATGGTGGTCACACCAGATACTGACTGTGTTTCTGATCCACACCCCTACCTTTTTTTTAAAGGTATCTGTGACCAGCGGATGCATATCTGTATTCCCAGTCATGTGAAATCCATAGATTAAGGCTTAATGAATATATTTCTATTGACTGATTTCCTTATATGAACTTTAACTTAGTATAATCTTTTAAAGTGTTGCATGTTGTTTAAAAACTTTTGTTCAGTATATTTATCCCCTTATTTTAGTCACTAAACTATCTCCATATACAGCAGGTGAAATAAGTATTGAACACGTCACCATGTTTCTCAGTAAATATATTTCCAAAGGTGCTATTGACATGACATTTTCACCAGATGTTGGTAACAACTCAAGTAATCCATACATACAAAGAAACCAAAACAAATAAGTTCAAAAATTAAGTTATGTGAAATGACACAGGGAAAAAGTATTGAACACATGAAGAAAGGGAGGTGCAAAAAGGCATGGAAAGCCAAGACAACAGCTGAAAACTATCAGTAATTAAAAAGCAATCCAGCCCCCTGTCAGTGCAAATTAATATCAGCTGGTACAGTCCCAACTGACGGCCTACAAAAAGGTCTCATTGCCAAGGTGTCACACAAGACACATCTCATGATGGGTAAAAGCAAAGAGCTGTCTCAAGACCTTCGCAACCTAATTGTTGCAAAACATAATGATGGCATTGGTTATAGGCGCATTTCTAAGCTTCTGAATGTTCCAGTGAGCACTGTTGGGGCCATAATACGGAAGTGGAAAGACAATCATTTCACCATAAATTTGCCTCGACCAGGTGCTCCTCACAAGATTTCTGACTGAGGAGTGAAAATAATAATCAGAAGAGTTGTCCAAGAGCCAAGGACCACTTGTGGAGAGCTTCAAAAAGACCTGCAATTAGCAGGTACTGTTGTCTCAAAGAAAACAGTAAGTAATGCACTCCACTGACATGGCCTGTATGCACGCTCACCACGCAAGACTCCATTGCTGAAAAAAAAGCATGTTGAAGCTTGTTTAAAGTTTGCTGCACAACATTTGGAAAAGCCAGTGAAATACTGGGAGAATTATAGTGTGGTCAGATGAGAGCAAAATTGAATTGTTTGGATGTCATAATACACACCATGTTTGGAGGAGAAATGGCACTGCACATCACCCTAAAAACGCCATACCAACAGTGACGTTTGGAGGTGGGAACATCATGGTGTGGGGCTGCTTTTCAGCAAATGGTACTGGCAAACTTCACATACTTAAAGGAAGGATGAATGGGCAAATTTACTGAGACATTCTTGACAAAAATCTGCTGCCATCTACCAGGATGATGAAGATGAAACGAGGGTGGACATTTCAGCAAGACAATGATCCCAAACACACAGCCAAGGAAACTCTCAATTGGTTTCAAAGAAAGAAAAGAAAGCTGCTAGAATGGCCCAGCCAATCACCTGACTTAAATCCCATTGAAAATCTATGGAAAGAACTGAAGATCAAGATTCATAGAAGAGGCCCACGGAACCTCCAAGATTTGAAGACTGTTTGTGTGGAAGAATGGGCCAAAATCACACCAGAGCAATGCATGCGACTAGTTTCTCCATACAGGAGGCGTCTTGAAGCTGTCATTACCAACAAAGGCTTTTGTACAAAGTATTAAATAAATATCAGTGTGTTCAATACTTTTTCCCTGTGTCATTTCACATTATTACACATAACTTAATTTCTGAACTTATTTGTTTTGTTTTGTATGTATGGATTACTTGGGTTGTTACCAACATCTGGTGAAAATGTCATGTCAATAGCACCTTTGGAAATATATTTACTGAGAAAAATGGTGACGTGTTCAATACTTATTTCACCTGCTGTACTTCCATACATTTTTTTTAACTGCTACTGGGGACCTTCAGATGTGAGGCTTGTGGGCGTCCTAGAGCAAATCGGAGAACGCCATAGGTCAGACGCTACAGACCTTTTTGTGAGAAGACCGATTTTTGGGATGTCTCATGGTCTGACAAACACAGCTCTAGCTCTGCCACCTTTCAACGCACATACGGAAGGGCAATATCGGCGGATGCGGTGGATTGAGACGCAGCCCATGAAAAAAAGCCATGCGGTGCCATTTTCCCTACATTTACCCCCACGAACAAATTCGAGTTTCAGCTGATGACATTCAACCCCGTGACAAATAGCAAGATGAGAAAGCAATGACGTGGTGCACAAATCTGCACGTTTGACGTAGTACAGCATTTTCAGGGACCGTTTTTGGCTCTTGGGTGCTACTTTCAGACCTACTGGGTTAAAAGTATACAAAGGTACCAGAGAATATCTTTTTAAGTATTTTGGGTAAGGTTGGAAAACAAAAGTCACATTGGGAATCGAACTGTCGACCTTGTGTATCACAACCAGTATTCAACACCAAACAGCCTGTTACCAACCCTTAGTAAACTTTTAGATAAAATGCTATTTTACAGTAAACAAATCGACAACAAACTTTCAGCGTGCTTATAGGGAAGGACACTCAACAAGCACAGCACTTACACAAATGACTGATGATTGGCTGAGAGAAATTGATGATTGAGGGGGCTGTCTTGTTAGACTTCAGAGCAGTTTTTGACATTATCGATCATAGTCTGCTGATGGAAAAACCTATGTGTCATGAATAAAGAGTTACCTGTCTAACAAAACACAGTGTGTTCTTTAATGGAAGTCTTTCCAACAGGGCAGCTGTTTAGAACCCTTACTTTTTAAATTTTTCTAATGACATGCCACTGGCCTTGAGTAAAGCCAGTGTGTCTATGTATGCGGGTGACTCAGCACTATACATGTCAGCTACTACAGCAACACTTATTAAATTTTTTTATTTAGCTAGGCAAGTCAGTTAAGAACAAATTGTTATTTGCAAGGACGGCCTACAACAGCCAAACCCTGAAAACACTGGGCCAATTGTGCACCTCTAGCTCTGTCACAGGCTCTAGCTCTGTCACACCTGGGGCCTGTTTCAGAAAGGAGGTTAAGTGAAAACTCTGAGTATGTTAACCCTGAAATGAGGGAAACTCTGGGTTTTCCGTCTCAGAATGGGAGGTATATCAAACCCGAAAAAGCAAAGTCAAGCCCATTTCTGAAAGAGAGGTAACTTATACTCAGAGTCAGTTACCATGGTAACTTACTCTGTGAACCTAACCTGGTCGGGAGCAGGTTTTCTTCTGTAAACCCAGAGTTTCTTGCGGTCTCCTCCCCTTTTTTAAAGAGGAAGCGGTGTTTAAACACCTCATTCATTCTTTCGGTACATTCATTCATTGCGCACATTTCAGTTACGCAGAGAGCATCAAAGGGAATTAAATGGCATGTCCTTTTATGGACGATCCTGTTGATGAAGAGGCTGTATTAATTCGTAGGGAGTTACATTTACGTCGGGAGAGGATTTTGAGGCCCAGAGTAGTACCGTTTTTCTTTACAGTCAATAAGAGTCATCCATAATCTCATCCATCCTTACATCAGAAACATCAGCCATCGCGGCCGTGCTCTTACATCCGAGCAGATGCTTTGCGTTGCCTTACGGTTCTTTGCAAATGGTAGTTTTCTGTATAACATCGGGGATGCAGAATATATTAGTAAGGCTACTGTTTGCAGAGCAGTCAGGAAAGTGTGCCTCGCTCTTAAGCGCTTTCTGAGAATTTTTGTGTTGTTTCCTGGGCACAAACCAGTGAGAGTTTCACAGGATTGCAGGTCAGTGGTGTATAAATCGGTTTAAATGAGGCTAACCTGATAAATGACATTCAGTTAAGAATATCTTGCTGCGACCCCTGGAAGTAACCTAATAATTAGAATTCCCTTTAGGATTTCCGATTGTGGTTGGATGCATTGATGGCACACATATTCCGATCATTGCACCTTCTGAAAATGAAGCGGATTATGTCAACAGGGTGGAGATGACCATAGGCCTGTTGAAAGCACGTTTCCACCTCAGGGGTCACCTCAGGGTAACCCCTGAAAGGGCCTGCGACATTATTGTGGCATGTGTTGTTCTCCATAATTAGAGGGGAGCAACACCCTGCCCTGAGGAACACCCCATCAACCCTGCAGATTTCCAGGATGGAAGGGTAGTCCGGGATACGATATGCCGCAATGTCTTCTCAGATTAATCATGATATCCACCACCACCACCACCAAAAAAAAAAAAAAAAGTTAGTTTTTCATATAGTTTCAATACTTCCTAGAATTCACCTGTGACCAAACACTCACCTCTAGCTTTTGTTTCAGAATCTCGATTTCCAGATCTGCCTTTTGGATCTGGCGGTCCAAGTATTGTATTGTAGCTTACTCTCAAAATTCTATCAAAATGTATTTGTCACGTGCTGAATACAACCTTACCGGGAAATGCTTACCAACAATGCAGTTAAGAAAATAGAGTTAAGAATATATTTACTAAATAAACTGAAGTAAAAATAGTAACACAATAAAATAACAATAACGTGGCTATATACAGGAAGTACCGGTACCGAGTCATTGTGCAGGGTAATTAGTCTGGGTAATTTGTACATAGGGGTAAAGTGACTATGCATAGATAATAGACAGCAGGTAGCAGCAGTGTAAAAACAAAGGGAGGGGGGGTCCATTTGATTAATTGTTCAGCAGTCTAATTGCTTGGGGGTAGAAGCTGTTAAGGAGCCTTTTGGACCTAGACTTGGCGCTCCGGTACCGCTTGCCGTGCGGTAGCAGAGAGAACAGTCTATGACTTGGGTGACTGGAGTCTGACACATTTTGGGGCCTTCCTCTGACACCGCCTAGTAAAAAGGTCCTGGATGGCAGGAAGCTAGGCCCCAGTAAAGTACTGGGCCGTACGCACTACCCTCTGTAGCGCCTTACGGTCGGATGCCTAGCAGTTGCCATACCAGGTGGTGATCCAACCGGTCAGGATGCTCTCGATGGTGCAGCTGTAGAACTTTTTGAGGATCTGAGGACCCATGCCAAAACATTTTAATCTCCTGAGGGGGAATAGGCTTTGTCGTGCCCTCTTCACAACTGACTTATTGTGTTCGGACCATTCTAGTTTGTTGGTGATGTGGACACTCTCGACCCGCTCCACTACAGCCCCGTCAGTTGCCACTACAGCCCTGTCGATGTGAATGGGGGCGTGTTAGGCCCTCCTTTTCCTGTAATCCACGATCAGCTCCTTTGTCTTGCTCACATTGAGGGAGAGGTTGTTGTCCTGGCAGGAGTGGACTAAGCACGCACGCCTGAGGGGCCCCTGTGTTGAGGGTCAGCGTGGCAGATGTGTTGTTGCCTACCCTTACCACCTGGGGGCGGCCCGTCAGGAAGTCCAGGATCCAGTTGCAGAGGGAGGTATTTAGTCCCAGGGTCCTTAGCTTAGTGATGAGCTTTGTGGGCACTATGGTGTTGAATGCTGAGCTGTAGTCAATGGTGGGAAAGCGTAGTGTGGATCTGTTGGGGTGGTATTCGAATTGAAGTGAGTCTAGGTTTTCCGGGATGATGGTGTAGATGTGAGCCATGACCAGCCTTTCAAAGCACTTCATGGCTACCGACGTGAGTGCTACGGGGCGGTAGTCATTTAGGCAAGTTACCTTCGACATCTTGGGAACAAGGACTATGGTGGTCTGCTTGAAACATGTAGGCATTACAGACTCAGTCAGGGAGAGGTTGAAAATGTAAGTGAAGACACTTGCCAGTTGGTCCGCGAATGCTCTGAGTACACGTCCTGGTAATCAGTCTGGCCCCTCGGGCTTGTGAATGTTGACCTGTTTAAAGGTCTTGCTCACATCAGCTACAGAAAGCGTGATCACACAGTCGTCTGGAACATCTGGTGCTCTCATGCATGCTTCAGTGTTGCTTGCCTCTAAGCGAGCATTAAAGGCATTTAGCCCATCTGGTAGGCTTGCGTAACTGGGCAGCTTGTGCCTGCAATTCGCTTTGTAGTCCGTAATAGTTTGCAAGCCCTGCCACATTCGACGAGCGTCAGTGCCGGTGTAGTATATTAGTCCTGTATTGACGCTTTGACTGTTTGATAGTTTGTCTGAGGGAATAGCGGGATTTCTTATAAGCGTCCGGATTAGTGTCCCTTTCCTTGAAAGCGGCAGCTCTAGCCTTTAGCTCTGTGCGGATGTTGCCTGTAATCAATAGCTTCTGGTTGGGATATGTACGTACGGTCACTGTGGGGATGACGTCGTCGATGCACTTATTGATGAAGCTGGAGACTGAGGTGGTATACTCCTCAATCGGAGGAATCCCGGAACATATTCTAGTCTGTGCTAGCAAAACAATCCAGTTGCGTAGCATCCGCATCATTTCACCACTTCCGTATTGAGCGAGTGGAGGGCGAGGGAGAGCTTTGAACATCACCCGGATCTGCGACCCCTGTATCTCTGTCGGTTCTTCATACGAATGACAGGATTTGGGCCTCGTCCGGGAGCAACAGTATATCTTTTGCGTTGGACTGATTACCCAAAAATCTTTGTCCAGTTCGAGGTGAGTAATCGCTGTATTACAAAATAAGTTACAAACAATGCGAAAAAACACACAAAATAGCACAATTGGTTTGGAGTAAAATCAATCCCAGCAGCAATCCCCTCGGACGCCATTCTCTACCCCACCCCACCCCATCAATGAAATACTAGCTAGTGACAAGGCTACATTGTTATCATTTAGTAATGTTGATCTGTAGCCTACTGCATTCCAACCATATCGACCAACTTGCCAACTAGTAGGCTATATTGTTGTCATTCAGTATGAAAGCTGTAACGGTACTGTGGCCTGTACACCACGTTAACCACCTAACTATCTAGTGATAGCTTAGCTAGCTAGCTCCAAAGAAACAACCAACGACAACAACAGGCTATTTATATGATTGCATGTAAAACTAATTTGAAGAGTTCTAAATCAAAGTCGACTTACCTGTCTGCTGCTCTTGGGAACTAACAGTAGATGGAGGCATCCACATAGAAGGTTAGCTAGCGCTGTTAGCATTAGCTAGAATGTTAGCTATCAAACTATCTATCCAGCAAAAATGTCGAGGTCAAAAATGAAATAAACAATGTTAAGCCATGCTGATTTAGTAAGATAAGTCTAATAGGACTGAAATAATTAACTTGCTGAACGTACACTACCGTTCAAAGGTTTGGGGTCAGCCATATCTTCCTCTGTCCAGGGTTCTTTTGCCCATCTTAATCTTTTATTTTTATTGGCCAGTCTGAGATATGGCTTTTTCTTTGCAACTCTGCCTCGAAGGCCAGCATCCCGGAGTCGCCTCTTCACTGTTGAGGTTGAGACTGGTGTTTTGCGAGTACTATTTAATTAAGCTGCCACTTGAGGACTTGTGAGGCGTCTGTTTCTCAAACTAGACACTCTAATATACTTGTCCTCTTGCTCAGTTGTGCACCGGGGCCTCCCACTCTGCTTTCTATTCTGGTTAGAGCCAATTCGCTCTGATCTGTGAAGGGAGTAGTACACAGCGTTGTACGAGATCTTCAGTTTCTTGGCAATTTCTCGCATGGAATAGCCTTCATTTCTCAGAACAAGAATAGACTGACGAGTTTCAGAAGAAAGATCTTTGTTTCTGGCCATTTTTAGCCTGTAATCGAATCCACAAATGCTGATGCTCCAGATACTCAACTAGACTAAAGAAGGTTTTATTGCTTCTTTAAATCAGCACAACAGTTTTCAGCTGTGCTAACATAATTGCAAAAGGGTTTTCTAATTCTCAATTTTCTAATTCTTTTAAAATGATAAACTTGGATTAGCTAACACAACGTGCCATTGGAACACAGGAGTGATGGTTGCTGATAATGGGCCTCTGTACGCCTATGTAGATATTCCATAAAAAATCTGCCGTTTCCATCTACCATAGTCATTTACAACATTAGCAATGTCTACGCTGTATTTCTGATCAATTTGATGTTATTTTAATGGACAAAGAAAATAGCTTTTCTTTCAAAAACAAGGACATTTCTAAGTGACCCCAAACTTTTGAACGGTAGTGTACATTTCTGTGACTCACCAGCTAACTTTAGCTTGCTAGCTTAGTGACTGCTGTTGGACGAAGAAATACGCACCTCTTTGGCGCCAGGTGTAACCAGGGCTAGGACAAGTGTGAGGCCAAATCAACAGGGTCACCTTGTATCTTTATGGAAGACATTTTATTGAATTACATTTGAGAGATTTATCATAAGCACACATTCCTGTGTTATTTTGCATTCAATTAGTAACATCTTGCCCACATCTGTTATGTGTCATTGAAACCAATGTTTGTACTGCATACCTTTTGTATGTTCAGTACTTACTAGACTAATCTACACATTCTAGATTATTACAGAAGGCATGGCTCGGATACATAGTGTATGTTTTCAAGACCATTAGTCCCACATGCAAGTTTTATATGCTTTTTCATGGTTCTTGTCACATTGGCAATTAGGATTACTATATATCAAGATGGCATAGGCCTACTCACTATACAGGTGGATACTCAATAGGAGTGTAGGCATGCATTGACTTACTGAGCTTGTTTTGGCTGATTTCTGTGGAGTCTATGGGGCTACAAATGACAAACAATCTGTTGCCCTTCCATTTGGGACTTACACAGTATATTAGCCAAGTGCTCAACAACATTTGATTAATATGCTTTAGTTCAGCCATTAGCCACAACTCCCGCTGCACATAGCCTCTATTAACAATGGAAGTAAACAGGACAAGCTCATACAATGAGGATGAATGAATAATGCAAAACATAGTTGATCTTCAGCCAATACTTCTGATCCAACGTGTAACGGCAATGCCAAGTCTCTCAAGAGTCTGTCAAGAGCCAAGCTGCTCCAAATGATTTCACTGTATTCACTTGAGTCACTACTGATAGCCTTTGTCCTTGTGGGAAGGTCCCATTCCCAAGTTCCCTCTTCGTTCTCCACTGATCTCAATGTCAATGTCTCACCACCAACACCATCACTCTGGCAGGAGTAGTCTCTCGGGACTGTTAACGCATGTGAGATTTGGTTCTGGCTTATAAGATTATGGCAGTGGTTGAACACAATGGCAGTGAAACACTTCATAGTTCAAATCCATTCCCATTATCTCAATGTCAGCCGCTAATTTCTAATGGCATGGTTTTAATTGTATTATATGCAATAGCCCCTGTGTTAGCGCCAGGGAGTGTATGCTAGGTGGTTCGGGCCCAGCAAATAGGCACCCAGTGGACCTCCGTCTCAACCCTCTGAAGGATGTCTCTGAGTTTTACACAGGCACTGGCCAAGTCCTCCTTCACTAGGACCCAGTCCACCAGGTGGCCGTAGCGCTCGTCCATCAGCTCGGCCGACAGCCTCATTTCCTGAAGGTCCTCCTCCTAACCATGGGGCGGAGAGAGCGGAGAGAGAGATGTTTTAAAAGCATATATATATATATCACTACACATCTTCCTATCCATTTGAACACATTTAGCCTATTTTGTTCTCAAATTGTGAAACTGAGCTTCTTTGTCTCTTTTCAAGTATGTCAATAGCATGTGACTGCTATCCCTATGAGGTTGGGCGTGGCCATAGGGTGAGTTAGACTTAAGGGTTGTTTCTTTTTAAATGGATATTATGTCTTCAGTCTGTACTGTGTCTGGGGAAAAGGGCATGCCTATGTGCATGCAACCTGATCAGGAAAAACTCCTGTCCCCACTGTGTGTGTGTGTGTGTGTGTGTGTTTGTGTGTGACTCACCGTGATGCCTACACTGAGTGACGAGGAGGAGCCGTGACGTTTGCAGTGGCTCTCGTGGATACGAGGCTTCACAAATATGACGTAAGGCTTAAACTCAGCTATCCGTAGGATCTTCAGTGCCTGATGGAGGACAGAACACATTACTCATTATAATAATCATCAATAGACGGCACATGGTTCTAGTTAACACAGAAAATAGCATAAGACACATGCACGTCGTGCCATAGTCAACCTTTGTTGCATAACGTATCAACACTGCAAGTAATAGCTTTTATGCAGTCGATTGTGTACATGTCACTGTACTTATGTGAATCTGTTGGCTGAGATCAGTAGAGGAGGGTGGAGGACCGTTCCTTTCCAGCCAATGAGCATCCCCGTTTTATTTAACCTTTATTTTACTTGGCAAGTCAGTTAAGAACAAGTTCTTATTTACAATGACAGCCTAGGAACAGTGGGTTAACTGCCTTGTTCAGGAGCAGAACGACAGATTTTTTTTACCTTGTCAGGTCAGGGATTTGATCCAGCAACCTTTCGGTTACAGGCCCAACACTCTAACCACTCAGCTACCTTCCCTTATCTGGATAGATACATACATACATACATACATACATACCTCTGGTTGTACATCCACCAAGCACATCTTATTTCGATCCAGCACACTGCGGATGGCCTCCAGACTGGTGCCATAGAAGTTGTCCTTGTACTCCCCATACTCTATAAAACTGAACAAACAAAACATACAATGCAGTGTAAAAACATTTCATTATTATTGATAAATACTAAGGGCTCTATTCAATCTGTTTCGCTGAAGCGTTACAGATTGGACAATAGAAATGTTAAGGTAATTTCCGATTGACCCGGTGTATTCAGCGCTTACCGTGAATGCAGTCTCAGCTAATGCGGGAAAATTGCCTTTAAATTTCAATGAGCTTCCGTAGGTTGAATTGCATCCTATATCTATCTTCACAATTTACTGTTTGCCATAATATCACATTTTCTTTCATTAACTTTCCTTTTTTATTTTTTATTTATTAGCTCATCTATATAATGTTAGAAGTATGAACTAACATGTTGCTCTGAATGTCAGCCTCAAAGGCCTGTTTGGTGATGAAGTTGTACTCCACCCCCTCCCTCTCGTGACTCTTCTTGGCTCTAGTGGTGTCTAGGGCGGAAAGGAAATTCAGACAATACCATGGATAACACGAACACTGTGTGTGTGTGTGTGTGAAATAAAGTCACTTGAGTGAGCGTGTGTGACTCACGTGGTACAGCCACACCAAAGTGAGAGGGGTTCTCAGCGATCACCTTCTGTTTGAGCTCATTAATTCTGGCCCCAAGGGAACCTGTGGCCAGACAGACAATGACTGACACTTGTTATCAACTCTACATTACACATATGATGTTTATAGTGAAGGGCAGTAGAGGCAGTAGAGGCCAGTCCACATAGGAAGGACCTCCCTTGTAAATGCCAAGAGTGTGCAAAGCTGTCATCAAGGTAAAGGGTGGCTACTTTGAAGAATCTAAAATATATATTTTTTTTTTATTTATTTAACACTTTTTTGGTTACTACATGATTCCATATGTGTTATTTTATAGTTTTGATGTCTTCACTATTATTCTACAATGTAGAAAATAGTCAGAAAATTCAGAAAAACCCTTGAATAAGAAGGTGTGTCCAAACTTTCGACTGGTATTGTACATAAAGAGATAATATCTTTTTAACACAACTAGCTAACGATATGGATTGGTAAGTTCAGAAATCCTAAATCTTATACCTGTAGTTCAATTTATCCCAAGACCATAGTCAGATTGACACAAATAACCCACAGAGCCCTCATGTCCTTTACCTATCAGCACCACTAGGCGGGGCCTCTCGCTGGGGCGGGGCTGGTAGCGTATCACTTCCTCATAGATCAGGAAGTCCAGCGGGGCTGAGTCTGGAGTGTGAGGCTCTCCCGGGGATCCCTGTCGATCTTTTCTACTCAGACGGAAACTTCTGCGTAGACCAGCTGAGGTCACAGTCACACGGAAAGACAGACAGATATGAGGGACAGACGGACAGACAGACACAAAATGCAAGAAAGTGCACTTAACACTTTAGTCAGGGTGCCTAAAATGGTCACTTAAACCTTAGCCTGGGTGCCTGACTGTTTTTTAAATTCAGTAACACAACATCAGGCTAACTGCACAGTATAATTTAGAGAGAAGCTTATTTTCAGAAAAGGCTTTCAATCACAAAACTTTGCTTGCCTGATCAAAGGGCTCCAGATAAAATGATCAATTTCAACCCCCCCCCCCAAAAAAAAGCCATATAACATACACACTACGACGTCAATAAAAGTCTGTAATGGTACCTGAGTAAAAATCCCAGGAAAAAGAATGGCCACAGGAAGCAGGGGTCGCTTTACTCTTGTTGGGAAAAACTACAACTAGCATTAGACCACTACTCAAACAGCCCCAGTGTCTGATATAGCGCAGTGAAAGAGCAGATAAGCTTGTTTGAGTTAGCCATGCAAGGCCTCTTTAAAGGCAAGCACCAATAGCTTAAAGTATAAAATAAAGGAAGCGCTCTCTGTAAACAATAGAGTTTAAAGGAAGTTTCTACTCTGCACAGTGAGGCAACCAACAACAAACACCACATAAGTACACAACAACGGCGCTCAACAAAAGGCCACATAGCATACTGAAGTTTACAAGAAGCACACAGTGCTAACAGCACTACGTTTACTGAGTTGGATGTGTATTTTTTTCCCGATAGAGCACAACTTTGATTCAAGCAACCACAATTTAAAAGGAATTGACCCAACTCTTGACAAGAAACCAAAAAGGAGGTGGCAAAAGTCTTCAGCAGCGTTAAAGCCATAGTAAGACACTTCTAACTAGTATGAGAGGTGGATCCTGTATTAGCAATTAGCAAAGCAGTAGAGATACTAGCTAGAAAGGTGGATGTGGGTTTGAGGACTGGGGAGGGCAGCAGAGTTGCCATATAGGCCACGTTCCAGGCCACATTGCAGGTAACCACTTCAATCATTGGTCAATGTGTGCAGTGCGACTGCTTTGCAGGCGTTCTGGAACATGGCCATAGTCACAAGGAAGGGCACGGTCAAGGTAAAGGAGACGTGGTGTGATGGAGATCTGGTAAACCTTCACTTAAACTCTCAAAAAGGGACTAGAGCTACATAATAAAGACCTCATAAGGGTAAATAATGGTGTCATAATGCATTAGTTTGAACAAAATGTGTTTCCACAGCCCACATCACCCTTTCGCTGAACGGATTAGCTTAGCCGCGAGGCTAGGTAAAGCTTAGCTTTAGCATCGGGGCTAATATGAAGCGTGTTGGTGAGTGGAACTGAGTCCGTGATGCCCTCACCTATGTCTTGTCCACTCTGAGAGCCCACACTGTCACAGTCTGCTGTAGGGAGGCAGGCAGGGAAAGGAGACAGGATGAGAGGGGGAGGGGGGGAGGGGAAGGAGGGAAGGGGTGTGTGTGGACTGTGGAGGTTTCTAAAGAGTCCAGGGACGAGGAGGGGCGTTAGGGTGGTAGAGCAAAGCAGGCAGGTGTGTTATTAGTATCTGTATGTGTGTGTGCTCTCTCTACCTACCTCTTTCAGCCGGATCATCTGAGGTGAGCAGTAACGGGAGAAATTAGCACATCTCAAACAGGCCGTGCCCAGATGGTAAGTCATGCATTTTTGTCAAGGTACAGATAACATTAGAGCATTTCAAAATGTAAAACCTCTCAGTCAATACTCAAAGATATAAGAGATTACAGTTATATTATCCTTTGTTTGCCCACCTACAGATTTGTTGTAATATTCCGAATTGGATAAAATGATTAACCATTGGAGGATCATTCTACAATTCCTCCTCTCTTTTGATATATTTTATCTTTCTTTCTGTCTATCTCGACATAAAGTAGAACAACTTTGTGCAGCCATTTTTTACTAATGGTGTAAAATACAAGTGATCTTGGGAATCGGTGTACTGAGAGAACTTACATGTAGGTGTTTTCGGTGACAGAGGCGCCTGGTAAGTGCCCATCTTTATTCTGTATTTAAGACGCCTGGGAGAGGTGTAGATGGGATAAAAAATCCATCAAATTTAAGGTAGACTCAGCAATTTGACATCATCATACACACTTCCTGCTTACAGAAAATCAACAATATCAAAATTCTAATCTGCCAAGACTGACACTACTGGCACTTACCAATAACATTGGCAATTATTTTTTTTAAATGCAGAATACTCATACAAATCTATTCCTAAAATGAAAGGTAAACGCAGCAATATGACATCCATTATTTCTTAGTCTTTAAAGTTGAAACCATTCTAAAAAATTCTGTCTTGCCTACCTCTCCTGGAACTGTGTGGAGGGGATTAGGGCGGCTCTCAGGTTGCTGTCACCCACTCTCTTGGCCTGCCACCAGGTGTCATCGTCCTGGCTCACCACCTGCAGGATGTCCCCACGCTTGAAAGGAAGTCCCGCCTCCTGGCAGGGCGTGGCCTTGTCCTCAAAGGGGGTGTAGTCAAACAGGGCCCTCAAGTAGACCTTGTACAGGAAGAGCAGGGTTCAAATCACAACAGGGGTGCATAGACATTCTTAAGAGAAGAACAGGTGTTTTATTTTAACTTCAATTAAAGGAGGAAGTGCCTTACAAGCCTCTCAGGGTTTTTTACCTCTCTTTTCGTTTGCCTTTTGAACTCTCACCATATTGTTTTGTATTTGTCTTGTGTGCCAGTAAATAAATAGCATGAGCTGACGTACACCCAGAGAAAATTATTTTGTGTAGAGGTGCTGACTAATGGCAAATAAACTGTAAGCTATAAAAATTAAAAATAAATTAATGTTTCCTCAGAATGTTCATAATACATAGACGAATGCATTGTAATTCTATGGATGGATACTCTCATAACATAGATAGATAGATAGATAGATAGATAGATAGATAGATAGATAGATAGATAGATAGATAGATAGATAGATAGATAGATAGATAGATAGATAGATAGATAGATAGATAGATAGATAGATAGATAGATAGATAGATAGATAGATAGATAGATAGATAGATAGATAGATAGATAGATAGATAGATAGATAGATAGATAGGTACTTTATTGATCCCTGAGGGGGACATTTCTTTGTCAAGCAGCTACAACAACAAAACACAAGGCAGGTGCAAAATGCCACAATGAAAGTACACAAAAGACAGATACACGGTACATGATACATAGAGCGGCAGTATGAAAAAGTATAGAAATACAAGATATCTGGAGTGCAAAAAAATGCTATGAAAAGACATTGCATAGTATGGGTGGTTGGCTGAATATGTACACTATACATTGTTGGATGGTTAACTATACTATACAGGTTGATGGCAGCGAAGTACTTCAGTAGCTAAAAATGCATATGATATGAGCGAGTCAGGGTTGTGTTCAGTAGGGAGAAAATGTTTTGTTTTATTTTAAAACCGGGAGATACTATCTGAACCGGGGCAATAAGAATGTAATGTTTTGGTTTCCCTCCTCACCTTGCTGTCCTTCAGCCTATCTTCCTCTGCAATGGCAGGGATGATCTTCAATGTGATGGAGCCTTGTGACTGGGACTGGTTAAATAAAGGTCCAAAGGATAAAACAATTACCTTGATAATCAATTATTACAACGCAATGTCTTAAATGAAAACAATGATAGCCTGTATAGTAGTTACATTAGAGAGAAATAGAACAGAAACGTACCAGAATCTGACTGATCTCATCTGGTCTTTTGTGGACGATCAGGTTTCCGTTGACCTCTCGAAGTTCATCTCCCACATGCACCAGACCTTGAGGTAGGCAGGCAGGCAGGCAGGCAGGCAGGCAGGCAGGCAGGCAGGCAGGCAGGCAGGCAGGCAGGCAGGCAGGCAGGCAGGCAGGCAGGCAGGCAGGCAGGCAGGCAGGCAGGCAGGCAGGCAGGCATGAAACAATACAAGCAGTACCAGTAAGTCAAACATCAACATGTGCATTTACTTTCTAAAATACATGAGCTAAACCAAACCCAGACACAGTTGATAACATTTCCATGGTAATGGCAGTAACCAGCTTTGACTGCAACCCCTCTCAGTAGTAATCTGCAAAATGCAATTTTGTGGGACACGCCTAATCTCAAGGATTTGATGTCTAGTCTATATACAGTAGTGACTAGTTTTATTTCTGTGAGGCCATGACACATAATCCCTTCCCTGAGCATTTCAATATTTGTTAAACTATAAATGTGAAGTTGTTCCTTCTCTATCGTCAGACTTTCGAGGTTGAGAGAGTCTTGAGTCATCCAGTTGACTTTTGGGCTCAGGACAGGGGTTTATGACCATGAAAAACCTTTATGTTGTAATAAGTTGGGATGCTGACCAATAGATAGTGTTGAGTTGAGAAAAGTGGAACTGTAGTTTCAACCTGGTCTCATAGAATATGTAAATCCGGGATACTCCAATTAGTATGATATGTTACATTTGGTATGGTTACATAAGACAGAAGGTTACTTAAGGCTGGTTGGTCAGGAGAGGTTGGTGTATAACGCGAATGTCTAGCAACCCAAAGGTTGCGTGTTTGAATCTCATCACAGACAACTTTAGCATTAAAACAACTTTGGAACGACTTGCTACTTTTAATCTGCTTTGCAACTACTTAGCATGTTAGCTAACCCTTCTCCTTACCCTAACTCTTTAACCTAACTCCTAACCCTAACCTTAACCATAGCTAACGTTAGCCACCTAGGTAACGTTAGCGTTAGCCATGTTAGCCACAACAAATTGCAATTAGTAACATATCATACAAATTGTCATTCGTAACATCATATGATGGACATCCACAAATTAATACGAAACGAAACCTATCATACTAATTGGAGTGTCTCGGATTTACATTTACAATGTTACGTCTACCCCTGAGTTCAGGTTGGTAGTTTATGAATGTGGATGAAGAATGGTAAGGATGAAGGTAGGGTACTATGGTGTCGGTAAGGGGTAGGGCATTATTGTGGGAGTGAGGGTTTGTACTGTGTGTGTGTGTGTGTGTGTGTGTGTGTGTGTGTGTGTACACGTGCTGCTCTCTCACCACTGCGGTCCGCAGCCCCTCCCCTCATGATCCTGGCCACTATTACAGCCCCCGTCACCTCATCTCTGCGGATGGTCGCCCCCTGGAAAATTTCACCAGGTGATACGCTTAGACACTTAACTAGCTCATAGACACTTAACTAGTTCACAGACACTTAACTAGCTCCCAGACACTTAACTAGTTCCCAGACACGTAACTAGCTCCCAGACACTTAACTAGTTCACAGACACTTAACTAGCTCCCAGACACTTAACTAGCTCCCAGACACTTAACTAGTTCCCAGACACTTAACTAGTTCCCAGACACTTAACTAGCTCACAGAAGACACTCTCAAAGCATGACACCTACCTGTGGTACAAACTGTTTCAAACTCTAAATGGTTGTGTATGGTTGTGCATAATATTATATTTAAAATGTTCCACTGGCCTCTCAAAATGAATTTTCATGAAATGAGGGCCAGAATCTCATGCACTTTATCGTATTTTGTAAGCTAACGTTAATTGTACTGTATATTGTATAATATCACATCGTATCATGTCTCACCAGGGGCTCCTTGTTCTTCACCAACCGGACGATCTTAACAGACTCTTCCTCCAGCTCGTCGTCCACTTCGTCTGGCAGCGGGGGCAGCACAGGGTCAAAGTTCTTCTGGGCCACCGTGTCATGGGCTGCCAGGATAGCCTACAGGAGTCAGAGGTCAGAGAGAGAGACAGACCATAGTGAGATGGGACACATCCTAAACGACGACGATGATGACGATGAAGAAGAATCAGAGAAAGGATGAAAGAGAGGCACAAAGACGTTTAGACTGAAGAAGAACCTTGAGAAGAGATTGAAAGAGAGAGACAAAATCCCCTATTGTGCAAACGAGCGGGTTATAATGAAGATATTACTATACTAATGTCGTGAGCTGTGACTTCTTTCCAAGCTGGCAGACACAAAAAGCCATTAAATGAAGCATAATGACCTTAATTAATGTGACTGAAGAGGGCTGTCTGTGGCTGCTTTCCAAATGGTACCCTGTTGTGCCATTTGGAAATCAACCTGAGTCTGTAGAAAGGCTTAGTGCTTGCTTTTGATGATGTCGAAGAGATAAAAAACAAGAGAGGGGGTGGGGGGGGTGAGCGAGAGAGAGAGAGAGAGAGAGAGAGAGTGTGTGCGTGAGACGTGTGTACCTTGAGATGAGGAGCACTCAGAAGCAGAAGCAGTTCCTTCTCATCACCTTCCATCGGTCCATTCTGAATCTCCTCAGCCAACTGTCAATCACAGCATTAGGATGTCATCAAAAGTAGGCCTAAGACATATTGTTGGTGCCTCAACACAACTGAATCTATCTCCCTCCATCTTCACTGACATCTATTAAGTGGGTAGGCGACAGCAAAGTTCCAGGAGGCATCTCTTCACCTGTCCTTTGTTTTTAACTCAGTGGGTTGTGGATGTACTTACATCCTCTGCCAGACAGGAGGCGCTGTGGAGAACTGGAGTAGGGCTCTGCTGCTCATACTGGCGCAACTTCTCATGGATCTGTGGTACAACACATCAGAGGCTGGTGGGAGGAGCTATAGGAGGAGAGCTTCATAGTAATGGTTGGAAGGGTATCAAACACAACAGGGACATGGAAACCCCGTTTTACTCCGTTCTATTAATTCTATTCCAGCCATTACAATGAGCCCGTCCTCCTATAGCTCCTCCCACCAGCCTCCTCTGCAACACATATAGTATGAAGATTAAATTAATCCTGCCTTGCCTATAAGACCTGAAGACTTAAGTTAGCTCCCAGAGCCTAGGCTACACAGTATTAACACAACGTTGAACCCAGTGGGTTACATATGGGGGACAAATCTATAGGCTTGTACCTTCATCAGATACCCCAGGCTCTTCTCGCTGAAGACATCCTTGAGGAACACTAGGTCTTCTTTGTGTCTGGCATCAGGGTGGAGCTGAGAGGTGAGCAGGGCCAGAGTCTCATGCAACCCTACAATGAGAAAAGCATGACCCCCATTACAGGGCAAGCACACTACCTCCCAGTGCCATCAAGGTTCACTACCTCCCAGTGCACTTTGCATTCTTGACAGAAAGATTTCTCTCTGACTGAGAATATCACATGATTGAAAATTCCAAAACAAAAATCTAGCATAACATAGCATATGAATCCAGACATGTATCCAATAACTAACTATACAACAGCGATGTAGTAACACGTATATTAAACATGAATACCCTACATTATACAATGAGTATTGTCTGTCCTTACCTGTGCTTGCAGAGAGGTGAGGCATGGCTTCAATCATTTAGAAGCTGGAAGGACCAGCTAGTGTAGACTCAGGATGGACAGAAAAATATGGCTGCTGGAGCTTCTTATCCAGATTTATAACCGGGCTGTCAATCCTACAGGAACAATAAAAAAACTGCTAGCTCTTCTAATTGGCACAGACAAGAACGAGGAGCATGTTGCCTTTCCCCGTAGCCTATTCAAAGATGTATACAGAAAGCATAATATAGGTACTGAAATCCACAATTGCCCAGCTGCAGCCTGCATGAAGAACATAGTTATGTCAGTCATTATTAAGGTGGTATACTGTGGCAAACACTTGAGAGGCAACAAGTCAGATGTTCAGTCACTTTCGTTTAGTTAAATATTAGATTTTCGAGAAAAAAAAAAGGAAAGTATTCAACAATTTTTGCAAAACTTAGAAGTTAGATCACTTGATTAAACAAACGTAGGGGCTTGCAGATGAAAGCCCTGCTGCTATCTAATGTGTCTCTCTTAACCTCTTAAATGTAACTAAATGTAATCGAAAAAGTCTATGTAATCCCGAAAAGTAATTATTGAGCCCTAAATAATAGTAATGCTACATACTCCAAGAAAGGTTACAATCTTACCTTTCTGGTAAAAATTGTAATTTTTGAGGATACAACCTCAAGTACACAGTACAAATATGATAAAAATATGAAATATTTTATTTGATGTATTTCCTATTCAACAAAACTGTAAGAATTAAGCTTGAAATTACATATTTCTAAAATGACTAACTATAAGATTTCACCTTCCTGTAAAATACCATAGCCTATTTTCTAAAGGTCTCTCTTGATCAAAAAGCTTGGCTTCTTGAACTCGTTTGGAACTCGCCTTTCATCTCATATTAATCTGGTCCGTCTTTGACAAATGACTGACATTTATGTAGTTCTTTCCTTGATCTGTTCTTGTCTATAAATGTTCTGTATTATGTCATGTTTCGTGTGGAACCCGGGAAGAGTAGCTGCTGCTTTTGCAACAGCCAATGGGGATCTTAATAAAATACCAAATACCAAACAAAGTGTTTTTTGTTTTTTTAGATTACTGGCTATAAATCGATCAACAGTGCTACAGTGATAAAACCACTCTCTCCTGATGTGTTACAATGTAAGGATTCCAGGCATATGCGTTGCTAGTGGCTGTGACGTACTGTAGGTTTTAGCCAGGGTTCATGGACAGTCGGAAGAGCAAATTAAATGGTAGGAGGGACATCCCAGTTTCAAGTGGTGTCAGATTTCACATCCTGCTTCACACAGGCAGAAGATACATATTCCTATGTCCTTGAGGATCAGGGCTCAATGCACAATATGATTTATAAGCAAAAACGTTGGTCGGAACCGCTACTAGAACCACGCAGGTCCCCAAAACAGGGGACTTAACATCAAAGAGTTAATAAAGGTCCAATGCAGTCGTTTTTATCTTTTTTATCTCAATATAGAAATCATTTCTGGGTAACAATTAAGTACCATTGCTATTTCAAAGGGCAATTTCTCAAGGAAGAATTTGCTAGGACTTTCTGGGAGTGTTCTGAGTGGGGAGGGGAAAACTGAAAACTAGATGTTATTGGCAGAGAGGTTTGGAACTGTCTTTCTTATTGGTCTATTAACTAATGTACAGCATGGTGATGTCACCATGGAAGGCCGAACCTCCATCCCACCAAAACAGGCTGAAATGTCAGGTAGTCTTTATTAAACAGCTCTTACACTAAAAGGGCATTATCATTATTTTCACAATTTCACAGTGTTATTCCAACCTAAGAGTAGAAATACATATAATCACATTTTTGACTGCACTGGGCCTTTAATGTGCTGTGTTCCGTTTCTTGATGAAGTGTGGCCAGCAGAGCTGGCAGGGAATGGGAAATCTTCCACACCTGTGATCCAATATGGCCAACTGTGGCTCTGTGGAATCCTGGGAAGCGTAGTGTGGGTTTTCTTAAAGGGAGACGACAGCCATTTCCCTAAGGCTGCCCCTGGTGACAATATAGCCTACATAGATTTGGACTAATAAAACAAAATGGACACCAATTAAAATACTGTATAGAACTCACCTCTCATCCCTCACAGCAAAGAGCTCTGTTTCAATGTCCACAATAGCATACTACTTAGAATTAAATAATGGAACGTGCATGCATCCAAAGTAGGATGCTAATATAGACACTGGAGCGTAGCCATTTCCTTTTGAATGACATAGTCAACCTGAGAAATAAGGAGTGTGAGGTCAGGAAATCCGTACCACCTTCATCCAATAGGATCCTCCCCTGGGGGTATGTCTCCATGGAAACAGTCCATGCTCCATCATACAGCCTGCAGTGATTGACACTTACTGTGTGTGTGAGAGAGAGAGAGAGAGAGAGAGAGAGAGAGAGAGAGAGAGAGAGAGAGAGAGAGAGAGAGAGAGAGAGAGAGAGAGAGAGAGAGAGAGAGAGAGAGAGAGAGAGAGAGAGAGAGAGAGAGAGAGACACCACCCTGTGCTGAAACAAAGCAAGCAGCTGGAAACCGAGTCAAAAGGCTACTCTTAATGTTACTATTCCCTTTCTTTATTTAATATATTTATTTTAGGCAAGTCAGTTAAGAACATTTTCTTATTTACAATGACGGCCTACCTACAGGGTCAGCCCCTGGAGCAGATTAGGGTTAAGTGCCTTGCTCAAGGACACATCAACAGGTTTTTCACCTTGTTGGCTCAGGTATTCGAACCAGCAACCTTTCAGTTACTGGCCCAACGCTCTAACCGCTAGGCTACCTGCCACCCTAATGTAATGTTATTTATTTATTTGGACATTAAAAGTACATAGAAGGCTCTGGTTTACTACAGTATACCTACAAAAACACTATTGAGGAAAATATACAATAAAGCCCAAAGACTTTCCATTGTAGTCCTCTAAATAAGGCTTATTTCCATTGTAGTCGTCTAAATAAGGCTTATTTCCATTGTAGTCGTCTAAATAAGGCTTATTTCCATTGTGGTCCTCTAAATAAGGCTTATTTCCATTGTAGTCCTCTAAATAAGACATTGTAGTCCTCTAAATAAGGCTTATTTCCATTGTAGTCCTCTAAATAAGCCATTGTAGTCCTCTAAATAAGGCTTATTTCCATTGTAGTCCTCTAAATAAGGCTTATTTCCATTGTAGTCCTCTAAATAAGCCATTGTAGTCCTCTAAATAAGGCTTATTTCCATTGTAGTCCTCTATATAAGGCTTATTTCCATTGTAGTCCTCTAAATAAGGCTTATTTCCATTGTAGTCCTCTAAATAAGGCTTATTTCCATTGTAGTCCTCTAAATAAGCCATTGTAGTCCTCTAAATAAGGCTTATTTCCATTGTAGTCCTCTAAATAAGGCTTATTTCCATTGTAGTCCTCTAAATAAGGCTTATTTCCATTGTAGTCCTTTAAATAAGGCTTATTTCCATTGCAGTCCTCTAAATAAGGCTTATTTCCATTGTAGTCCTCTAAATAAGGCTTATTTCCATTGTAGTCCTCTAAATACCAGATTGCTCCATTAACATGTTAGTCTGATTTGTATGTGTTATCCATCCTCTGAAGTCATGTGTGTAATCCTATAGCTGCTGCTAAAAAAAAATTATGATCTGTAGAAAAACGACACCATGGCATCTTTATCCCACCGTGGAAAATGACGCACAGATAACAGAAGGGCGCTGTGTGTGTGTGTGTGTGTGTGTGTGTTTGTGCGTAACGTGCATTACATGAGTATCCTGTACTATAAACAAAAGCCTGCGTCAATCTGTTCCATTAATTTACAAATCCAAACAACATGATGATTGCATGCCTGCATCATACACTGCATCAAGCAATTTAATTTTCTATTTTCCCTGTAAAAAAATGAACTGTGTGTGTGTTACCCATAAGTTAGGTAACATAGCTTGCATGCTAACATGAAATACAGTAATGAAAGTTTGGAGAATGTTACGGCTAGTGGCTACCTAGTTTCCTGAAACGAGCCACACATTTTTCTCATTGAAAAGCATTGGGAAATACCAGATTCCTTTTAAATTCAGAAAGTAAACTGACATTTCTCAATGCTTTTCAATTAGAAAAATGTGTGACTCATTTCAGGAAACTAGGCGTATGTCGCACATCACTACTTAACAGGAGCGCCATTTGAACGTAATCAAAATTCGTTATTTTGTCAGAACTGCCTTCTGGAACATTCATGTGCCTTAATAACAAACTTGTATGCCATCTGTAAATACGAATAAAAATGGTTAAATTACGAACCTAGCCACGGAAAAAGACAGCAACCTTCCCTCTAGCCATGATTGGCTGAGATAAGGAGTGGGCTGGACATGCTGAGAGATGAGTTTGGATTGGTCTGCCATGTAGCACACTTCTGTCTATAATATAAGCTGGTCAGTATGTGTAGGTCATTTTCAGTTGAGAAAACACAGACGGAAGGTTGGGGAGGAAATACAGCGGGTGAAATAAGTATTGAACACGTCACCATTTTTCTCAGTAAATATATTTCCAAAGGTGCTATTGACATGAAATTTTCACCAGATGTTGGTAACAACCCACGTAATCCATACATACAAAGAAACCAAAACAAATAAGTTAAGTTATGTGTAAAAATGTGAAATGACACAGGGAAAAAGTATTGAACACAGGAAGAAAGGGAGGTGCAAAAAGGCATGGAAAGCCAAGACAACAGCTGAAAACTATCAGTAATTAAAAAGCAATCCAGCCCCCTGTCAGTGCAAATTAATATCAGCTGGTTCAGTCCCAACTGATGGCCTACAAAAAGGTCTCATTGCCAAGGTGTCACGGAAGACACATCTCATGATGGGTAAAAGCAAAGAGCTGTCTCAAGACCTTCGCAACCTAATTGTTGCAAAACATAATGATGGCATTGATTATAGGCGCATTTCTAAGCTTCTGAATGTTCCAGTGAGCACTGTTGGGGCCATAATACGGAAGTGGAAAGACAATCATTTCACCATAAATTTGCCTTGACCAGGTGCTCCTCGCAAGATTTCTGACAGAGGAGTGAAAATAATAATCAGAAGAGTTGTCCAAGAGCCAAGGACCACTTGTGGAGAGCTTCAAAAAGACCTGCAATTAGCAGTAAGTAATGCAGTAAGTAATGCACTCCACCGCCATGGCCTGTATGTACGCTCACCACGCAAGACTCCATTGCTGAAATAAAAGCATGTTGAAGCTCGTTTAAAGTTTGCTGCACAACATTTGGAAAAGCCAGTGAAATACTGGGAGAATATAGTGTGATCAGATGAGAGCAAAATTGAACTGTTTGGATGTCATAATACACACCATGTTTGGAGGAGAAATGGCACTGCACATCACCCTAAAAACACCATACCAACAGTGAAGTTTGGAGGTGGGAACATCATGGTGTGGGGCTGCTTTTCAGCAAATGGTACTGGCAAACTTCACATAATTGAAGGAAGGATGAATGGGCAAATTTACCGAGACATTCTTGACAAAAATCTGCTGCCATCTACCAGGATGATGAAGATGAAACGAGGGTGGACATTTCAGCAAGGCAATGATCCCAAACACACAGCCAAGGAAACTCTCAATTGGTTTCAAAGAAACCAATTGGCCCAGCCAATCACCTGACTTAAATCCCATTGAAAATCTATGGAAAGAACTGAAGATCAAGATTCATAGAAGAGTCCCATGGAACCTTCAAGATTTGAAGACTGTTTGTGTGGAAGAATGTGCCAAAATCACACCTGAGCAATGCATGCGACTAGTTTCTCCATACAGGAGGCGTCTTGAAGCTGTCATTACCAACAAAGGCTTTTGAACAAAGTATTAAATAAATATCAGTAAGTGTGTTCAATACTTTTTCCCTGTGTCATTTCACATTATTACACATAACTTAATTTCTGAACTTATTTGTTTTGGTTTCTGTATATATATGGATTACTTGGGTTGTTACCAACATCTGGTGAAAATGTCATGTCAATAGCACCTTTGGAAATATATTTACTGAGAAAAATACTTCAATACTTATTTCACCCGCTGTATACTTGAAGTTGTATGGAAGGAATCTGGAGAGGGTGGGAGGGATTAGGTTCCTGGAGGTCTGGTTTGACACTCGAATGACGTGGGCGGAGCATATTAACAGAGTAGTTGTCAAAGGAGAGAAAATACAGAATGTGGTGCGTTGCTTGTCAGGAATGGTTGGGGGCTTATCTAAGCTTATGAAGGGTAAGATCCAGACAGCCCAGAATAAGATAATCCAGGTAGTGTTATAGGTGAGTCCACTTACTCACATAGGCAGGAGCTGTATTCAGGAACTCAACTGGCTCCCTGTTGCACACAACCACAGCACCAGATCAGGTGTTGCTGATGTGGACTTATACAGGTTCAGGAGTAATGCTGGGAAGGGTACTTTCTTGTATACTGGAGCCTCAGAGTGGAATGAGTTGCCTCTGCCCATAAAAACGTCATCCTCTCCGGGCAGCTTAAAAAATAAATAAATAAATAAAATAAAATAACAGTTTGATGTCACATATGAACGACCCCTATGATGTAACTGCAATGATGTAACTTCTTCTTTGTTTATGTTTTATAACCTGGCTGTCATACTGTGTTCAACCATGTTGGATCTTGACCAGCCATCTTGTTTCAAGCGGAGCACAATGGAAATAAGTCCCAGACTTACAGATTTTACTCATGTGCATGAGCACACTCTGGCACTCCAGATTAATTTTACAAACACACCCGTAGTGTAAACCAGCCTTTAGTCTTGAAATCTTAGGTTGTTTAGTTCATAGCCTCACATGAATCCTTAAAGAGATGGGTGGGGCTAAAGCTTAAGAGGGTGTGAACGATGCTGAATGGGTGTAGACAAAGAAGGGCTCTCCGGTAGGTACCAAAACATTCAAAGGCCATTTTCTCAAAAGTGAACTTTCAAAGCAGAATTACTTTCGAATTGTTCCTCAACTGCAGTGTCTCTACTTTTATCCAATGTATAAAACACCATTTAAAATGTTGCTACATAAGATGGTCACATTTGACATTGAGTTGAATTCCTGAAATGACTGAATTGAAATGGCATTGACCCTAAACTGATTATTCACCCTACTACCATCTCAAAGGAGGAGACAGTACAGGTGCATCAAAACTGGGACCGAGAGTCTGATAAGCAGTTTATATCTCCAGACCATCAGACTGTTAAACAGCCACCACTAGCCAGCCTCCGCCCAGTCCCTGCCCTGAACCGTAGTCACTGTTACTAGCCGGCCACCACCCGGTACTCTACCCTGCACCTTACAGACAGTTACAGTTCATATAAGGAAGTCAGTCAATTGAAATAAATTAATTAGGCCCTAATCTATGGATTTCACATGACTGAGCAGGGGTGCAGCAGGGGTGCACCCACTGGGGAGCCAGGCCCAGCCAATCAGAATGAGTTTTTCCCCACAAAAGGGCTTTATTAAAGACAGAAATACTCCTCAGCACCCCCCACTCCCCCTCAGACAATCCCACAGGTGAAGAAGCGGATATGGAAGTCTTGCGCTGGCGTGGTTACATGTGGTCTGCGTTTGCGAGGCCACATTAAATTCTCTGGCAACAGCTCTGGTGGACATTCCTGTAGTCAGCCTGCCAATTGCACGCTCCCTCAAAACTTGAGACATCTGTGGCACTGTGTTGTGTGACAAAAACATTTAGAGTTGCCTTTTGTTGTCCCCGGCACAGGCTTCTTGATATGCCACACCTGTCAGGTGGATGGATTATCTTGGCAAAGGAGAAATGCTCACTAACAGGGATGTAAACAAATATGGTTGCATTAGGAAGGTCTTCAGGGATAGAAAATAAATGAATATGGCTAGTATGGTTATTTACACTGCAACAAAAAGCCATGTCTGTTCCAATCTAGGCAGTCCATTTCTATCTGAATAAGTCAGGTCATGACCCCGTGACCTCTCTGCTCAGAAAATCTCTGGTCCTCATCAGTCATTTCAACAGATCGCCTCCCTCTCATGCCCCCTCTTACTCGGTCATGGCTAGAAGGGATCCAGATTTTGTCAAAATAACGTCAGATTTGACTTTCGCAGCAGGTTAGAATTTACGCAGCAGGTTAGGAGAATAAATGTAACAGGTTAGGAGAATTAGGTTAAGGTTAGGAGAATTAGGTTAAGGTTAGGAGAATTAGGTTAAGGTTAGGAAAAGGGTTAGGGTTAGCTAAAATGCTAAATATCCTTTTGACATTCATTTGACAAAAGCTGGATCGCTTCCCTCTCCATTCCTCTCTGTTACCTCCCAACCCATCTTTTACACACGAACTGTAGAGTTAAAAAGCCAAAATCATTGTCTGTTTAAACTTCAGAGACCAAGATGATAAGCAGTGTGGAGAGAGATTTTACCCTATAGTTACCTGGTTGTTACTGTCTTGTGTCTCAGGACAACATCAGGCTACTGAGACAAAGCCTATAAGCATTATCTCTAACACAAGTCTTTAGGTCTCAGGTTATTTATCATCCCGTTCCAGGTACAAACAATAGTCTTTCATAGTGCCTGTCGATATGACAGATGGCGAACCCCGTCCGCTATGCTATCTAAGGTCACAGTAACATATGATAGCACTGTCTTCGTTCAGCAGATCTGACCCCTTCTTGTTGACCTCTTCCTCTTCTTCGCTCACTCTCTCTCTCTCTCTCCGTTCCCCATCCCTCTCTGTCGATGCCAAGGGTGGTGTCATGCACCAACACACACACACACTCTCCTCTCTCTCTCTCTCTCTCTCTCTCTCGCCATCCCTTTCTCTCGCTCTCCCTCGCCACCTGTTTGACTGCCTGTAGAGCGCATGATTCATCTGTTGTTGTGGGTGATGCCAGAGAGGGGGAAGGCAAGGTCACTCAAAACACAGACCTGGCACCATCTGCCCTTGTACCCAGTGTGTGTGTGTGTGTGTGTGTGTGTGTGTGTGTGTGTGTGTGTGTGTGTGTGTGTGTGTGTGTGTGTTGGTGCGTGACACCACCCATGGCCTCACCTCATGTACTGAAGTAATGGTTGACTGCCTGGTCTGCAAACAAACCTCTTTCCTCTATCCCTTAAAGTGTCTGAAAAGCAACGTGTTGGTGTAGTCAATGTGATGGCTTACGGCAAGTGGTTTAAAAATATGCTGTAGTATTTAGAAAAGAAAGATAGAACAAAATAAATACCATGAGATATATATATACCAGGTTCACGTATTGAATCATTCCAAGCCAACGAGAGCAGGGGCACTCATGCAAAGTTTCAAAATACATGCTAATCTTTGTAATTCAAATGTAGTTTGTATAAACGGATCGAATTAGTCTGAGAAGTTTACAGTTTATTTTGCATTAAAACGCATGTGAGCAGCACACTCTTATCCACATGGACACACACAGACACGCCCCCCCCCCACACACAAACAGAACACAAAGACATACTAAATGTACCATTCAACCTACAGTTCCATGGCATTCAATGCTACCTCTAATACCAAATCAAACAAAAAGCAGCTATAGCAAACTCAATTGATTGCCATATGTAATCTTGAAATCCAATCTCTGAATCCACTACACTGGTAAAATACAGCATTTGTCTGCTGCCTCAGCTGTCACTGGAGAATCATAGCCGGTTTCACAAGAACACACACACGAGCATCCCTGCAGCTTTTCACATAAACGTTCACACACATGCTGTATCCCTCAATCCCTTTAATTGCTGAAACTTCCCTCCTGCTGAGACTACGTCTGCCAGAAGAATTATAAATCAAACAGAATAACATTCTTACCTTATTCATGCTGTCTGCTCTGTGTGTGGTGTGTATCTGTGTGGGCATGTGTGTGTTGGCAATCCCTTCTTTTACTCCTTTGGGTTGGTGCCTAGCGCCGTGTCTTGATTCCTGTGTAAACCTGCCATTAGCTTCTCTGCTAGCTGTATCACTCTGTCCTCACTCACTCGTTTTCTCGTTCACTCTCCTCTTTCTCACACAGACACGCGTGCAGCACTGCACTTCTCTGGTCCTCCCTTTCTCCAAATCCATCTCTCTCTCAGTCTCCTCCCTCCCCCTCTCTGTCCATCTTCATTATATCACTCACGCTGTTCCTCTCTCTCACATACAGACGCATGGATGCAGGATCTTTGGTCTCTCTCCCCCCCCCCCCCTCTCTCTCTCTCCCTCTCTCCCTCTCTCTCTCTCTCTCCAGTGCTGCAGATTGTGACATGCTTGAGCTGATAAGCAGATTTGACATGCGGGGGTAGTAGAACTAAAACATGCCTATTAATCATTATGGGGTGGCAGGTTGCGTAGCAGTTAAGAGCGGTGGGCTAGTAGCTGAAAGGTTGCTGGTTCGAATCCCAAGTCGACTAGGCAAAACATCTGTTGATGTGCCCTTGAGCAAGGCACTTAACCGTAATTGCTCCTGTAAATAGCTGTGTCTGCTGAATGACACATTTAGAAAAATGGGTTACAAAAGGGTTCTTCGGCTGTCCCTATAGGAGAACCCTTTTTGGTTCCATGTAGAACCCTCTGTGGAAAGGGTTCTACATGGAAATAAAAACGGTTCTTCAAAGGGTTCTCCTATGGGGACAGACAAAAAAAACTAAATTTACCAGTCCCCCTCCTTTTCTACCCACCATACCTCCACTCTTCCATCCCCACACCATCACTCCACTTAACCCTTACCCAACCACTCCGTCCTCCATCTACTCCCTCTCTCTCTTTTAGTGCCCTTCACTCAAAGGAGAACCCTTTGAAGAACCCTTTGTGGTTCCAGGTAGAACCCTTTTGGTTCCAGTCCACTCAGTCAAAGGGGAAGCCTTGATGTGATAAGACATTTATGATGGCAGGATGAGAGGAGGGAAAGGGAGAGGAGGACAGGGGAGGAGAGGAGAGGAGGAAAGGAAGGGAGAGAAGAGGAAAGGAAGGGAGAGAAGATGGAATAAAAGAGGAGAGTTACAAAGTGCTGTAGCCATTGCTTTTGTTACCCCATCAGTGACCATTAAGGCGTGGCTACGTGGTTAGTGTAGGGCTGTAGGCGTTTATGGCTGAGCAGGGAGCACAGCAGACAAGTTCAGTGGGTCACAGCAAAACACTACATAGGAATCAGGGTTATCTTACTCAGATGATACCAGTGTCTATACGCTGATCTCTGTGATGTGTGGAGTGGACAGACAATTATAGGGATGCAGAGAATGTGAGAGAGAGAGAGAGAGAGAGAGAGAGAGAGAGAGAGGGGGGAAGGAGAGAGAGAGAGGAGAGCGAGAGAGCGAGAGAGAGAGAGGGGAAGGAGAGCGAGAGAGAGAGGGGAAGGAGAGCGAGAGAGAGAGGGGAAGGAGAGAGAGAGAGAGCGAGAGAGAGGGGAAGGAGAGAGAGAGAGCGAGAGAGAGGGGAAGTAGAGAGAGAGAGCGAGAGAGAGGGGAAGTAGAGAGAGAGAGAGAGAGAGAGAGAGGGAAAGTAGAGAGAGAGAGAGGGGAAGGAGAGAGAGAGAGAGAGAGAGAGAGAGAGAGAGAGAGAGAGAGAGAGAGCGAGAGAGAGGGGAAGGAGAGAGAGAGAGAGAGAGAAAGAAAGAAAGAGAGAGCGAGAGAGAGGGGAAGGAGAGAGAGAGAGAGAGCGAGAGAGAGAGGGGAAGGAGAGAGAGAGAGAGCGAGAGAGAGAGGGGAAGGAGAGAGAGAGAGAGAGAGCGAGAGAGAGAGGGGAAGGAGAGAGAGCGAGAGAGAGAGGGGAAGGAGAGAGAGAGAGAGAGAGAGAGGGGAAGGAGAGAGTATATATGTATATGTAGCCTACTCTATTGTGGTGTGTTGGCCAATGTCTTATTGTTAATACTAACATAATTACCATCCATATTGTCCTTCATCCAAACAATTGATTTTGCGCTCAGATAATTACACTTTTATTGATCTCATAATTAGGGACCTGTGTTTTGGTTAATCATGTCACCTGAACTGGATTTGTTTTTTTAATTAAGCCTTTTCTAGAAATGAGAATTAGACAAAAAACATTTAAGAAACTGTCTAAGAATGGTGCTGGACCGTCTGACATAAAAAGAAAAGGGGAGAGTTTGATGAAAAAGCTTTAAATAAAGTAAAAAATCCAGGTCATGTGACATTAAGCGAAACACAGGGCCCTGCTCATAATACATAGGTTGAAGAAGTTGAAGGCCTGGTTGCCAAGGTTCATCTCCAAGAACACTCATCAAACTCTACAACAATAAACGGTTTAATCATTACAGCATCAAACAAGTTAATCAACATTACATACATCAGCAGTTTGTTTCACTTTATGACGAGAGTCAATCAAATATAATTCATCACAGATTGTAATCATAAAAATATAGCCTTAGTTATACTTATAACTAAGTCACATTATTCCAGACTTTCTATCCATACACATCCGTTCTACCGTTCACCTACTTTTGCACCACTTCCTTTAACTGCTCTGGGCCTGGTTTCCCGACAGCAATGGAACTTATGAGTGTTTTAACGATGCGTCGTTCATACAATGGCCAAAGATGTAACATACGTTAGCGGAACACCACAATAACGACGACGGATCAGCTCCTACAGAGAAATTACCACCTACATTCTAATACACAATAATAATCCACTAAATCACATACTGTATTTGGCACACATGCTGTTACACATCATAAAATACTGTATATTGAGGCAAAAATTACCGTATGCTAGTTTACAATTAGCGAAATAAAACTTGATTTCAATGTGATTTAAATATATCGGTCTATGTGTAGGCCTACTGTTTAATGTAGTCACTTGTTTGTAAAAATTGCAAAGACTTCATTCTGAAGTTATCCGAGGTCCGATACAGAAAAATCAGCACCTTGATTCTATGTTTAGCAGATATCTTCCATGTATAAAGTGACGTGGAAGGGCAAAGCAGCATCTAACGACGTTGCCTAATGAATCAGACTGATACCAGTTCTTGGTATACGGTCTAAAACAAAGCACTGCAAGAACTCGGAAAGTTCCCTTAAAAGCCTGAATGTTTCATAAAACTATTTGAACTTACTTCACCGGTTGTCTGTGCGGTTGGTCCTTCAGCTGGTCGAAATTTTTGACCAAATATCTACAGAAAAGTATTGTTTACCTGATATTTTAGACCAGCGGTATAGGCGTTGAGATATGCATCGTGTGCATGCGGTTTAATAATACTTTCCTGTGGATATTTTGCCTCAAATTTCGACCCAACTGAGAACCAATCCCACAGACAATCGACAGGGTAGGCTAAATTAAAATGTAATTTTATTCAACATTTGTGACAGACAAGGGACGTTTAGTATTTTTTTGTTTTCTATGTAATTGTGCGTGGCTATGCTGCACAGTCGACGGAAAGCATCACCACACCGGGACTATGCCTACTAACGACTCACTTCGCTGTTCTAGGAGCTTTTAAGTCCAACTTTAGTAACAATGGTTTTGGGAAATAACTTTAACTATGATCTTAGCTTTAAGTTTCTTTTGGGAAACCCGGGCCCCGATTTCTTCTTCTAACGCAGTGGTCAGGTATTCAAAGTCGGGCTGTTTAAGTGAAAGTGCTGTGACCTTTGTTTGTACTGTTTTAAAAACCCATTCTCCAACCAGGGAGAGGTGGGGGAGGTATGTTTAGTCCAGTGCTAGTCCTAGTGTTCAGTGTAGTCCAGTGTTTAGTCCTGGGGGTTTTGTCCGCTGATTTGCCTGGTGTGGAGGTCAAACGAAGGAGTCTGCTGGGGTGGATGGGTGAGTGGGATCCTGTTGAAAGACAGACAGCATTTGATCTTGTGTGTTTGTGTTCTATGTCAAATATTTGAAAGTGTTTGAGGCGTACTTGATGTAGCTTGGAGTATATTTGAACGTTTTCTGCCTAGGTCTACAATGCATATTACACTGCCATTATGCATAAAGAAGACAACACACCAAAGTGCATAAGAAAACAATAAAACACACATTCTATTGTAGAATGCACCAACGGATTGCACACTTACAAGCGTATTTATTAAAAACTCACCGAGAACAATGGGTTTATGAAACTGTCTCCGGCATTGTCATCAGGGATGGGTTCGAACTGAAGAGGGTGGTGTGAAAGAAACAATTATTGACACTCAGGTAAATTGACCTTAACTGACATGACATGCACGATGACCATATTCACGTATGCATAACATTTACAGTAATTTCATAGTATGGAATACACAGAGTGAGCTGTACACTATGATTAAAACATGACAGTACTCATCATCACATATAATTTCCACAAAGTACAGAGTCTAACTGTCATATATCATCTCCATGGATACCTTAGGTGACTCGTTGGCGACTGGTTCCTTGGGAGTCAGTTCCTCCTCTGATTCTGAAGAGTACGCTCGATTCTCAAAGGCTCCCTAAAATGGCAACCAGAAAAATATGTTTTTGTCTGATATTTTAAAGGTAGAGTTCACGTCAAAATCAAAACTTGTCAGTATGTTTCAGTTAAGACCACATTTAAAGGGATAATTCACCCTATAATGAAAACAAGCTTTTATTTTGGGTTGACCTATAACTAGCCCCTTAATGTGTTTAATTTTCAAACGGTGCCTAGCTCGACTGACGCAGTGTTAGCAGGTGTGGCGCTAGCATCGGGCTCAGGGTCAGGCTTAGCTAACACACGAACCTCAGCATACAAAGGGTTCTCAATGTTCTCCTACAGAACCAAGGACAACATAAAGAACAATTCAGAACTACACGCAGGATACATTCGACAGGTTCTATGTTCTATGTTCTGAATGACATTGGCATACTGCCCAGTGCATGTCCCTAAAAACAATAATACACTTTTTAACTAGCTCTCAATTGAAACTCCAAAACAAGGGTCTTCAACCTGCGGCCCACGGGCGGAATCTGGCCCACAAGCTGATTGGATGTGGCCCGCCAGTGTTGTCTTAGTAGAACTAAAATCATAGAACTGCTAAAATCCACATTGGGATGATTTAACATAATACAGTACATTGTAATTGTAATTGTAATAGCTAATACAGTATATTTGGTGTATTGACCTTTGCTGTCCCATTGGGCACAAGGATGGCAGTAGTGATACCGTTAGGGGCAGGTCTCTCAACTCCCTCAGCTGCATAGGCGGGGTTCTCAAAACTCTTCCCCCCTGCCTCCTCCATAGGAGCAGCAGTACAGGGCTCCTGGTGAAGGGGTTCTATGTAAAGAGACGCCTTGCACAAACATAAGCTAACCACAGTACTGTAGGAGTTTGTGTGCTGGGAAATGCGGATTTAAATACTTTAAATGTTTTTGTTTTATGGATTATTAACAAATCATGATTAGACAAACCACTTGGAGGCTTGGGCCCGGTTCACTCCCCCTCTCCTCTGATTGGTCAGAACTTTGAGACCGGGAGCCCCTGAAAACATCCAATAAAAAGTACACCTGGTATGAATGAAAGGATTAGGATACAGATATTATGAGGAAACATAGCTTTAGCATTAGCATCCCTTTAGAATATAATGAGGTTGTTGGGCTAGCTTTAGCATTAGAATCCCTTTAGATTTAGAATCTAATGGTTGTTGTGCTAGCTTTAGCATTAGCATCCCTTTAGAATCTAATGGGTTGTTGAGCTAGCTTTAGTATGAGCATATCCCTTTAGAATATAATGGGGTTGTTGGGCTAGCTTTAGCATTAGAATCCCTTTAGATTTAGAATCTAATGGTTGTTGTGCTAGCTTCAGCATTAGCATATCCCTTTAGAATCTAATGAACTTGGGGGCTAGCTTTAGCATTAGCATCCATTTAGAATCCAATGGGTTGTTGGGCTAGCTTTAGCATTAGCATACCCTTAGAATCCAATGGGCTAGTGGACAAGATATACAGTGGGGAGAACAAGTATTTGATACACTGCCGATTTTGCAGGTTTTCCTACTTACAAAGCATGTAGAGGTCTGTAATTTTTATCATAGGTACTCTTCAACTGTGAGAGACGGAATCTAACACAAAAATCCAGAAAATCACATTATATGATTTTTAAATAATTAATTTGCATTTTATTGCATGACATAAGTATTTGATCACCTACCAACCAGTAAGAATTCCGGCTCTCACAGACCTGTTAGTTTTTCTTTAAGAAGCCCTCCTGTTTGAACTTGTTACCTGTATAAAAGACACCTGTCTACACACTCAATCAAACAGACTCCAACCTCTCCACAATGGCCAAGGCCAGAGAGCTGTGTAAGGACATCAGGGATAAAATTGTAGACCTGCACAAGGCTGGGATGGGCTACAGGACAATAGGCAAGCAGCTTGGTGAGATGGCAACAACTGTTGGCGCAATTATTAGAAAATGGAAGAAGTTGAAGATGACGGTCAATCTCCCTCGGTCTGGGGCACCATGCAAGATCTCACCTCGTGGGGCATCAATGATCATGAGGAAGGTGAGGGATCAGCCCAGAACTACACGGCAGGACCTGGTCAATGACCTGAAGAGAGCTGGGACCACAGTCTCAAAGAAAACCATTAGTAACACACTACGCCGTCATGGATTAAAATCCTGCAGCGCACGCAAGGTCCCCCTGCTCAAGCCAGCGCATGTCCAGGCCCGTCTGAAGTTTGCCAATGACCATCTGGATGATCCAGTGGAGGAATGGGAGAAGGTCATGTGGTCTGATGAGACAAAGATAGTGCTTTTTGGTCTAAACTCCACTCGCCGTGTTTGGAGGAAGAAGAAGGATGAGTACAACCCCAAGAACACCATCCCAACCGTGAAGCATGGAGGTGGAAACATCATTCTTTGGGGATGCTTTTCTGCAAAGGGGACAGGACGACTGCACCGTATTGAGGGGAGGATGGATGGGACCATGTATCGCGAGATCTTGGCCAACAACCTCCTTCCCTCAGTAAGAGCATTGAAGATGGGTCGTGGCTGGGTCATGACAATAACCCGAAACACACAGTCAGGGCAACTAAGGAGTGGCTCCGTAAGAAGCATCTCAAGGTCCTGGAGTGGCCTAGCCAGTCTCCAGACCTGAATCCAATAGAAAATCTTTGGAGGGAGCTGAAAGTCCGTATTGCCCAGCCACAGCCCCGAAACCTGAAGGATCTGGAAAGGGTCTGTATGGAGGAGTGAGCCAAAATCCCTGCTGCAGTGTGTGCAAACCTGCTCAAGAACTACAGGAAACGTATGATCTCTGTAATTGCAAACAAAGGTTTCTGTACCAAATATTAAGTTCTGCTTTTCTGATGTATCAAATACTTATGTCATGCAATAAAATGCAAATTAATTACTTAAAAATCATACAATGTCATTTTCTGGATTTTCTTTTTAGATTCCGTCACTCACAGTTGAAGAGTACCTATGATAAAAATTACAGACTTCTACATGCTTTGTAAGTGGGAAAACCTGCAAAATTGGCAGTGTATCAAATACTTGTTCTCCCCACTGTATGTTGTGGCAGTGCCTGTGGAACTGTGGCTCACCTGAAGCTAGGCATACTTGGCACGAAGTGGCTCACTGTCTCCATGATACTGGCCTTCCTCTGGGCAGCATAGACCAGACTGCCAAGGAGGAGTACTATCAGTACAGTTACCCCGATGGCTATACCCACTGGGAGGGAAGGAGGGGGGGTTTGCATGGGGGAGAGGAGGGGACGAGAAAGGGGGTGAAAGAGAAGGAAGGGAAGGAGATGAGGTGAAAGGGAGACAGGGAGAGACAGAAAGACATTGACATCTTGTGGTATGAAGAAAAAAAGAAAAGAAAGTATGAACAAAATAACGATGGATCATGGATATACTGTAGCATGTACCTGAAGATGCGACCACCCCAAATTTGTTTATCTCGCAAAAGTCTCCCTGCCATTCCGGAGGACATCTGAGGAAAAAACGAAACCAATGTTATACAGAGTAACACCGGCAGGGCTCGTACGCTATTCATAATAAGGACAAGGTCACATGTTATGCTCAGGTTATTTGTTGAATTTAAGACTTTTTAAGACCTTTTCAATACCAATTTTGAGGTATGCGAGCGCACAAAAGTAGTATTTTGGGGCTGGCTCTTTCACCAAATGCTATAACCTACAGTACACGGCTCATAATATTATCAGGCAAGTGGTCTATTTTAGCAATGAGCATTCTCTTGTAGCCTAACGGATGTAGTAGCATAGTGGCTAGGATAAAGGTGGCTGAAGCATGGGGTCGGCCATCTGCATTTGTTTAAGGCTACCCCAATGGGCTAATCATTAGCTAATACACAAACTCTAGGCCTAAGTGTTCAGAATTTTTGCTTTGATACCAATATCAGCTTAGTATATTGATGCTCAATACCTTAAAGTAAAATATACAGCTATGTTACTGTACAAAACACGTGGTCAACTCTCCATCTGGAAAACCAAGCCACTGGGTGTGCAGGCTTTTGATTCAGCACTGCTCAAACACACCTGAGTCAGCATAACAAGGTCCTGTGGAACAAAAGTCTACACACCCAGTAGCTCTCTTGGAGGTATTATGCTATAACAAAGTCTAATAAAATAATTCAGTGAATCAGGTATCAAATGGCTATACTTCGAAGCAAGGTAGCTAAGAGGGAGGGCTCTAAGATTGACTTTTTCCAATGCCAAGTAAGTTTCATCTAACATGTTCAGGAAATGCATGACGGATATTTTGATTGTAAGTCATTCAAACGTGTTAACCCTCGCAAAGCTGCCGGCACAGACAGCACCCCTAGCCGTGCCCTCAGAACATGTGCAGACCAGATAGCTGTAGATGGCGCCGACAGACATGACAGCTCTGCTTCTAGCTCCTAAGCAACTTTGCAGTTTTTTGGGGGTGTTATTTCTTATATTATTAGCCCAGAACATTTTCTGTGTTATTACATACAGCCGGAAATAACTTTTGGATATTAGAGCAGCGGTAACTCACCAGCATTACGACCAGGAATACGACTTCCCCGAATTGGGTCCTTTGTTCGCTCTCCCCAGGGCAATTTAACTTATACCAGAGGCTGCCGGCGGAGAAGAGGTATTCGGAGTGGGCTTCTAGTCTGACTCAGGAGGCGGGCACACCATCACCCGCCTCCGAGTATATTACTCGCTAATGTTCAGTCCCTGGACAATAAAGTAGACGAGCTCAGGGCGAGGATCTCCTTCCAGAGAGACATCAGGGATTGTAACATTACTATGTTTCACAGAATCATGGCTCTCTCGGGATATACTGTCCCCGTCCATTCAGCCAGCTGGGTTCTCAGTACATCGCTCAGACAGGAATAAAGAACTCTCCGGGAAGAAGAAGGGCAGTGGTGTATGTTTAATGATTAACGACTCATGGTGTGTTTGTGATAACACACAGAAACTCAAGCCCTTTTGTTCACCCGACCTAGAATACCTCACAATCAAATGCAGACTGTATAACCTCCCAAGATAATTATCTTCGGTTATAGTCACAGCCGTGTATATTCCCCTTCAAGCCGATACCACGACAACCCTCAAAGAACTACACTGGACCCTATGCAAACTGGAAACCACATATCCTGAGGCCGCATTCATACTGGGGATTTTAACAAAGTAAATTTGAGGAAAACACTACCGAAGTTCTACCAACACATTGACTGTAGTACTTGCTAAGGAAAAACATTAGATCACTGCTACTTGCCTTTTCGAGACACTTACAAGTCCCTCCCCTGCCCTCCCTTCGGCAAATCAGATTGACTCAATTTTGCTCCTCCTACAGGCAGAAACTCAAACAGGAAGTACCCGTGCTAAGGTCTATTCAACCCTGGTCTGACCAATTGGAATCCATGCATAAAGATTGTTTTGATCACGCAGACTGGGATATGTTCTGGGTAGCTACCAATAATAGCCTCAGAGAATAACATTGATGTTTACACAGACACGGTGACTGAGTTCATCAGGGAGTGTATAGGGGGATGTTGTTCCCACAGTGTCTATTAAAACCTACCCAAACCAGAAACCGTGGATAGATGGCAGCATACGCTCAAAACTGAAAGTGCGAAACCACCACATTTAACCACGGCAAGGTGACTGGGAATATGGCAGAATATAAACAGTGTAGTTATTCCCTCTGTAAGGCAATCAAACAAGACACAAGACGTATGTGGCAGGGTCTACATATAATCAATGACTACTAAGGGAAAACCAGCCACGTCGCAGACACCGACGTCTTGCTCCCAGACTAGCTAAACAGCAGAGGGAGCACCAACCGACGGGACCGCAGTAGAGAAGGTGGAAAGCTTCAAGGTCCTCAGCGTACACATCACTGACAAACTGAAATGGTCCACTCACACAGACAGTGTGGTGAAGAAGGCGCAACAGTGCTTCTTCAAACTCAGGAGGCTGAAGAAATTAGGCTTGGCCGCTAAGACCCTCTGAAACATTCACAGATGCTGTCGGGCTGTATCACCGCCTGGTATGGCAACCGCAGGGCTCTCCAGAGGGTGGTGCGGTCTGCCCAACGCATCACCGGGGGCACACTGCCTGCCCTCCAGGACACCTACAGAACCCGATGTCACAGGAAGGCCAAAAAGATCATCAAGGACATCAACTACCCGAGCCGAGGTAAGTACAGGTGCATCAAATCTGGGACCGAGAGACATAAAAACAGCTTCTATCCATCAGACAGGCCATCAGACAGTTAAATAGCCATCACTAGCCAGCTACCACCCAGCCACTCAACCATGCAACTTAGAGGCTGCTGCCCTATATAAATAGACATGGAATCACTGGCCACTTTAATAATGGAACACGAGTCACTTTAATAATGGAACACGAGTCACTTTACTCATCTAATATGTATATCCTGTATTCTATTGTACTGTATTTTAGTCAATACCACTACAACATTGCTCGTCCTAATATTTATATATTCCATTCTTTTACTTTTAGATTTGTGAATTGTTAGATATTACTGCACTGTTGGAGCTAGGAACACAAGCATTTCACTACATCCGCAATAACATCTGCTAAATATGTTTATGTGACCAATAACATTTGACTAGATTTTTGTGTTTTCTGACATTTTCTCTCTAGCTCAAGCTGTTATCCTCACCTGCTTTAAGATATCCACTATCATCCCCGTTAAAGAAAAACTAAATTAACTGAATGACTGCCGACCCGTAGCACTCACTTCCGTCATCATGAAGTGCTTTGAGAGGCTAGACAAAGACTACATCACTTCCTCCCTCCCCGACACACTTGACCCTCTCCACGGACAACGCAATCACCATTGCACTGCACACTGCCCTCGGAATGCATATATGAGGATGCTTTTCATCAACTACAGCTCACTATTCAATACCATAGTGCCCTCTAAACTCCCCACAAAATTCACAGCCCTGTGACTGAACTTCTCCTTATGCAACTGGGTCCTGGACTTCCGGCCGCCCCCAGACGATGAAGGTAGGCAACATGACCTCTTCTACATGGGGGCCCCACATGTGTACGTCCTCAGTCCCCTCCTGTACTCCCTGTATACCCATGACTGCATGGCCTCACACAGTTCCAACTCCATCATCAAGAGTGCTGACGGCGCGACAGTAGTAGGCCTGATTACCAACAACGTTGAGACAGCCTACAGGGAGAAGGTAGGCACTCTGACGGTTTGGTGCCAGGTGAACAACCTCTCCCTAAATGTCAGCAAAACAAAGGAGCCGATTGTTGAGGAACCAGGCTGGGAACGCCCCCAATCTCATCAATAGGGCCGCTATGAAGACTGTAAAAAAACGTAATGTTCCTCAGTGTACACATCTCCAAGGAGCTGAAATGGTCAAACCACACTGACACTGTGGTGAAGAAGGAACGACAGCCACTCTAACCTCAGGAGGCTGGAGAAATTTGGCCTGTCCCAGAAGGCCCTCGCATCAAAAACATTCTGTCGGACTGCATCACAGCCTGGTATGGCAACTCCCTACAAGACCAGGTGTCGCAGGAAGAACAAGAAGAACAAGAAACTAACAGACTGGCCTCAGACCATCAGGCTGCTGAATAGCCACCACTAGTCAGCTACCTACTGTCAACGACATACTGGTTTGTAAAGTGGTGTGATTTCCTCTGTATTTGTTATTACTCACATAAAGCTGAGACTCTAGGTATCAGTAGTTGTTAAAAAAAAAAAAGGTGTCTTTCACACAATTACATTTTGAAATGTTGCTCAACTGTCAGTGTGCTTGCACTTATCAGAACGCATCTCTCCCTTTAATGAATGTTTAAATGGGGAGCAGTAATGAGAGCCAGCACATAACAGGGACAGGGCAGATTGTCTCTGGTATTCCGCTATGCTCCCCTCACGGCACTTCGCCCTGGAGAGTGGTACTGGCGCTTCCTCATCGCCACCAGACCACCCCCATAGCCCCCCCCAAAAATGTTCTTGGGGTTTCCTTCGGGCTTCCTTCTCCATCTCTCCCCCATTGCGCTGCTTGGTCTCGAATTGGTGGATCATCTGTCACGAGATGGTGCATAGATAGACCAAGGCGCAGCGCAGGAATAGTTCGACATATTCATTTTAATGTTTAACCAAACATGAATGACGAACTATACAGAATAACACGCGACAATTCGATAATGACCCACACCTAGGTGTGGGACATACAAACATATGTAGGATCCCTAATTAGAGACAATGCACTGCAGCTGCCTCTAATTAGGCATCCAACACAAAACCCCCACATAGAAACATAAATTATAGATCTGTCAGACTCTGACCATGGCTATATAGAGAAGCAATAGGCTTCTCTATGGCCAGAGCCTGACACAGATACATACTTAAAGCACATTATTGTTCACCAAATAATGGTTTTAGAGCCCAAAAATTTGCAGGAACTTGTGTAGCCTAAACACCGAAATTACTAGATGTAAGCAAAATTGCTTCGGTAAGAGGAGGGCAATGTCGGTGTCGGTAGTTTTCGGTTTTAATGCCCCAGCTTTTGTTAGTGTTGTTGTTGTCTATCAAAATGTACAGGCTTATTAGGCTAAGTTGCTCTTATCTCTCTCCTCTGGCAATGGACCGACTCGCACTGGCATGTGGTTGGATAGCTCTCTTACATCTTGAAAGTGTGTCTTTAGTATTATGTCATCTCCGTCACGTTTTAAGACCTTTGAAAACTGAATTTAAGACATTTTAGGACTTGTTAAGGCTTTTAAATCAGATACATTATTTCTATACTTTTTAAGGACCCGTGGACAACCCTGTATGTTAGTCCCTTGAAGTTGGTCACTACTTCCATGGATGTGTGACTGTCCTAAAATGGACACCATAGTCTGGAAAAATGCAACATGTAAATATTGTGCAGTAATTATAATGGCACTAATAGGTCAAGTTAATGTAAAAGCCAACTTACATGCACATGGCTTTGTTGTCATCAAAGTAGCATGTTCCGCCATTTATACACTGGCATGGAGGGGGCATGGTGGGTGGGGGGTCAAATCCTGACAGAGGTCAGATTTCAGAGGTTAATACATGATCAACACCAGTCAACCACAACAATGCACACTACAATATATGGAGCACAATTTCCTTCAAAGTGTTACTTCCTGTTTAAGGTATTACATCATATCCTGTCTCTGCCCAACACTAAAGTTTGGAACAGTGTCTCTCAAAACAATGTGTTTGGTGATCCACCTACAGCTATTCCTATTTTGTTGGGGCACGCAAAATATTTACAGACAAAATATATTTAAAACCTCATGTCGCTAACCACATCAGTCAAACCAAGAGGAACAAGATAGAGATAATTTACAGACAAAATATATTTAAAACCTCATGTCGCTAACCACAACAGTCAAACCAAGAGGAACAAGATAGAGATAATTTACAATACAAGACAGAGTCATCAGTTCAAGATGGAGGAGGCTATGGTACCTGCATCACAGTCTGTGTTGCTGCCAGAGACAAAGCTCGTTCCCTCAGGGCAGGCGCAGGTGTAACCTCCAGGTCTGAGCAGACACAAGTGACTGCAGATCCCCTTACAAGGGGTTTTCACTGACACACACACACACACACACACACACACACACACACACACACACACACACACACACACACACACACACACACACACACGTAAACAACAATGTCACTA
The DNA here is from genome assembly GCA_023634145.1 of Thymallus thymallus. NCBI lineage: Eukaryota > Metazoa > Chordata > Actinopteri > Salmoniformes > Salmonidae > Thymallus > Thymallus thymallus. Next base: position 18,683,227 of record CM042386.1, on the reverse strand, counting down.
AAACCTAGACTGCGTTATAATTGATATCAAATAGGAAACACAGGAGATGTTTGAAGTGTCACTCACTGCCTATGGAGTTGTATCTCTGCTGCTGGTACACACTGATCTGGGTGAGCCAGGGCCCAGCGGTGAGCAGTTTGGTCTTGGTGCCCCGGCCAAACTTGTCCTGCCGGAACACTTCCCCTTTCTCCTGGGTGCTCCAGTAAATGTGATCCTCAAACACACTCACACTGAAAGGGTAACGCACATCTGAGCCCACAGAGACAAACACAGGAGTTAGAAAATACAGGTTACCGATTAGAGAATAAAATATGTAATGTACCACCTTAATTTCTGTTTATTTTCAGACCTAGAAGTAGTCTAATGTCAAAATGAATCAATTCTCCACAAACTTAGATTTTGAGTATAATGTCCCTTTAATTAATAAAAAAATAACCTCAAATTTGAATAGTAAGTCAGCCGACTGTCACAGAGAGGCATGGCCAATCATATGATAGAGTTTGTGTGCAAGTAAAGTAAACGAAGAGACTATTTTCAGGCCCCATGTGTATCCCTCCATTCCACTGTACATTACTCCGCCCTCCAGCCTCACCAATATACAGTGCCGTGCGGCGGTCTTCTCCGGAAGGTAGCACAGACTCTATGCGATTCTCCTTGGCATCGGACCAGTAGACCCGGTCACCGTTGGCGTAGTCGATTGACAGGCCTGTGGGTAAACCCAGGCCGTCGGGCACCAGAACATTCCGATGCTGCCCGTCCAACCATGAGTACTCGATCCTGGCCACGGTTCCGCGGTCCGCCCAGTACAGCATCCTGGATGAAGAAAGTCAAGTGGAAAAGGGTCAGTAGATGTATTTTGTAAGGGGCTTTTCAGACGATTTCTGGTACCCAGGTCAACAACAAATATGATCATGTCTTATCCATGACTGCTTGCACATCAACTGTGAAACTGTCGTACTGCGATGATCTGTCAATTTGTAGTTGAAACAAATGTTTTATGAATTTTTACGAAAAAATGGGTGAGCCTCTTGAAGCATCATCCACAGCCTACAATGCTTCTCACCCCAGTCGAGGATTGACAGCCACAGCCGAGGGGTGATCGATGTCCGTCTTGACCAGGTGCTTCCTGTAGCGCCCATCCAGCATAGCCACCTCTATCCTCTTGACTCTCGAGTCCGCCCAGTAGAGGTTCCTATTGACAGGAAAATACAGAACATGTTATTTCCCAAACATGTTATAGCAATGCATATCAAAGTCATTCACAGCCATTAGATAGATAGATAGATAGATAGATAGATAGATAGATAGATAGATAGATAGATAGATAGATAGATAGATAGATAGATAGATAGATAGATAGATAGATAGATAGATAGATAGATAGATAGATAGATAGATAGATAGATAGATAGATAGATAGATAGATAGATAGATAGATAGATAGATAGATAGATAGATAGATAGATAGATACTTTATTGATCCCCGAGGGGGAAATTTCTTGACATCAATATAACAAGTACTGTGTAGATACCACTGCCATGACAATTTCAGTGATCTATATATTAGCGAACAGATTACATGACATTCTCATACATGTGAAAATGTCAGAATTTGAAACACAAAACCACACAGTAGGGGAGAATGCCAGACAACAAACAAGCAAATCAAAAAAATAGATGCAGCCATGCCATCCTACCTTCCAACCCAGTCAACAGCGATGGCGTCTGGCATGGTAATGTATTTGATGCCCAGGTCAACAGCGGCGGCTATATTGTTGCTATTGTCGTCCACTGTAGGTATATATGCCCTCTTGATGGCGCCGCCCACATTGTCCTTCCCCTCCACCGTGAAATACACCATACCTGAAAAAGACAGAGAGCTGTTAACATGGATACCTTATTTTTGCCAGGATTATAATTTTGCATTATTTATTCACTTCATGATAATTAAGGTTTTCCATTTTAGTTTAACTAAAATGTTAAACACGTATTTGAATATGCATTCCTGACTTTGATAAGTAAAGTTTATTTAGAAACATAATGTTTCTTTGGGAACTTCACGCTTCTTTGTAAAGAAAATAATTGTGTATTTGTCTTATAATCGCAGCTATTTTGTCTGGGTCACAGGAGGCAGCTATTTGTGTCTGTGTGACGTACTGAGTCCAGTGTTGTTGTGGTCCCAGTCATAGTCCAGTGCCATGATGTGCTCCTGCTCCTCGAGGAAGTCATGGTAGACCTCTGTCTGCAAGTTGAACTTCCGGATACGGATATTCTCTGGAAGCAACAGGAGAGGCCCAGCACCTGGAATAATCAGCTTCAGGTAAGTTTGTGTAGTAGTAGGAAAAAGTACATTTATTTAGTTTTCCCGTAAAAAGTTTCTCCAGAAACGTCGATAATTAATAGCAACTATAATAATAACAACAATATTGTTACTATTGGTTCATGATAGTGTACAGTATTATGGAGATTATTTTGAAATCTCAAACACTCAATTTATAGGCCTACAAAGTACTAAAATTAGATAGATTAGCCAACTTGCAAAAATCTTAGCAATTAGCATATTTCTAAAGCAAAGATTTATGTCTCAGGTCTAAACAACAGTATGGTAGAGGCGTGAACTCACCCTCAGCCTCACACTGGTTGCCATTACCCACTTTGCGATACCCGGGGGCACACTCACAGTCGTACCCGCCCTTGTTGTTCTTGCAGACCTGCGGGCAAGTCCCATGTACCTCACACTCGTTGATGTCTGGGGACAATTGAGGTAGAAAGTTAAGTAACTATATGTGCTTGTTATTGTTTATAGGGTAGCAAGGTCTCTGCAGGGGTTGGTGGATGTTAGGAAGTGAGTTTACCCTCCATATTGTAAAGATTGACTTGAATGTTATTTTCTAAGCAAAACATGTTTCGGACAAAGAATTGACCTACACTGTATATAACCCCAAAAAGGAGTCGTGCTAATGCTACTTTTCACAACAAACACTTTGATTCATGGTCTTTCAGAGTGTTATCTAGTCAAGCTTGAAGCTTGTGCTTCGTTGACTGTGTTGCATTGTTTACAGTGAATCTTCGTTGACCGAGTCATCTGTTCCTTCGACCAATCAATATCTATTTGCATTGGATGCGTCTCAATCAACCGCATCCGCCTATGTAACGTTATTTTACAGTCGCATGCATTCGTGAATGCAATTGCCGAAATGGAACAGTTTATTTATTGTTTACGCATAATTATTCAAGGGCTGCACCGCACGGTAAAGCTTTTATTACAGCATAGCAAAGATTAAAAACAGCTGAATTTGTGAAATTGTTTATCCGACATGTTGTGTTGTACGAGGCTTGGTACTCACGGAATCAGTAGGCTATTAAACAAACACTCAAACAGGCAACACAAGCAGGATCTGTCATATTTCTGTAGATACAGTATATATGGATGATAAAAAAACATAACAAAAAAAAAGGCACATTTAACAGTTAGGCTATTGATTATAGAGCTAATTAAGTTAGAGTTTCCACTCTCCTCACTACTCTTAGACAATTAAGGCAAGGGCTGTTGTCTCCGCTGCTGCCTCCACCGCATTGTTCTCAACACCAACATGCTGCTTAACTTCGCTATTATGCACAGAGCAACACGGTCTAGGAAAAGGCGCCAATTCAACAGTGCACTGATGTTTCATAACCGCAGACAGCGACCGCTATCAAACGAGGGAGATAGCTATAAAATAATATTATTTTTTATTAGTGTTGTACCATTGTCCTTAACCTTATACAATTTCAGTAGCACATGCCTTAGTGACGGGCTGTGCCATCCCCCGGCCTCCACAATGGACCAGTCCACTCAGACAGGTGTCTTGTAGACCATGACTGATTGATTTTTTTGCTCCACCAACAAACAACCTATCGACCGTAGCGAGCATGTCTCTATATGTGTGTACCTATGCAGTTGAAGGTGCTGTCCGGGTCCACTCTGTATCCGGGTCTGCAGGAGCAGATGAAGCCAGCCCCGTTCAGGTTGGTACACTCGTGTTTACACCGTTTCTCCTCACAGGTCCGGTCATGGCCAAAATCTGGAACAGGGCACACAATGGGTCACTTTCTCCATTTGTCTAAAATCATCTTTTGATAATATCACAGTAATAAATTATTTGCAGTTAAGGAATATGGTTCAGGCAATGACGGTAGAATTAAAATAAGATTGATCAGCCTTTCTCAAACCAATCCTCGAGGCCCACCAGTCATTCCATAACTTTGTTGTATTCCAATACCAGCGCACCCTTTGCTGATTAGTTCACTAGTTTCAGTGGTGTTTGAATAAATCAAATACCTGGAATTTCTCCGAGGTTGAGAAAGACTGAGGTAAATGAACTACTTACATTACATAATAGATACTGTTAAGATAGCATCTGCTTAAGGACAATCGTCACTTATACATTTTAAATGTGTTAGTTTGTGAAATAAGTTGTTTAATTTTGGCCCAAATTGTGTTTCCTATCATTCAAACCTTTGTATAACATGTGTTCAGGTGTGTTGAACTTAATTACTGTGTTAATTATTGGTCTTAACTATTGTGTGTCACTTTAGAATGGTGTGTATTTGAACAGTGTAGGATAAATACTTCATGGAAGGAGGTAGACAAGCTTTTATGCTCTGCAGGAACGTTTGCTATTTGTAATGTATAATTGTTAGCGATGGGGTTTCGCTCTCTCAGAAGATTCATGTTGTGAGAGAGTGATGTTGAACTCACTGCAGCCTATCTCGTCAGTGCGGTCCCCACAGTTGTCGTTGTGGTCACACACATAGGGCAGGGCTACACACTGTCCATTGGAACATTTGAACTCCTGGGGCGTGCAAGGAGCCAGGGTGGGCTCACGGCCTGTAAGGAAACACACACACGCACACACAAGCATGAACGCAAACACACAAACATGCACACACGAATATATAAACACAATCGATGCTGCATTCAAGTCTTCATTTATCTTTAGTGACATCAAGTTGCCTCAATTCAAAACAACAGTAATCTCTTCTAAAAAGAATTTGCCTAGATTGATTTTAAAGCCGGATTGTACAACAATCAAACAAATAACTACTTTCCTATCTCTAATATTGTTATTTTAATAGTCATGAATGCTGCTCCTCTTGCATTTAATTTGAGATGAAGTCACTGAGTGCACTTTAACAGAGGGTGATCTAACAATGTCATTATCCATACAATGTTCTGGAAGATTCCATTGGAAAGAGTACACACAGTGTACAAAACATGCTCTTTCCATGACAGACTGACAAGGTGAATCCTGGTGAAATCCACTTCAAATCAGTGTAGATGAAGTGCCTTTGAACGGGGTATGGTAGTAGGTGCCCGGCGCACCGGTTTGAGGGTAGTGCGTACGGCCCAGTACATCACTGGGGCCAAGCTTCCTGCCATTCAGGCCCTCGACACCAGGCTGTGTATAAAATAAAAAATAGTCAAAGACTCCAGCCACCCCAGTCATAGACTGTTGTCTCTGCTACCGCACGGCAAGTGGTACCGGAGCGCCAAGTCTAGGTCCAAAAGGCTTCTTAACAGCTTTTACCCCCAAGCCATAAGACTCTTGAACAGGTAATCAAATGGCTGCCCGGACTATTTGCATTGACCCCCCCCCCCCAACCCCTCTCTTTTACGCTGCTGCTACTCTCTGTTTATCTATGCATAGCCACTTTAACTCTACCTACATGTACTCCGGTACTGCCGCTCTATGTATCATGTACCGTGTATCTGTCTTGTGTGTACTTTCGTTGTGGCATCTTGCACCTGCCCTGTGTTTTAGTTGTAGCTGCTTGACAGGGGATCAATAAAGTACCTACCTACCTACCTACCTACCTACCTACCTACCTACCTACCTACCTACCTACCTACCTACCTACCTACCTACCTACCTACCTACCTACCTACCTACCTACCTACCTACCTACCTACCTACCTACCTACCTACCTACCTCCCTCCCTACCTACCTACCTACCTACCTACCTACCTACCTACCTACCTACCTACCTACCTACCTACCTACCTACCTACCTACCTACCTACCTACCTACCTACCTACCTACCTACCTACCTACCTACAGTGGGGAGAACAAGTATTTGATACACTGCCGATTTTGCAGGTTTTCCTACTTACAAAGCATGTAGAAGTCTGTAATTTTTATCATAGGTACTCTTCAACTGTGAGAGACGGAATCTAAAACAAAAATCCAGAACATCACATTGTATGATTTTTAAATAATTAATTAGCATTTGATTGCATGACATAAGTATTTGATCACCTACCAACCAGTAAGAATTCCGTCTCTCACAGACCTGTTAGTTTTTCTTTAAGAAGCCCTCCTGTTCTCCACTCATTACCTGTATTAACTGCACCTGTTTGAACTCGTTACCTGTATAAAAGACACCTGTCCACACACTCAATCAAACAGACTCCAACCTCTCCACAATGGCCAAGACCAGAGAGCTGTGTAAGGACATCAGGGATAAAATTGTAGACCTGCACAAGGCTGGGATGGGCTACAGGACAATAGGCAAGCAGCTTGGTGAGAAGGCAACAACTGTTGCCGCAATTATTAGAAAATGGAAGAAGTTCAAGATGACGGTCAATCTCCCTCAGTCTGGGGCACCATGCAAGATCTCACCTCGTGGGGCTTCAATTATCATGAGGAAGGTGAGGGATCAGCCCAGAACTACACGGCAGGACCTGGTCAATGACCTAAAGAGAGCTGGGACCACAGTCTCAAAGAAGACCATTAGTAACACACTACGCCGTCATGGATTAAAATCCTGCAGCGCACGCAAGGTCCCCCTGCTCAAGCCAGCACATGTCCAGGCCCGTCTGAAGTTTGCCAATGACCATCTGGATGATCCAGAGGAGGAATGGGAGAAGGTCATGTGGTCTGATGAGACAAAAATAGAGCTTTTTGGTCTAAACTCCACTCGCCGTGTTTGGAGGAAGAAGAAGGATGAGTACAACCCCAAGAACACCATCCCAACCGTGAAGCATGGAGATGGAAACATCATTCTTTGGGGATGCTTTTCTGCAAAGGGGACAGGACGACTGCACCGTATTGAGGGGAGGATGGATGGGGCCATGTATTGCGAGATCTTGGCCAACAACCTCCTTCCCTCAGTAAGAGCATTGAAGATGGGTCGTGGCTGGGTCTTCCAGCATGACAACGACCCGAAACACACAGCCAGGGAAACTAAGGAGTGGCTCCGTAAGAAGCATCTCAAGGTCCTGGAGTGGCCTAGCCAGTCTCCAGACCTGAACCCAATAGAAAATCTTTGGAGGGAGCTGAAAGTCTGTATTGCCCAGCGACAGCCCTGAAACCTGAAGGATCTGGATGGAGGAGTGGGCCAAAATCCCTGCTGCAGTGTGTGCAAACCTGGTCAAGAACTACAGGAAACGTATGATCTTTGTAATTGCAAACAAAGGTTTCTGTACCAAATATTAAGTTCTGCTTTTCTGATGTATCAAATACTTATGTCATGCAATAAAATGCAAATTAATTACTTAAAAATCATACAATGTGATTTTCTGGATTTTTGTTTTAGATTCCGTCACTCACAGTTGAAGAGTACCTATGATAAAAATTACATGCTTTGTAAGTGGGAAAACCTGCAAAATCAGCAGTGTATCAAATACTTGTTCTCCCCACTGTATCGATCTATCTATCTATCTATCTATCTATCTATCTATCTATCTATCTATCTATCTATCTATCTATCTATCTATCTATCTATCTATCTATCTATCTATCTATCTATCTATCTATCTATCTATCTATCTATCTATCTATCTATCTATCTATCTATCTATCTATCTATCTATCTATCTATCTATCTATCTATCTATCTATCTATCTATCTATCTATCTATCATTACCTCAACTAACCTGTGCCACCGCACATTGACTCTGTACCGGTACCCCCTCGCTAAAATTACTTAACACTTATTTTTCTTAAAACTGCATTGTTGGTTAAGGGCTTGTAGGTAAGCATTTCACTGTAAGGTCTAAACCTGTTGTATTCGGCGCATGTGACAAATACAATTTCATTTGATTTGATATTGCATTAGGGCTACATTCACAAATGTTGCGTTTGGGTTACGTTGCTTACAGAGGTCCTCCTTCTCATCACTTCCGTCCCCACAGTCGTCCTTCTGGTTACACAGATTACCAGAGTAGATGCAGTAGCCGTTAGCACAGCGGAACCTCGATGGCATCTCACACGTGATGTTCACTGGCAAACAATACCAAAGGAGGAAATAGGTATTAATTAATTTGACAGAAATACACACAAGACTGTATTTTAGCAGTTTTATTTGTTGCCCTATACTACGAATTTGGCCTGAGTTCAACTCAGGATAACCGGTGACACAAAAGTGGCTCACCTTTTAGCCAGGTGAATTTCTATGGCAACGAATCCTTCAGAACTAACCTGCTCCAGGGCAGGCTAACTCGGGGATAAATCCACTTATTCTGAACGAAGGGTTTGCAGCTGTGAGTTGATGACCAATCTAATTAGATTCTCTCCCTCTTGCAAAGAGTGATCATCATCCCATCTGACGACTGATATTTTTATTAATTTCACAAATGTTTTTGTGTGTTAAAAATAGAAATATTCCAATACATACAGTGGGGTCTGAAATCATTTACTGAGCAGAAATTACTGTAAAAACAAACAATTAAAATATATTGAGGTGTGTCTTTAAAAAGGTTTGCCAGTATGAGCACAACTAGGGACGTGTGAGACTGACCAAAAGCTGGTCTTAGGGGTAACGCAATTGTTTATACCATTGATTTTGCAAGCGGAGGCGTACACATAGCCTTTTGTCCATCACCAATGTTTAATGGAAATATATAGCGCAACAAAACAAGCAGACATTCTGCTTTTTATTTCTATTAGACATTATTTTATCAGTAACTGGAACATCAAGAGACCGTTTATTGTTTTTCTTTGATCATTTTGCACCCCCCCCCAAAAAAAATAATCTTCCACTTTTTTGTTGGACCTAATTGTCATAACGCGGGAATTCCGACCGCTGTCCGTGGCGCTGAGTCCGCTTGAAAGGCTATATTTGCCTGTTTGCTTGTTTACCTTTCACGTGGCAAGGTCACTACCTGCCATATCAACACCGATGGTATGCTATAACAATATACTGTCATACCCTAATTCCGTTCACCTGTTCTCCCTGGCTCCTCCTCTACCAGGTGTTTCCTATGTTCCCTTATTCCCTGTGTATTTAATCTGTATCTGTTCATTGGTCTGGTTGCCAGTTCGTCTTGTGTGTTTCACCAGGTCGTGCCCGCATTCCTAGAAATACCTGCTGTCTGTTTAGTTCTCCGGTTACCGTACCCCTGCCTGTTTACACAACCTGATTCCTGCCTGCTGTCTCTGTACCTCTGAACGCCTGTATACCAAATCCTTTGCCTGCCTACGACAACGAGATATAGCCTTCCGATTTTGTAAAGTAAATAACATACTTGACATTCTACCTGCCTCCTGCGTCTGCACTTGGGTCTCTGTCTGAGTTGTGACATATACATTTGGGACGGTGAGTGGACATTCCCCCTTTCTCCTATTGGATCTTTTTCCAACTTTTTCCAACGTAAAACCCTACCTTGTCTTTTAGGCCTGATATTATACTGTTATTATTATTATACCACGGGGAGCAATTATGGTGCCTGTAACTGCATTTAGATATAACCTTTTTAAAACAAGTTGTTTCATTTCGTTAGACTTTTATTATAATTATTCACTGTCTTTTAAAGTGAATTTAATCTTTTTTTATTGACAATTTTTTGTTTGGCATGTCCATTTGCTCAGCCATAATGCATTTGACAGTAGGCCTATATCAGTGTGAATGTGATGTTAACAATATACAGTGCCTTCAGAAAGTATTCACACCCCTTGACTCTTTCCACGTTGTTTTGTTACAGCCTGAATTTAAAATGGATTAAATAGAGATTTTTTTGTCACTGGCCTACCCACAATACCTCATAATGTGGAAGTGGAATTATATATTTTTAAATTTAGATTACCAATCAAAAGCTGAAATGTCTTCAGTCAATAAGTATTCAACACCTTTTTTATGGCAAGCTTAAATAAGTTCAGGAGTAAAAATGTGCTTAACAAGTCACATAGTAAGTTGCATGATTTTTTTATGACTACCTCATCTCTGTACCCCACACATACTATTATCTGTAAGGTCTCTCAGTCAAGCAGTGAACTTAAAACACAGATTTAAGACAAGGGAGGTTTTCCAATGCCTCGCAAAAAAGGGCAACTATTGGTGAGAAAAACAAAAAAAAGCAGACATTGAGTATCCCTTTGAGCATGGTGAAGTTATTAATTACACTTTGGATGGTGTATCAATAAACCCAGTCACTACAAAGATACAGGCATCCTTCCTAACTCAGTTGCCGGAGAGGAAGGAAACCGCTCAGGTATTTCAGCATGAGGCCAATGGTGATTTTAAAACAGTTAGAGTTTAATGGCTGTGATAGGAGAAAACTGAGGATGGATCAACAACATTGTAGTTACTCCACAATACTAACCTAAATGACAGAGTGAGAAGGAAGTCTGTACAGAATAAAAAATATTCCAAAACATGCATCCTGTTTGCAATAAGGCACTAAAGTAAAACTGCAAAACATGTGGCAAAGCAAATTACTTTATGTCCTGAATACGAAGCGTTATGTCTGTGGCAAATCCAATACAACACATTACTGAATACCACTCATATTTTCAAGCATACTGGTGGCTGCATCATGTTATGGATATGCTTGTAATCGTTAAGAACTAGGGAGTTGTTCAGGCTAAAAAAGAAACAGAATGGAGCTAAGCACAGGCAAGGAAAACCTGGTTCATTCTGCTTTCCACCAGACACGGGGGGCTCTGAGGTACCGGAACACATTGAGAAAAAAAAGTGTCAAACACAACGTAGCCTACGATCTATGGTGGTGAAGCAGTGCTAATTAATTCCAAGCATTTTAAACGTCACTGCAGTCAAAGCATTTCAGACGTCACTGCAGTCAAAGCATTTCAGACGTCACTGCAGTCAAAGCATTTCAGACGTCACTGCAGTCAAAGCATTTCAGACGTCACTGCAGTCAAAGCATTTCAGACGTCACTGCAGTATGGCCACATACTTGAGTATAGCTGCAGGGCTTACACAAGTCCTAATTTCTTATAACCTCATTTTCTAGACATCAATGTACAGCAACATCTTTAGACGACACTGCAGAACACCCACCATATACACACACTCAGCTTTGGGGTTTACAATTTAGGCTACAGCAGAACACACATATGAGAATATATAGGCCTCCTGCCTATGTGATAATATGAAGCCTCCTGCCTATGTGATAATATGAAGCCTCCTGCCTATGTGATAATATGGACTTAACTTACGTAGTCATTCACTCAGGAATGCATATTAGTATCCTGTCAGTTGTATCTTTTCTCATTGCTTTTAGTATATTGAATGTGCAATACGTGCATTTATCTGTAATTAAACCCTGCGCACTAAGAACTGTATTTTAAGGGAATTACTATTATTACCCCAAATTATATCATACACACATTTAGCTATTTAAGTATCTCTTCCTGTCATTTACCTGTACAGTTAATACAACCATGCAAATATTCACTTACCTGTAAATTTACCTGTACAGTTAATTTAACCATGCAAAATGTTCAATATGTCTATTAAGTAAACTATTATTACCCTCACTCATATCATACGCATTTTTAGCTATTGAAGTATTTCTCTGCCATCGACCTGTATAGTATAGTTAACCATCCACCAATGTATAGTGTACATATTCAGCCAACCACCCATACTATGCAATGTCTTTTTATAGCTTTTTTGCACTCCAGACTTCTTGTATTTCTATACTTTTTCATACTGCCGCTCTATGTATCATGTATCTGTCTTTTGTGTATTTTCGTTTTGGCATTTTGCACCTGCCCTATGTTTTGTTGTAGCTGCTTGACAGAGAAATTTCCCCTCGGGGATCAATAAAGTATCTATCTATCTATCTATCTATCTATCTATCTATCTATCTATCTATCTATCTATCTATCTATCTATCTATCTATCTATCTATCTATCTATCTATCTATCTATCTATCTATCTATCTATCTATCTATCTATCTATCTATCTATCTATCTATCTATCTATCTATCTTCAGATTACCTTCACATTCTTAGTTTGCTAAGGCTTGCTGCCACCAAATGCGCCTTGGTTCAGGCATTTTTAATGTCTGATGCATAGGATGTTAATTTACTGTCCATTCCACCCACTCTTTTGCTAGTTTAAAATTCACTCACGTTACGTATATAACGTAATACAATTACTTTAACGATAGGAAAAAGGTACTTGTGCATTGAAAGCACACCAAAGCAACGATATGTGTAAGAAAGACGGCCCGTTTAACACCATAGTCTGATGAATTTGCAGGTGAACTTTTCTTTAATTTTGGCAAAACATTTTATGTGGCACTGGCTTGCCCATGAATTGATGTTTCATGCATTTTTCTCAATGAAGAGTTTGGTGTTCGTCTAGCCAAATGCGATATGTACGTGCAGTTTCATGCCCAGCTCGAACAAGCTTGAGTAGGTGGCGGGTGCACGATCAATATCTACCTTCGTAAAAAAATTGATTAAACCTGTGCTGGAATGTGAAGCTAACTGAAGCTAGCTAATTTCAGAAAAGCCCGAGTACATCTAGCTTGATTCGTAGTATACCCCGCGGGTAAGAACATAAAGGTCAACTAATTTATCATTCTGTGAAAATCCTATATATTTTTATGTTAAAAGGTCAATTCCACCACTTTTTCATATTCATTATCTCTCATACCAGTGTCTACATATGTGAACGTGGCACATTTCTACAATTTGTATAAAGAAAATAAAAGTGCCATTTGACGATGTTATCAAAAAAAACTATGATTTTAAAACACTATGAGATTCACAATGACAAGGGGAGCAATAAAATGCCCTTCCCCTGGATAAACACTCATTGCAGGTTTTGAAAATCACCTTTTTTCTAAACTTTTAATCCTACTCGATGATGTCATAGAGTAGGACTTAAGGTCCTTCCTTATATTTTTAACCAAAGAAAGTAGAAACGTGCCGTTTTCCCATTATATGTACGTATTATGTAGACACTGGTATGTGCTGGAGATAATGAATGTGGTTGAAAAGTGTTGGAATTGCACTTCAAGTAGTCTGCCATGAAAAGGAGACCAGAACGCAACATAACCAAATGAATGCCATCATGTTAGTGTGTGTGTGTGTCTGTGTGTGTCTGTGTGTGTGTCTTACAACATAAGATGAGCTCCTCGTCAGAGCGGTCTCCACAGTCGTTGTTGCCATCACACACCCAGTTCTCATACACACACAGCGTGTTCGCACACTGGAACTGGTGGTTGGGACACCAGCGGCCCCCTGGGTAACGGGTCGCTATGGTTTGGGGAAAAGGTAGGGAATGAGAGATGTGTTGGCATAACATAAAAAAAATAATTGAGAAATGGCTAGCATTAGTGTAGTGAAATGGCTAGCGTTGGAGCCGTGAAATGGCTAGCGTTGGAGCAGTGAAATGGCTAGCGTTGGAGCAGTGAAATGGCTAGCGTTGGAGCAGTGAAATGGCTAGCATTGGTATAGCAAAATGGCTAGTAAAGGTGTAGTGAAATGGCTAGCATTGGTATAGCAAAATGGCTAGTAAAGGTGTAGTGAAATGGCTAGCATTGGTATAGCAAAATGGCTAGTAAAGGTGTAGTGAAATGGCTAGCATTGGTATAGAAAAATGGCTAGTAAAGGTGTAGTGAAATGGCTAGCATTGGTATAGCAAAATGGCTAGTAAAGGTGTAGTGAAATGGCTAGCATTGGTATAGAAAAATGGCTAGTAAAGGTGTAGTGAAATGGCTAGCATTGGTATAGCAAAATGGCTAGTAAAGGTGTAGTGAAATGGCTAGCATTGGTATAGAAAAATGGCTAGTAAAGGTGTAGTGAAATGGCTAGCATTGGTATAGCAAAATGGCTAGTAAAGGTGTAGTGAAATGGCTAGCATTGGTATAGCAAAATGGCGAAACGGCTAGCATTGGGGTAGTGAAATGGCTCCCTAAATGAAACAGTTCCTCTTGTAGAGACTTACGACAGGAACTCTCATCAGAGATGTCCAGGCAGTCTGGTTGTCCGTCACATTTAAGAGAGGCGGGGATACAGTGACCCGACAGACACTGGAAATACCCAGGACGACACGTCTGCAACTCTGTGTGTGAGAGGAAGGTAGAGTGACCAGGTGAGTGTGTGTGTGTGTGTGTGTGTGTGTGTGTGTGTGTGTGTGTGTGTGTGTGTGTGTGTGTGTGTGTGAGAGAGAGAGACACAGAGACTTGTAGAATGAGAGAAAAGAGAGCGAGAAAGTGGGAGGAGAGAAGAGAGATAGTGGTCCATCTCACCACAGTCGCGCTCATCGGAGTTGTCCCCACAGTTGTTATCATGGTCACACACCCAGTTTCCAGGTATGCACTGCTGGTTGTCACAGCGATACTCGCTCTCCGAGCACGGCCTTGGCACTACACACACACACACACACACACACACACACACACACAAACACAAACTCTTCACTGTCTGTCTCTTTACACTCTATATTGAAGGGTTATATGGTTATGGAGTTGAATTCTATTTGATGGTTATGGAGTTGAATTCTATTTGATGGTTATGGAGTTAAATTCTATTTGATGGTTATGGAGTTGAATTCTATTTGATGGTTATGGAGTTGAACTCTATTTGATGGTTATGGAGTTGAACTCTATTTGATGGTTATGGAGTTGAACTCTATTTGATGGTTATAAATAAATAAAGAGTTCTATTGTCTACTCCAACTCCACCGCTCCGGCGCTCGACGGTTTACTAACACAACGGTCCTGGCGACCCATCATTATGCACACCTGGCAACCTTCATCACGCACACCTGGCAACCGTTATTACGCACACCTGGCAACCGTCATTACGCACACCTGGCAACCGTCATTACGCACACCTAGCAACCGTCATTACGTACACCTGGCAACTGTCATTACGCTCACCTGGCAACCGTCATTACGCACACCTAGCAACTGTCATTACGCACACCTGGCAACCGTCATTACGCACACCTGGCAACCGTCATTACGCACACCTAGCAACCGTCATTACGCACACCTGGCAACCGTCATTACGCTCACCTGGTGACACATCATCACCTGGACTTCATCGCTTCCTGATTACTTCCTCTTTATTCAGCCCTCTGTGTTCATCAGTCCATAGGTGTTATTGATTGTCTCTCACGTTCAGTACGCTTCCCATGTTTGTTATTTTGTATCTGTTCCATATTAAACTCACATTCTGCACATGCTTTCTGACTCCCGGCGTATACGTAACACAGATATACAGTACCGGTCATAAGTTTTAGAACACCTACACATTCAAGGGTTTTTCTTTATTTGTACTATTTTCTACATTGTAGAATAATAGTGAAGACATCAAAACTATGAAATAACACATATGGAATCATGTAGTAACCAGAAAAAGTGTTAAAATAATCTAAATATATTTTATATTTGAGATTCTTCAAAGTAGCCACCCTTTGCCTTGATGACAGCTCTGCACACTCTTGGCATTCTCTCAACCAGCTTCATGAGGTAGTCACCTGGAATGCATTTCAATTAACAGGTGTGCCTTGTTAATTTGTGGAATTTCTTTCCTTCTTAATGCGTTTGAGCCAATTGGGGGGGGGGGGGGTGTACAGAAGAAGGTTTGGTTAGAAATGATCCATCAACTTCAATGAACGATGGAGATAAATTGGGTTTCCTGCCCATAATATAAAGTATTTTCCCATTGTTTTTTTTAATGTAATTTATCTTGTTTTGGTAATATAATTTTTTTCAGCACAACATTTCTCAAACTAAACCAATCAGCAGACTTGTTTTCTACCTTTTTTGCATAATTTATTTGAACCATAACATTTTTCAATTCATAATCGATCCAGAGTTGAACCCTGTAAGATAGTTATGGAGATGAACCATAATAGATGGTTATGGAGTTTAATTCTATTAGAGGGTTACAGAGTTGAACCGCATTAGAGGGTTAGGGAATTGATCCCTATTAGAGAGTTAGGGAATTGATCCCTATTAGAGGGTTAGGGAATTGATCCCTATTAGAGGGTTAGGGAATTGATCCCTATTAGAGGGTTAGGGAATTGATCCCTATTAGAGGGTTAGGGAATTGATCCCTATTAGAGGGTTAGGGAATTGATCCCTATTAGAGGGTTAGGGAATTGATCCCTATTAGAGGGTTAGGGAATTGATCCCTATTAGAGGGTTAGGGAATTGATCCCTATTAGAGGGTTAGGGAATTGATCCCTATTAGAGGGTTAGGGAATTGATCCCTATTAGAGGGTTAGGGAATTGATCCCTATTAGAGGGTTAGGGAATTGATCCCTATTAGAGGGTTAGGGAATTGATCCCTATTAGAGGGTTAGGGAATTGATCCCTATTAGAGGGTTATGTAGTTGACCTCGACTCACCGCAGTCCCTCTCATCAGATCCATCACCACAGTCGTTGCTTCCGTCACACTTCCAGCGGATGGGCACACAGCGGTGGTTGTCACAACGGAAGTCTCCCAGGGGGTCACAGGTTAACGCCTCTGTGAATGGTTCAGGGGGTTAGGTTAATGAGCGGTCAACTAGTTAGAAATTATCAATTTGAAGTTATTTAAGCTTAAAAACAGAACAAGATCAGGATTTAAAAGTGGAATGTGAAGGAAAAAGCAGAACTGGAGCATACGGAAATATAATTGGTAGCCTACTATACATTTTCTGTATCCATATTCGGACAATGTAACTCTGCCCTTCATATCATATCACACACACACACACACACACACACACCGCAGTTCTGCTCGTCACTGTTGTCGATGCAGTCGTTGGAGCCATCACACACGGCCCAGGTGGGGATACAGCGGTAGTTGGACTTACAGGAGAACTCAGTGAGCTCATCGCAGTTATATTCTGGCCCCACTACAGAGGGAGGAGACAAAGGGATGAAGGGATAGATAGGGAAAAAAAAAGATGGATGCAGAGTGTTTCTGCCAGACAGAGGACGGAGCACAATTCTCTCCTGATCCTACAACTGCCACTGTTTCTGTACATAAAACGTTCATTCATAATTCAAATATAAAATGTAATTCAAATATGTGCTCTCGTAGTCAAATAACCAGAATATAACATACATTGCAAACGAAAATCCAGACTTATGACAAATATAGCAAACTCACTGCAGATCTCGTGGGGCTCATCGGATTCATCTCCGCAGTCGTTCTGAGCGTCACACACGTAGTTGGGCGGGATACACACACCGTTTGCGCACGTGAACTGGTTCGGTCGGCACGTCTTCTGGGCACAGCCATCCGCGTCCTCGTCACTCCCATCAGAACAGTCGCTGATGCCGTCACAGTGCCATGACACAGGGATGCACTGCTTGTCCTTACACTGGAACTGATTCTCTGCACACCTGTGGTCACCTAGGAGATGGGAGGATTGAGTGTTTTGATTCTAAGGCCACGTCTCTGAACGTTTTAGTTTATCTTGAGGGAACAGACAGGGTTGCCCTTTCCCCCCCATGTTTGTTCGTAATCGCAAATAAAGACACTACAACAGGAACATACAGCAACGAGGGCATGCATTTTGAGGACATGAATAGGACTCTAGAGCAGTTCAACAATCACATCACACTGTGGGTTCTTGACGCTAGCAGAAAATAGGTGCTGCATTGTCTGATGGATGGAAGTAGTATGGTAAAAATGAGGTAAAATAGGGTTTTCGTACTGCAGAGGGCAGCGTCCTCATCTGAACTGTCACGGCAGTCAGCGTGTCCGTCACACAGGAAGCCAGGATAAGTGCAGTTTCCATCCTGGCACTGGAACTGACCAATTGGACAGTAGCGGGGCGGGCAGGTGAGGGGCTCGTCGGACCCGTCACCACAGTCGGACTGACCATCACATTTCCACCAGATAGAGACACATCTAGGGGATTAGAAGGAGAGAGGGAGGGAGGTGGGAGAGTTAACGAATTCACTTATGGAATTTAGACAACTATGCAACCACAGTTATCAAGCAAATAGTCACATGGCTCCAAACCAAACTGTGCTCACTCAAATATCCTTTTCAGACAAGCTCAGTACAGCTTAGTTTGACTCAGCTCATTTTTATTTTGTATTTTATTTAACCTTTATTTAACTAGACGAGTCAGTTAAGAACAAATTCCTATTTACAATGACGGCTCCCCTAACCCGGAGGACGTTGGGCCAATTGTGCGGTGCCCTATGGGACTCCCGATCACGGCCGGGTTGTGATACAGCCCGGGATCGAACTGGGGTCTGTAGTGATGCCTCTAGCACTGAGATGCAGTGCCTTAGACCACTGCGCCACTCGGGCACTCAGTAGTGTAAAAAAAAGCCCTAAATTGTATCTGATCCAAAAACCCCTGAGTCAAATTATACTACAAACAAATATTCCTGAAAAGTGACATAAGTGACAGAAATTCAGACTGACTTCTCGTTGTCTCCGCAGCGGAACTGGGTGCTGGAACAGTCGGCCACACACTGGATGTTGAAGCCCACGGCGAGGCCAATGAAGTGGTCTGGACACTCACAGGTAGCGCTGGTCCCACCAGCACCAATCAGACACAGGTGGCTGCAGGTTAGGTGGTGTGTGGCGCAAGGGTTATCGCCTAGGAAACACCAATCAGCAGCAATAAGAATGGAAAGCTAACAATATTGTTTCAATTGACATTTAAGCCATTTAGCAAATGTCGTTATCCAGTAATTGCATTCAACAAACACATATCAAAGTCATTGCAAGAAAAAAGATTGATCTTTAAATAAAGTGCCATCCAGTACCAGTAAGAAAATACAAATAATAGTGTAAATGCAGGAAAGACAAGTAAAGTGTAGACAAATTAAAATCAAGCAAGCAATGTACGGGAATTCCAAAAGGTCAAAGGGCACAGTACTATACATACTGCGAGGCTGCCTGTAGGGATGGTACACATGGATGTCACTTGGCCGATGCGTGTTGTTGCCCATGACGATGCGGCCGGCACCAGTGTACTTGTGGGCCTTCTCAATAGTGTAGGTGTTCCAGTCAGTCCAGTAGACCCAGTCTTCAAACAGGGTGACGGCAAAGGGGTGAGGCAGGGAGCCTGCTATGGCCCGGTGGCGGTTCTCCCCGTCCATATCAGCAAAACTTTATAGAGAGAGGGCATAAACATTAGTGTTTATATCACTGTAATGTTCTGCTGTCTATTGTTTTCTTTGTGCACACCAGGAAGAGTAGCTGTAACAGCTAATGTAGGGTAGCTCCTGTCTGACCTCATTGATGATGATCTCTGGTCTCCAAACAGGCAAGCTTGAGAAGGACGGGGCCGGGCTCCTTGCTTTCTTCCTAACTAAAGAGTGTTTTCCTCCATTGCCTTGACTTGCTATACTAGGGCTTCATTACCTACTTATTCTCAGTGTGTTTTTCTTCAACTGAACATGTTTTACTTCAATATATATATATAGATAGGGCCTTATTTTCCTGCCCTATGACTGCATAGAAAAGTGTTAGAGGGAATGATTAAGTTAATCTCTGAAGACAGTGTTGTGTTGATGTCTCACTCTAGGAAATTGAGGTGGGAGTCGGCGAAGAAGATCTTGTTGGTGGTGTAGTCAATGGTCAGGGCACTGGGCCACTCCAGCTTGGTGGTGATGAGGGCAGTGGCGTTGGTGCCATCCATACCAACCCTACCAATGTAGGCGGTGTCCCCCCAGTCTGTCCAATACAGCCAGCTGCAGGCAGAGAGAATGAAATGGAGAGTCAAGTAAAAGAGAACATAGAATAAGATGTCATTTGTTAATTGGTATAACTCAATAATATATAGAAAAATTTAATAAAATAATTATCGAAAAACGCCTCAATATCTGCCATTAATTAAGAATGGCCACTCTCTTCCTCTATCATGCAGGTGGGGATGTGTGGGACCTTGTATGTGTGTGTATGCGCGTGCGTGTGTATGTTAGTACCACAGGAGGTTGGTGGCACCTTATTTGGGGAGGACGGGCTTGTGGTAATGACTGGAGCGGAATCAGTGGAATGGTATCAAATACATGAAACACAGGGTTTCCAGGTGTTAGATGCCATTCCATTTGCTCCGTTCCAGACATTATTATGAGCCGTCCTCCCCTCAGCAACCTCCACTGGTTAGTACCCATATTTGGGGTTGACGGCCACGGCACGGGGCCGGACTAAGCAGTAGGTGGTGTTAGGCCCCATGCAGCCACTCAGCAACTTCTTCTGGAAACGACCATCCAGCTCTGACACGTGGAGAGAGCCGTAGTAACTGTCTACCCAGTAGAGCTTCCTTTGGGATACACACACATAAACATACAAGAATGACTATGGGCATATGCAAAGATACACATATCATATATACAGACTTACATTTAATCGCAAGTAGATACAAATATGTCATTATCAGCCAACTGTAGGCTCTGATCAAAATGGGTATTGAGAGACAGATTTATTAAGCTTTTGAACACAACACATACAGTACATCGTGAAATTATTCACACTCACACAGTTTTGCTTCCTAACTGAGCTGCCGGAGATTAAGGAAACTGCGTCGCCATGAGGCCAATGATTTTAAAACTACAATCAAGCTCTGATGTCCCTCCCCCTTCACTCACCTGCCAACCCAATCCACCGCCAGCCCCTCGGCCCCTACCACGTTGTTATCCACTATTGTCTCCCTCTCACTGCCGTCGAATCGCATCCTCTCGATAATCCCCATTCCCGCATCCAACCAGTACAGCCTCTTTTCGTAATGGTCGAAATCCAGCGCCACCACATTCGACAGCCCTTGCAGAACCACACTCAACTGCGAACCGTCAGTCGTCAAATTACGAATGTAATAGCGATTACTGTACAGCAGATAAGGGGCGATACCGCTGTTCTGGCGGCACGTGTGCCCGTCTGGCTCGCGCACGTAACCCGGGGCGCATTTACAGTGGAAGGAGCCTGCAGAGTTCTCGCAGATCTGGCTACAGACGGCGGGCGTGTCGAGGCACTCGTCCAGGTCTGCGCACGCCTTACCATCAGGCATGAGGTGGTAGCCAGCATTACACGAACAGTAGTAACCTGTCAGGGTGTCAGTGCAGACCTGGGCACACTTGTGAACTGACGGGTCTTGGCATTCGTTAATTCCTACACAGAGGAGAGAGAGAAGGAGAGGGAGGTAGGATGAGTTCTGTAAGATTTAAGATGTGCTGTAAGATTAGTCTAGGAATCCAAATCAAAGTTCCTTTTTCCTACGCTAAATTCTAATGTTCTTACTGCAAACACTAATTTACTACTCCATATACATATTTCCTACTCCACATACTAATTTCCTACTCCAAATACAGTGTACGTCTTGAAATATGATAGATTTAGTGTGGTTACATTCTCATACCTATTGTACAACTTCCACAACCTCCCCATTGTGTTACATCCTTTGCTGTAAGAGAGATCTTACCACATCCCTTCTCATCACTATTATCCGAGCAGTCCTTCTGCGAGTTGCAGACCTTGTGGATGTCAATACACTCGCCCGACTTGCACAGGTACTCTCCCGGCGCACAGGTAGGCTGGGGGGTGCTGCACACGACCTCTGCCTCGTCAGAACCGTCCAGACAGTCGGCCTCGCCGTCGCACGCAAAGGAGGCTGGGATGCAGGCGCCGTTTTGGCAGGTGAACTGGTAGCTGGTGCAGGTGTCGTAGGAACAGCCCAACTCGTCGCTGCCATCCCCGCAGTCGTTGACTCGGTCACAGCTAACAGGAGGGGAGGTAAACAATGGGTTATAGATGGGGTATGAATGTGTTATGAAGTCTTTGTGTAAGTAACCCTACACTTCAAAACAGAAATACCTTATTTAGATAAGTATTCAGACCGTTTGCTGTGAGACTCAAAATTGATCTCAGGTGCATCCTGTTTCCATTGATCATCCTTGAGATGTTTCTACAACTTGATTGGAGTCCACCTGTGGTAAATTCAATTGATTGGACATGATTTGGAAAGGCACACACACCTGTCTATGTAAGGTCCCACAGTTGACAGTGCATATCAGAGCAAAAACCAAGCCTTGAGGACGAAGGAAGAGCTCTGAGACAGGATTGTGTTGAGGTACCAAAACATTTCGGCAGCACTGAAGGTCCAGAAGAACAGTGGCCTCCGTCATTCTTAAATGGAAGTAGTTTGGAACCACCAAGACTCTTCCTAGAGCTGGCCGCCCGGCCGAACTGAGCAATCGGGGGAGAAAGGCCTTGGTCAGGGAGGTGACCAAGAACCCGATGGTCACTCTGACAGAGCTTCAGAGTTCCTCTGTGGAGTTGGGAGAACCTTCCCCCAGAAGGACAACCATCTCTGCAGCACTCCACCAATCAGGCCTTTATGGTAGAGTGGCCAGATGGAAGACACTCCTCAGTAAAAGGCAGACTTGGTGCCAAAAGGCACCTAAAGACTATCAGACCATGAGAAACAAGATTGTCTGGTCTGATGAAACCAAGATTGAACTCTTTGGCCTGAATGCCAAGCGTCACGTCTGGAGGAAACCTGGCAGCATCATGCTGTGGGGATGTTTTTCAGCCGTATGGACTGGGAAACTAGTCAGGTTCGAGGGAAAGCAAAGTACAGAGAGATCCTTGATGAAAACCTGCTCTAGAGCACTCAGAACCTCAGACTGGGGCAAAGGTTCACCTTCGGGACAAGTCTCTGAATGTCCTTGAGTGGCCCAGACAGAGCACAGACTTGAACCCGATCGAACATCTCTGGAGAGACCTGAAAATATCTGTGCAGTGACGCTTCCCATCCAACCTGACAGAGCTTAAAAGGACCTGCAGAGAAGAATGGGAGAAACTCCCCAAATACAGGTGTGCCAAGCTTGTAGCGTCATACCCAAGAAGACTCAAGGCTTTAATCGCTGCCAAAGGTGCTTCAATAAAGTACTGTGTAAAGGGTCTGAACACTTATGTAAACGTGATATTTGAGTGGTTTTTTAAATATTTGGCAAACATTAAAAAAAAAATGTTTTTGCTTTGTCATTATGGGATTGTGTGTGTATATTGATGAGGGAAAAAAACAATTCATCAATTTTAGAATAAGGCTGTAATGTAACAAATTGTGCAAAAATTCAAGGGGTCTGAATACTTTCCGAATGCACTGTATAGCTAAATCCAGCTTGAAGAACCTTAAAAAAAATAAACTGTTAGTCGCAAAATCTGTCAAGAACTAGGACCATGAAAAAACGGCTAGCTGGAGCTTGTCTGAGCGGTCGGCTGTGAATGCCCTAGACTGCTAGTACACTTGAACTGATTCACTAAGATCTGCCCACTATAGCGCTGTCTACCACGGGATGGTTTTTTAATACCGTTGAAATTATTTCAATAAAACGTATGCAATACGTTAGGAGATAAAGATGATTGGCGTTGTTAATTTCACCCGTCACATGATTTTACATTATGAAGCTTACCGTAGTTCCCCAGTTGAGCCAGTCACGTGTTTGTTTGTAACAACAGCATAAAGCAGGAGCAGGTGAGTCTAGCTGTGTATTGACAGGGGTCGCGTTTTATATTGAAAATCAAGTGTTTTTTTTGCAACTATAGTTTTCCTTTACAGAAAATACATTAGTGCATCACATTCGGCAGAAAATAGCTTAATTTTCATCAGATGAACAACAGAAGTGCAACGCTATTTGGCTGTCAGTCACACAAGTAAATGGGTTTTAGCGTATTTCTAATGTTTATCATAGAAAGAATATAGCCAGCTACATTTCTTAATGTTTTGCTTAAAGTTAATCTTGCATTTTACCAGAGAAAAGTAGGCTGGCTAAACCAAGAGAAATGTACTGGAGAAAAGTAGCTACACATCAGTCAGTTTCTCATCCAAGTGCAGCTGAAGCACCAAATTTGTCTGAATGCCAAGCACAATAAGAAGAAATGTACATTTGCGTAATATTTCTTTCCTGCGTGAAAAAAATGAAGAATTCTGATTTACGCAACCCCTAACTTTAACTTGCTAGTTATCTAAGTAAGTGGCTGAATTAATAAGATGACAGGGCATCATACTGTGTTAGCTTTCTGCCATGTTTGAGAAGTCCAAGCCCTTTGGATGAGTTATCTGTACAGATGCCACTGCTGTCTTTTGATTTCCTTGCGGTTTTTCTCCATTTCACGGCCAAGTCTGCTCCTTCCCCCTCTTCTCAAATCAAATCAAATGTTATTTGTCATATGGTGTAGACCTTACAGTGAAATGCTTACCTACAAGCCCTTAACCAACAATGCTGTTAAGTGTTAAGTAAAAAATAGAAAATAAAAGTAACAAACAATTCAACAGCAGCAGTAAAATAACAATAGCGAGGCTTTATACAGGAAGTACCGGCACGTTGCCCTAGCGACTCCAGAAACCACGCATGTACACATGCTGCTCCAGAGTGCTTCCTTCAGACAAGCATACATCAACACTTGTTCAACTGCACATTGCCTCTCGTTCAAATTCCTTGTAAATGTACGAACTCACCAAAAAGTCTTCAGTAGCTCCTACCTACAGTATATACTGTATGTATAACTTTATGACCTGGATTGGCGGTGTTTGCAATTTGTTTAATTTCGTTTTGCGCTCGTTAGCATATTTAGCTAGCAGCCTCCACGGAAATGTGCTATTACTTGTGCTAATTTTGTTAGCATTCTAGTAATAGACGCCCAATGGGCTTTTTTGCTGTTTTTTGCCCCCTTGTGTACCAAACCGGTAATCTCGTAAATCACGGGATAAGAGGACGTTTTAACAATATGAAAATCTGGATAACCTGCAGGTGAACCCTAGTGCTGTCCTGTCAGAACATGATGTTGAGGCCCATGCCTAACACCGCACACACAGACAAAGCTGATTCAATTAAAAGTTATTTATGTTGTTGTATCTAAAAAGGGGAAACAATACTACCATCAGTATCCATTAGAAGATACTAAGATAAATAATACACATGCAATATAACAATAAGCAGATGAGAAAACTGAGGCATAATATAAACATATGAATGAATACAACAGTATAGCATCTAGACATCCTTGAATAATATACATGGCCAGAGAGCTAGAAATAGAAGGCCTAAAGTCATGGAGCTTGATGGCTATCTCACTGAGATCTTAACTTAGGGCTATTGCACAGAAAGAGCTAGAACATTCTGGAAACGTCTAGAATCTGTAGAATAACACTAGCTACTATACAAGTAACACAAGAGGCTATACATAATGCAGATATAAACATATGGCAGCGAGGGCATGCAAGTAATACAAAACATTGCTAATACAATCTAATGAGTAGGCTAGTTGCATTCAATAAACACACTTTTACGTTTACATTTTAGCAGATGCTCTTATCCAAAGCGACTTACAGTTAGTTAGTGCGTACATGTTCATACTTTTTTTGGACAGGTCCCCCGTGGGAATCGAACCCACAATCCTGGCATTGCAAGCACCATGCTCTACCATCTGAGCTACACGCTTGTAGCAATGCATAATGATAGTAGACGAAGTAGCATGCATGGGGTAGAGCTAGCATTAGCCGAGCGCTACTGCAACTTCTTACTGGCAAACTTATCTACACAGATAACAACTTATCTACATAAGAACCATAACTTATTACTATTGCACCCCCTATTTGCACAGTAACATTCCCAACACTTACTTGTCAATGGACACTTCAGTTAGGAAACAGCATGTCCAAAGGTCCGTCGGCAACATCACACTTACTTCTTCTCGGGACGGCAAATGCCGCGCAGTAACGTGTAGTGATAGGAGGCAAAGCCCTAGAGCTTAAAAGGCCTCAATGGGGGGTTTAGTCCTGAAAGGGCCTAGTCCTACCCGGCAGGACAGGCAGGGCAGAGCAGCATCTGGCTGAACTAGAAGAGCATCTGTTTACTACTGCCCGTTTAGAGTACAATGGATATAGGAGAGTTCCGGCTCCGGTGCACTTAAGGACCTTAGGGGCCGTCCCGTGATGGAGGTGCACGGAGACAGTGCTGGACCGCCCCATGGAATGGCACGGGTGTGGCGGAGGATCCTCTGACTCAAGGTGGTGCAAGGCGGCTGGGGCTCACCCTTGGATGCTGAGTTTGGTGCCGGAGGCTTGTCACGGCTGGAGAAGGTTGCTCGCCTACTGTGGCGGAGGAATCCGGGATGCCGGCCACAACTGTCTTTGGCAGCGCACTGGCTGCTGCTGGGGTTGGTGGCTCCCATGATGGAGCAGGTAAAGACACCTGGGCAAGGCCCATGAGGGATTCGGAAGACAGCAGGCCCCTCAGGTCAGGGAACGGTGGGTCCCCCAGGTCAGGGGGCTGAGGGTCTAGCAGGGTAGGAAAATCAGGGCCTGACAGGGCAGGGGACTTGGAACCTACAACTAAGATTGAGGTAAGCAAGGTATGGTGGGAGACTGCAAACCTAGTATAGGCGGCGACACCTAGAGGGACTGCACACCTAGAGGGACTGCACACCTAGAGGGACTGCACACCTAGAGGAGCAGTTAACTCAGAACCTAGCGGGAAGGGAGACCCAGGGCCTAGAACTAGGGCAGGAGGTTTGGCGTGTAGTACTGAGGGAACTGAAAGTTTGCAGACTAAGACTGTGGACTACGGACCCACTAAGGGCAGAAGCTGCAGACCTAGTGAGGCAAAATAACCTATAGCCTGCTGGAGCAGTGGACTGAGGGCAGACTAGAGCTGGGGAGAGTCTGGCCCAGAGGTATCAGCACTAGGCTCCCAGCCGTCAGCCGTTCTATGTCACCAGCTCTAGTCTGCCCTCAGTCCACTGCTCCACCAGGCTATAGGGAAAGTGACTCTGGGCCTGTCAGGGAAAGTGACTCTGGGCCTGTCAGGGAAAGTGACTCTGGGCCTGCCAGGGAAAGTGGGGCTGCGATTTGAGCAGGGCAGGAGACTACAGACTTACAGACAGGGCACCTAACTTAGAGCCTGGCAGGGCAGGGGGCTCTAAGCCTGGCAGGCTAGGTTGCTGCAATCCAGGCAGGGCAGGAGACTGCTGACCTGCAATTTAGGACTAGTGTTGCACGGTATACTGATACTTCAGTACTTCTGAGATACTAGAACATGAAAAACAGTTTGGTACTAGAATTTATTTTAGTTTCGGTACTTCTGTCAAATGTGTATCACGAATCAAGCCTTTCTATCTGCAGAGCCGACCACATATTATAACGCACACTGTGCCTAATCCCCTTACTCATTGCTAGTCTGCACTGGTAGTCTGGGCTGCATCATGTTAGCTCCCCAATCATGCTTCACAGAAGTTAAACACTTGAATAATGCGACACAGCATGTAGAAATGTTGAAACTGTTACTTACTGATCGCAAAACAATGTCCATATAAAGGCTAGAACACTTTACATATGCAAGAAGATATCAGTAGCTTCCAGCTTTGTAGGTTAACTTTCCTTGCTAGCCGACAGCTAAAGCTAACATCAATTCACTACCCTAGAACTTTGTTTGTGATAATATACTGAACAAAAATATAAACACAACATGTAAAGTGTTGGTTTCATTTTTCATGAGCTGAAATAAAAGTTCCCAGAAATGTTCCATACTCACAAAAATATAATTTCTCAAATGTTGTGCACACATTTGTTTACATCCCTGTTAGTGAGCATTTCTCCTTTGCCAAGATAATCCATACACCTGACAGGTGTGGCATATCAATAAATTGATTAAACAGCATGATCAATACACAGGTGCACCTTGTGCTGGGGACAATAAAAGGCCAGCCTAAAATGGGCAGTTTTGTCACATAACACATAACACAATGCCACAGATGTCTCACATTTTGAGGGAGCGTGCAATTGGCATACTGACTGCAGGAATGTCCAACAGAGCTGTTGCCAGATAATTTAATTTTCATTTCTATACCATAAGCCGCCTCCAACATCGTTTTAGAGAATTTTGCTGTACATCCAACGGACCTCACAACAGCAGACCGTGTAATAATAACAATGTCAGTCCAGGACATCCACATCCTTTTATTTATTTTTAACCTTTATTTAACTAGGCAAGTCAGTTAAGAACAAATTCTTATTTACAATGACAGCATACCTACAGGGTCAGCCTCTGGAGAAAATTAGGGTTAAGTGCCTCGCTTAAGGACACATCAACAGGTTTTTCACCTTGTCAGCTCTGGTATTCGAACCAGCAACCTTTTGGTTACTGGCCCAACGCTCTAACCGCTAGGCTACCTGCCGCCCTTCTTCACCTGCGGGATCGTCTGAGGAGGGGGAGGGTGCTGAGGAGCATTTCTGTCTGCAATAAAGCCCTTTTGTGGGTAAAAACTCTCTCATTCCTATTCCCTCCCAGGCCCACCCATGGCTGCACCCCTGTCCAGTCATGTGAAATCCATAGATTAGGGCCTAATTAATTTATTTCAAATCACTGAATCAAATCTTTGAAATTGTTGCATTTATATTTTTGCCCAGCAAAATATGCTGATTTCCAAGTTGATTTCTGACCTTACCGTGGAGGCAGGGAACACTGACCCTGACCCTACTGGGGAAGAAGGGATCTCTAACCCTACCGGACAGCTAGGTCAGGGGGGACATCAGGATTGACTTCTGGAGGGTCACCCAGGGTGATGTCTGGCGGGTCCCCTGAGTCGAGGTCTGGAAGGTTTGGAGGTAGCAGAATCCTCAGGGCTGGAATTAGCAGGGATGTCGATCTGGAGAGCAGCAGGGCCACCTTGGGGGGGAAGAGGCGCTCCCACGCTCTGGTATATATACGACGTAGGCTCCAGTCGGGGGGAGGGGGACCTGGAGCAACAACGATCTGTTGAATAGCTAGGCTCGGGGTCCCAATGGTCCCGTGGAGGTGGCGAACACTCAGGCCGGGAGGGCCTGGAGTAGTGTCTCTCAGGGGAGTAGCCGGACCGACAACAGCGTGTATCTGTAGTGGTGGTGGCGATGGCTCTAGCCAAGGGGACCTAGAGCAGTGGTGGTCAGGAGAGTAGCAGTGGTAACAGCATGCCCGCTGCAGTGACTCAGGCCGAGAGGGCCTAGAGTACACCCTTTTGAATTCTTCCTTCTCATAGAGCAGCTCCTCATAGTCCTTCAGTAGCTCCCAACTGGAGAGGGTATGGTCACTTCCTGACCACTGAGGAGGCCTGGAGCAGGGCTTGTAGTAGTCTCTTAGATAAGAGTGGTGCGTAAGGCCTCACAGCTCATCTTTGCATGATGGCTTTGTGTGGCGGTGTGGGCTGAGGTGGTTGGTGAGAGGATTCTCGTGGAGACACAAACTCCTCTTCAGGGTACCTCAACACCACAAATATAGCAGGTCAGAATCCACTGATACGAACAAACCATGACAAAAACTATTGGTCGCTAAATCCAGCTCGAAGGACCATGAAAAAAACAGTTGATCGCTAAATCCATTAAAAAACGTCTAGCTGGAGCTCGTCTGAGTGGTCGGCTGTGAATGCCCTCACCCGCTAGTACACTTGAACTGATTCACTAAGATCTGCCCAATATAGTGCTGTCCGGTCCGAACATAGTGTTGAGGCCCATACTGAACACTTGGTCAACATCGCACACACATTGTGATTCTATTAGAAGTTCTTCATATTGTTGTATGGTTCTAAAAGGGGAAACAATATGATCATCAGTATCCATTAGAAGATACTAAGATAAATAATAAACAAGCAATATAACAATAAGCAGATGAGAAAACTGTGGCATAAAATAAACATCTTAATGAATGCAATAGTATAGCATCTAGACATCCTTGAATAATATACATTATTGTTCAGACCACTGTTCACCCTCTACACCTCGGACTTCAGATAGAACTCTGAAACATGCCACCTGCAGAAGTTCTCGGATGACTCCGCAATTGTAAGGAGCATCAGAGGTCGGCAAGAGGAGGAGTACAGGAGCACAATCAATGACTTTGTGTTGTGGTGTGAGCAGAACCACCTTCAGCTCAACATCAGCAAAACAAAGGAGATGGTTGTGGACTTCAGGAGAACCAAGGCACAACCGACTGCAGTCCCTATACAGGGGATGGATATGGAAATGGTTGGTTCATACAAGTTCCTGGGAGTCCATATGGACAGCAGGCTGGAATAGGCTGGTAACCCCGGGGCCCTGTACAAAAAGGGCCAGAGCCGACTGTACTTTCTGAGGAGGCTCAGGTCCTTCAACGTGTGCAGGAAACTACTCTATACTTTCTACCAGTTTGTGGTGGCCAGTGCCACCACAAATGCATTGGTGTGCTGGGGCGCCAACATAAAGGTGTATGTTGCGGGTAAATAAGCTAATCAGGAAGGCTAGATCTGATCTGGGGATTAACCTTGACACTCTAGAGGAGCTGGCGGAGAGAAGGATCCTGGCCAAACTGCTGGCCATCATGGACAACGTCACCCACCCTCTGCATGCCATGGTTATGATGCAGAGGAGCACCTTCAGTCACAGACTGATCCCACTATGGTGTGCCAGAGAGCGCTACAGGAGGTCCTTCCTGCCGGTGGCTATTAGACTATTTGCCGACGGGTACCGTGCCGTCGGCAACATAGACATGGAACTGTTGGGGTGTTAGGACCTAGTTTAACAATTAGGCATCCATCCATCCGTGAGTAACTCTCTGGTCTATTCAGCACTCATTCATTCAAGACTGTATATACATATTTATGTACAGTTGTTATATCATATCACATGCAATATTGTAAGTCATTCTTGGACTGAAATTCGTAGTCATTCACTCAGGACTGTATATTAATACATACAGTTGAAATCGGAGGTTTACATACACTAAGATTGAAGTCATTAAAACTAATTTTTCAACCACTCCACAGATTTCATTTTAACAAACTAAAGTTTTGGCAAGTCGGTTAGGACATCTACTTTGTGCATGACAAGTCATTCTTCCAACAATTGTTTAAGGACAGATTATTTCACTTATAATTCACTATATAACAATTGCAGTGCGTCAGAAGTTTACATACGTTGACTGTGCAGCTTGGAAAATTCCAGAAAATGATGTCATGGCTTTAGAAGATTCTGATAGACTAATTGACATAATTTGAGTCAATTGGAGGTGTACCTGTGGATGTATTTCAAGGCCTACCTTCAAACTCAGTGCCTCTTTGATCGACATCATGGGAAAATCAAAATAAATCAGCCAAGACCGCCGAAAAAAAAATTGTTGACCTCCACAAATCTGGTTCATCCTTGGGAGCAATTTCCAAACGTCTGAAGGTACCACGTTCATCTGCACAAACAATAGTATGCAAGTAAAAACACCATGGGACCACGCAGCCATCATACCGCTCAGGAAGGAGACGCGTTCTGTCTCCTAAAGATGAACGTA
This sequence comes from Thymallus thymallus, assembly GCA_023634145.1. NCBI lineage: Eukaryota > Metazoa > Chordata > Actinopteri > Salmoniformes > Salmonidae > Thymallus > Thymallus thymallus. The sequence goes on along the minus strand of CM042386.1, from coordinate 18,651,729 downwards.
CTTTGGTGTGAATAGTGCAAATCAATCCCAGAACAACAGCAAAGGACTTTGTGAAGATGCTGGAGGAAACAGGTACAAAAGTATCTATATCCACAGTAAAACAAGTCCTATATCGACATAACCTGAAAGGCCGCTCAGCAAGGAAGAAGCCACTGCTCCAAAACCGCCATAAAAAAGCCAGACTATGGATTGCAACTGCACATGGGGACAAAGATCGTACTTTTTGGAGAAATGTCCCCCGGACTGATGAAACAAAAATATAACTTTTTGGCAATAATGACCATTGTTATGTTTGGAGGAAAAAGGGGGAGTCTTGCAAGTCGAAGAACACCATCCCAACCTTGAAGCACGGGGGTGGAAGCATCATATTGTGGGGGTGCTTTGCTGCAGGAGGGCCTGGTGCACTTCACAAAATAGATGGCATCATGATGAAGGAAAATTATGTGGATATATTGAAGCAACATCTCAAGACATCAGTCAGGAAGTTAAAGCTTGGTCGCAAATGGGTCTTCCAAATGGACAATGACCCCAAGCGTACTGTCTTAAAATTTGCTTAAGGACAACAAAGTCAAGGTTTTGGAGTGGCCATCACAAAGCCCTCAATCCTATAGAACATTTCTGGGCAGAACTGAAAACGTGTGTGCGAGCAAGGAGGCCTACAAACCTGAATCAGTTACACTAGTTCTGTCAGGAGGAATGGGCCAAAATTCACCCAACTTATTGTGGGAAGCTTGTGGAAGGCTACCCGAAACATTTGACCCAAGATAAACAATTTAAAGGCAATGCTACCAAATACTAATTGAGTGTATGTAAACTTCTGACTCACTGGGAATGTGATGAAAGAAATAAAAGCTGAAATAAATCATTCTTTCTACTATTATTCTGCATTTCACATTCTTAAAATAAAGTGGTGATCCTAACTGACCTAAGACAGGGAATTTTTACTAGGATTAAATGTCAGGAATTGTGAAAAACTGAGTTTAAATGTATTTGGCTAAGGTGTATGTAAACTTCCGACTTCAACTGTGCAAATAAACTAGAGTTAGCATTAACCCAAGACCTAGCAAATAACACTACAACTTCTTACTTGCATACTTATCTACACAGTTGTAGTACACTGCATGATAAGATAACCATAACTTATTACTATTGCAACCCCCTATTTGCACAGTAACATTCCCAACACTTACTTGTCAATGGACACTTCAGTTAGGAAACCAGGCGTCCAAAGGTCCGTCAGCAACACAAAACTCGCTTAGTCTCAGGATGGTATTGCCGCGCATTAATGTGAAGTGATAGGAGGTGGAGCCCTAGAGTGCATCCAAGCGCCTTGATTGGTTGGGATGAATAAGTGATTTATAGGTCTGAAGGCCAGTCACATGTATTCATATCCCCAATTCTTACCTTAACCCTAATTGTAACCCGAACCTAACATAGCCTTTGTCCCTGTGGGGGCTGGTGAAATGTCCCTACTTGTCTCAATTGTCCTTGTTTTACTATCCTTGTGAGGACTTCAGGTCCCCACAAGACTTCAGGTCCCCACAAGACTTCAGGTCCCCACAAGGATAGTAAAACCAAAAACACACACACCTTATTTTTACAGTATATGACTGACACAATCACACACACTCACTGGAAGGGGACGAGGATACACAGGCCATTGGTGCAGGCGAACTCGTTCATGTGGCAGGTGCGGTTGGGGCAGTTTTGAAGCTCGTCAGCTGCGTCGGCACAGTCCTTCTCCCCATCACACACATAGCTCAGGGGGATACAGTGCGGGTGGCCAGGGCGCCATGGAGGGGGACAGGTGAACTGATGAGAATCGCACGTCCGCTCTCCTGAAATGGGAGAGGTATTATATTTAGTCCATTTTTCTTGCGCCAGAGTTGAAACAAACCCCAAATGAGACATCTGAAGCATCAACCACAGAGACTGCACGTCAGTGATGAAAAACACATGGCTCTCTTTGCCGAACCGTCTTTACGACACAATTGTTACAAAAGGATTGCTTTTGTTTTCCTGCCTCCGTGACATGCTGGTGGTGCTGCACCCCCAATATAAATCATAGACCAATAGTGTCACACTTACAGTATGTGTTGTTTGTGGTGTGTAGTTTCTGAATTACAGTGCATTCGGAAAGTATTCAGACCCCTTGACTTTTTCCACATTTTGTTACACCACAGCCTAATTCTAAAATTGATTAAATAAAAAAAATCCTCAGCAATCTACACACAATACCCCATAAAGGTTTTTAGAATTTTAGCAAATGTATTAAAATCTATAAACAGAAATACCTTATTTACATAAGTATTAAGACCCTTTGCTATGAGACTCGAAATTGAGTTCAGGTGCATCCTGTTTCCATTGATCATCCTTGAGATGTTTCTACAACTTGATTGGAGTCCATCTGTGGTAAATTCAATTGATTGGACATGATTTGGAAAGGCACACACTATATAAGGTCCCACAGTTGACAGTGCATGTCAGAGCAAAAACCAAGCCATGATGCTGAAGGAATTGTCTGTAGAACTCTGAGACAGGATTGTGTCGAGGCACAGATCTGGGGAAGGGTACCAAAACAATTCTGCAGCACTGAAGGTTCCGAAGTACACAGTGGCCTCCATCATTCTTTAATGGAAGAAGTTTCAAACTGAGCAATCGGGTAGAAAGGCCTTGGTCAGGGAGGTGACCAAGAACCTGATGGTCACTCTGACAGAGCTCTAGAGTTCCTCTGTCGAGATGGGAGAACCTTCCAGAAGGACAACCATCTCTGCAGCACTCCACCAATAGGCCAGACTGAAGCCACTCCTCAGTAAAAGGCACATGACAGCCCGCTTGGAGTTTGCCAAAAGGCACCTAAAGACTCTCAGACCATGAGAAAGAAGATTCTCGGGTCTGATGAAACTCTTTGGCCTGAATGCCAAGCTTCACGTCTGGAGGAAACCGGGCACCATCCCTACGGTGAAGCATTGTGGTGGCAGCATCATGCTACGGGGATGTTTTTTAGCGGCAGGGACTGGAAGACTAGTCATGATTGAGGCAAAGATGAACAAAGCAAAGTACAGAGAGATCCTTGATGAAAACCTGCACCAGAGCTCTCAGGACCTCAGACTGGGTCGAAGAGTCACCTTCCAACAGGAAAAACCACCCTAAGCACACAGCCAAGACAAGTCTCTGAATGTCCTTGAGTGTCCCAGCCAGACTTAAATCTGATTGAACATCTCTGGAGAGACCTGAAAATAGCTGTGCAGCAACGCTCCCCCTCCAACCTGACAGAGCTTGAGAGGATCTGCACAGAAGAATGGGAGAAACTCCCAAAAATACAGGTGTGCCAAGCTTGTAGCGTCATACCCAAGAAGACTCGAGGCTTTAATCTCTGCCAAAGGTGCTTCAACAAAGTACTGAGTAAAGGGTCTGAATACTTATGTGAATGTAATATTTCCGTTTTTATTCATTATGGGGTATTGTGTGTAGATTGATGAGGGGAATTTTAGAATAAGGCTGTAACGTAACAAAATGTGGAAAAAGTCAAGGGGTCTGAATACTTTCCAAAGACACTGTAATGTCTCACCACATTGGAGTTCCAATGCCTCGTCACTATTGTCCCAACAGTCGTTGTTGCCGTCACACGTCAGTGACATGGGGACACAGTTGCCATTGGTGCATGTGAACTGGTCAGGGTGACAGGTGTTTATTTGATCCTCTGGAGGAAAGAGAGAGAGAGAGAGAGGGACAATTAGAACACAGAGTACTGTGTGTTATTTTCACTGCCCTTTATCTGGCAACAGGTATAGTTTTCACTACATTGTTGAATGTTCAGATAGAAATAGGTTACGTAAAACTAATATGCCTCTCTGTCTTGTAGAATAAGGAATGCCTACAGTTTAAGAATGACATTACTACTTGCAACATTCCATTCTGAACGTGGCCTGTGATCTAGGGTGCAGTGTTTTAAATTCTTTTGAAACGGAAAACAAACATTACAATTTCTTATTGGAAAAGTCCAGTTAATCCCTCCCTGTTTCAGTCTGTTTTCTTGCCTTTGGTGCCCAGGTTCGGTAGTACTCACGGCAGGAGGTGGGCTCGTCCGTCCCGTCGGCACAGTCTCTGATCCAGTCACACACCCAGTAGCTGGGGATACATTTCCCCTCGTCACACCGGAACTGGTCCGGGGAGCATGTCCGGCCCGCTGTAACACACACACACAAACGCGCATTCACACACACACACACAAACGCGCATTCACACACACACACACACAAACGCGCATTCACACACACACACACACACACACACACACACACACACGTATGCCCAAACACACACGCGGCACAGTATATATTGAGAGTGACGTAAAACTGAAAACATACATATGGGATAAAAATATAAATACTTGTCCAAAACCACAGCAGGTACAGACATGATATACACTGAGCGTACAAAACATCTTAATATTGAGTTGCAACCCCTTTTGCCCTCAGAACAGCCTCAATTCGGGGCATTGACTCTGCAAGGTGTCGAAAGCGTTCCACAGGGATGCTGGCCCATGTTGACTCTAATGCTTCCCACAGTTGTGTCAAGTTGGCTAGATGTCCTTTGGATGGCGGACCATTCTTGATACACAGAAAACTGTTGAGCGTGGAAAACCCAGCAGCGTTGCAGCTCTTCACACACCGGTGCACCTGGCACCTACTACCATACCCCGTTCAAAGGCACTTAAATCTTTTGTCCATTCACCCTCTGAATGGCACACATACGCAATCCATGTCTCAATTGTCTCAAGGCTTAAAAATCCTTCTTTGACCCGTCTCCTCCCCTTCATCTACACTGATTGAAGTGGATTTAACAAGTGACATCAATAAGGGATCATAGCTTTCACCTGGATTCGCCTGGTCAGTCTATGTCATGGAAAGAGAATGCACACTCTGTATAAAACAAAACACACATCATAGCTAGACTTACCACAGAACAAAGGGTTCTCGTCACTGTTGTCCCCACAGTTGTTGTAACCGTCGCACAGTTGGCTAGTGTAGATACATATGTTGGTGCTATCACACTTGGTTTGTCCGGAGGGACACGTTCTGGGCGCTGCGGGGACAGAGTAAAGTAGAAATGGTTTCAGAGGGTTAAAGGTAGATCCAACGATATGACGTAACAATAAGTAGTGGGGTAACTTCCGACATAAGACAAGAGAGTTTGAATAAAGAGGTGAAACTTTACTTGTTGTCACACAGCTATTATGTTGCAGGACAGAGTGGACTCCTATGCACATGCGCAGATGCTTAACAGTATCTGTGGACTAGCGCAGTCTCTTTTTTTGGCACTATCTTGCTAACAACTTTGTTTCCACTCTACCTAAATCAACTCTATTCACAGCAGTGATCACTTACGACAATTGATCTCGTCTGAGGTGTCGTTGTCGCGGCAGTCATTGTAGCCATCGCAGACGAAGGCGGCGGAGATGCAGCGTCCGTTGGCGCAAGTGAACTCGGTTGCGGGGGCACAGGTGGGGAACGGGCAGCCTAGCTCGTCACTGTTGTCTCCGCAGTCGTTTGTGTAGTCGCACACGTAGGACAGGGGCACGCAGCGGCCGTTGTCACAGGTGAAGTCCTGGGCCGAGCACTCGTGGAAGGCTGAGAGGGGATGTAAGAGAGGGTGTGAAGCACATCTGGTTGCTCTTTGGGGTCTACGCCAGGTTACTGTAAAGCACTTTGTGACAACTGATCTAAACAGGGCTTTATGAATACATTTGATTGCTTGATTGATTGAACAAGTGTGGAAATCTATGGGGGAAATGCCAATAATGATGGAGTCTTTTTGACAAGGTTGCAGGGAAATGACTTGAGCTACAAAACATTTGACGTGACTACTGAGTTTAAGACCATTTGGCTGTTGCTGGCTCATGACTAAAATGGCGGCCGTCGCAAAGAAAACAGACTGAGGTAAATCCACTCACCGCACACTCTCTCCAGCTCGTCTGAGTTGTCCTGGCAGTCACTGTAGGCGTCACACTTCAAACGCACTGAGATACAGCCACCGTTCAGACAGGTGAACTGCTCGGGCTGGCAACGTTTACCATTGTCATGGATACAGTCCCTGCCACTGTTGGCCAGATACCAGTTACCCGCTGCAGGACACTGACACTCTGGACCAGACGGACCTATAGGAGGAGAGATATGTTATCACAGCTATGGGTGATAGACATTGGCATAATGGACATTGGTAGATGTTGGTTTAGTTGCTCAATATTATTGTAAGTAAGTGTGGTTGATTCAACTTTGTTTTCAATTTCATTTGTGAAACTTATTGTGACATGGAATCTACATAGAAAATACATTGGATTTGTTGAATTTGTAGCTCTAAAACAACATCAGATCTTCAATGTTATATCCACTATCCAGTGGTGGACTGAAGTAAAAATAGTAGTAGTTAAAAGTAGGTTTTTTAGGTATCTGTACTTTACTATTTGTATTTTTGACAACTTTTACTTTTACTTCACTACATTCCTAAAGTATATAATGTACTTTTTACTCCATACATTTTCCCTGACACACAAAAGTACTTGTTACATTTTGGATTCTTAGCAGGACAGAAAATTGTCAAATTCACACACTTATCAAGAGAACATCCCTGGTCATCCCTACTACCTCTGATCTGGCGGACTCACTAAACACAAATGCTTCATTTGTAAATTATGCCTGACTATCCGTACATTTAAAAAAACAAGAAAATCATGTCGTCTAGTTTGCTTAATATAAGGGATTTGAAATGATTTCTACTTTTACTTTTCATACTTAAGTATATTTTTTAAATAACATTTACTTTTCATACTTAAGTATAATTAAATACTTTTAGATTTTTACTCAAGTAGTATTTCACTTCTATTTATTTCTATTTAGGTATCTTTACCTTTACTGAAGTATGGCAATTGGGTACTTTTTCCATCACTGCCACTATCAGAAAAATAAAGTAACTCTTACTGGAGAATTGATCTATCTACAGCTACCCATCCAGGGTTTTAACCCAGGCCTGCTTAGCTATGATATTTGTCACTGACTATTACTAATTGTGCTATTGTGAGAATGATTGTTGAGCAATCTCCACTTAAAAATGAAATAGATTTACTTAGTTAAATAAATAAATAAAGGTCAAATAAATACTGCTATCGAGTTGCTATCGAAGGGTAGGTTGAGCATATGAAATGTAACCATACTTTATCACTCAAATATAATCAATGATGCTATTTAGGACAATATTCCATTTGAAAAGGTCCCACAGCTGACAGTGCATGTCAGAGCAAAAACCAAGCCATGAGGTCGAAGGAATTGTCCGTAGAGCTCACAGACAGGATTGTGTCGAGGCACAGATCTGGGGAAGGGTAAGACATGGAACCACCAAGACTCTTCCTAGAGCTGGCCGCCCGGCCAAACTGAGCAATCGGGGGGAGAAGTTCCTCTGTGGAGATGGGAGAACTTTCCAGAAGGACAACCATCTCTGCAGCACTCCACCAATCAGGACTTTATGGTTGAGTGGCCATACGGCAGCCACACCTCAGTCCGCTTGGAGTTTGCCAAAAGGCACCTAAAGGACTCCCATGAGAAATAAGATTCTCTGGTCTGATGAAACCAAGATTGAACTCCATCCCTGCGGTGAAGCATGGTGGTGGCAGCATCATGCTGTGGGGATGTTTTTCAGCGGCAGGGACTGGGAGTCTAGTCTGCTCCAGAGCACTCAGGACCTCAGACTGGGGCGAAGGTTCACCTTCCTACAGGACAACGACCCTAAGCACACAGTCCAGACAACGCAGGAGTAGCTTCGGGACAAGTCTCTGAATGTCTTTGAGTGGCCCAGCCAGAGCCCGGACTTAAACCCAATCTAACATCTCTGGAGAGACCTGAAAATAGCTGTGCAGCAACGCTCCCCCTCCAACCTGACAGAGCTTGAGAGGATCTGCAGAGAAGAATGTGAGAAACTCCCTAAATACAGGTGTGCCAAGCTTGTAGCGTCATACCCAAGAAGACTTGAGGCTTTAATCACTGCCAATGGTGCTTCAACAAAGTACTGAGTAAAGGGTTTGAATACTTATGTAAATGTGATTTCATATTTTTTATTTTTATTTTTATTGTTTAGGGGAAAAAAAATACATTTTAGAATAATGCTGTAACGTAACAAAATGTCGAAAAAGTCAAGGGGTCTGAATACTTTCCGAAGGCACTGTATAGTGAGTACCGATGTGCAAGGGTACGAGGTAATTGAGGTAGCTATGTACTGTACATATAGGTAGGGGTAAAGTTACTCGCAGCAGCGTATGCGGTGAGTGTGTGTGTGGCGTCAGTATGCATGTGCATGCTTTTATGTATGTGTGGGCATATGTAGTGTCAGTGTAAGCATGTGTGGGTGTCTGGGTAGAGTCCATTGTCAGTGAAGGGTAAAAAGGGTAATGCAGGAAGTCCGGGTAGCCACTTCATTAGCTATTTATCAATCTTGTTAAGAAGTCAAATGGCTTGGGGGTAGAAGCTGTTCAGGGTCCTGTTGGTTCCAGACTTGGTGCTCCGGTACCGTTTGCCATGCAGTAGCAGAGAGAACAGTCTGTGGTTTGGGTGGCTGGAGTCTTTGACCATTTTTTGGGGACTTCCTTTGACACCGCCTGGTATAGAGGTCCTGGATGATGTACTGGCCGCATGCATTACCCTCTGTAGCGCCTTGCGATCGGATGCTAAGCAGTTGCCATACCAAGCGGTTATGCAGCCAGTCAAGATGCTCTCAGTGGTGCAGCTGTAGAACGTTTTGAGGATATGAGGGCTCATGCCAAATCTTTTCAGCCTCCTGAGGGGGAAGAGGCGTTGTCATGACCCGGTGTGTTTGGACCATGATAGATCCTTAATGATGTGGACACAGAGGAACTTGAAGCTCTCGACTCACTCCACTACAGCCCTGTTGATGTGAATGGTGGCGTGCTCGGCCCTCCGTTTCCTGTAGTGCATGACCAGCTCCTCTGTCTTACTGACATTGAGGGAAAGGTCTACGTCCTGGCACCACACCGCCAGGTCTCTGACTTACTCCAGGTCGTCGCAGGTCTGTTAAGATCTTCACAATAGCTGAAATAATCAGTGCAGAATCTCGAACGGCATTGATTACTTGCACCATGTACTTTTAATGTAATCTAAACTGCATTCCAGGTAATTTGATTCTGCTATTAGATGAAACACAGTGATAACACGTTAAACTAACATCTGACATTGTATTCCCATTTGAACTTTGCTGTACTTTTAAATGGTTGAAAGCGCAGTGATAGACATTTGGGTGACAAATAAATAAAAAATCTGACATTGTTTTTCCATTGGAATTTGGTTGTGCCTTTATATGGTTGAAAGCTTAGTGAATGTAAATTGAAACAACTTTTGGCTGTCTTTTTGAGTGGGTGAATATAGGTTGTAATCTCTCCACCTAATACTGTATTACCAAATGATACATGTTGAAATAACGTGGTGTGCCCAGTGGGTATTGTGTTGTTCTCAGACTTTCACCTGAATCATTAATTGGTGTCAATGGTAGACGAGAAATTAGAATTTAGCATGTGTAGCTCAAGCCCTGTAAGAACTCCAAGACACTGAAAGCAAATGTTTTGTTATTCAAACTCCTGACCTGGCACGCAGACGTGACTACACCCTCCGTTAAACTGCTGACAGGGGCTAGAGCAAGCCTCCTGCTTGGAGCCGGCGTACACATGGATGTCGTTGGGCCTGTACTGTAGTTCCTGGGCCAGGACCGTGAACCCTGACCCGTCGTCCTTCCCAGCACGGTAGACCGCTCGCGTGGTCCAGTCGGTCCAGTATATATCCTGCTGGAACACGGTCATAGCATAGGGGTACTGGACCCCCCTCATGATCACCTGGCGGCTCTCCCCGGTCAGGGTGGAACGCTCAATCTTATCTCTGATGGTGAGGGGAGGGGAGAAAAATAACGGATGGGTGAGTGAGTGAGTGGGTGGATGGATGCATCGATGGATGGATATATGTAGAATGATAAGAGATCATGAGAAATGGATGCATAGAAACAGTGTAGCTTACTGCTCTTAAATATTTAAGGAAGTGGAGAATTGTTCAAAAGATATCTGGGTAAAAAACTCCAGTTGTGTCACAAATGGCACAGGATTTGAAGAACTAAATGACCAGGTACATACTAAGAAATTACATGGTCAAATGGTTACTTTCTTTCTTTGAGATTCATTCAAACTATGCGACAAAATTCTTTGTACTGTACATTATAACACAAGACAAACAACAGCTAACACATTGCAGAATGTTACAGATGATCATGTTCTTACAGGGAAGCGTCGGCCCAGTACAGCATCCTCTCCTCATAGTCTATGGAAAGGCCATTGGGCTGGGACAGACTGGTGTTGATGATGGGCACCCGGAAGTTTCCACCCAGAGTAGCTCTCTCTATCTTAGCAGGGCTCCCCCAGTCAGTCCAGTATAGGTAGCTACAGAGAGAGAGGAAGGGAGAAACGTTATCCTAGCATCTTAGCTTAGCAAAGGCCCCTATGAAGGGGCGAGCACGCCCCCATTCACATCGATGGGGCTGTAGTGGAGCAGGTCGAGATATTCAAGTTCCTCAGTGTCCACATCACTACGAAATAAAAGATTCTGCATGGGCCCTCAGATCCTCAAAAATGTCTACAGCTGCACCATTGAGAGCATCTTGACTGGCTGCATCACCACTTGGTATGGCAACTGCAAGGCACCCGACCGCAAGGCACTACAGAGGGTGGTGAGTAATGCCCAGTCCATCACTGGAGCTGACCTCCCAGCCATACAGGACCTCTATACCAGGCAGTATCAAAGGAAGGCCCCAAAAAAACTCCAGCCACCTAGCCCATTGACTTTTCTCTCTGCTACCAAGTCTGGAACCAACAGGACCCTGAACAGCTTCTACCCCCAAGCCATAAGACTGCTAAATAGCTCATCAAATGGCTAGCCGGACTACCTGCATTTTTTGCACTATTCATACACACTGGACTCTACCCACACATACTTACACTGACACCCCAACACAAACACAGTGCATTCGGAAAGTGTTCAGACCCCTTCCCTTTTTCCACATTTTGTTACGTTACAGCCCTATTCTAAAATGGATTCAATAATTTCCGACATTTTCGCAAATGTATACAAAAATAAAATCAGAAATACCTTATTTACATAAGTATTCAGACCCTTTGCTATGAGACTCGAAATTGAGCTCCGATGCATCCTGTTTCCATTGATCATCCTTGAGATGTTTCTACAACTTGATTGGAGTCCATCTGGGGTAAATTAAATTGATTGGACATTATTTGGAAAGGCACACACCTGTCTATATAAGGTCCCACAGTTGACAGTGCATGTCAGAGCAAAAACCAACCAATGAGTTTGAAGGAATTGTCCGTAGAGCTCAGAGACAGGATTGTGTCGAGGCACAGATTTGGGAAAGGGTACCAACAAATTTCTTCAGCATTGAAGGTCCCCAAGAACACAGTGGCCTCCATCATTAATAAATGGAACCACCAAGACTCTTCCTAGAGCTGGCCATCCGGCCAAATGAGCAATCCGGGAAGAAGGGCCTTGGTCAAGGAGGTGACCACGAACCCAATGGTCACTCTGACAGAGCTCCAGATATCCTCTGTGGAGATGGGAGAACCTTCCAGAAGGACAACCATCTCTGCAGCACTCCACCAATCAGGCCTTTATGGTAGCGTGGCCAGACGGAAGCCACTCCTCAGTAAAAGACGCATGACAGCCCGCTTGGAGTTAGGGTTCCAAAAGGCACCTAAAGACTCTCAGACCATGAGAAACAAGATTCTCTGGTCTGATGAAACCAACATTGAACTCTTTGGACGGAATGCCAATGCATCACGTCTGGAGGAAACCTGGCACCATCCAGTATTTATTCCTTGTGTCACTATTTACATGTTTTTATTTAATTCTTTATCTTTAACTCTGAATTGTTGGAAAAGGACCCATAACTAAGCCTTTCACTATTAGTCTACTCCTGTTGTTTACAAAGCATGTGACAAATCACATTTGATTTGATGGAGCTAAATGGGATGGATCGACCGAACACCGAAATTTGCCAGACAAGAAATATGCACCTGTCAATCCCAAATGAACTGGATGGATTGACATATTTTGCTTGACAATAGATGGTATAAAATATGGGACAACTTTTATTTTAGAATAAATGACAGAAAAGGCAAGAACATATGAGTGTGAAAAGCTCAATGACACCAAAGAATGTGATATGATCTGTAATCAAAATAATTGATATTAGTGTTCAAGGACAATTGTTCCTATCTGTCTCGAAGGACCAATTTGTGGAAGACCTGGATGGGATTTGTAAAATTAGAGATCAATGTATGCAAACATCTCAGTTGGTTTTACCCATAGCAGGGGTCCACGATGATGCCAAGAGGGCGGTTTGCATGGGCTATCAAGGAGCGGTTCTGCCCGTCCACCCCCATGGCCTGGACACTCCTGTTGTAGTAGTCGGTGAAGTAGAGGCGCTTGTGGACCCAGTCATAGGCCAGCCCCTCTGGATCATTCAAATCTGAGAGAGAGCGAGAGAAAGAGTGAGAAAGGAGGAACATTTTAAAAGAGAGGAGAGAAATAGAGAGAGAGCGAGAGAGAAAAAAAGTCACCAAGGTAACTAATACCAAAACTTAAAGATATTAACAGCTATATTACCACTCAATACCGCAACAAGACATTAAAGGCTGAATGCAGCCATTTTTGTATCAATATCACATTTCTAGGTAACAATTAAGTACCTTACTGTAATAGTTTTCCATTTAAATTGTAAAAAATATACAAAAATAGATTGTCTGGAAGTGGTCTGAGTGGGAAGGGGGAAACTGAATCTGTTATTGGCAGAGAGAATATTTAGGCATTTCTTTTATTATGCAAAATGCATCATACCGGCTGTATTTCTGTATTTTGAAAGTTATATATCTTGAAAACGTGATTGCTGACATGCAAAACATTTTTGGACTATATAAAAAATTGACTAATGAAACAAATACAGAAATATCGTTTTTAACTAATTTACCACCTAGTGATGTCACCAGGCAAGCCAAAACTCCACCCACGCAAAACCTGCTAGTTAGAAGGTCCTACACTGAACAAAAATATAAACGCAACATGTAAAGGGTTGGTCCCATGTTTATGAGCTGAAATAAAAGATCCCCAAAATGTTCCATAAGCACAAAAAACGTACATCCCTGTTAGTGAGCATTTCTCCTTTGCCAAGGTAATCCATCCACCTGACAGGTGTGGCATATCAAGAAGCTGATTAAACAGCATGATCCTTACACATGGGTACCTTGTGCTGGGGACAATAAAATGACACTCTAAAATGTACATTTTTGTCACACAACACAATGCCACAGATGTCTCAAGTTGAGGGAGCGTGCAATCGGCATGCTGACTTCACTGTCTCAGTGAAGATCATTTGCGTGTTCGTCCTCCTCACCGGGATCTTAACCTGACTGCAGTTTGGCGTTGTAACCAACTTCAGTGGGCAAATGCTCAACTTCGATTGCTACTGGCACGCTGGAGAAGTGTGCTCTTCATGGATGAATCCCGGTTTCAACTGTACCGGGCAGATGGCAGACAGAGTGTATGGCGTCGTGTGGGCGAGCGGTTTGCTGATGTCAACGTTGTGAACAGAGTGGCCCATGGTGGTGGTGGGGTTATGGTATGGGCAGGCATAAGCTACGGACAACGAACACAATTGCATTTTATCGAAGGCAATTTGAATGCACAGAGATACCGTGACGAGATCCCGAGGCTCATTGTCGTGCCATTCATCCACCTCCATCACCTCATGTTTCATCATGGTAATGCTGATCTGTACACAATTCCTGGTAGCTGAACATTTCCCAATTCTTCCACGGCCTGCATACTCACCAGGCATGTCACACATTGAGCATGTTTGGGATGCTCTGGATCCCACCAGATACTGACTGGTTTTCTGATCGACACGAGGTATCTGTGACCAACAGATGCCTACCTGTATTCCCAGTCATGTGAAATCCATAGAGTAGGGCCTAATTAATTAATTTAAATTCACTGATTTCCTTATATGAACTGTAAAATCTTTTAAATTGTTGCATGTCGTATATATATATATATGTTTGGTTCAGTGTAGATTGTATTTTCAACCAGCAACTTACAGTCTTAGTTTAATCAAAATAAGGAAAAACTGAATTTTGAATGCACTGGGCCTTTAAGGCCCCCTTTTTTTATTGTATGTTTAAATCATCACAGTATGTTTAATAAATCACTGTGTTTATTTCATAAAATAACTCGAAATATATTTGTCATTTATTTATCTGAGCCTCCTTTTGCCATTGAAATGCTGTCTGAGTCATGTGGGCGTGTCGATATAAATTTAAATATATTTACATACACAGCCCTGATTGGTAGATAGGATCGTCTAGGCCAGTGGTCACCAGTCAAGATTACTTTCTGAGTCAAAACGCAAGCCGAGATCTACCGCTCAGATTTAAAAAAAAACATAACATAAAAAACGTATTGAGCCTATGCAACATTAACCAATTAAAAACAGTTCTGTATCAGTATGCAGGCTAACGTTAGATATCTAATTAATTTGCTAGCTATCATACAGTAGGCTTATATTAATAATTACATAGTTAATGTAAATAAATATGCAATCATAATTGACTGTAGCACACACAAGCTACAGTTGGCTGAAAACACAATCATCGCGGGATGAAGGAGTGACGAATTTCCGGGCAAGGGCGGTCCATTTAAAAATCCTTCCTTCCTCCCTCTCCCCTTGCCCTGCAAGTGTACACTCGTCAGACGTCATGAAACGTCATCAGAAGTGTCCGCTTAATTTTAGGGCTGAGGGGATAGGGTGTGTCTTTTATGTGTGGGACCGCAGCTCAAGAGCCAACCGCTTACTCCTTAAAAGTAGGAGGATACATATGCAAATAAAAGATGACTGATATGGGCCAAAAACATCCCACCTGAGCAGGCTGAAATTCCAGGCATTTTTTTCAAACTCTTCCACAAAAAGGGCATTATCATCATTTTCACAATTTTAGAGTGTTATTTCAACCACATAGTGTAGAGACATCATTACAAAAACTGGAAAAGCCCAACCCAACCCTTGGATTTACAACACTTACTGTCGGCTATGATGACAGGTCCACCGGTAAGCGTGGTCATGACATAGCCTATTCTGCTTCGACCTATCCCCATGTACTGAGTGAAAAATATCCTCTTGTCTGCAAAGTCGAAATCCAAAGCCACCACATTATAGCCCAAGTTGATAGTAGGGTAGGGGCTAGTGTGATCGGAGGGGTCTAAGCGTAAACTATTCATGGTATAGTCGGTGGTGAATACCAGGAACTCATCCAGACCGTAGCCGCACGACACGCCGTTGTTGAGGAGCGAACCGTGGGCGCAGGCACAAGTGGGCTTCTCCTGCTCGGGCAGGGCGAAGCAGAGCTGCTGGCAACGCCCATTGTTTTCCAGGCATGGGTTGAAGCCCACCAGGTTGGCGGCAGTGGGCTGCACGTGGGAGTTGAAGACCACCACGTCCGTGAGCCCGTCAATGCCGTCGCGGATCACCTGGTGATGACAGTGATGTTGTTATTTCAGTCTTTGAATGTGAAAGAAACTATTTTGTGATTTCTGTTCTACTTTTGTGCAGCTTGTTATGTCAATCTAGTTGTATGTTTACCCATCGTATACATCGTTGCGTACATTGATTCTAATATTTTTGTTATGTTACTTTGATAAGAATTGTTTCAAAAAATCTATTTCATAATCACCTCTGGCTGGGTCGAATTCGCCGGATCCTTGCTGGCCTGGAAAAGCTTCCCGAGCTTTCTATCCACCCACAACATAGAATTCCCAAATATCGACAATCCGTACGGAGCCGGGTATCGACTCCCATAACGGACAATCTCCCTCTGCGTCCCATCGGGTGCCATGCGCGAAATCATATCCATCACGTCGTCAGTCCAGTACAGGAAATCGTTCGTGTAGTCGACGGTGAGGCCGCGTGGCGATGCCAGGCTCTCGGAGGCTAACACGGTACGGTTGGCACCATCTAGCTGGGCACGTTCTAGAATAGAAAATAATACATTTGTCACACACACATTGAAAGGCACAGCACCACTGGATGGAAAGCTATTTTGGGGGTTAAGGGCCTTACTCAAGGGCACAACGGTAGTGGTAGTAATGACACTAGCTGCCCTCCAGTAGGCAGTTCAGTTCCCACTTTTCCTTTCATTTATTATATTGTAAGGTGTTTTCTGACGTTATTGAATGGATAGAGAGAGGTTGTGTCAAAGGGCAATAGGCCGGATTCGAACCTATGCCGACCCTTTAGATGTGTGCCGGGGACAGCGGCTTAGACCGCTAGACCAACCTAGGCCACTGTTCTCATCGCCAGCCCGGGACTTGAACCAGCAACCTTTCGGTTACTGGTCAACCTCTGGACTACCTACCAATTTTGGGGTTTTGGCCTCCGTCGGCCCAGAATAGAAAACGGAGCTTGGGGCTGACGGCAAGGTCACCGGGCCGGTCCTCAGTGGACTTGAGGAGGACCGTGCGGTAGGGGGTTTCGAGGCGGGTCACCTCCAAGTAGGTTTGGGTCTCGAAAGCGTTGGTGAAGTAGAGGTTGCCTAAGGGGGAGGGGAGAAAGAAAGTTTAGGGAGTGAACAATATTTATATTGAGGGAAGTAATTGGACCTCTTTGAAATGAATATGGATGGCCCTCCTGTGTACATTTTATTTTTTACCTGGCCCTCCCCGAGCATAAAATAAATACAACATGTAACCCTCCCCCTCCAGAAATTATTTTAAAAACAAAATAGCAATAGTAAATCCCTTTTTGCTAGGCTATCAATGTTGCAGACATGCTTTGTATCAAATCAACCCGTGGATGAGAACCACTGCTGTTTTCATACCATATTCGGGTGATTTTGCAAATACGGGCCCTTTTGTGTCTCAGGTTTTCTTTTTTCATTTCACATCCATTAAGTAGAGACTCAAATAAACTTTAACTTTTTTTCCCCAGCTTTCAATATGTTATTTTATTTTCTGAAGCACATTTCACAGTTTCACACACCCAGACTTTTGGCATTCTGCTATATATTACACTTACAAAAGTCTTGATCATTAGAAAAGATTTAATGCACCTGTTTAAAATATTAGATGGAAACTATATACATGTCGTCACTAAGTATTGGGTCATTACCATCACGACAAGCAAATAACATGATAATAAAGTGGCATGGATGTCATGGAGGGAGATTCAAATTGTGATGCCGGGAAATGATAGAAAAATAAAAGGTAAATATGACTTGAGAAGATATTTATATTGTACGTCATTACCAAACAGGTTATAATTTAATAACATGACAGATTTTTGAAATTGTTTGAATGATGTGTATTTAGGATACATCGTATGCTAGCTGTTCAACTGGAGTTAGCAGGATAGAATCCCTGCTATTTATGACCAAATACTGTAAAAATGTCATTCCCACCACACATATTTACCACCACATAATGAACTGTGATGGTAGGGACAGAATGTGGTGGTAATAACTAAATGTATTAGTTCATACATTTTTACTTACCTTAAGACCTGAAAACACACACAAATTACATACAGAGAGGACAAGGACATACAATATATATACAAAAGTACAGTAGCAGTCTGGAAACACCTACTCATTCAAGGGTTTTTCTTTATTTTTACTATTTTCTACATTGTAGAATAATAGTAAAGACATCGAAACTATGAAATAACACATATGGAATCATGTAGTAACCAAAAAAGTCCAAATATATTTTATATTTTAGATTCTTCAAAGTAGCCACCCTTTGCCTTGATGACAGCTTTGCACACTCTTGGCATTCTCTCAACCAGCTTCATGA
Source organism: Thymallus thymallus (assembly GCA_023634145.1). Lineage (NCBI taxonomy): Eukaryota > Metazoa > Chordata > Actinopteri > Salmoniformes > Salmonidae > Thymallus > Thymallus thymallus. The sequence goes on along the minus strand of CM042386.1, from coordinate 18,633,775 downwards.
GGAATGATTTTAATTAACAAGTGTGCCTTACTAAAAGTTAATTTGTGGAATTTCATTCCTTCTTAATGTGTTTGAGTCAATCAGTTGTGTTGTGACAAGGTAGGGTGTGGTATACAGAAGATAGCCCTATTTGATAAAAGACCAAGTCCATATTATGGCAAGAACAGCTCAAATAAGCAAAGAGAAATGACAGTCCATCATAACTTTAAGAAATGAAAGTCCGTCAATCCGGAAAATGTCAAGAACTTTGAAAGTTTCGTCGCAAAAACCATTAAGCACTATGACGAAACTGGCTCTCATGAAGACCGCCACAGGAAAGGAAGACCCAGAGTTACCTGCTGCAGAGGATAAATTCATTAGAGTTAACTGCACCTCAGATTGCAGCCCAAATAAATGCTTCACAGAGTTCAAGTAACAGACACATCTCAACTGACTACAGACCCCGTAACACTCACGTCTGTAGCTATGAAGTGCTTTGAAAGGCTGGTCATGGCTCACATCAACCCTATCATCCCAGAAACCCTAGACCCACTTCAATTTGCATACCACCCCAACAGATCCACAGATGATGCAATCTCTATTGCACTCCACACTGCCCTTTCCTACCTGGAAAAAAGGAACATCCACGTGAGAATGCTGTTCATTGACTACAGCTCAGCCTTCAACACCATAGTGCCCTCAAAGCTCATCACTAAGCTAAGGACCCTGGGACTCAACAACTCCCTCTGCAACTCGATCCTGGACTTCCTGACGGGCCGCCCCCAGGTGGTGGTAAGGGTAGGTAACAACACATCTGCCACGCTGATCCTCAACACGGGGGCCCCTCAGGGGTGCGTGCTCAGTCCCAACTTACGACTGCATGGCCAGGCACAACTCCAACACCTGGCAGTGTGGTGCCAGGACAACAACCTCTCCCTCAACATGATCAAGACAAAGGAGATGATTGTGGACTACAGGAAAAGGAGGACCAAGCACGCCCCTATTCTCATCGACAGGGCTGTAGTGGAGCACGTTGAGAGCTATGTGATTGTTTTGGGCCACAGACAAGAGGCAGACAAAGCACAACCTTCCACTTCCACCTGTACAGCACCCCAGCCATCTTCTATCTGGCGCAATACAGCCCCCATTGCAGACCTACACGAGGGACTGATTGGAAAGTGGTGTGTTGTGAATTATGAGCAAGACCCTTAGCCTGGTATTGTACAAGATGTTGCTGCAGAGAGCTGCACTCTAGTCAAGATGATGAGTGGTGTGGGAGCCAACCGATTCTTTTGGCCAATGAGAGAGGACATTGTATTGTACCTACCAGAGAATGTGCTTGGGCTTGTCCCTGAGCCTCATCCAGTGACAAAATGGCTGATTATGCAACCAAATGGATCAGTTATGGGTCTATTCTCGACAGTTTACAAGATCCTGAAATGTATATTAGCAGGCTACTCATATGGTGTATTTTGATCACACCATTGGGCAGTCTCTTATCTCTCTCCTTTCAAACTCATTACGGAAGTATTATAACCAAGCGGAAACAAACAGTGCAAAACGAGTTTCAATTTGCCAAATTCAGGTAGGTCCCTACCCGTTTCATTCCGTTTGCTTGCGTTTAAGAAACCTTTTGCCACAGAACCGGCGTAATGAATACGACCCAGTTCTTTTGGGTTGTACGTCATAGTTACACATAGTCTAATTCAACATGTAAATTCCAAAATGCTGACAAATACTAAGATTTAATTGATTACAAATTACATGACCCTCCTGTGGACTAAATAAAAAAAGTACTAAACCGTCTCCATTTTCCTCCAAGTAATAATTGCTTACATTTCGACCGGTCCCATAATGGAACTGGTTGTTATTTTGTTATAATGAAGTCATTTCAACCAGTTTTGCCTGCTTGGTGGGGTTTCTAGATGAGGGTCTGTACCAGAACTATTTACAACTTGGAGTATGTCTCTCCACTCTTTACATCATAGATCCTAACCTGAGATCCAGTCCACAGCCATGCCTTGTATGCCTCCTCGGCCGATGCCTTGGTTGACGACGGGAGTGAAGCTTCCACCGTCTGTCTGGGCCCTGAAGATCCCTCTGTAAGAGCTGGAGGTGCTGTTGTCGATCCAGTAGATGTACCTAGAGGCGACGTGGAGATCCATCTTGTCCATCACAGAGTAGGAGTCTGCCGTGGGTAAAGACATGTTATCTTATCTACTCAGTTACAGTATAAGTTAGTAACAAAGTTGGGTATAAATTCATTAAAGAGGATTCATGACAAGATGTGTTTCAGACATCATCAGCTAGATTATTAAACGTTAATTATTAATAACCCAATTAATAAAGGTCATAGTTAGCATACGATTATGGCATGTATGTGTTATGTATGGTTAGAGTTAGGGTATATTTAGGTCTGGTTACTTTATAGTTAGAGTTAGGGTATATTTAGGTCTGGTTACTTTATAGTTAGAGTCAGGGTATATTTAGGTCTGGTTACTTTATAGTTAGAGTATATTTAGGTCTGGTTACTTTATAGTTAGACTTAGGGTATATTTAGGTCTGGTTACTTTATATTTAGAGTTAGGGTATATTTAGGTCTGGTTACTTTATAGTTAGAGTTAGGGTATATTTAGGTCTGGTTACTTTATAGTTAGAGTCAGGGTATATTTAGGTCTGGTTACTTTATAGTTAGAGTTAGGATATATTTAGGTCTGGTTACTTTATAGTTAGACTTAGGGTATATTTAGGTCTGGTTACTTTATATTTAGAGTTAGGGTATATTTAGGTCTGGTTACTTTATAGTTAGAGTTAGGGTATATTTAGGTCTGGTTAATTTATAGTTAGAGTTAGGGTATATTTAGGTCTGGTTACTTTATAGTTAGAGTTAGGGTATATTTAGGTCTGGTTACTTTATAGTTAGAGTCAGGGTATATTTAGGTCTGGTTACTTTATAGTTAGACTTAGGGTATATTTAGGTCTGGTTACTTTATATTTAGAGTTAGGGTATATTTAGGTCTGGTTACTTTATAGTTAGAGTTAGGGTATATTTAGGTCTGGTTACTTTATATTTAGAGTTAGGGTATATTTAGGTCTGGTTACTTTATAGTTAGAGTTAGGGTATATTTAGGTCTGGTTACTTTATAGTTAGACTTAGGGTATATTTAGGTCTGGTTACTTTATATTTAGAGTTAGGGTATATTTAGGTCTGGTTACTTTATAGTTAGAGTTAGGGTATATTTAGGTCTGGTTACTTTATATTTAGAGTTAGGGTATATTTAGGTCTGGTTACTTTATAGTTAGAGTTAGGGTATATTTAGGTCTGGTTACTTTATAGTTAGAGTTAGGGTATATTTAGGTCTGGTTACTTTATAGTTAGACTTAGGGTATATTTAGGTCTGGTTACTTTATAGTTAGAGTTAGGGTATATTTAGGTCTGGTTACTTTATAGTTAAGAGTCAGGGTATATTTAGGTCTGGTTACTTTATAGTTAGAGTTAGGGTATATTTAGGTCTGGTTACTTTATAGTTAGACTTAGGGTATATTTAGGTCTGGTTACTTTATAGTTAGAGTTAGGGTATATTTAGGTCTGGTTACTTTATATTTAGAGTTAGGGTATATTTAGGTCTGGTTACTTTATAGTTAGAGTCACGGTATATTTAGGTCTGGTTACTTTATAGTTAGAGTCAGGGTATATTTAGGTCTGGTTACTTTATAGTTAGAGTTAGGGTTACGTACATCCAGCAACAGGCACCATGGCCTCTGAGTGGTCGGAGCTGTTGATGTGGAATCCTCTGATAAGTCTGGGGGTGGAGACCACTGCGTAGGAGTCGTACTGCACGCAGGTAGTGCCATCCTGGGAAGGCACGAAGCCCGTGGTGCAGGCACATGTCTTCTGGCCCCCAGGCTTGGGCAGACACAGGTGGGGACAGGCCCCATTGTTGGCGCTGCAGCCGTTGGTGGTGCCGGCCGAGTCTGGGGAAGAAGAGAAAGGATGGGATTTAATGCCTGTGTGGAACTCTTTTTCGAACAAGAATCTCCCATTGACACCAACTTGCATGAATGCATGAAAATTCAAGGATCTACAAATCTATTAACAATGTACTTGGTGGCAAATGTACCTAATATCTCTACATAGCTCTCTGTTGAAAAACTACATGTTGTTTTAGCCTACGCAGGTGAAGACTGGCAGATTTGCTGTAGGTAGCCATACTCACTGTCTCGGGTGTGGACTTTGAGGGCTCGGACTCCTGCCATCCCACTCCTCAGCACCACCATGTTGGCCCCGGTACCCTTGTCCACCCTCTCGATGACCTCGTAGTCCAGGTCGGTGTAGTAGAGGTAGTTCTGGTGCACTGTGAGGCCCCAGGGATGGGACAGCTGGCTCACTATGACCATCCTGCTGACTCCATCCATCGTCCCACACTCAATCTGTTCACAGTACAGGGAGTCAGGGACATTAGAGTTACTGTATGTTTCAGTTGCAGCACTATTCAATTCAATTGATTCATTATTCAATTCAGTAAAACCTTATTTGTCCCCTTAGGGAAATTATCAGGGCTAGCGGTGTTTCAGACACACAATGAGTAAATAATATGACAGGGGTTGTATGTATTTGTGTATATACACTACAGTGCCTTCGGAAAGTATTCAGACCCCATTCCTTTTCCACATTTTGTTAGGTTAGAGGCTTATTAAAAAATGTATTAAAAAATCGAATAGATGAACAGCTATTTTCAGGTCTCTCCAGAGATGTTCAATTGGGTTCAAATCCGGGCTCTGGCTGGGCCACTCAAGGTCATTCAGACCTTGTCCCGAAGCCACTCCTGCGTTGTCTTGGCTGTGTGCTTAGGGTCGCGTAGGTTTTCATCAAGGATCTCTCTCTGTACTTTGCTTCATTCATCTTTGTAGTCTTTAGGTGCCTTTTGTCAAACTCCAAGTGGGCTGTTGTGCATTTCACTGAGGAGTGGCTTCCATCTGGCCAATCTACCATAAAGGCCTGATTGTTGGAGTGCTGTAGAGATGTTTGTCCTTCTGGAAGGTTCTCCCATCTCCACAGAGGAACCTTGGAGCTCTGTCAGAGTGACCATCGGGTTCTTGGCCACCTCATGGCTTGGTTTTTGCTCTGACATGCACTGTCAACAGTGGGACCTTTATATAGACAGGTGTGTGCCTTTCCAAATCATGTCCAATCAATTGAATTTACCACAGGTGGACTCCAATCAAGTTGTAGAAACGTCTCAAGGATGATCGATGGAAACAGGATGCACCTGAGCTCAATTTCGAGTCTCATAGCAAAGGGTCTGAATACTTTTGTAAAAATGTCTAAAAACCTGTTTTCACTTTTTCATTATGGGGTATTGTGTGTAGATTCCTGAGGAGGCTGAAGAAATTCGGCTTGGCACCTAAGACCCTCACAAACTTTTACAGATGCACAATTGAAAGCATCCTGTCAGGCTGTATCATCGCCTGGTATGTCAATGCATAGTATGGGTTCTGCATAGGGTGGTGCGGTCTGCCCAACGTATCCCCAGGGGCAAACTACCTGCCCTCCTGAACACCTACAGCACCCAATGACACAGGAAGGCCAAAAAGATCATCAAGGACATCAACCACCCGAGCCACGGCCTGTTCACTCCGCTATCATCCAGAAGGCGAGGTCAGTACAGGTGCATCAAAGCTGGGACAGAGAGACTGAAAAACAGCTTCTATATCAAGGCCACCAGACTGTTAAATAGCCATCACTAGCACATTAGAGGCTGCTGCCCTATATACATTAGACTTGAAATCACTAGTCACTTTAATAATGTTTAGATACTGCTTTACTCATCTCATATGTACATACTGTATTCTATTCTACTGTATTCTAGTCAAAGCCACTCTGACATTGCTCGTCCTAATATTTATATATTTCTTAATTCCAGTCTTTTACTTTTAGATTTGTGTGTATTGTTGTGAATTGTTAGATATTACTGCACAGTTGGACCTAGGCAGACAAGCATTTCACTACATCCGCAATAACATATGCTAAATATGTCTATGTGACCAATAAAATTTGATTTGATATATTTATTTCTGTGTAACTCTGTACCCACCACTCCGGTGCTGGCAACGCCCCAGTACAGCTTGCTCATAGCGATGTCTGCAGTGATGAACCCAACGTTCCCCAGGTTGATGGTGAAGAGGTTCCTCAGGTTGCCTCCATCCATGTCAGCACTGGCAACCTTAGGGGGTACGCCACTGTCTGTCCCCCGGTCTGTCCAGAACAACTTACTGTCACGCAGGAAGTCAGAAAGGTTAGCATTAATCCACTGATGATGACATGGAATGAAGCCTGACTAACAATTCAAAATATGTCTGGTGTTGTTGTTGATTTTCCATATAATGTCATGAAATGCTTGGAACAATGTTGGTATAAAGTCACATTGATTATTTTGCTTCCTAAAAAGATCAGTATCCAACAAACTGTACAGTATTATTACTTGACAATTAAACACACACTACATACGCAGGACGGCAAACACACATACAGTACTACTCGTTTGTCCATATTACATTTATTCAGTTGTATCCTTTGTAACCACTGACAACAGAGGAGTCTTTACCCTCTGGCTGGGTCCAGGGCTATTCCGATAGGCTCCCCTGTTCCCTCTGGCTTCCCTATGTTTGTGATGAGGGTCTTCCTGTAGTGTTGGGCTCCATCCACACGAATTACCTACAGTAGATGATAAACTTGTTATATCATGTTAAATTAACACATAACCATGTTACTACTAATGCGGTAAAATGATACATTACGTAAAGAAAAGACAATTAGCATGAAACTAGTCAGTTGTCATCTCTATATTGGATCCAGTAACACCTTGAACCTAGCAATAGTATTGCAAGTAAGATATAGTCTATGTATCACTAACAATGAGGAAATGAAATGTCACCTCTATTGCTCTATTAGTTGGATTAGTGTAGTACATCATGCGAGTTATCCAATCAAAAGCCAGTCCTGAGGGCGAGCCAATGATTGCAGATGGAGCAAACAGAGTCCTATTGGTTCCATCCGTTTTCACCCTGTAAATGGAGCTCTGAGAGGGAGAGACAGCAAACAATTCACTTATATTAGACCCGGATCCAGACTTGAAATGAAGCGAGTTTTGGGGTGTTGTGTTCTAACTTGAAATATTGAAATATGCTTATTCGTGTTACCATGATGTATTGAAATCTACGGAGTGTTAAAGGGGAGTGTAGAACGTTTACATTCGGTCAGAACACGTTATTGTCGAATCTCATGTGTCCTTTGGAGAGAGACAAAGAGTAACATTCTGGTTTCAGTCACTGATTTGGCTGTATAGCCATGGATTAGGGAGGAGTGAGGAATGTGGGCCGAGGTCAGGTCAGGTGAAGTGAGCAGGAACAGTTCTATGACATACACACATAGGAGGCAGGGCCATGACTACACCCATGTGGGGAACCGCTTAAGTTCCTGCCTAGCAACAGAGATGTATTGGCTGTCTAGATGTGCAAGGAGTTGACTCTGCCCAGTGGAGGGTATAAATATATGTCCTTGTGTAAACACGTCTTTGTCTTTGTAGCTGTTGGACCCAGTGGGTAAAATAACTTGGTTTGAGCTTTTTCCTAGTCCATTTGAGTTTTTACTCTGTCAGAACAGGGGAAATTCTTCCTCTGACATCAACACGTGAGTTAAGAAAGAGTCTAGTTCAGTGTGTGCATATTAAGCTAGGAGTCCGCCCTTTCAGCATTCAAACGGTTAAGGTAAAAAAAAATCCAGTAACCATCCAATTTTTTCATACAGAAATCCTGGTTGGAGGATTCCAGATTCTCTACTTATTCCTGCCTTACCGGGATTTCTGGAAAACCTGGGAATTTTGCAACCCTTAAAACGTTAGCGGTTTATTTAGTGTGAGCAACTTGTCACTCACCGAGCCCTGCACCCAATAGACAAACTGCTCCTGGTCGTCAAAGTCGATGTCCTGTCCCTGGGTGATGCCAGACACAGGTGCCATGGCGTTGTTGGAGGGGTCGGCCGGGTCCAAAGGGATGCCGAAGATCACAGTCTCCCTCACCACCATCAGGAACGGAGTGTCATCTGAGGTAGAGACAAAGTAGGATAGAATGGGATGGAGTGGAGTGGAGTGGAAATGCGATATCAAATAGATGTGCTACAAGCCTATCATTAGAGCTGCTGGCAGGGTACCTTTGATACAGGTGCGCCCATCACTGTTGAGGTTCCAGCCAGACTGGCAGTGGCAGGTGTAGTACCTGGGCCTAAAGCCAGACAGTAGGCACAGCTGACTGCACAGGTGTTCCTCGCATGGGTTGACTGCTGCACAGCGGGAAAACAATTGAACAATAATGTTAGTGGAACTATAAAGAAATGCTTTATCCACTACTGGTGCTGAGCGAGTATTGCTTTTTTTGAGGTCGGTTCGGTTTCGGTTTGATTATTAATTGTGTAATGCACTATGCATTACATGTATGTGGGTTGAACACGGAATAAAACAATTAATAAAAGTCCAATGGTGGTAGGGACTGCTTATTTATTATTAACCATCATTTATTCACATTACTTTAATAGAATATTTCCATTGTTGTGTTTATTATATTACATTAAGCCTATTTGATTACTTTATTATAGTCATGACTAGGGTCTGTCACGGTTTGGTGCATTGAGAGACCAAAACGCAGTGCAGGGATAGTAGTTCGACATATTTATATTACTATGTAATAATACAACACAAATGACGAACTACTGACACAAAACAAAAACTCGATATACAAACGTCACGTTTAAAACAAAACACGATATTTAAACGTAACAAAAGCACACTTACTTCTCCGTGACTTGTGAAATATACAATGACCCACATCCCCGGTATGGAACATACAAACCTATGTAGGATCCCTAATTAGAGACGATGCACAGCAGCTGCCTCTAATTAGGGATCCAACACAAACCACCACCAGAAATAGAAAGAAAAGACCTGTCAGACTCTGACCATGGCTACATAGAGAAGTAAATAGGCCTCTCTATGGTCAGAGCCTGACAATTATTTAATTTCCAAGTCATCATCTCTTCTCTATAGAGCTGCTGCCTATGCGGTCTGACAAAATCACTATTTTAGTAGTTCTTCAAAGTAAATAAGGCATACTTTTATGACTGCTGAATACCAACTATCAACCACTTAGATCATGTATTTTCAGGTAGAGATACCTCGAGAAGCTCTCTATCCCTCTCCATCGTGGGCTCTTCTGTCACTAGGTTATAGTTAATCAAAAACGTTTTCTGAGCTACTCTATGTATAATATTGGCCTGTTGGAAAGTCCAACTCCCTACTGCATCACACAGTTCAGGCTTGATCTGATTTATCTCTAGAGAAACTGTGCATTGCGCTCACAAAAAAAAAGAAATGGAATTCAAATTATTTAACCAATATCATTAAAAAAACTGAATTTGTGTTAGTTGTTCAGCGCTATCCACTACAAACGAATGGTACGTTTGAATGTTTTATGGACGTATTTTAAATGTTACCCGCTGGTTAGAATGTTATCCAGAATTTGTTGGAACAGTACCTACTGGTTGTTTGAATGTTATCTGGACATTGTTTTAACGTTACCTGCTGGTTGTTTGATGGGGTGGTCCATGACGATGCCCATGGGCTGGTAGACGTTGGTGATGATGGTGGTAGTGTTGCCTCCATGGAACTTGTTGGTCCTCAGGACCTGGTAAGTATAGCGCTCCGACCAGTAGATGTGGTCCTCGAAGATGGTCATACCATGGGGGTGTTGAAGAACCTACAGAGAGGTAGGGGGAGGACAGAGTGTTGGAGGAACTGTTATGAAGGGACTGAAAAAGGTTGACACTTGACTTAAAGCCAACGTGTTCAATGCTTTATTATTTATTATTGTATGAGTCTTTATAATGTCTTATTGTACAACGTTTCATGTATTTACACTGGGGGCCAAAAGGTTGGAATATTACTCATTCAAGGTTTTTTCTTCATTTGCACAATTTTGTAGAATAAAAGCGAAGACATCAAAACTATGACATAACACATATGGAATCGTGTAGTAACCAAAAAAGTGTTAAACAAATCAAAATATATTTTATATTTGAGATTCTTCAAAGTAGCCACCCTTTGCCTTGATGACAGCTTTGGACCGCCACAGGAATGGAAAACCCAGAAATACCTCTGCTGCAGAAGATAAGTTCATTAGAGTTACCAGCCTCAGATTACAGCCCAAATAAATGCTTCACAGAGTAACAGACACATCTCAACATCAACTGTTCAGAGGAGACTGTGTGAATCAGGCCTTCATGGTCAAATTTTTGCAAAGAACCACTACTAAAGGACACCAATAAGAAGAAGAGACTTGCTTGGGCCAAGAAACACGAGCAATGGACATTAGACCGGTGGAAATGTATCCTTTGGTCTGTAGTCCAAATTTATATGGTTTGGGATAAGTCGGACCACAGTGAAGGAAAAGCAGCCAACAAGTGCTCAGCATATGTGGGAACTCCTTCAAGACTGATGGAAAAGCATTCCAGGTGAAGCTGGTTGAGAGAATGCCAAGAGTGTGCAAAGCTGTCATCAAGGCAAAGGGTGGCTATTTGAAGAATCTCACATATAAAATATATTTTGATTTGTTTAACACTTTTTTGGTTACTACATGATTCCATATGTGTTGTCATAGTTTTGATGTCTTCACTTTTATTCTTCAATGTAGAAAATAGTACAAATAAAGAAAAACCCATGAATGAGTATTATTCCAAACTTTTGGCCCCCAGTGTATGTGGTGCAATCTTTCAACAGACTGAAAATAGCTGTTATTTAGCCACAAACATGAGATGATACTAAGACATTATAAGGGGTCATAAATACTTATGCTTAAGTCTTGCGATGCTATATAACAGCATTACAATGCATTACTGTCTGCATTAAGTGTTACCAATGAATGCGATACTGTAGGAAGTAGTGCCATGAGAACAATTGATTCATGAGCCCCTACAATAAGAATAAGTGGCTAGTTTACAGTGTACATTTTAGGACAACCTCAGCCTGCTGGTTTTACCTATACTCACCATGTCACTGGCCATGACCTGGAAGCGGTTGTTGCCGTCGTAATCGCAGTAGTCAATGTACTTGAGGTAGGCGTCAGCAAAGTAGACCCGGCGCGTGGTGTAGTCCAGGGCCAGACCGTTGGGCCAGTAGAGCTTGGTGGTGACAATGGCCTGTCTCCAAGTACCGTCCATGTAGGCCCTCTCTATCCTCGGATTCTGACCCCAGTCTGACCAGAACATTATGTTGGTGCTGGGAAAGGTCAAATGTCAAATCAATTATTATTTACCTTTGCTGAGAGAAAAAAAAAAATATGATTCAAAGACCAACATGTAAAGTAGAATGCAGGGGTGTTAGATAATTAAGCAAATCTTTATTTGACGGGTTCTTAGAAAACATAACACATTCATGAGCAGTAATTAAGTAAATTCATTGATTCAATAATGAATGATTGGAGTGTTTGTTGACACTGCTCATGAATGTGTTATGTATGGTTAATGAATGTGCTATAAAAATCCTTATGTAGGTCATTCTATCATCGCTGTGTTCCTATGTTTAGCATTGAAAGGCCTTACTGGTTTCGGGGGTCCAGAGCCAGTCCACGGGGGCTGGTGACGTTCTTGGTGAGGAGAACCTTCCTGAAGCGGCCGTCCAGAGTGGATACCTCGATGTTCTCCATCACTGAGTCGGTCCAGTAAAGGTTCCTCGCCACCCAGTCCACAGCTATGCTCTCCGGTACCATTAGACCAGTGGAGAACACCTAGAATCACAGAAGAACCAAGTGCGGTATATTAGAACACTATAGACCATAGCCATTACAACGCACTGTATTTTGAAGTTTCAGCATGTCATACTGTTATATTGTGTTAATATAAATTAAATATTAAGAAGTGTAATAAGGCATTCTGATGTTTGTTATTAAAAACTGGACGAAGGCTTTATCATGGAGCAATAACCGAAAAATAACAAAAATTCAGCGTGTTCCTAATGTATGTTCTCAGACCTCTCGTCTGTCCGTGCCGTTCTGAAAGGAGGTAAAGATCTTCTTCAGCAAGGCATCGGCCCAGTAGATTCTGCTGGTCAAGCGGTCAAAGTCTACGGTCACAATGTCGGAACCGCTGACCACAGGGTGGATGAGGGGCGGGTGGAGGTTGACTTGGCTGGAGATAATCTGACTGCGCTTGGCAACTAGGAGCGTGGCTGCTGTGGGGTCTGCGGGTAAATAAATAAGTAGGAAATACAATACAATTATTTTACGATAGTTTAGAGGGAGTTAGTATTTAGTTTAATAAAAATATATTGTAATAAGAGCATTTGCTACAGGGATAAAATGTTAACATAACAATATGTATTACTTTCTACTTGCCAATAAAAATTATTGGGATTTGTTTTTTTACAGTAATGTCCAAATAATCACATCACTTTAACCTCAAAATGATGAAGGTAAATACAGAGCATTCGGAAAGTATTCAGACCCCTTGACTTATTCCACATTTTGTTACATTACAGCCTTATTCTAAAATTGATGAAATTGTTTTTTTCCCTCATCAATATACACACAATATCCCATAATGACAAAGCAAAAACAGTTATTTTTTTTATTTGAGCAACTGTATAAAAAAAAAAAACTGAAATATCACATTTACATAAGTATTCAGAGTATTCTACTCAGTACCTTGTTGAAGCACCTTTGGCAGCGATAACAGCCTAAAGTTTTCTTGGGTATGACGCTACAAGCTTGCCACACCTATATTTGGGGAGTTCCTTCCATTCTTCTCTGCAGATCCTCTCAAGCTCTGTCAGGTTGGATAGGGAGTGTCGCTGCACAGCTATTTTTAGGTCTTTCCAGAGATATTCAATAGGGTTCATGCCCGGGCTCTGGCTGGGCCACTCAAGGACATTCAGAGACCTTTCCGGAAGCCACTCCTGTGTTGTCTTGGCTGTGTGCTTAAGGTCGTTGTCCTGTTGGAAGGGGAACCTTCGCCCCAGTCTGAGGTCCTGAGTGCTCTGGAGCAGGTTTTCATCAAGGATCTCTCTGTACTTTGCTTTGTTCATCTTTGCCTCAATCATGTCTCCCAGTCCCTGCAGCTGAAAAACATCCCCAGAGCATGATGCTGCCACCACCATGCTTCACCGTAGGGATGGTGCCCGGTTTCCTCCAGAAGTGACGCTTGGCATTTAGGCCAAAGAGTTCAATGTTGGTTTCATCAGACCAGAGAATCTTGTTTCTCATGGTCTGAGAGTCTTTAGGTACCTTTTGGTAAACTCCAAGCGGGCTGTCAAGTGCCTTTTACTGAGGAGTGGCTTCAGTCTGGCCACTCTCCCATAAAGGCTGGATTGGTGGACTGCTGCAGAGATGGTTGTCCTTCTGGAAGTTTCTCCCATCTCCACCAAGGAACTCTGGAGCTCTGTCAGAGTGACGATGGGGTTCTTGGTCACCTCCCTGACAAAGGCCCTTTTCCCCCAATTGCTCAGTTTGGCCAGGCTGCCAGCTCTAGGAAGGGTCTTGGTTCCAAAGCTTTTCCATTTAAGAATGATGGAGGCCACTGTGTTCTTGGGGACCTTCAATGCTGAAGACATTTTTTGGTACCCTTCCCCAGATCTGTGCCTCGACACAATCCTGTCTCGGAGCTCTACAGACAATTCCTTCAACCTCATGGCTTGGTTTTTGCTCTGACATGCACTGTCAACTGTGGGATCTTATATAGACTAGTGTGTCCCTTTCCAAATCATGTCCAGTCACTTGAATTCACTTGAATAAACATCTCAAGGATGATCAATGGAAACAGGAAGCACCTGAGCTCAATTTAGAGTCTCATAGCAAAGGGTCTAAATACTTATGTAAATAAGGTATTTCAGATTTTTAATACATTTGCAAAAATGTAATTTGCTTTGTCATTATGGGGTATTGTGTCATTATGGGGTATTGTGTGTAGATTGACGAGGGAAAACATTTATTTAATCCATTTTAGAATAAAGCTGTAACGTAACAAAATGTGGAAAAAGTCAAGGGGTCTGAATACTTTCCAAATGCACTGTATATTCAAAATATGTATTTTGAAGCGCAATTTCCCCAAAAATTGTAATCGACAAGCAGCTTTAATGTTACGGTTGCACCCTTACCGGTGGCTTTGCAGGAGCGACCATCGGGCTCTAGCAGGTAGCCGTCTGAGCAGGAGCAGCGGAAGGAACCTCTCTCGTTGTAGCACTGCTGGCTACACCAGCCCGGGATGGAACACTCGTCGATGTCGTCGCAGGTCTTGGAGTCGTTGAGGAGCTGGTAGCCTGTTTGACAGGTACACTCTGCTCCGAAAGGACCCTGGATACAGCCGTCACTGCAGTCCCCGTTGTTCAATGCACAGTCCTCCTGGTCTATGGAGGAACAAACATGGAGGCATGTTTATTGTTCAGCTGCTCAGGGACAGTAGATGTAAATCTAGTACAATGCATCAAATTTCCCATTGAGAAAATTAATTACAGTGCATGTGTCCCTGTTAAATAAACGTAATATTTAAACAAATGCAATGTTAGAGATACACTACATGAACAAAAGTATCTGGATTTATTACAATTCATCCCAAAGGTGTTCGATGGGGTTGAGGTCAGGACTTTATGCAGGCCAGTCAACTTCTTTCACACAGATCTCGACAAACCATTTCTGTATGGACCTCACTTTGTGCAAGGGGGCATTGTCATGCTGAAACAGGAAAGGCCATTCTCCAAATTGTTTCCACAAAGTTGGAAGCACAGAATCGTCTACAATATCTTTGTATATTGTAGCGTTAAGATTTCCCTTCACTGGAACTAAGGGGCCTAGCCCGAACCATGAAAAACAGCCCCAGACCATTATTCCTACTCCGCCAAACTTAACAGTTTGCACTATGCATTCGGGCATGTAGCGTTCTCCTGGCATCTGCCAATCCCAGATTTGTCCATCGGACTGCCAGATGGTGAAGCGTGATTCATCACTCCAGAAAACGTGTTTCCACCACTCCAGCCAACACTTGGCTTTGCGCATGGTAATCTTAGGTTTGTGTGCAGCTGCTCGGCCATGGAAACCCATTTCATAAAGCTCCCAACTAACAGTTATTGTGCTGATGTTGCTTCCAGAGGCAGTTTTGAACTCAGTTGTGATTGTTGCAGCCAAGGACAGAATTTTACGCGTTTCAGCAATCGGCGGTCCTGTTATCTGAGCTTGTGTGGCCTACCACTTCGTGGCTGAGCCGTTGTTGCTCCTAGACGTTTCCACTTCACAATAACAGCACTTACAGTTGACCGAGGCAGCTCTAGTTGGGCAGAAATCTGACAAACTGACCTGTTGGAAAGGTGGCATCCTATGACGGTGCCACGTTGAAAGTCACTGAGCTCTTCGGTAAGGCCATTCTACTGCCAATTTTGGTCTATGGAGATTGCATGGCTGTGTGTTTTATACACCTGTCAGCAACAGGTGTGGCTGAAATAGCCGAATCCACTAACTTGAAGGGGTGTCCACATACACTGCTTTTACAAAAGTATGTTTTGGACATGTTATAGTCATGCTAGTACCACTACTACTTATTGCATTGCGCCCTCACCGAACATGGACAGACTAAATCAAGTCTTCACGCAACACCCATGAGCATTTTAAACAGTTATATCACATGTACATCTTAACATCAACACTAAAAGGTCCTAGTCAATATATAAGGGAGAGAACACGTAACGTGACCTTTCAAAAGAGACAGGTCAGGGATGTCTTCACACACCATCGCTTGTCTTGTTGAGCAATTTATTTTCATTTTGTATTTTTCCTTTTCAAATGAATGCAACTTCATTCACCGAAACAGACAGGCAAAGTCAGAGACAACTGCGTGTAACATCATTGTCAGCCTGACTAAGACCTTCAGGTAGAGCTGAGCATTTATAAACAACTAATTGACCGATGTCAGTTCAATTATTTGAATACCATTTTGCATTTTTAGTTTCCAACGGGCAAATATATTCTACATAGTTTAGCGCAGAAAACGTGGTAATTAACTACAACGACCATAATCCATTGCGCGCCTACATGTGTGGCCTGTGTGTAGAGGGAGAGAAAAGACAGAAGAATGATAGAGAGGGATGGAGAGCAGTTGCTTATCTCTACCGGAAAATTATCTTAGAAAAAAATATCTAAGTCAGCGTTTCCCTAACTCGATCCTCGGGACGTTTTGGTTTTTGTCCTAGAACAACATAGTTGATTCAAATGATCAACTAATCATGTGTGTGGTGCTAGGGCAAAAAAAATCCTCTTGGATCCAGAGGACCGAGTTTGGTAAAAGCTGATCTAAGTGATTGATAGTTGGTATTCAGGAGTCATAAGAGTATGCCTTATTTACTTTGAAGAACTAGTAAAATAGGGATTTTTGTCAGACAGCATAGGCAGCATCTCTATAGAGAAGAGATGATGACTTGGACATTAAATAATAAAGTCATCAAATAAAACAAATGCTGTTGTAATGAAAATAAATATTTTATGGTTAATAATACTTCTAAAAGTAATGTCACTTAGTGATCAGCAGTAATGGGTATCACTGCCATCATGGGACTTTTATCAATCATTTATTCTGTGTTGTTACAGCATTCAACCCACATTTAATGTAAAAAAAATCTAAACCAAAATCCGTGATTATTTTTTAATAATCTAACCAAAACCGAACCGACCTCAAAAAGCCCTTATCACTCAGCACTACCTTCGGGTCAAAACTTTGCACAACAACACTGCGGGAGCAATCAACAGAGCGCTGGGGTCTTTCTTAAAGACTTCACTTGTGCACTCGAAAGTTATTACATGTCATACACTACTTCTAAACTAGAAACATCCTTGTCACTCACTGCAGAGGGGCGACTCGTCGGCCCCGTTGGGACAGTCCCGCTGTCCGTCGCACACCTTCCCCACGACGATGCACACCTGGTCGGTGGGGCACAGCCACTGGCCTGAGGGGCACTTGAAAGGAGGCGTGGGGCAGTTCTGCTCATCGCTCATGTCCCTGCAGTCGTTGTCCCCGTCGCACACCTGATAAACCACGATGGAAACCAGTCGATAGATGCCCACTATTTAGAATTTGTCTAATCAAATGAATTCATTCACTAGTTTCATTCACTCGCTCATTTTATTTTATTTATTCCCCCACTCACCCAGCTCGGAGAGATACAGTTGCCGTTGGCACACTGGAAATAGTTGATGTGGCATGTTATAGGCGGGCACGAGTTGTGTTCATCAGAGCCGTCCTCGCAGTCGGGGTGCCCGTCACACTCCCAGTCGTCGGGCACGCACAGGCCATCCGTCTGGCACTGGAACTCATCGTTGTGGCAGAGGCCAGGTCCTCGCGTGGCTGCAGGCATGAGAAATGAACTAATTGATTGATGATATGATACAATTAATACATGACTCTCAGAGAAGCACAAGTATTTGGCTTGATAAGTCCTTGTAATAAAATTAAAACACAGCTATACTTAAAGGGACAAAACAAAAACTGAATTTGTCATATGATTTGAGTCAACCCAGGAAGCAGGAAGAGTTGACTTACGGCAGCCGCTCTCGTCGGAGTCGTCCCTGCAGTCGAAGACCCCGTCGCAGCGGTAGATGCTACTGACACACTGGTCACCACTGGCACAGGCGAACTCATAGGAGGAACAGGAGAACTCTGAGAGGAGAGGGAGAGAAGAGGAGGGGTGGTAAAGGAGAAGAGATAAGAGAGAAAAGGGTGATTGGCGAGGGAGGAGAAATGGAGGGTAGAAAAATGTGTTAAGGGTACGAGAGGCAAAAAAGAGAAGAGTATAGTTGAGAAATGGAAAGGGTGCAAAATACAAATCTTAGATGAACAAGAGAACTTAAAGAAATAGAAGCTTATTGAACAGAAGCGATTCTCTTATACATCTGAGGACTACAGTGACAGAACACACAGAGGAGGATAGTCTTAAATTACTCATCGTACCACAGTCCTTCTCATCAGAGCCATCCATACAGTCCTGGTCTCCGTCACACACGTAGGAGCTGTAGATGCAGCGGTGGTCGGGACAGAAGAAGTACCCAGGCTCACACGTAGCGATGGTCCCGTCTGACAGAAGAGACAGAGCAGGGTTTTTTCTGAATCAGAAAGGAGCTTAGGTGGTGGACGTGACAGGGGTTTGGTAGGAGGCACGGTTAGCCCATCTACACGGCTGAATTTTAGAGAAAATTTCAGAGGCCCCCCATCTTGGCGGTGTAGAGAAATGTTTGGATCTTTAAGCAATTCTACGCATTTTGCCATGCAGTTGGCAGAAAATGTTGCAGTTTTAAAGCAAATTTCCTGCAATTCTATGCATTTTGACATGGCTAATGCTGTGTTCGTTTGTTCATTTTCAATACTTGTGGAGATTGTTAGTTAAAATATGTAGGTCCATTATCTTTTCTACATTCTTTATATATGGTATAGTCGTTTATAGTTGCACTATGCAGAAATCGCTCTGGCATTTCCTGGTTGCTAAAATTCTAATAGTTTAGAATATACTATTAGAGTATAGTGTAGAGAATCATTGTACCTTCTAAACCGCTGTGAAATATCTTTTCCATAACCAAAAATATTGTATTTTCAGCCGTTTGAAGCTGGTGAACAAAACTGAAATTAAAAGACGCAAAAACAAAACTTAAGGACGGAAAGCATAGAAATAACGCACATAGAACAGATCTACCACTTCTTAGACTTGCGTTCAATGAGAATGACAGATCTATAACTCACATTTCTATGTTAATTTGACCGGCCAGTCCAAGGATTTAAATGGCAGGTCAATCCTTATAGTTCCCATTTTAGTTCAATAAAAAAAAATCTCTTTAACATGCTTCAGCAATCGGCGGTCCTGTTCTCTGAGCTTGTGTGGCCTACCACTTCGTGGCTGAGCCGTTGTTGCTCCTAGACTGTTTTGTCTGTTTTGCTACATGTATCAGAAATTATGAAAATCCCTGGGACTTGATGAGTCTCCCCCTTCAAATAAAATAACACACAAATCAACAATGTAGTTCAGTACAATTCCACAAGGCAATCATATACTGTGAACATGTTGCCTGGCTACCCAAACTCCTTGCTCTGGAAGTTAGTTTCTTCTCTGCAATGAGTCTGGATCTGAGCACCTCCCCGACGATTTCTACAACGCAAACACATTCTAACCATTCTGATTGGTCCCAGAAACCGATGGGTTTCTAGGACCAAGTCAGAAGATGAACACACTTGGGTAAAGCAGCGTTTAGAAAATTCATCATTGGCTTTGATACACTGATTGGCTGGAGATGATGCAATCGCTGATAAATTTGGTTTGTGCAACACCCCTCATTTTGACATCAACACAGACAACTTCAACGATGGCAGTCTCATACTTAAATATGTAGCGAACATATAGAATTCAGTTTGAGTCGTCAGGCAAGTAAACATATCCCCAGTTAAAAAATCTTAAAGGATTCCAATAAAAATACATCCTATTAGAATCCAATAGAAAATCCTGTCATATTTCTGGACCAATTCTATAGGATTTGATCTGATTCAGATTTTTCTATTGGATTCTTGTATTGTGTTACAGAACGTAAAAATGTATTTTCCTTCTACTTTTTATTTGCATATAAGAATGTAAAGATGCTGTGCATTCTAAGGGAACCCCCCCCCCCAAAAAAATAAATAAAATATATATATATATATATATATATATATATATACTATGTATATAGTATTGTATGCCATATTGTAATGTCTAATTCAAAGACAAGAAGTTGCATGAATAAAAATCTAATCAAATAACTCAAATGAGTGTTTTATTGAAAAAAGGTGCAACAAACTGGTGAACTTTGAATCTCTCCCATATTGTGCTGGTGAATAAAACATAAATTCATATAGAACTGTTGTTTTCCGATCAAAGTCCTACAAAACCTATCCAGTATGATTACTTTACCAATACAAAACCTATCCAGTATGATCACTTTACCAATACAAAACCTATCCAGTATGATTACTTTACCAATACAAAACTTATCCAGTATGATTACTTTACCAATACAAAACCTATCCAGTATGATTACTTTACCAATACAAAACCTATCCAGTATGATTACTTTACCAATACAAAACCTATCCAGTATGATTACTTTACCAATACAAAACCTATCCAGTATGATTACTTTACCAATACAAAACCTATCCAGTATGATTACTTTACCAATACAAAACATATCCAGTATGATTACTTTACCAATACAAAACCTATCCAGTATGATTACTTTACCAATACAAAACATATCCAGTATGATTACTTTACCAATAGGAAAACAAGTAGTGCCAGAGGATTTCAATAGGAATATGATATGATAGGAAAAATCACAAATCCTATAGGACTTCTTGACTAGGGATACACTTAAGTATCCTGGCCCCTCCCACTTTTACTCACCGCAGTCTCTCTCGTCCGAGCCATCGCTGCAGTCCTTGTCGGCGTCACACGTCCAGGCTTTGGGGATGCATCTGGTGCCGTCAGCGCAAGCGAACTGCTCCGAACTGCAGGTAAAGGGCAGACGTGTGGGGCAGTTGACCTCGTCTGAGCCATCGCCACAGTCTTCGTGGCCGTCACAGCGCCAGCCGGACAGGATGCAGTGCTTGTTGTCGCAGGTGAACGCCCACGGGGAGCAGGTCATGCCTGGTAAACAGGTACAGGAAGGAGAATAGGGAAGAAGGATGAAGTGAATAGCATAGTGGCGGGATATGTTAGGTAAAACACGTTGGGTTGTCTGTGTTTGTTTGCTTTGGGATAGGATACAGTTACATGGTGCTTATTATCTCACACACAAAACATGTTTCTATGTTAACGCTCAACCCTTTGACACACACTTGTACAGTTTTCATTATTTCACATAAACCACAAACAAACTTGCACATGTCTGCACTGTCCCCAGCTCATAGAGAGATTAAACAAAAGATTCCCTGACCGAGATGGCCACCATTTTAGTCACATTGCCAGGATGCAAATGTCCATTCCAGTGCCCCCACCTGTATCAGTGCAGTTGGCCTCATCCGTCTGGTCCATGCAGTCTTTAACACCGTCACAGCGGTATGAGTTGGGCACGCAGCGGCCCCCGTCGCAGGGGAAGGAGTAGTCTCCGCAGCTGGTGTCTATAGGGGGGACTGAGTCGTCCTTCACGCAGTCCCTCTGGTTCTCCTGGAGCTTCATGCCGTAGGGGCAGCCACACACACGGCTAGAGGACGGCACGGGGAAGCAGAAGTGGCTACAGCGTCCATTTGGTACCATGTTGCAACGGCTGTTGAACACTTTGAGGCAGAGAGGAGAAATGAATATTAAATAGAAAGACGAGAGCCAGATGTGGAGAAAATATGTACAGAAACACCTTTGGTTCTTTAAAACCCATGTATTATTTTATTATCAGAAAGAGAGAGAAATAGTGTCTGGTTCATAACACCCAGATGAAATGCTACAGAACACAGTCAAAAGCTTTTATAAGCACAACTCAATACAGCAATGTCTGCGTTTAACTTACCATTTGTTTAACTTGTGTGACTTGAGGTAAAAAGACTGGTACCCAGGCTAGTAACCTAAATGCTAATGCTAATTGTGCGTAAAGGTGCATAAACTCTATTCACAAAATAAAAAAAAGTGTGTAAAATTGCTTATTTTTAACTCACTGCCATGAAGGTCAGCTGTGTAAGCCTTGATGTTCAGGATTCCAGAGATTCCCTTTCGGATAGGGGTAATTTCACCCCCGTCCCTCTTCCGCATCCGGAACACCGACCTCGTCCTCGAGTCTGACACAAACAGGTGATCTGGAAGAAGAGAGGGGGAAAAAAGGGAGGGGAAGAGAGAGAGAGAGAGAGAGAGAGAGAGAGAGAGAGAGAGAGAGAGAGAGAGAGAGAGATAGATAGATAGAGGGAGGGAGGGAGAGAGATAGAGGGAGGGAGGGAGGGATGGAGGGTAAGAGAGAGAAGGAAAGAGTAAAGGGAGAACAAGGAGAGAGAGAAAGAAAGAGGATGGAAGGAAGGCGAGGTAAAGAGGGTGGTAGATAGAGATTAAATGATGCAGCTCCCCTTTGGGACAATTACTGCCAATTATTAAAACGTGTGTGGATTTATGGGAGACAGAGATATATATCTATATTTTTGTTATCCCTCGCTGGAAATCAAAACTATGATACAATGGATGGGATGTCAGAGAACGGACTCCACTGCTTGAATAGATGAATTACAGGATAAAAGAAAGACATCAAACTTGGTGGAAAATAAATTTATTTCGCAGCTAGGTGTGTCATTACTGCAAAATGGTGTTATGTTTTGCTTTTATTGGGGGTCTAAATATGAATATCAGTTATCAAAAAATATGGCTGCAAGTAGCCAAGCACGTAATAGCCACATTTAAGATACCATGTGGTCAAATTGATTGACCTTGGAGTGACCTTCCAAAATGCAGGTGTTTCAGTCTAGCTCAGTGCTTTCTGTGGTGGTGGGGCAAGACAGCAGAAAATACGGAGCTGTCAGGCTCTGGGCATAGAGTGGCCTATTTGCTTCTCTATGTAGTTATGGTCAGAGTCTGACAGTGTCGTTCTTTTCTGTTTCTGTGTGGGTTTTGGGTTGGATCCCTAATTAGAGGCAGCTGCACCGCATTGTCTCTAATTAGGGATCCTATATATGTTTGTCTGTCCTTCACTCTGGTGTGGGTCGTTGTATATCTCCAGTCACGGTGAAAGTAAGTGTGTTTTCAGTTTGGTCTTTTGCCTCGTGGTTTTGGCTTGTTTATTTCGTAAAGTTAAGTTTTAGTAATAAAACCATGTCAAACTATTACTGCGCTGCGCATTGGTCTCTCCTTGCACCCACTTGTGACAGGAGCGTAGGTGTTGGTAATGTTCTCTAGTTGCACCGTGATTGGCTCAGTGTTCTGTCACTCATGGGGACACTATGTCACCACCAAGTCTAGAGCTTTGGGTCCTGCCATAGAGTTACATTAGAAGTGTACCATCCAACAAGGCTCAAGGTCATTGGCCACAGATAAAATTACGTCAAATCACGTTATATCTACAGTAGCTTTGATTGGACTGATCATGTCAACATCATACTTTCAAAATCTTAGCTAGCAGTGATCATCATGAATCAAGTCGACAATCTACTGGCAAATCCTTTTTAATCCTTGTCATATGAAGAGAAATTATGAAGAAAAATATAGATAAAACGTATCGGTGTTCATCGGCCATTGGACAGAAACATTACACAACAAGTTTGAAATCGCAAATTCAACAATGAGTGGTTTGAAAGGAATCAGTGGCTTACTGCAAGCATTGCAAAGCAATCACTAGCCTTCTATTCAGTGGAGTGGCTGTGTGGTACCAAGTCTAGGATTAAGGGTCTATTTTCCAAGCTTAGAATTATAAACATATATATATATATATAACTCGGAACTGCGAAATCTGACTTTAGTTGAAGACAACTGTGAAAAAAAACAAGCTCCAACTGGGAAAACAACGCTTTGAGCGGTCATCCAACTCGGAATTGTAAATCCGGAACTCAGGCCTCTTTCTAAACCTATGACCTGAAGATCACTGACGTCATCATGATTCAACCTTCTTTTTTCAGAGCTCCCAGTTGTATTGAAAAGAACCAAGATTGTCTGAAAGTGTTCTGCCTAGAAGGCCAGCCTCTTCACTGTTGACGTTGAAGCTGTTTTGCGGGTACTATTTAATGAAGCTGCCAGTTGAGGACTTGTGAGGCATCTGTTTCTCAAACTAGACATTATAATGTACTTGTCCTCTTGCTCAGTTGTGCACCGGGGCCTCCCACTCCTCTTTCTATTCTGGTTAGAGACAGTTTGCGCTGTTCTGTGAAGGGAGTAGTACACAGCGTTGTACGAGATCTTCAGTTTCTTGGCAATTTCTCGCATGGAATAGCCTTAATTTCTCAGAATAAGAATAGACTGACGAGTTTCAGAAGAAAGTTATTTGTTTCTGGCCATTTTGAGTCTGTAATCGAACCCACAAATGCTGATGCTCCAGATAATCAACTAGTCTAAAGAAGGCTAGTTTTATTGCTTCTTTAATCAGCACAAAAGTTTTCAGCTGCGCTAATATAATTGCAGAAGGGTTTTCTAATCATCAATTAGCCTTTTAAAATTATAAACTTGGATTAGCTAACACATTGGAACAAAGGAGTGATGGTTGCTGATAATGGGCCTCTATACGCCTATGTAGATATTCCATAAAAAATCAGCCGTTTCCATCCTCAATAATCATTAACATTAACAATGTCTACACTGTATTTCTGATCAATTTGATGTTATTTTAATGGACAAAAAATTAGCTTTTCTTTAAAAAACAAGGACATTTCTTGGTGACCCCAAACATTTGAATGGTAGTGTATATATACATTACATAACTGTAAGTCAAACGGGGACAAAAAGTCTAATTTGCAGAAAATCTAATGGGCAGAGCTTATACTGTAGGTCCTTATGGGAAACGTGTTACTCTGCATATGTATAACATTTCATGGCTGTAGCTCAAACGGGACAGGAGATATGCTTGTTCAAAAGTTGTCAGTTGATTACTGTGGCACCACCCTTGGGCCAAAGAGTGTAATTTTGAAAATGTCTGATCTTCATGGCAAGACGCACCATTCACCCAAGTTTTGTCAAAATCGGGCCATGGTCTCTAAGATATTGCGTGTGATTTCATCGTGGGGGCCAATAAACTAAATGAAAATATATTACTAGTAACCCACATGTTAACAGTTCAACATTTACATGTTAAACAATTCACAATTACATCAAATAAAGATAAGAGCCTTAGGCTCGTCTGACTGTGCCCACCTGCATGGATAGTGATGGAGAAGGGTTGGGTGATCTGCCCAATGTTGGAGAACATCTGTCTGTCGTACCCGTCAATGCCCACGTGGCCTATCTGGTCTAGGAGGGCATCCGCCCAGTACAGCCTGTCATTCCTGCCAACCGGAACCAAGTCAGAAGAGATCAGGTCTTAATCATCATAGGAATCAGCTATGCATCTTTACATTGATGAAAAGAAATATTCCTGTGATTCCATGTTAACTGACTAAAATGGTGAAGGAACCACCCATTACTTTAAGAGTGAAATTGTAAGGGATGACCTCCAATTCTCTTCCCCACACATTTAAAAGCATTGGACTGATAAAGGCTAGAGGAAGCTTTCACTTTACTTCCTATACCAGTCCTTTCCTTTTAAATCCATGAAGGGAAGTCTTCATCGGCATCACTCGAGTCGAGTATGATTGGGCAAAAGGGTCGATAATTGGGACGTATAGCAACTCCCAAACAGACAGATGTGTATAGTATTCCTACTTACATGTAGTCAATAGTGAGTCCGTTGGGCCAGCCCAGGGTGGTGTTGATGAGGGGAACAGCGTTGCTGCCGTCAGTCCAGGCCCTCATGATTACCGCTGGCCGGTACCAGTCAGTCCAGAACAGGTATCTGTGGGCCAATATCTTTGTTATAGGACTGTCTAGAGAGAAAGGAAAGCCTAGGTCAAGTGTCTCAGAGTAGGTGTGCTGATTGTTCATGGTGTGTTTATGTCTGTAAGTTGTTATGTCTGAGATTTATCTGAAACATTATTCCCCCTGCTGCTGTCTTGGTTGAACCAGGTCTCTCTTCAAAAATAGATTTTATCTCATGGAAACTAACCTGAATAAATAAAAATAAAAATTCTGGTTCTCACCCGGCACTGGGGTGCACAGCAAGACCCCTGGGGCTCTTCAGGCCTGTCACGATGTCCCGCCTGGACTTGTCGGTCACTCCGAAGGCCACCACCACCCTGTAGGAGCTGGACGTCCAGAAGAGGACCTTGGAGGTCCAGTCGTATGCCATGGCCTCCGCATGGCCCACCCTGTAGCCTGTCAGGATCTGCGCGTCTGGAGAACAAAACATTACAATTCCCGGAATTAAAAATGTAATGTTCGCAACTCTTATGTTATCTTTGTCTGACAATTGGATGGTATTTTACCTTTTAAATACCAGAGAACAAAACAAAACAGATATGTTGAATGTTACGTTTCAGTAAGAGTAGAATTAGTGAGTTTGGAGAAAGAAATCACTACAGACTTAAATTAGCAATGTAGAATGTGTAACAGTCTGTATATACAGTACATACTCATGTACAGTTGTTATATCATATCACGTGCAATACTGCAAGTCATTCTTGGACTTAACTTACGTAGTCATTCACTCAGGAATGCATATTAGTGTCCTGTCAGTTGTATCTTTTTTCATTGCTTTTAGTATATCGAATTTGCTATACGTGCATTTATCTGTAATTAAACCCTGTACTAAGGACTGTATTTTAAGGGAATTACTATTATTACCCCAAATTATATCATACACACATTTAGCTATTTAAGTATCTCTTCCTGTCATTTACCTGTACAGTTAATGTAACCATGCAAAATATTCACTTACCTTTTAAGTGAATATTTAACCAGTCTGTATATTAAGTAAACTATTATTACCCTCACTCATATCATACGCATTTTTAGCTACTGAAGTATTTCTCTGCCATCGACCGTATAGTATAGTTAACCATCCAACATCCACCAATGTATAGTGTACATATTCAGCCAACCACCCATACTATGCAATGTCTTTTTATAGCTTTTTAGCACTCCAGACTTCTTGTATTTTGATACTTTTTCATACTGCCGCTCTATGTATCATGTATCGTGTACCTGTCTTCTGTGTATTTTCGTTCTGGCATTTTGCACCTGCCCTGTGTTTTGTTGTTGTAGCTGCTTGACAAAGAAATTTCCCCTCAGGGATCAATAAAGTGCCTGCATGCCTGCCTGCCTGCCTGCCTGCCTGCCTGCCTGCCTGCCTGCCTGCCTGCCTGCCTGCCTGCCTGTCTGTCTGTCTGTCTGTCTGTCTGTCTGTCTGTCTGCCTGCCTGCCTGCCTGCCTGCCTGTCTGCCTGTCTGCCTGCCTGACTCTGTCTGTCTGCCTGTCTGCCTGTCTGCCTGCCTGTCTGTCTGTCTGCCTGCCTGCTTGCCTGCCTGCCTGCCTGCCTGCCTGCCTGCCTGTCTGCCTGTCTGCCTGCCTGTCTGTCTGCCTGCCTGCCTGTTTGTCTGTCTGCCTGCCTGCCTGCCTGCCTAAAGTCTTCTTTAGCGTTCTACTACTTCAGTTCAATCTTTTTCTACGACTAAATCACTTATGAGTATAAAGACAGGAAGCTCTAAGATCTATGTTCATACTAACATCTCACTTAGAATGCATGTCCAATACATAGAGCTTCATTCTAAGTATTCTAATGTGAATATTGGAACAATTCATATTGTTTATACTAATAATGCGGTACAACACATTGTAATCTTTACTGCCACCTTGTGGTATAGGCAGGACATGACAGAACACATTCAGCCAGACCTGGGTAGCTCAGAATAGGAGTGCTGATCTAGGATACATTTTCCCCTTTAGATCATAATGAATAAGATTATACGGACAGGGTCGACCTGACCCTAGATCAGCAAACCTATTCTGAAACGCTTTGTGAACACGGGCCCTGATAGACTACAAACTCACTGGAGCCGTTGGTGTTGGACTTGTAGATGATCTGCCTGCTACGGTCATTGTAGAACACGGCCTCCTCGTTGCCGTCGAACTCCACGGCCGATGAGGAGAAGGTGACCCCCAGGCCGGTCAGTGGCAGGGTCACATCCTCCTGGAGGGACACATTCAGGGGGATCCCACGCACTGCGTACTGGGTGGCCAGCAGGAGGTAGTCTCTCACCTCTGGATGGGGACAGAACAATCAGAAACTCTTTATAATTAAACTCTTTACCAAGTGGCAGGACTGTCATTTTGTTGTTTTACGAATTCATTCAGGATTGGGCCTTTAGCAATTTATGAAGAGACCCCCTCCGTCCCAGTCACTCACTGAAGCAGCTGTGGCGGTCCTCATGGAGGTCGTAACCCAGGCGACACTTGCAGCGGAAGCCCAGGCCGCCATTGTCGGAGCGGTGGCTCAGGACGCAGATTTGCTGACAGCCCCCGTTGTTCCGACCGCATGGACTCATCACTGTGACAGCGAGAGAGAGAGAGTATGACCGCACACGGTCAATTACAACAACGCTGAGAAAACGAGAAATCTATGCGCTTCATTGATACGCTGTGAGCTGTTCTTCTACTCACCAATGGGCTGCAGGGCAGGGTGTGCGACCACAATGTGACCGGGTCTATCTGTGGTGCGATAGATGAGGGTCGGGTCACTACCGTTGAAGCGGTTGGTCCGTATTACCCCCATCTTGGTCCAGTCGGTGAAGAACACATGGTTTTCAAAAACAGAAATGCCAAACGGGTATGGAACCTGGGTGCCACCGTTGAGCACTGTTTTCCTGTGGAGAATTAGCAAACATGGCTAACACCGTAGATGGAAATGATTTGTGTAAAGGTGATATTTTGGTAAAAAAAAAAACAAGACAGCTTTATTATCCATTGCCAATTTGAGCTCATGCTAATTTTTGAGCTGTTTTGGGGTTAAGGGCACAGCGGCAGGATACCTGTCGTTTTTCCCTGTCTGACTTGGGATTTGGACCAGCAACCCTCCAGTTGCAGATCCACCTCTCTAACCTCCTGGCGCACTCTAATTAGTAGGACCTTGCCTGAGACCTGAGGACTCGCATGCATACCTCTCCAGACCACTGTAAGTAACCGTTTCCACCATGTCAAAGTGGCTGTCGGACCAATAGACCCTTTGGGTGACAATATCCAGGGTGACGCCAGTCGGCATCCCCAGCCTGGTCTTCACCAACTCCACACGGTTACTCCCATCCATGTAAGCCCTCTCCAGCTTCATGTCCTCACTGATGTAGCCGCTGTCCGTGAAGAACATGTACCTTCAAAAAGCAGGAGCCAAGTTAGTTTTTGTGGGTTAGCATTGGAGTTTGGTGTTGATTAACTTGATTTAGCTAGCGCTAGTTAGCAGCAGTTATTAACAATACAAAGGGTATTACAGTGTGTGAGAGGAACTGAATTCATGATTTAAGCTTGGTTAGGACCGAGACAGCATAATTGTGCTCCAATGTTGGTTTTACACACGTAAGGAGAGTCGAAAAAGTTACTGTAAAAAAACATTGACAATCAAATGTTTCTTTAAATCTGCTTTTCCTTGTTTTTCAATGGGTTCCATGTCTTCGGTGGTGAGACGTTCAAAGTTCTTACCCCACAGTGGGGTCCAGAGCCAGCCCATGGGGAGTCAAAAGGTTCTCGGCCACAAGGGTGACCCGGTTGCCTCCATCAAAGTCACACATGTCGATGCGCTCCACCCTGGCCTCGAGGACGTAGAGCTTGAAGTTGATCCAGTCCACAGCGATGTTCTGGGCACTGTGAATGGCCTCGGTCAGCACCTCTTGGATGTCACCTCCATCAAAGTTGGCAGAATACACCTATAGGGACAGTGACACAAATGTAAAGCTACAATCTGGGATTCTTGAAGAATTGTTCAGCTGCATAATATCCCAAGTGCAAGAGAAGTTTAAAGGGACACGCCATACTGGAAATTACTGCATGACAAATGTGTTTGAAGTTTCACCAAGTCTGATTTAGCGAACACAAACAAAGCTGGTTTGAAGTGCATTTTTAGTTTGTGAGTTTATTACATATAGCAAATATGTTAATCTTATTCTTAACATTTAGACTTAGGGAGTAAAATTGGGGATGCGTTTTCAATTTCATTCAAGGAGAAGGTTTAGTATTTTTTTCAATCTGCAGGGGAGGGTCATGTAATTTGTTTTTGATGAAATGTCAATATTTCTCAGTGTTTTATTCATTAGGCTATATTAGGATAATTTCTGATTCACTCCTGGGCACATAATAAGGCTATAGGCTAGGAAGTTCATGCTCGGAGAAGTACAGAGAATTATTCTGAATTTTTTAGGCGTAGTCCACAAAAATATATATCTTGCGGGCGGACTAGCCTATAGCCTATGTTCTGTTCAATTTGAGAAGGAGAACGTGAAGATGAGGAGGACGACCGGAGGTCAACTTTGATAGCTTGCTACTACTATTATTGATTTGAATAAAAACAATGTGTTTCTTGCACATTATGTATTTATTGAGCGTTATTGACCTCACAATAAACCAAATTTGAGTAATTCACATTGTGGTGCTGAAACTTGAACCAGCAGTTGCCGCTGTACAATCAATCGGAAGGAGACAGCTCATGGTGCTGAAAATAGCCAAATTCCTCCACCCACCATGCACTCTTTAAATAGCTTACCTCCGTGTCAGTGAAGGGCTGTTAAGACCGGGACTCGAATTGACGGGGTATGAGAGGGTATGTCATAGGCCTACCTTTTATTAAAGAACATGTCAAAAATAACAGGCCTACAAGTTAAGATTTAGAAGAAAATATGCTTTATGCTAGAAAGAAGCTGTATAATACCAGGGAAAAACCTGGCTAAAATGCATATGGGGATATGAGAGGCTGAGTTACAACCTACTATAGCTGAGGTGAAAAGACATTTACTAGGGAAGTAATCTAATTCTGTCACTATCAATTGATTAAGCTATTCCCTTTCTGTTACAATAGATGTTTAAACCCAGAGAGCTTTTAGGGAAACACTGCTCTCGTTGGGTTAAAGCCACGGAAGAAGAGTAGCCAGCAGTTAAAGTTGAAATGTTTCTGTGTCAGTTGGCCTACACTGTCTGGGGCAGGAGGTAGGCCTAACTTTTGAAAGTACCATGCTCAGATTCCTAATGATGAATTATTTGCGAACAGGGACAGTTTCATTGCAAACAAGACACACTGATTTGTCATTGGAGAAATATGATGAGATGAACACATCTCTCTGTCCATTCTTAGCCTTTAATTGTGGCAATTTGTTTGGTATTAAAAAATATTCTGCTAATATGTAAAGTCACGTAAAATTGCATGAAATGTTAATAAAAGGCCTTTTTTTTAATCAGACCTGCAAATATGATGATAGATTCAGGCAATACTTTTACTATAAAGGATATCTTTCCACCCATACTCTTGTTCAGGGTGGTCTGAGAACCCACAACCCTCTGGCCAGCAGCCCTGTGTGCTACAAAACTTCCTGCATTGCCATGTAATGCTTACAGGACGAAGAACAGTTTCTAAAACGGCATATCCAAGGCTTTGGTTTGTCCAAGAATTGACTGTAAATGGTAGACATGTTCTCTGCCACCCACTTGATGTTTTATTAATATTTTGGGTATAGGGGAGGGTTTAGGTCAGGTATATTTTGTTGAAGGGAGGGCCATCCATTTTAATATCAGAGAGGTCCTATTTTCACCACTTAACCCTTATTATAAATAACGTTCACTCCGTTACTTGTATTAATCTTGTGTGGCATTTTCATTATTGGATACTAAACAGAGAAATGTATTTTTCTAACATTTCAAAATGAGCTATTTCTTTAAGTCATCACACACAAGTATCTTTTTTGGGGGCCTATATTCACACAAATGTTCACAAATGCAGATGTTAGGTCTCCCCTGCTTGGCTGCTCCCTTTTGCGGGCAATTGGCAAACATTTTCTCTGGCAAAGTCACCTGCACAGTGAGCTAATGCACTGTAAGCGATTTATGTGGTAACTTTTCTTTGACAATTTCCATTAAAGGGGGAACTTAAGTTCAACCTTTAGTAAACAGCACACTAAATGCGCCAAAACCAATACAACCGCTCTGACGTTTCGGAGCTCGCCTTATTTAGATCGTTGCAGTGCAATAGTTCCCAGCGCAGTGTTTTAGCGCAAGGAAAATGTCTCCCGCAAGCAGTAAATGCAACCCACCTTCTGAGTGTTAGTGTCTGTCCAGAAGACCCTCTGACTGTGCCAGTGGTACCCCACACCCACCGAACTACTTCTACCCTGTGAAGGGACCAGGGTTCTGATAAAGCGCCCATGAATGTCTGCCATCATCACGTCGCCACCATTGGTGAAGATGAGTTGAGGCAAGCCAGCTACAGGGTAGATATAAAGCACAGGTCGGTAATGATCCTACTGTCACCATATTAGGTTATTATCTACGGATGAGGCCGAGAGAGCTGCGTTCAAGTCAACGTGTTTACTGAGAAGACAATTGGGAAGAATACAGGGCATGCATCAAGGTCCTTGAACATGATCATAATAGAGTCAACCCTATATAGGACAGGCGTTTTATATTTTGGAATGATATCTGGTACACTTTTAGTTTACGTAAGCATAATTACACACACAAGAAAGTTATTTTCACAATGACCCCTTTGGGATAATGACCTTCAAGGGAACCCCCACCATTAATCACATCACTTTCATACTTTTTTCATACTAGACACCTGTGGGAATCGAACCCACAACCCTGGCGTAGCAAGTTCCACACTCTACCAACTGAGCTACACGGGACTGTGACCAGCTGCACAACGCCACAACTTATCACAAAAACTACAATTCCCTAAATGTAGTTTCATGAATGTTTGTTTGCCGTTTATTTTATTCATCAAGAGATCAATAATATTCTGCATGTGATATGAATTAAATTAACTTGAACCTGAACAAAAATACAGTAGTTCTCCCACGAGATCATGAGCGGCACTAGTGATGTCACATCCTGTACCTGAGATGTTGGCCCTGCAACGGTTGCCCTGTTCCAGGAAGTATCCATCTGCACAGCTGCAGCGGTGTGTCCCGGGGCGGTCCTCACACAGCTGGTCACAGATCCCCCAGATGTTACAGTCGTCATAGTCTGGGGAACACAACCACAGTGGTGTCATGTAGCCTTCATCCAAGGTTAAACCTGCAGGTAACTGCCCAAAATCAAATACACACCTGAGTAAATGAGGCATACAACATATATTGAAAGTAGGTGCTTCCACACAGCTTAGGGTCATGCATAAAAATGCTTAGTTGCACACAGCTCAGACACCCATGCATACCCCACAAGACATGCCACCAGAGGTCTCTTCACAGTCCCCAAGTCCAGAACAGACTATGGGAGGAGCACAGTACTACATAGAGCCATGACTACATGGAACTCTATTCCACATCAGGTAACTGATGCAAGCAGTAGAATCAGATTAAAGAATCATACACCTTATGGAACAGTAGGGACTGTGAAGCAACACAGACATATGCATACACACACACACACGTGCACATGGATTTTGTGTTGTAGATACAGTATGTGGTAGTGGAGTAGGGGCTTGAGGACACACACTTAGTGTGTTGTGAAATCTGTTATGAATGTATTTGAATGTTTTTTTAAATTGTATAATTGCCTTCATTTTGCTGGACCGCAGGAAGAGTATGGGTATCCATAATAAATACAAAAATACTAAATATAATTTTTTAGAATCTAGGAATAGATTGTTACAGAAGGGTCCTTTTTTCTTCATTTCTCTGTCCTACATCTGTTTCTATATAGTCATCTGTGTGTGGATTCATTCATAGTGTTTGTCACATCACTGCTAGTGGCCCTGTTTCTGTCCTTACTACTTCCACCAATCAAACCGTTCACAGTCAAAACTCACCCACGCAGGAGCGGCTGTCATTGGCCACGATGAAGCCGTCTGGGCAGTAGCAGGCTCCTCCCTGTGGGGTGAAGTGACACAGGTACTCACAGCTCAGCGCTGAGCACTGGTCCAGGCCTGGGAGAGGGGAAAGCGATGGGAGATTGCCGTACTCACACTTTTAGATTTCAAACACTTTTTTCACACTTTTAGATTCTGCGTCCCAAATGGCAGCCTATTCCCTATAGGTACTACTTTTGACCAGTAGCACAGTTAATAGGGACTAGGGTACCATTTGGGACGTTTCCTGGACACAGATCAAGCCTAGTCCTGGACTAAGAAGCATGCTGAATGGAGATTCTTAGAAGTGCTTTTTAATTCAGGATTAGGCTTAATCTCTGTCTCTGAATGACCACCCTCCGACTTCTACTGGCTGCCTATGACTTGCACTATAACATCAGTAGAATGACTAATTGAATGTAGTTGTACACAGTAGTAAGTTAAAGTGTGAAATCCACTCTTTAACAAAGAGCACATGCTGACGAAGTGAGAGATAAAGCCGTACATGTGACGATGGCGGTCGTAACAGGTGAGTTTGGAGAAACATTCAAAACAATTTAAGAGTACAGTCTTATTCCACGACCCCAGGACCTTGGACCTTTAATGCCCAACTAAACATCCCACAGCTGTGAGTGTGCCGACCAAATTGTACTTAAGAGGATATTAAAATACTTATTTGAAATACTATTTTCAAAAACCTGGGTTATTTGAGTCAGTGTATTTGACGTTTTCAAATAGCTTTCCAAGTGTATTTCCAAACACATTCAAATGTTAAACTTCTTGTCTTTCCAAATGAAAGATATCTGAATACTTACTTCGAATGTATGTGAAAGTAATTGAGATATTTGAAATAGCATCTGAACCCAGGTCTGGTGTGAGGGCGTGTGTGTTGGTGTGTGTGAGTAAACGTGAGAGTATGTGCGTGCGTGCCCGTGTCCATGCCCACCTCCGAACACATTTCAAGAAAGGTCATGCCGACCAAATTGCTAACCTCATAAAACCCAGTACAAAGGTAAAACGTGTCTTATAGAAAAAACTCACTGCAGATTTGCTGTGCGGTGGTGTTGGTCTCATCTGTTCCTCTAGGGCAGTCTGGTTTGCCGTCACACACCTTACCCACTGGCACGCACACGGAGGAGCCTGGACAAGGCCACTCGCCAGGGTAACAGTCTCTGGAGTTACTATCTGAGATAGCAAAGACGAACACATTTCATTCACCACCTTTCGCTGGGTAGGCCTCAACGACAGTTATTTTTATCCAATAGTTATACATTTCACTCAGCTTTGACTAAAATGTGAATGATTTGACTATAACGTCAATCTAATTATTGCTTGGATAACCTTATTCACTATTATGTATTGATTTATTTTCAGTCTCTATGCGATGCACACTGCACAGAACACCGGAAGAATTATCACAGTGAATTATTGCAACGTTTGTTTATGTGTCCATCAATCCTGTAAGGAATGGGTTTGCCAACTGGCGATTTGACACAAAAATAAGAATGTAATTAATTCATTCAGTGTTTTAGGGCTGATGAAACAGTAAGCTTTCTATAAATGTGTTTTGTTTCCATTCACTTCATTTACTTTGAATATTTACTTTGCTACACACGTTGCTAGAATGGTATTTGTTCTGCTTGTATGCTCCTTTCTGTCACCTTATCACATGTCACCGTTTAGATTTACAAATCAACAATGTCTCAATCTTCATAGTGAGTGACGTAATAAACCGTCCAATATTCCTTAGTGAGTTTCTCACCACATCCGTTCTCGTCGCTGTAGTCCCCACAGTCGTTGAACTCATCACAAACCCAGTTCTGAGGGACGCAGCGGCCGCTGGAGCAGGTGAACTGAGTTCCACTACAGCTCTGGTACTCTAAGGGGAAGAATATGATGCAATACAATGCAATACTGTGTGTGTGTGTGTGTGTGTGTGTGTGTGTGTGTGTGTGTGTGTGTGTGTCTATCATTTAACAAAGCCATGACTAACCATCAAATCTGAATGGCTGCTCCCAAAAAATACTACAGTATTTACTATAGAAATTAAACTGCAGAATACTATATTACACACTGTAGCATCCCTCGATCATGTGTAGTACTGACTATAGAATGTTGTAGTATACTGTAGAATACTATACTACACACTGTAGTATCCCTCAATCATGTGTAGTACAACAGAAATGTCCCCTCGGCATCTATCTATCTATCTATCTATCTATCTATCTATCTATCTATCTATCTATCTATCTATCTATCTATCTATCTATCTATCTATCTATCTATCTATCTATCTATCTATCTATCTATCTATCTATCTATCTATCTACAGCAATGTCTGCAAAAACTACAGTAAATACTACAGTACTATATTACTACAGTATACACTCATGTCCACAAAAACACTACAGTGATTAATACAGTACTATATTACTACAGTATACACTCATGTCCACAAAAACACTACAGTAAATACTACAGTACTATATTACTACAGTATACACTCATGTCCACAAAAACACTACAGTGATGAATACAGTAAAGTCTGCAAATAACACTGCAGTGAAACCTCCATTAGATCCTGTATGGATGATGTTGTTGAGTTGATATGGCGAGAGGTACAAATGTTTGCAATAGCAATCTCAGATGAAACACATATTTACGCCAATGTTTTAGGACTTTTTACCTCACAACCATGTCTTTGTTGTGAGGTAAGAATATACTATGTACTGTGAGTGGTCTATGTGCTTCTTACCACAGCCTTGCTCATCACTGTTGTCCCCGCAGTCGTCCCAGTGGTCACAGATAAAGGACATAGGGATACAGTAGCCATTGGTGCACTGGAACTGGTCCAGAGGACATTGCTGTGACGCTAAGAGACACGACATAAGATGTAATATACTCAGCAAAAGAGCAGACGTACAGGAAGTGTAATAAATGCATGAATCTTATGTCAACCCATATGCCTGACATATATTTAGTATATATTTTGTGTCTTTAGTTGGCCTTGTTATAAACAATGGGATAAATGCATGTCTATGTGATTATGTCAAACCATCATTTCTTAATTGGGTCATATATTTGATCATCTTGCTAGGTGTCTTTGGTGTTTTGGGTCAAGACTACTCCCTCAAACAGACCATTATGTGATGTTTATCTCCAGTTGAATTTTCAGACTCTCTTGATCCACTGAAGTTCAATTTACTAACTCTATTGACGCTGTGTAGTTAAATTCCGCTGACCCATTTGACTTACTGCAGTTGGATTCGTCTGAGCCGTCCCGACAGTTCTGCAGCCCGTTGCAGTGCTGCGAGTTATTGTAGCAAGCTCCATTGGCACAGGTTTTCTCGGTGCAGCTGGGGTAGTCTGGAGAATAACACACACACAAGGGTTGGAGTCAATTTAGAATTGAAATCAGCCAATTCAGGAAGCAAACTGAAATTCTAATTCAATACGTGAGAAAAGGCCATGTTCAATTAATTCGCAATAAACTGTAAAGAATTCTTCAGCAAAAGTTGTTTTGTCACAAGATCTCAGAATGGTTGAGGGGACAACATTGTGACAAAGCAAGGTTAAATGTGACTGAGTGTCCCATTTTACTTCCTGTTCAGAAAGAACCATCCAAACAATAAAGTGATTGAGGATTATATAGTTTAACTATGATAGACTTGAACCACTTTCTTGTTAAAAAAGGAATAGAAAATAAAGCTTATGTATTGCCACATTAAGATGACTAGTGGCCAGTAATAGGAGACGCAATCTCAGTTAACAACGTAACAGCCCCTAATTTAAAAAATCTAAACCCTTTGGTGACTAACGCATATCTAGCAGGAACAAAACTGGAATGCTTCTTTTCTTTTTAATAAGAACAAAACAGGTTGTAAAAAGTAGTCCCATAAACAATAAAACAGTCTTGACTTTGCACATTTACAAATTCCACATTTGCAAATCCCCGTTATCATTCCCTATGAACGTACAGTATACATACGGCCTACATCTATCATGCAGTACATCACAAGCATCTACTAAATGTGTTATCGTCAAAAAATACAAATGTCCACAACCTCAGTAGATCTTATTTACTGTAGATCTACTGCGAATCAACCAGACACGTTTAAAAGAACCGTAAACTACAGACCAATCTTATTAAGGAATGTGGATTCAAAAATCTTACGGCAGTTGTTCTCATCCGAGTTGTCCAAGCAATCCTTCACACGGTCACATCGGTACACTTTGGGAATACACTGGCCCTCCTGGCACGTGAACTGGTGTGGTCCACAAGTCTGCTCTCCTGAAAACGTAGGAGAACACGAGCACATACATCATGAGGTGTGTCAATGTAATGTAAATGTAAGATGTAAAATGGATAAGGAGTGGTTTCACATTCCTGTCGCTTTATTGTTAATGTCTTAATTTATTTGGTACTTTTTACCTCCTTTTTCGTGATATTCAATTGGTAGTTACAGTCTTGTCCCGTCGCTGCAACTCCCGTACGGACTCGGGAGACGCGAAAGTCGCAGTGCAGCTTAACACACTGCTTGCTTAACCCGGAAGCCAGCCGCACCAATGTGTAAACTGGCAACCGAAGTCAGCGTACATGCGCCCGGCCGCCACAAGGAGTCGCTAGAGTTCGATGGGACAAGGACATCTCATCCGGTCAAACCCTCCCCCTAACCCGGACGACGCTGGACCAATTGTGCGCGGCCTCATGGGTCTCCCGGTCCCGGCCAGCTGTGACACAGCCCGGGATCGAACCCGGATCTGTAGTGGCGGTGCAGTGCCTTAGACCGCTGCGCCACTCAGGAGGCTAATGTCTTATTTTGGGGGCAAGGTGTTACTAAACAAAAATATAAATGCAACATGCAACAATTTCAAAGATTTGAGTGAGATACAGTTCTTATAAGGAAATCAATCAATTTAAATAAATTAATTAGGCCCTAATCTATGGATTTCACATGACTGGGAATACAGGTATGCATCCGCTGGTCACAGATACCTTAAACAAAAAGGTAGGGGTGTGGATCAGAAAACCAGTAAGTATCTGGTGTGACCACCATTTGCCTCATGCAGCGCAACACATCTCCTTCACATAGAGTTGATCAAGCTGTTGATTGTGGCCTGTGGAATGTTGTCCCACTCCTCTCCTCTCCTCTTGGCTGTGTGAAGTTTCTGGATATTGGCGGGAACTGGAACACTGT
This sequence comes from Thymallus thymallus, assembly GCA_023634145.1. Lineage (NCBI taxonomy): Eukaryota > Metazoa > Chordata > Actinopteri > Salmoniformes > Salmonidae > Thymallus > Thymallus thymallus. The sequence continues at coordinate 18,594,977 of CM042386.1, read as the reverse complement.
CATACACGTAAATCCAGAGCATCCCCATACATGCTCATTGAGTGACATGTCTGGTGAGTATGCAGGCCATGGAAGGTCTGGGACATTTTCAGCTTCCAGGAATTGTGTACAGATCCATGCGACATGGGGCCGTGCATTATCATGCTGAAACATGAGGTGATGGCGGTGGATGAATGGCACGACAGTGGGCCTCAGGATCTCGTCACGGTATCTCTGTGCATTCAAATTGTCTTCGATAAAATGCAATTGTGTTCATTGACCATAATTTACGCCTGCACATACCATAACCCCACCGCCACCATGGGGCATTCTGTTCACAACATTGACATCAGCAAACCGTTTTCCCACATGACGCCATACACGTGGTCTGCGGTTGTGATGTACTGCCAAATTCTCTAAAATGACATTGGAGGTGGATTATGGTAGAGAAATTAACATTCAATTCTCTGGCAACAGCTCTGGTGGACATTCCTGCAGTCAGCATGCCAATTGCACGCTTCCTCAAAACTTGTGACAGCTGTGGCATTGTGTTGTGTGACAAAACTGCACATTTTAGACTGGCCTTTCTTTGTCCCCAGCTAAATGTGCACCTGTGTAATGATCATGCTGTTTAATCAGCTTCTTGATATGCCACACCTGTAAGGTGGATGGATTATCTTGGCAAAGGAGAAATGCTCACTAACATGGATGTAAACAAATTTGTGCACAGAATTTGAGAGAAAAAAGCTTTTATTTCAGCTCATGAAACACTTTACATGTTGGGTTTTTATTTTTGTTCAGTATACACAGTGCATTCGTAAAGTATTCAGACCCCTTCCCTTTTTCCACATTTTGTTACATTACAGCCTTATTCGAAAATTGATTAAATAAATTGTTTTCCTCATCAATCTACACACAATACCCTGTAATGACAAAGCAAAAACAGGTTTTTAGAAGTTTTACAAATGTATTAAAAATAAAAAACAGAAATACCTTATTTAGATAAGTATTCAGACCCTTTGCTATGAGACTCGTAATTGAGTTCAGGTGCATTCTGTTTCCATTGGTCATCCATGAGATGTTTCTACAACTTGATTGGATTCCACCTGTGGTAAATTCAATTGATTGGACATGATTTGGAAAGGTACACGTCTGTTTTATATCGTTGCCAAAGGTGCTTCAACAAAGTACTGAGTAAAGGGTCTGACTACTTTTGTAAATATAAAAAAATATATAATTTAGCAAAATGTTCTAAAAACCTGTTTTTGCTTTGTCATGATGGGGTATTGTTGGTAGATTGATGAGGGGGGAAAAAACAATTTGTGGAAAATGTCTGAATTCTTTCTGAATGCACTGTATATTAACAGAGTCTAGGGCGGCAGGAAGCCTAGCGGTTAGAGCGTTGGGCCAGTAACCGAAAGGTTGCTGGTTCAAATACCCGAGCTGACAAGTTGAAAAAAAAGAAAAAACCTGTCGATGCGTCCTTGAGCAAGGAATTCATTTGCTCCAGCGGCTGAACCTGTAGGTAGGCTGTCATTGTAAATAAGAATTTGTTCTTAACTGAAAAAAATATATATAAATGATATTGGATATTCTCTCGTCAATAGCAATTGAACCTAGCATACCATAACTATGAATATGGTATATTATGAATCGGGGTGGATGGAGAACATTTCATTCTTTTTATTTATTTATTTATTTAAATAAGATTTCTGATTTCAATCTTCAATAGTCTTAGACAAAGCATGACGTGATTATGAAACTTATATGTTCAGAATCAGGGGAGAATGTACAAAAATCCACACCTTTTTATCCTATTTAAATGTAGTATATATATATATATATAATTTGCATAGTCATGGCATGCTTGGTTCAATAGCTATTGATGAGAGAAAACCGAATATCCAATATAAACACGTTTTACCTCTGTATTATAAAGTGAGTGAGAAAGGCAACAGCCTTGTCTTAAACCCCAGAATAAGACAATACTAAATTTGAGAATATTTGAGCTGTTGAGATGCAGAAACTCTGCTGCCTTGTTATTTCTAAATAAAGTCAAACTGTAGGATATATTACTCCTGACACTTGATATGAAATCGTGACGCAAGTGTAACACTCACATACTTTTAGCAAATTCGTAACATATTGTATGGTTCTCAAATTCATAACATATAACACATTTTGCAATTTCGAATTGTAAGTCGTAACCTATCATACAAAATGGGTGATGGACATCCACAAATGAATACATAGCATACGAAACGTAACATATCATACTAAATGGAGTGTCTCGGATTTATGTACAGAATAATACAAAATTCTCTGAGACCAGGTTGAGATAAGACCAAGCTGTGTGAGGTCATGACCTGTATGTATAAAGCATCTCAGAGTAAAATGTTGGTCTTAAGTGAGTGATATCCAGAGGAAACTGGAACCCCATGTGACCCGAAGTGAACTTGTACGTACCGCAGGTTCTCTGTTCGTCAGAGCCGTCAGTGCAGTCGTCCTCCCCATCGCAGACAAACTGGAGGGAGATACACTCGCCTCCCGTCACACACTTGAACTGCTGGGAGCTACAAGATGGAGGTGCTGCCACACAGAAATACACAAGGGCTCACATTCACAAAGCGTCTCAAAATGTTATCTAGGATCGGTCTTTCCTTTTAGATTACAATGACAAACATTATACGGACAGGGAAGACCTGATCCTAGATCAGCACTCCTATTCTGTTACGCTTCATGAATAAGGCCCAGGACAAGTTAAGCATAGGGCGCTATTAGGTATTTAAGTATCTTTCTCTGCCATCGACCTGTATAGTTAACCATACAAATGTTCTATTTTTTATTTATATCAACTTGCAATAATTGTATTATTTTTTCACCTAACACTCTATAACAATGTATGGTGTACATACAATGCAATGCCTTTTTATAGCTTTTTGCACTCCCTGCCGCTCTATGTATCGTGTATCTGTCTTTTGTGTATTTCGTTCTGGCATTTTGCACCTGCCCTGTGTTTTTCGTAGCTGCTTGACAAAGAAATTTCCCCCCGGGGATCAATAAAGTATCTATCTATCTATCTATCTATCTATCTATCTATCTATCTATCTATCTATCTATCTATCTATCTATCTATCTATCTATCTATCTATCTATCTATCTATCTATCTATCTATCTATCTATCTATCTATCTATCTATCTATCTATCTATCTATCTATCCATCCATCCATCCATCCATCCATCCATCCATCCATCCATCCATCCATCCATCCATCCATCCATCCATCCATCCATCCATCCATCCATCCATCCATCCATCCATCCATCCATCCTTCCATCCATCCATCCATCCATCCATCCATCCATCCATCCATCCATCCATCCATCCATCCATCCATCCATCCATCCATCCATCCATCCATCCATCCATCCATCCATCCATCCATCCAATCTAAACCTATAAACCAGTGTCAGGGGTTTTCAAATACACTAAAACAAACTTGAATTTAATGTTATCTAGTACAGTTAACATAATGTTCAACATTTAGAAGAACATCAACTGAAGCCATGTATAGTATAAGGAATCCCAAGATCATGGTGATACTCACGACAGCTGAGCTCATCAGAGTCGTCTGCGCAGTCCTTGGTTCCGTCGCACCTCCATTCTAAGTCAACGCACTGACCGTTGGCACATTGAAACTTACCACTGTCACATTGACCTTCGAAAAAGAGAGTGAAGCGGTAAGCATGGTAACTGCAGTATGGTTGACTTGTTAAAAAAAAAAAAAAAAAGCTTAGGACCCCCAAAAGGCTTAGGACCAGCTCTGACTGCATGTGTGGTTATGGATGTGGGTATGCAGACCTGCGAGCCACTGTGGCCCTTCATGATGAGTTCATATTTTTTTGTGACCCCCATCCCTTGTCTAATCCATTAGAATATCATATTTTACACTCCTGGATAGTCTACAGCAGTGGTTCCCAAACTTTTTATAGTCCCGTACCCCTTTAAATATTCAACCAGGGTCAGCGCACTCTCAAATGTTGTTTTTTGCCACCACTGTAAGCCTGCACACACACACACTATACCATACATTTATTCAACATAAGAATTAGTGTTTGTCACAACCCGGCTCGTGGGAAGAGACAAGGAGCTCTTATAGGACCAGGACACAAATAATAATAGAATAATAATCAATCATTTTGCTCTTTATTTAGCCATCTTACATATAAAACCTTATTTGTTCATAAAAAATGGTGAATAACTCACCACAGGTTAATGAGAAGGATGTGCTTTAAAGGAACTCTGCAATGTTGGGTTGTATTGGAGAGAGTCTCCACACACAGTCTGTGCCTGTATTTAGTTGTCATGATAGTGAGGGCCGAGAATCCACTCTCACATAGATACGTGGTGGCAAAGGGCCGATATGCCAAGGCAGGATACTCTGACCGCAGCCCTATCCAGAAATCTGGCAGTGGCTTCTGATTAAATTAAATTTTCACAGAACCGCTTGTTGCAATTTCGATGAGGCTCTCTTGTTCAGATATCGGTAAGTGGACTGGAGGCAGGGCATGAAAGGGATAATGAATCTGGTTGTTTGTGTCGTCCGTTTCGGGAAAGTACCTGCGTAATTGCGCACCCTGCTAACTCAGGTGCTTCGCTATATCACATTTGACATTGTCCGTAAGCTTGAGTTCATTTGTACACAAAAAAATCATACAATGATGGAAAGACCTGTGTGTTGTCCTTGTTAATGCAGACAGAGAAGAGCTCCAACTTCTTAATCATAGCCTCAATTGTGTCCCGCACATTGAATATAATTGCGGAGAGTTCCTGTAATCCTAGATTCAGATCATTCAGGTGAGAAAAAACATCACCCTGATAGGCCAGTTGTGTGAGAAACTCGTCATCATGCAAGCGGTCAGACAAGTGAAAATGATGGTTAGTAAAGAAAACTTTAAGCTTGTCTCTCAATTAAAATGTTTTTGTCAATACTTTGCCCCTCGATAAACAGCGCACTTCTGAATGTTGTAAAAGCGTTACATGGTCGCTGCCCATATCATTGCATAATGCAGAAAATACACGAGAGTTCAGGAACCTTGCTTTAACAAAGTTAACCATTTTCACTGTAGTGTCCAAAACGTCTTCCAAGCTGTCAGGCATTCCCTTGCCAGCAAGAGCCTCTCGTGGATGCTGCAGTGTACCCAAGTGGCGTCGGGATCAACTGCTTGCACGCACATTACCACTCCACTATGTCTCCCTGTCATGGCTTTTGCGCCATCAGTACAGATACCAAAACATCTTGCCCAACAAAGTCCATTTGATGTCACAAAGCTGTCCAGTACTTAAAAAATATCCTGGTCCTGGTTTCCAGGGGTTTGCAGAAGAGGATGTCTTCCTTAATTGACCCCCCATAAATGTAACAGACATATACCAGGAGCTGTGCCAGGCCCTCCACGTCTGTTGACTAATCCAGCTGTAACGCATTGAATTCACTAGCTTGTATGCAAAGCAGTAATTGTTTCATAACATCTTCTGCCATGTCACTGATGCGTCGTGAAACAGTGTTGTTTGATGATTTTGGCCTTTTCCCCCAGCACTGTCCCAACTATATCCGCGGCAGCAGGAAGAATTAAGTCCTCCACAATAGTATTGGGCTTGCCTGTCCTAGCCACACGGTAGCTCACCATATAAAACACTTCTAGCCCGTTCTTATTCATGGTATCTGATGCATTTATACATGTCTTACTACTCGAAAGTCGTCTTAATTCTCGACTTGAAGGTTTCGTCGAGTTGTGAGATAGTACTTTTGCACATATAACACACTGTGGCTGAGGAAAGGCACTACTCCCAATATAAGTAAACCCCAAATCAATGTAGTTCTTATCATATTTGCACTGCATCAGATTCACAACTGTCAGTGTCCATGCTAGCTGGGCTAGCAACAAATGAAATTTCCCCCCCGGGGGATCAATAAAGTACCTATCTATCTATCTATCTATCTATCTAAATGTAGAATTACTGATGCTAGCGTTGGATGTGCTGGTGGAAGCAGAACAACTTGTGTCGTCGACAGGTGCAGGTGTAGTACTGCTGGTAGCAGCAGTACTACCAGTACTAGTAGCAGTACTACCAGTACTAGTAGCAGTACTACCAGTACTAGTAGCAGTACTACCAGTAGAGCTGGTATGTGTCTCTATGGACGCGGGCCTTACTGTTTTTAACAAGTTATCAATTTTCGAGCAAACGGAATGAGCAGAAGCTACGTTTGGCTAAATACGGACCGTAAGTTGAATTCCCGCGAGAGAGTAACGGTTAATGTGAATGGATGTCAATTATTTGACTAGGCTACCTGTATTTAACATTGTGTTGTTATTTCACTGAACACTAATTTTATTTTTTGCAGTGAAACGAGGCTGCTCAGGCGAGAGAAAAACATCACCCAAATGTAAAGCCCCGTTGGAAAATCTAAATGGACTGTTTGAAAATGGGAATCACATTTTTATTTGGCGTAACCCCAACGGCATTGCGCGTACCCCTGTTTGGGAATAGCCAGTCTACAGAACTAGAGAACCTTCATAATTTCATGCCTTAATACTAATGATTTGTTGTACTATTCGATAGACAAAACAACATGATGTGAAATAAAAAAGTATAGTATTCAGTGCATTTGAACAAAATTGACTATCCGTTAATAATAATCTTTGAATCTCTTCATCTGGTAGAATTTACTAGAAAAAAAAACTTTACTGTTTCCCTGAACAATAAGTAACAGTGTTTATGACAACTACAGCTACTGTTTCGTCTAATGTGTACAGCATTTGAACCCTACCACGTGACGGAACTTAGTTATAGTTAATTATTGTCCATAAACGCACTCCTATGACCCTGAAACTCCTTGATCATATAGTTGGTTTTAGATGACCAAATAATGGCATCCTGCGATACATTTGAAAGGAAATACATATTCATACATATTCACAATCAATCAGCTACTCCATTTGACTTGCCTAGTTAAATAAAGGTAAAAATAAAATACAATAATAATTTGATGACTTCTTTAACCTGTAGAACTCTAAGGCAGACATACAGTACTGTGCAAAAGTTTTAGGCAGGTGTGAAAAAAATGCTGTTAAGTAACAATGCTTTCAATAATAGACATGTTAATAGATTATATTTATCAATTAACTAAATGCAAATTGAGTGAACAGAAGAACAATCTAAATCAAATCCATATTTGGTGTGACGACCCTTTGCCTTCAAAACAGCATCAATTCTTCTAGGTACACTTGCACAAAGTCAGGGATGTTGTAGGCATATAGTCAGGTGTATGATTAAATAATTATACCAAACAGGTGCTAACGATCAGTAATTCAATATGTAGGTTGAAACACAATCATTAACTGAAACAGAAACCGCTGTGTAGGAGGAATAAAACTGGGTGAGGAACAGCCAAACTCAGCTGACAAGGTGACTGTCAAAAGTCATACACCATGGCAAGACTGAGCACAGCAACAAGACACAAGGTAGTTATACTGCATCAGCAAGGTCTCTCCCAGGTAGACATTTCAAGGCAGACAGGGGTTTCCAGATGTGCTGTCCAAGCTCTTTTGAAGAAGCACAAAGAAATGGGCAACGTTGAGGACCGTAGACTCAGTGGTCGGCCAAGGAAACTTACTGCAGCAGATGAAAGACACATCATGCTTACTTCCCTTCGCAATCGGAAGATGTCCAGCAGTGCCATCAGCTCAGAATTGGCAGAAAACAGTGGGACCCTGGTACACGCATCTACTGTCCGAAGAAGTCTGGTCAGAAGTGACCTTCATGGAAGACTTGCGGCCAAAAAGCCATACCTCCGATGTGGAAACAAGGCAAAGCGACTCAACTATACACGAAAACACAGGAACTGGGATGCCCGGAGAATGGTAGCAGGTGCTCTGGACTGATGAGTAAAAATTTGAAATATTTGGCTCTAGCAGAAGGCAGTTTGTTCACCGAAGGGCTGGAGAGCGGTACACAAATTTGTGTCTGCAGGCAACAGTGAAGCATGGTGGAGGTTCCTTGCAAGTTTGGGGCTGCATTTCTGCAAATGGAGTTGGGGATTTTGTCAGAATGAATGATCTCCTCAATGCTGAGAAGTACAGGCAGATACTTATCCATCATGCAATACCATCAGGGAGGCATCTGATTTGCCCAAAATTTATTCTGCAGCATGACAATGACCCCAAACATACAGCGAAGGTCATTAAGAACTATCTTCAGCGTAAAGAAGAACAAGGGGTCCTGGAAATGATGGTATGGCCCCCACAGAGCCCTGATCTCTACATCATCGAGTCTGTCTGAGATTACATGAAGAGAGTGTCACGCTTGCTCCCTCTTACCCTCCCTGACACTCGAAGGCGCCAGGCTGCCCTGCACTACGCACACCTGCTTCCCTCGTCACACGCATCAGCGATTATTGGACTCACCTGGACTCAATCACCTGTTTATTACCTCTCCTATTCAGTGGGGAGAACAAGTATTTGATACACTGCCGATTTTGCAGGTTTTCCTACTTACAAAGCATGTAGAAGTCTGTAATTTGTATCATAGGTACTCTTCAACTGTGAGTGAATCTAAAACAAAAATCCCAAAAATCACATTGTATGATTTTTAAGTAATTACTTTGCATTTTATTGCATGACATAAGTATTTGATACATCAGAAAAGCAGAACTTAATATTTGGTACAGAAACCTTTGTTTGCAATTACAGAGATCATACGTTTCCTGTAGTTCTTGACCAGGTTTGCACACACTACAGCAGGGATTTTGACCTTCTCCAGATCCTTCAGGTTTCGGGCTGTCGCTGGGCAATACGGACTTTCAGCTCCCTCCAAAGATTTTCTATTGGGTTCAGGTCTGGAGACTGGCTAGGCCACTCCAGGACCTTGAGATGCTTCTTACAGAGCCACTCCTTAGTTGCCCTGGCTGTGTGTTTCGGGTCGTTGTCATGCTGGAAGACCCAGCCACGACCCATCTTCAATGCTCTTACTGAGGGAAGGAGGTTGTTGGCCAAGATCTCGCGATACATGGCCCCATCCATCCTCCCCTCAATACGGTGCAGTCGTCCTGTCCCCTTTGCAGAAAAGCATCCCCAAAGAATGATGTTTCCACCTCCATGCTTCACGGTTGGGATGGTGTTCTTGGGGTTGTACTCATCCTTCTTATTCCTCCAAACACAGTGAGTGGAGTTTAGTCCAAAAAGCTATATTTCTGTCTCATCAGACCACATGACCTTCTCCCATTCCTCCTCTGATCATCCAGATAATAATTGGCAAACATCAGATGGGCCTGGACATGCGCTGGCTTGAGCAGGGGGACCTTGTGTGCGCTGCAGGATTTTAATCCATGACGGCGTAGTGTGTTACTAATGGTTTTCTTTGAGACTGTGGTCCCAGCTCTCTTCAGGTCATTGACCAGGTCCTGCCGTGTAGTTCTGGGCTGATCCCTCACCTTCCTCATGATCATTGATGCCCCACGAGGTGAGATCTTGCATGGTGCCCCAGACCTTCCATTTTCTAATAATTGCGCCAACAGTTGTTGCCTTCTCACCAAGCTGCTTGCCTATTGTCTTGTAGCCCATCCCAGCCTTGTGCAGGTCTACAATTTTATCCCTGATGTCCTTACACAGCTCTCTGGTCTTGGCCATTGTGGAGAGGTTGGAGTCTGTTTGATTGAGTGTGTGGACAGGTGTCTTTTATACAGGTGACGAGTTCAGACAGGTGCAGTTAATACAGGTAATGAGTGGAGAACAGGAGGGCTTCTTATAGAAAAACTAACAGGTCTGTGAGAGCCGGAATTCTTACTGGTTGGTAGGTGATCAAAGACTTATGTCATGCAGTAAAATGCAAATTAATTATTTAAAAATCATACAATGTGATTTTCTGGATTTTCTCTCACAGTTGAAGAGTACCTATGATAAAAATTACAGACTTCTACATACTTTGTAAGTAGGCAAACCTGCAAAATCGGCAGTGTATCAAATACTTGTTCTCCCCACTGTATCTGTCTGTTTCCCAGCTCCATTCCCTGCCTCAGCATTGATTATTACCTCTCCTGTATCTGTCTGTTTCCCAGCTCCATTCCCTGCCTCAGCATTGATTGTCGTATGTCGTTTTGTTTACCCGGTTCTGACGCTTTTCCTGTCCTATTCCATGGCTGTACAGTTAAATGTTTAACTCCCCTGCTTCTCATCTCCAGCGTCGGTCCTTACAGAGATAGAAGCAACTGAGGCTGCTTAAACTGTGGTTAGTTATGAACTGTGGTTAGTTATGCAAGATGTTTGGGCCAACCTACCTGCCGAGTTCCGTCAAAAACTGTGCAAGTGTACCTAGAAGAATTGATGCTGTTTTGATTTGATGTAGATTTTTCTTCTGTTCACTCACTTTGCATTTTGTTATTTGATAATTATAAATTATGAACATTTATATTTTTGAAAGCATTCTTAATTCTTTCACACCTGCCTAAAACTTTTGCACAGTACTGTATTTTACATTCATATAAATCCAAATTTGTGCAGTTTTTAGTAAATCTAACAATTCTTACTGTTTGTCTATAAAAATAACAATGAAGAAATGTTTCAAAACATATTTGAATCCCCCCCAAAATACCAAAACTTAACATGTCTACACGATTGCACATTATATCTCATTACTTTCTTTGCTGAAGGAACCTGGGGTATAATAGAATAAGGTCAGCACACCTATGGATCTTGGTTAGGCCTGTGGTAACAGAATTCTTTTATTTTTTATGTTTGGGCATTCTGGGAAGCATAATTGAAAATCTAACTGTTCAACTTTTCAAATCATGTAGAAAGACTGAATGATTAAATAAATAAAAAATAAAAAATGAATGCATTATCACTGTGCCACAGATGCAACACTCGTACTATTACAATTTGTTTAAGCAAATTAAAACAAATAGTAATACACACATCATTTTTTTTCAAATAATACATACCTTGAGTAAGCTGAATTCCTTGAGAGAGCAGTAAGAAAGACAGAACATATACACCGAAGAGGTCCATCCTCAAGCACCCTCTCCTTTTAATCAACCCTCTTTTTTGTTTGTTTGGGTATTAGCTAGTATGAAGAACAAAATGGATTCTTACTCAATCGTAACCCTCACTTCTCGTCCTTCTAACCCCAGTGTAAACCAGAGTGTCTTTCGGATGAAGATTTTAAAACCCAAATGACCTAGGGTCCAATTTGAAACACATAAAGTATACAGCTTTTTATGACTCTCTCTTTTACATGAAATTCATCTAAGATTAACCTTGTACCGGTGGAGATGTTGTCCACATCAGCAAGAAAACATCCCCAGTCATTTTTTTTTGTGCAACAGGAAGACAAGAATTGTTCTTTTTCATCCTGGTTTTGAAAGATCAGATCAAATCAATCAAGATCCATTTTGAAAGTGACAACTGTAGAATTTGCATTCCACCAAAGAGTAAATCTTTAACAATGGAGCCGTTCTCACAATTAACATTGGGTTGATATATCTGTATTACTTTTAACACAATCTGAAAACATGCTGAAATCTGATGAAGCATTACTTTTTCTCCGAAGACCCAAAATATAGTTACAAAGACACATTGGAAAAACAAGAATTTAGGGATACTAATAAATATCAAATCTGAGCTGTCAAAAAGTAGAGGAAGGGAGAAATCTTGCAACCTTTACAAACTCCGTTGCTGACCTCAAACCTAGCCTAGGTTACAGAAAAACTAATAATTACAAGCTTAATTTTAAACACATTTCTAAGATGGAAGCGACTCTGCATAGAATAAAGGCATGACTTTGAACTGTAGTTTTACAGACTGTAAGGTCATGGTCTAGGTATATCTAAAAAGTAGGTATATCTAAAATGTAGTTTTTCACAAAACTGGAAATATAATTGACATGTAATATGCTACAAAACGTCAAATTCTAAATCATGAATTACACAAGTTTAAAATTATTATTCCTATTCATATTTTGATAAAATTGAACTACTTTTGCCAATCTACAGCCGTGGTCAAAGGTTTTGAGAATGACACAAGTATTGGTCTCCACAAAGTTTGCTGCTTCAGTGTTCTTAGATCTTTATGTCAGTAGTTACTGTGGTAACACTGAAGTATAGTTACAAGTATTCCATAAGTGTCAAAGGCTTTCATTGACAATTACATTCAGTTTATGCGAAAGTCAATATTTGCAGTGTTGACCCTTCTTTTTCAAGACCTCTGCAATCCGCCCTGGCATGCTGTCAATTAACTTCTGGGCCACATCCTGACTGATGGCAGGCCATTCTTGCATAATCAATGCTTGTTTGTCAGAAGTTGTGGGTTTTTGTTTGTCCACCCGCCTCTTGAGGATCGACCACAAGTTCTCAATGGGATTAAGGTCTGGGGAGTTTCCTGGCCATGGACCCAAAATGTCGATGTTTTGTTCCCCATGCCACTTAGTTATCACTTTTGCCTTATGGCAAGGTGCTCCATCATGCTGGAAAAGGCATTGGTCGTCACCAAACTGTTCTTGGATGGTTGGGAGAAGTTGCTCTCGGAGGATGTGTTGGTACCATTCTTTATTCGTGGCTGTGTTCTTAGGTAAAATTGTGAGTGAGCCCACTCCCTTGGCTGAGAAGCAACCCCACACATGAATGGTCTCAGGATGCTTTTACTGTTGGCATGACACAGGACTGATGACAGAGTGATCTCCAGCCTTGTCCTCAACACTCTAACCTGTGTTAACGAGACAATCACTGACATGATGGCAGCTGTTTTTGGGGGATTAAGTTCATTTTCATGGCAAAGAGGGACTTTGCAATTAATTGCAATTAATCTGATCACTCTTCATGACATTCTGGAGTATATGCAAATTGCCATCATCAACACTGAGGCAGCAAACTTTGTGGAGAACAATTCTTGTGTCATTCTCAAAACTTTTGACCACAACTGTATATGGTTGACGTTATTATTCACTCATTGGTAAGTGAAACGTGGTATAGGCATGCAAAGTGAATTTAAAGTGAATTTTACAGAATCGTTTTGTTCAATATTAATACATTATAGTGTTTCTCCAAATGCCATATTGAATATTCTCTGCGCAGAAACAATGTTATGCCATGGGACAATACAAACTCTTGATTGCCATCACTGATACACCATTGCAGCAGGTAGCCTGGCGATTAGAGAAGCCTCTGATGGGAAAATTCTGACAGGAAGTGAGCTGGCAACAAAAGGGTTGCTGGGATAAAATCCTAGATGCCTTGATCAAGGCACCTCATCCCCCCCCCGACCACCCCCCAATTTCAGTTGGACCTTGTGTACAATTGTTAAATAAAGTGATCTTAAGCTTAAAATACAGAACCTTTTCCTGACAGCACACGTTACATATTTGCAATATGATACATTTTATCACTATTAAAATTCCATTACGTACAAAAACACCAAATACAATCAGTGTGTGTCTGAATAAATAACCAAACGCAGTAATACAATCAACTGATTCATTTTCCTTTTCTTTATTCAAACATTGAGAAGCCAGTCTCACTTACAAAATGAACTCGGTAAAAGTCATCATACTGAACTCTGTGTATCATTGAACAATTTTACACACATTCTGGTTATTTATATTGTACTATATTAACATTACATATACAATATGTATTAAGATGGCACATTAAGGATAAAAGGCATTATTTATGAGAAAATTGTTATTTCTAAACATATATCAGCAAATTTATAGACGTGCAAGACCTCAAATAGATAAGTGTGAACCAGACCAATAAATTCCCCAGACATCAATTTATCTGGGTTCAAGTCCATATTCAAATTAATAAATAAAAAAAACATTTTAAATGACAGACCCATACAATCATAATGGAATGACGATTTAGCACATGAAACATGGACCTTCATGGTATGACATCTTGCATTGGTGTTAATGTAAGATTTGAATGAGTCACGACAGTTTCAGCTAAAGTCAAGATTAGGCCCTCATGTATCACACAGGAATACAGTATTGGATTGATATTGTAAAAATACATTCATTGCATTACAATCAGGACAGGTGAATGGATTAACTGATACTTTAAAAACATAAGAAAAAGTGAGGGACAATACAGTAGAAGCCTTTTGGCTACATCAATTTCAGGAGCTTGGATACACTGCCCACTCATGGACAGAATGGGTACTGCATCTCAATAATCATTTATTTTACAAAAAAATAAAAAGATTGATACTTAGTGCATAAACGTTGAGTAGAACATAGGGAAGAACCACAAGTAGGATTATTTAAAAAAAACATTGTTATTGCTTTCTGATTTCTAAGCATTTGCGTTCTGATAAAAATGGTATCATAGTTGACTGTTCCAGTGGGTCTTCAGTTTCTTCTTCCATTGTCGTGTGTAAAGTAGGGGTTGTCTTGACCTCGGCTCTGGTAGGGGTTGTTGCCCTGACCTCCGCTCTGGTACGGGTTGTTGCCTTGACCTCCGCTCTGGTAGGGGTTGTTGCCTTGACCTCCACTCTGGTAGGGGTTGTTGCCCTGACCTCCACTCTGGTAGGGGTTGTTGCCTTGACCTCCGCTCTGGTAGGGGTTCCTGTTGTTGATGTTCCTTGTGTCATCAGGGTTCTTGTAGTCGGCAATCTAAAACACAAAAACTAAATCTGTATCTGACCGTATCAGTCCTGGGGATCCTGGTCTTTACCCAGCGGGAAAGATTTGGCACATGACATTTTAATGACGTCATTTTCTGGTTATAATTGGTGTTCTGGTTGAGAAGATATCATATTATAACCAATAAAAATGAAAATGTTTGTATACTTTAAAGCATAATTAAAGTTAAATGCAAGTGCTTGAAATGTTTTTCAATATATATAGTTTTTCGGGGGGTTAAATTGGCCGAGTTCTTTGTACTTCAATATATAGTTTTTCGGGGGGTTAAAAAATGGCCCAGTTCTTTGTACTATCTGGTACATTATATGTACTTCACATCTTAAGAAACTTCACTCTGAATATACTTTATATGTACTTCACATCTTAAGATACTTTACTCTGAATATACTTCATATATACTTCACATCTTAAGATACTTCACTCTGAATATCCTTTATATTTACTTCAAATCTTAAGATACTTCACTCTGAATATACTTCATATATACTTCAAATCTTAAGATACTTCACTCTGAATATAGTTTTTGTTCATATTTTTGTTTCTTTAATATAATTAATAGATATACAGAATACATAACACATATTTTAAACATTTCCTCAAATTATTGGTAATAACATGATTCCTTTTTACATTAAATAATACTGTCACTTATCTTATAGTAAGAGGCAGCATAAGGACATGATAGTACTTCTTCAAGACATGATAGTACTTCTTCAAGACATGATAGTACTTCTTCAAGACACGATACTACTTCTTCAAGACACGATAGTACTTCTTCAAGACACGATAGTACTTCTTCAAGACACGATAGTACTTCTTCAAGACACGATAGTACTTCTTCAAGACACGATACTACTTCTTCAAGACACGATAGTACTTCTTCAAGACACGATAGTACTTCTTCAAGACACGATAGTACTTCTTCAAGACACGATAGTACTTCTTCAAGACATGATAGTACTTCTTCAAGACATGATAGTACTTCTTCAAGACACGATAGTACTTCTTCAAGACATGATAGTACTTCTTCAAGACATGATAGTACTTCTTCAAGACATGATAGTACTTCTTTAAGACATGATAGTACTTCTTTAAGACATGATAGTACTTCTTTAAGACGTGGCATTTTTGTAGTTGGGCATATAACGGTAACACTCATCCTAATATTTGTATGGTTACACTCACATCTGGTGCAATTACGCAAGATTTTAGTTCTGGATGTCCGAGATTATAAGACATATGAAGTCATATTTTGGAAGTTATTTGGCCAGATGAACTGCTGTCTTCCCCCCAACCCCCCCCCCCCCCCCCCCCCACCCTTTTCTCACTCATTCTTCCTCCCTCTCTCCCCAGGCTCTTACCCCTCCTTTGTCTTCCCTGGTCACCAGTGCCTGTCTGCTTCCGCTCCCAGTCATCTCCAGGTTGATGCCACGGTCCAAGCTGTTGTTGTTGGTAATGGCCCGGGGGATCTTGGGTATGCCCGCAAAACCTGAACTGGCGTTGGTCACCCCCACATTGGTTAAGGCCGATGCCCTGAAGTCCTTGGCGGGATAGGGGCTGGTGTAGGTAGGAAACTCAGCGTTCTTAGAGGACTTCTTGGAGGAGCTCTTCATTGGTGTCCTATAGAAGATGACAATACACGTAAGATTTAACAACTACATGTTATACTCCATTAGGGTCAATTGTTGAATCGTAACAAGATTAAAATGAAGGTATATATTTAATTGTGATGAAAATATGGTGTAAATGTTGTCCTCTTTGTGACTCACTTGCGTGCAAACACTGCCAGCAGGATTAATGTGACTAGCAGCAGTGCACCAAGAACAGTGGCGACGATCACCAGTATCAACTTCCATGCTGCAGAGACAGAGCGTGAGCCAGAGAAGGAGGGGGGGGGGACACAGCATGAAAGGAAAAAAACGACACCTATTGCGATGGCCAGAGGCAGCATAGTGTCAAATCCAAGGAAGGAACAATCATACCATCATATGGTATGTTATACTTACATTCACTGCAGTTGAATCCCGAATAACCAAATGGACAACTAAAATAGAATACAAATATTACATTTTATCTTTGCACAAAGAATAACAATAATGCAAGTTAACCATTGCACTGTATCCATACTCCCAGTTGACATACTAATTGTTCATGTGACAATAGATATGACTGAATAAATGAATTGATGGAAAATGACTGAATTGATTCAATGTTTTAAGTACTTACTCTACACACACATCGCCCTCCGCTTTCTTCCCACTTTCACAAGCTGCAGACGGAGACGGTAAAGTAAGTCTTTTTACCCTCTCTTGCACAAACACAAACCCCCAGAATATGTTATGAGAGAGACAAATCAGTGCCACTCACCTTTACATGCTCTGAGAGAGTACTCCATTTTCACGTAATTGTCCAGACAGGTACAATTAGGTCTACCACCGGAAGAAATACAACTTGTTGACGTGTCGTCACAAGGTTTCCGAGACGAATCACACAGACTGACATCTGTATAGACATTGCCACAGGGAGAGGATTACATACAGTATGTACATGTACCTCCATTCAGCATTATGGTTGGGGCAAATCATGTTTGATTTAATCAATTGCCTGATTTGAGAAGGAATTTATACACGACTAAGCATTACAAATGTCACAGTGACATCGTAATGTGGATGGTGTTCAGAATTCATTGACTAGTTAAAGATATAGTTGCCTAGTCTACTGAATGCTCCAGATGTCTATCAGTGGGAGTTAGTGGCAAACCTTTTTCTACTGTTCAACTCTTTTTTTTAACATATTTTCCTAGAATAGTAATCCTCAACGCTGCTCCTGGAGAGCTGCAGGTGGTTCTACCTCAGCCGGGAAACACCGGATTCAGCTAGTCAAGGGGTTTGAAGATCAGCTGAATAGTTGAATCGTGGGACAAAATACGGGTACAGCTCCCCAGCAGCAGGATTTAAGAGCATAACTACTCTAGAGTGTAAAGTTACATCCTACTACCAATGTCATATGACAACATCACGATTGTGAATGATTGCATACTTAGTTCTCGGTTTTCGTCTTGACATTCGTTGTAGCTATGTTCACCAGATTGCCTCCTAGCTTATGTTAAATCACAGTCATTATACATCAAGGGGATAGTGTGTCACTATAGACGACATACCTTTGTATTGTGCATTACGTAGTATGTCACTTGAACATTCGGTGGCTGTAGCTGTGGTACAGGCTTCAATAGATTTCTGTATCCTCTCCATGATGCCGTCTTCATTGATGGTGGAGCCGAGTCTAAAATTGTTCTCAATGGACACGTCAACACTTGCTGACTTAAGTGACCAGAAGGTACGAGCCGAAACCATTTTGCTAGGAGGCAAATAAGTAGCAGTGTTGTTAAGAGTTCTGATAATCGTGGAACTATCACATACTCCTGATTGCCACAAGTGTGCAAGAAAGTAGTGATAGTTACAGCATCAATCTTCAGTCAAGGGTTGTCTTGAGCGTGGGATATCTTCAGAGTCAAAATGATACGTTATCATGATGGCTATGACACAATCACAGTTAGGTTACATGTATTTTTTTTTACTTTGATATTCAAGGATGAAGGTGGTTCGTTAGAAAATAGTAGTGTAGGCAAAATTATATTTTTATGATAAAAACAGGGGACCACAGTAACTACATTAACACTGACCTGAGCTTCAGCACAGTGGAACCAATGTATTCGGTATCCGAAAAAATGGACAACATCTGTATTTAGGACAGACAAATGCTAATTAGTTCACAATATAATTTTGCTGGACAGTTCATCTCCACGTTTCTTCATCATGACACGATTAGCTAAATAAAGGAGACTGTTTGTTACAAACAACAAACATTGTAGTAGATGAGGTACGGTTTGATCAAGGTGAACCGAATAATTTGAATCAAAATAATAATTTGTGAATCGATAACAGCAAAAGGAAAAAAGATAAGATATGTCGCCTACTGAAAACATGTAGCCTAAAATGCAAGATTACAGAAAAACATTTCTCAGGCTTCCATGAAAGATCTCAAGCTTCCTTTTGGATTATGTAGCTGCATCACTCAATAGATGCTAGTCAGCCTGCAAAGTAAACAAGGATTATGTCACTACTGACATAATACTTCTAAGGTAAGATAAATATTACTGAAATGGTTCATTCCCTGAAGAAAATGTGTGTGCTTGCTTCAGCTGTCTATAAGAATTTGATCTTAACTAACTTCCCTAGTTAAATAAAGGTTAAATATTATATATATATATATATTTTTTTTTTTAATCTCATATGTGAGATTAAGTTAGTAAATTAGATTGGAGTGTTCATATTACTACAGTAGATGTATGTTCACTGATTGAACGGGTCAAAATGGATGCTACTCAGAAGTTCAAGTTAACCCATATTTTCTCCTCAGAATAATTGCACTAATGGTTCTGAAAAAACCTGCTTTGAAAAATTCTACAGCTTCTACAACCTGGGTTGACTGGGACAGTTTCCAAGGACTTCGAAACAAGTGTAATGCAGCTGTTACCCAGCTCACAAATTGTCCAAATGTCACAAACTGTTTGTTAATGACCTAACTATGTGACAACGTTGCAGAAACGTTTTTGAACTACAGCCAGACATAAATAGTGTAAAAAGTCTCAAATCTATTTTACCACAGAATGTAACTTCTTAGCTAGGATGTTGAATTCTTCTGATGCCGAGTTGCTCATTTCTTTGGTAAAGATCACTCCAGGCAGGTTTAGAGATCCAGGGAAGACCTTGACTGAAATTGAGAATCAACACATGGTGGCATCACATGACAAATAAGAATTATAAGCACCTATTATAAGCACCTATTGGTGGGGGTGTAGCATCGTGTTAAAATGCTGTATACATGTATAGATGCTATCGCTAATATAATATATCTTTAACCAAGTTTGACTCTTCTAGCCACTGCCGTCTACGCTGCTCTCATTTATGTATTCATACATTTATATATGTATCAATGTTTTGATCAAAACCTAAGCCTATACGATTGCTTCACGCAAATGGGTCTTGCCAAAATTCACCCAACTTATTGTGGGAAGCTTGTGGAAGGCTACCCGAAACATTTGACCCAAGTTAAACAATTTAAAAGCAATGCTACCAAATACTAATTGAGTGTATGTAAACTTCGGACCCACTGGGAATGTGATGAAAGAAATAAAAGCTGAAATAAATCACTCTACTATTATTCTGACATTTCACATTCTTAAAATAAAGTGTTGATCCTAACTGACCTAAGACAGGGAATTTTTACTAGGATTAAATGTCAGGAATTGTGAAAAACTGAGTTTAAATGTATTTGGCTGTATGTAAACTTCCGACTTCAACTGTATATAGCTCTGTGATGCATAGTATTGTAGCAGCCACTAGTGGAGGCAGACAGGAGATACCCACCTTCCTCACATAGTCCCAACTCAAAAGAGTATAGTTGGCCAGCCAGACAGAGACAGATGAAGTTGGTGCCATTGCGTGGCTGACAGCTGCTACCGCCAAAGCATGGGTTTGTGTCACAAGGATCTTAAAGCCAAAGAGAAACAGATTTAGCACTTTGTGATGTATTTATTAGTACTTAGTACTTATTAGTACTATATCACAACCGGCCGTGATTGGGAGTCCCATAGGGCGGCAAACAATTGGTCTGGGTTTGGCCAGAGTAGGCCGTCATTGTTAATAAGAATTTGTTCTTAACCGACTTCCCTAGTTAAATAACTAGCTCGACTGTGGAACTCGAGGGCCAGAGTTATGAGCTACTGGTTTGAAGCAGCACTTGGAGTTTCTGATGCTCTAAGATTCTAGCTTTTGTTTGCCGTCAAAATCGGCAAAACAATTACTCCTCTTTCAATAATGTTCCCTGACTTTCTAGCTTTTGTTTCAGTGATGTTAGGCAAATCATTTTCCATCATTATTTCTACACAGCTTCTATTTGTTTTAAAAAGATCTTACCAAGCCAACATGGCGGCCCATATGAAATCGGGCCTGCTGTTGACACCATGACCATAGAAAAACAAGAAGGTTAGATGAATGACTAACGAGCCTACTTGGTTCTGGTGTTGTAGTTGCTGCAGCATCCTTCGTTGTTAGTGTTGCTGCAGGATCCTTCGTTGTTATTGTTGTTGCAGGATCCTTCGTTGTTATTGTTGCGGCAGCATCCTTCGTTGTTAGTGTTGCCGCAGCATCCTTCGTTGTTATTGTTGCCGCAGCATCCTTCGTTGTTGGTGTTGCTGCAGCATCCTTCGTTGTTGGTGTTGCTGCAGCATCCTTCGTTGTTGGTGTTGCTGCAGCATCCTTCGTTGTTGGTGTTGCTGCAGCATCCTTCGTTGTTGGTGTTGCTGCAGCATCCTTCGTTGTTGGTGTTGCTGCAGCATCCTTCGTTGTTAGTGTTGCTGCAGCATCCTTCGTTGTTAGTGTTGCTGCAGCATCCTTCGTTGTTAGTGTTGCTGCAGCATCCTTCGTTGTTAGTGTTGCTGCAGCATCCTTCGTTGCTGTAACATTGGTTGATACGGTTGGAGCATCAGCTGTTGCTGCAGGGACATTGTTGGAAATGGTTACTGAGGGTAGCCGGGGAAGCGTTAGTAGCAGAGGGAGAGTCAGTAGCTGGGGGAGAGTCAGTAGCAGAGGGAGAGTCAGTAGCTGGGGGAGAGTTAGTAGCAGAAGGAGAGTCAGTAGCAGAGGGAGAGTCAGTAGCAGAGGGAGAGTCAGTAGCTGGGGGAGAGTCAGTAGCTGGGGGAGAGTCAGTAGCTGGGGGAGAGTCAGTAGCTGGGGGAGAGTCAGTAGCTGGGGGAGAGTCAGTAGCAGGGGGAGAGTCAGTAGCAGGGGGAGAGTCAGTAGCTGGGGGAGAGTCAGTAGCAGAGGGAGAGTCAGTAGCTGGGGGAGCGTTAGTAGCAGGGGGAGAGTTAGTAGCAGGGGGAGAGTTAGTAGCAGGGGGAGAGTCAGTAGCAGAGGGAGAGTCAGTAGCTGGGGGAGAGTTAGTAGCAGGGGGAGAGTCAGTAGCTGGGGGAGAGTCAGTAGCTGGGGGAGAGTCAGTAGCAGATGGAAAGTCAGTAGCAGATGGAGAGTCAGTAGCAGAGGGAGAGTCAGTAGCAGAGGGAGAGTCAGTAGCTGGGGGAGAGTCAGTAGCTGGGGGAGAGTCAGTAGCAGAGGGAGCGTTAGTAGCAGGGGGAGAGTCAGTAGCTGGGGGAGAGTCAGTAGCAGAGGGAGAGTCAGTAGCTGGGGGAGCGTTAGTAGCAGGGGGAGCGTTAGTAGCAGGGGGAGAGTCAGTAGCAGAGGGAGAGTCAGTAGCAGAGGGAGAGTCAGTAGCTGGGGGAGAGTTAGTAGCTGGGGGAGAGTCAGTAGCTGGGGGAGAGTCAGTAGCAGATGGAAAGTCAGTAGCAGAGGGAGAGTCAGTAGCAGAGGGAGAGTCAGTAGCAGAGGGAGAGTCAGTAGCTGGGGGAGAGTCAGTAGCTGGGGGAGAGTCAGTAGCAGAGGGAGAGTCAGTAGCAGAGGGAGAGTCAGTAGCAGAGGGAGAGTCAGTAGCAGAGGGAGCGTTAGTAGCAGAGGGTTAGCGTTAGTAGCAGAGGGTTAGCGTTAGTAGCAGAGGGTTAGCGTTTGTAACAGAGGGAGAGTAAGTAGCTGGGGGAGAGTCAGTAGCAGAGGGTTAGCGTTAGTAGCAGAGGGTTAGCGGCTGAAGAGTATAGATAAATTATTTAAACGCAATTGCACCACTTTTCAACCTCATCATATTCATTATCTCCAGTATCATAACAGTGTCCCTGTTCTGTGGTTAAAAAGAAAGCTCCTAAAAAATTCCTCACCAAGTAGAATTACAATTTCTAATTGTAATTAATTCGATTTTGTTTAGCCAGGGGTTGGCTAAAATATGGGCTCCCGAACAGCATTTCACTGCTCCCTGCATCACCGTGAATCTCATAGTTTGAGAAATCACTGTTTAAAAAAAAATGTTTTTACTTTTGATGTCATTGAGTAGAATTGTTTTACTTTAACTAACTGCACCGTTTTCACATGTGTAGACACTGGTATTGTGCTCAAGATAATTAATAAGGTTGAAAAGTGGTGGAGTTACCCTTTAAGATACTGTAGCAAAAACAACATTCAGTGGCTGACTGAAAAAAAAAAAATTGACACCAGTTTTTACTACAGCTAAGATATTTTTTTTTGCCTAGGGGTCAATTTGGAATTCAGAAAAGTAGTACACCCTCCCCACCATCTTTCCCTCAACCAACCCTGAAACTCATAATATAGCACTTCAATAACAGAGTTGCCAAACACAGGATGTGTCATAAACATTGAGTTATGTTTTAAGTTTCAGGTGCAATCCAGGGTACGTAACAGCAAGCTGTGAACAAATAAGAATGCAGCATTGGGCATGTACAGTTAACACGGCAAACTAAGCCCATATACAGTATAGGCTAGGTCCCTCTACCACTTAAGGCTCTGCTACTTTATCCTACGATACATTCTATAATATGCCATTCATTTGGATAATTGTAGTTGGCAGATCCAAGTTCACCAAGATAGACTGATTCAACAGTCATATTTCATAACTGAAGCAGACAGACAATGCAGACCCACAAACACCCACATCCGTTCATTCGCTGTTCACGTGACGCTCTTGCAGAACAGCAAATAATAGGGTCTTTATTTTGAAGTCTTGTGGGTTCAGCCCTTGACTGTATACAGCTCAGCCCTGTCCCAAGAGAACTACAGGAAAAGAGAACAAAGCTAGCTAGCCACCAACACTTGAAGCACCTGGCTAAAGTTCCACTCTTCATTGTATATGCCTACTCTCTCACTGGAAACTTATTTACAGGTATCACTCAGAGAAAAAGCAGGTAATGTAATAAAATCCAGAGTCCACTGTCCAAGGCCGTAATTACTAGGCGTAGACAATGCCATTGTTTGTACTGTAGGTAGGTAACCTTCTCTGTACTTTGTGTCGTGTGACTAAATAGATTTATGGCTTGGTTACCAGTGTTCACTGGTGGGTGAGCGGCCGGGAAAGGGGCTGAATTTCACTGTCTCTTCCTCTTCAGTGTCACAGTAAAATGATATCATGATTCATGTCCACCCATAAAACACACAAACAATTCATGGAACTTGCACTTAAACACTTCTGATAAGTTACTGATTTGACCAACTCCGTCATTCAAGGCAGGTGGGGTCTGTTTTGCATGGCATTTTGACATGAATACCTGTCACATATCAGTTTGCAAACAAGAAACAAATATATACACACAGTACCAGTCAAAAGTTTGGAGACCTACTCATTCAAGGTTTTAGTTTTTCTTTTTTACTATATTTTTTTTTTTTTTTCACTTCGTAATCACAGGTTACTGTGTTTAGATTGATGATGTAGGCCCTAACATGCATCTAAACCAAAAAAATAGAGTTTGCCCCACCAAGATTGACATGCTAAAATTGCCACTGATAATGACACATGATCGTTGAAAAACACCCAAGTGTTTGCTCTGGATTACTTTCATTTGAGTTAACCTTAGATTTACGTGACAAATAGGCTTTCACTACCACCTTATGAAGACTTTTGCAGTATGCCCCATTTATCCAAGTCCCACTGAAACTGACTCGTGATACATCTCTTCAAGTTCAGCAGGTCAGACAAAGTAAACTTACAGAAATGTGGACCAACTTTAAACCTTTATAGATGCAGGAGGCAGAATATCAGGTGAAAGGCAATAATAGGTCATAGAGGTCACGGCTGAAGAAGGACGGAGGGTAGAAAGACTAGTGGGAGAGTAGACTGGTAGCATCCCTAATATCCTTATCAGGAGGGGTCCAAGCTGGATAACAGCACTGATATCTTCCCCTCAGACCATCCACTGAAGATAGGAGGAAGTGCAGCTCACTGCCAAAATAAAGGAAACGCCAATATAAAGTGTTTTAACAGGGCGTTGAGCCACCACGAGCCAGAACAGCCTCGATGCACCTTGACATAGATTCAACAAGTGTCTGGAACTCTATTGGAGGGAAGCGACACAAGGGTGGTGGAAAATCCGCTCCAGAATCTTCCATAAGTGTTCAATTGGGTTGAGATCTGGTGACCGAGACGGCCAATGGCATACGGTTTACATGGTTTTCATGCTCATCAAACCATTCAATGACCACTCGTGTCCTGTGGATGGTGGCATTGTCATCCTGCAAGAAACCACTCCTTTCGGGATATAAATGATTCACCATAGGATGAAGGTGATTACTCAGAAGTCTGTATTTATTGGCATTTGAGTGGATCTAAACCCTGCCAGGAAAATGCACCCCACACCACAAGAGGCGCCAAAACCCTAATTTACTTGTGTTTCCTACATTTTGTCAGTTACCTTACGGTATGAGACGGTTCACAGCTTGTTTCTGGGAAATCGAAATTGGGAAAATTGTGCAAACAACGTTAGACTCAGCGTGTCCAATAAAAAAACGATTGTATTTATTTAATTTTTATTTAACTAGGCAAGTCAATTAAGAACAAATTCTTATTTATAATGACGGCCTACAAAAAGACAAAAGGGCTGGGATTAAAAATAATTTAAATAGATATAAGACAAAACACACATCACGACAAGAGAGACAACACTACACTGCATAGACAACATAGCAAGGCAGCAACACATGACAACACAGCATGGTAGCAACACAACGTGACAACAACATGGTAGCAACACAGCATGTTAGCAGCACAAAACATGGTACAAACATTAATGGGCACAGACAACAGCACAAAGGGCAAGAAGGTAGAGATGACAATACATCACGCAAAGCAGCCACAGTAACTGTCAGTAAGAGTGTCCATGATTGAGTCTTTTGAATGAAGAGATTGTGTTTTATGTGGAGGATGAGGGCTGCAGTATGTTAAATGTGTAGATAATCCTCATGCCTCTAACATAATCCGTTCAAAAGTTTTACCCTTGTAGGATAGCCAGAATTAAGGTGTCTAAACCAGAGGCCAGAGGGAAAAAAATTGCAACTGGATTCTGTCTGCAGGTCATAAAAACAGAGCTAAGACGGATATCCATTTTTGAAACACGACGAGTAGTATTTTCATATTTTAATATTATGCTTTTCATATTCATTAGAAGTACCTCTTTTTTTTTTTCTACGATTTCTCACAAAAACAAGCGCGTCTCTGTGAAAATGTCAACGGAGCACTGAGCATATACCAAGCTTTTATTTTCAAAGACTTTTAATTCAGCTTGGGTCATACTAATTTTGCAACCCGAGGAAATAACTTTAAAAAGACAACCAACAAAATGTAAAATAGTCAAAGGTTGTTACGAGAAACCTTCACCGCTATGTCAGAGCTCGGTGCTTATTTTCAGATGTATTAGGTTATAAAATCTGCTCATCTCATTTTAAAATCAAAGGCATTAAAAATGGAGTCGCCTCTACTCTTCTGGGAAGGCTTTCCACTAGAAGTTGTCATTGTATGCTGTAGTGTTAAGAATTCCCTTTACTGGAACTAAGGGGCCCGAACCAATAAAAACAGCCCCGGACCATTATTCCTCCTCCACCAAACTTTACAGTGGGCAACCATCGGACTGCCAGATGGTGAAGTGTGATTCATCACTCCAGAGAACGTGTTTCCACCGCTCCAGAGTCCAATGGTGACGAGCTTTACACCACACCAGCCGGCGCTTGGCATTGCGCAAGGTGATCTTGTGTACGGCTGCTCGGCCATGAAAAAACATTTTATGAAGCTCCCAACGAACAGTTCTTGTGCTGACGTTGCTTCCAGGGGAAGTTTGGAACTCGGTAGTGAGTGTTGCAACCGAGGACAGGCTATTTTTACGCAACACCCGCTTCAGCACTCGGCGGTCCCGTTCTGGGAGCTTGTGGCTGAGCCGTTGTTGCTCCTAGACGTTTCCACTTCACAATAACAGCACTTACAGTTGACCGGGGGCAGCTCTAGCAGGGCAGAAATTTGACAAACTGAGCTGTTGGGAATGTGGCATCTTATGACGGTGCCACGTTGAAAGGCACTGAGCTCTTCAGTAAGGCCATTCTACTGCCAATGTTTGTCTATAGAGATTGCATGGCAGTGTGCTTGATTTTATACACCTGTCAGCAACGGATGTGGCTGAAATAGCCAAATCCACTAATTTGAAGAGGTATCCACATACTTTTGGCCATGTAGTGTACGTTAGAGAAAGACCCCACTGAACGATTCAGAACATCAATAATCATATTTGTCTTGGTAAGGATGTGACATTTCATCACCAAAGCGCGTTTTCACCCACTCTGGGTAGACATGCTACAATACTATTCCATAGAGACAGATCTGGATAGGAGGGGCGGCCCACCAACACAATGCTTGGGGGAAACACTAAATCCTCGACAAAAGAGTTTAAGTTAGTGATTGTAAGACCAATGAGGAAGTAAGCCACTGACCTTTATCACTACCTCTCAGATGGATAGAATATTAACTAAAAGGGTGTATTTTGCCAAGTTTGAACCCCTGTACTTGACATGTTGTTTTGTTTAATATTGTGTCAATTATTCAAGTTTTACTATTGAATTTAATGCAGGGAACTTATTGTACTCAAAATTACATCTAGGTCAGAGGCCTACATTATGCAGCCCTTCGATCTTTACAGACGGAAAATGTACCATCTTGTTGAGATATTTCTTCAACAGACGTTTTATCAAGTCATGACTTGCAAGTGAGAGCACTTAAACGTTATTAATTGACAGGGCTGATAAGACAGTGTGTGTGTGTGGACATACCTGAACACACAATCCCACTGGTTTCTGAAAGACACCCCTTGAAACCTCACATCTGACCTCCAACCACCCACCACACGCTCTCCTCTCCTACCCACACCTTCGTACTTGCACATCCCCACTCATCCCCACTGAAGGGTCCCATTCTAACTTTCCAGAGTCCCGGTCTCATAATCAAAATATTTGGCCATGTAAATAAAATGTTCTACCAGGGCACTAATGACAACACACAGTAGTGTCAATGAGTAGTTATACAACACACTGTTGTCACGACTGGGTGTGTAAATATACCAAGGCGCAGTGCAGTAGTAGTTTGACATAATAATGAAGAAGAACGACGTATAACAAGAACGTAAATACACTTACACTCACACTGACTGACATAGACAATGAACCACACAACAGTGTGGGACATGACAACTAATGTAGGATCCCCAATCAGAGACAACGCATAGCAGCTGCCTCTAATTGGGGACCCAACACAAAACTACACTGATGGTCCACAGACCAGAGCCTTCCGCTGTGCCGGTGCCCAGTCCGGGCCAGGTCGTCTGCCCTGCTCCATGGCCGGAGCCGTTCGCCACACCGGTGCCCATTCCAGGACCGGTCATCAGACTAGATCCAGGGAGGAAGCTGTCCACTTCGCCGGGGCCAGAACCGCCACAGACGATATTCCCCCCCCCCCCCCCCATGTAATTGTGTTTTGTTTCTTGCGGAAGTGTATTTATGTTCTTGTTATACGTTGTTCTTCGTAATTTATATTTATTTATTAAATGAATACGTCAAACTACTACTGCGCTGCACCATGGTCTATTTACACACCCAGTCGTGACAACAGTGTCATTGAGCAGTCGTAAAAGCAACGCATACGAATCAACTATCTAAGAACAACTGATCATCGAAACGATGAGGAAATATACACCTATCAGCATGAGATGGGTAATGTTCATGAAATTTCCCCCCCGGGGGATCAATAAAGTACCTATCTATCTATCTATGACAAGGACGTAATGTTCCTGACATGAAGCCTAGGTATTTATGAGTTCACAGACTTTGCCTTTCACAAAAAAGGGCAAGGTATGCCATTTTGACTACAGTGATCGTGACTAACAAGAGGGGCTTCACTGAGTAGGCCTAAATGTCTCAGGTCATATTGTCTCTTCACAACAACAACCTTAATTGAGAACCTTAATAGTCATCCATAGTAGTCTTAAATTGACTCATTCCAGACTGAATTAGATAAGAGTCTGAAATAAACTGAGTCATTTGAGTCTGAATCAAGCAATACGATTCCTTACTGAGCTGAAACACGGCACTCCACTGTGCTATGTCAACGGAGTCGGAATCATGCCAGGACATTGGATTCCCTGAAACACTGGACTCTTCAGTCATTGGAGTCCTCAATGAGCAAGAAAACGAGGGGTATTTTCTGTGCTGAGTCATTTGAGTCTCAATCAAACCAAGTCATTTGATATCCCAGTGAATGAGAAACTCCGTCATTTGAGGTCATTTGAGTCTTAGCCAAACAATAGGATGGAGGGCCTAGCCATCGCTCTCCTGAGTTACCGTGGTAACATCTCCCGCTTACCCAGGGGGATTAGGGCCGAATTCCTGAAATAGTCGTTATCCCATCAAGCAGTGCAGGTTGCAGTCCTAGACTACAGAAACACCAGAGATGGGTAATCAGTGGGCCACAGCTATCGTCTCCTCTCATTACGGGACATTTACGGGTTGGATGAAGATGCAATTTCTTGATATGATCAACCGGCTTTTCTTAAAGATGTGAAGAAGAACCATCTTCATTTACATTCCTCATGCTATCCTTCCTCACAATTTAACTTTCCAGAGCCACAGTAATTCAAGCAATGACGTTAAAAACCTTGTTTCAGGTGGCGTGCCACCAAAGAAAGAGTAACCACTTCACTGTAGGCCGGGATCAAAGTGTGAACGTAAACAGTTTGAAAGGTTCAAAAACGACAACAGCATTTTAGCAATTGGAAAGAAGTTTAGTGCTGGCCACAATGGTGAACGGACTGACGCCTTGCATGCTAGCAGATCCCAGATCAGCCAAACCCTGTAAGGACCAGCCTCAAATAGATAGATAGATAGATAGATAGATAGATAGATAGATAGATAGATAGATAGATAGATAGATAGATAGATAGATAGATAGATAGATAGATAGATAGATAGATAGGTACTTTATTGATCCCCCGGGGGGGGGGGGGGGGGGGGTTTCAAATATAGGTAATAAAAAAAGCCTGACTGACATGGAATCAGCGTGGCATCTGCAACAGTTGAGAATTAGCCAAAATATTCAATCAACCTATGAGGACAACGGAAGGGTAGAGTGGGAAAAGAGTGCAAGCTTAGGGCCACCCGAATGACTGTTCAGGGTCAAAGACAGACGGGTCCTTTACTAAATGCATACTGTACATACAAAGGAAATATGAAAATGATTTGTTTTCTTCCTTGGCAAGAATTACACCTAGAAATATTATTCATGTGCTTATAATAAAATGTTGCATTGGCTAACATTTCAGCTTAGCTCGCCAGACTCCCTACTCCTTTGTATGGCAGTGTACCACCTGGGGGAAATGAAATTACAGTTGGAAATTCCTGGGGGAAATCCTTCAAGTAGCACTCCTTAATCTCCCATACTGGTCCACAAGACAGCCCTGGGGGGGTTTATAACTTGAAAGCCTTACAGCCTTTTACCAATAATATCCTACTTTCATTAACTTCAGGCTTACTCCTGTTTTATGAGAAATTATTCAGTGCATTAGTCTTATGATTTAATTATATATTTTACTACATTTGATAGAAATCAGTGTTTAAACTCAGACAACTTTATCAACAACCCATAAAGTTAGGCAATTTCCGTTTTAAAACTAGAATCCTTAGTTGCTACAACCATTTTTGGACTTTATACATGTATTTTTGTGAACAATGTATAGCCTCAAAACATGGTCAAAACTAAAATGTTGATATCATGGAAGGTCAGTCCTTTCATTGCTCGGTCTATACATTTTGAGCTGTAAGATTTCTCCAGGTCGATCCCTCAGATTTTTACCAAAACAGAGGCAGGGTGTGATTTGTTATTGTTTCGATTAAGGATTCCATCTTTAAGATGAACTAAACTGGTTTTAAACTGGTTTTAAATGAGTTGTCCAAAACGGGGGAGAGACCCCTAAACTTACTTGTTATCTGTCCGAAAAAGGCCACTGCAAGGCAGAAGAAGATAATAAGCCTAACGAAGAACATCTTGATCATCTCATGAAAGTCAAATTAATAAAATAAAAAAAGAACAACTTTCTTAAGGCGATGAATACGACGACGTGTAGTTGCGTCGACAGGTGGTCTTCCTCGCCGTGTTTGAAGACTGGTGGCTCAGGTGTCTTGGACCTCTCCTCGCAAGGGCGGAGTTATTTTATGACCATCTTAATACGCTATGATCACTTAACCGCCTTATTCTTAGTCACACAGCCAACCCCTCTCCTATTTTCTTTATATGGCTCTGGTTTTTGCTATGAGAAGTATAGAGAACAAACCTAAAGGATGTCGTATTTTGGACCTATAATGAAATTGTATTTCGCAGTATGACTAGTCAATACTAGGCTACATACAATAGCTGTCTGGCCAGATATAAGTACTGTATATATGACCCCATTCTTATGTCATATATTCAGTGGCGACCCGTCATTCAGGGCAGAACATTCCAGAAGATTATTGATTTCAAAATCTGGCAATATAGCACTTATATTATGCCATAATGCACCCTATCTATTCCAAATGGTGTCCACAAACTGATCAAGCACCTATGGAGTGATACTGTAATTAAGGCTTCTTGATCAGAAATGAAAAGTGTCAATACTAGGCTACCTGAAACGTTTGACCCAAGTTAATCAATTTAAAGGCAATGCTACCATATACTAATTGAGTGTATGTAAACTTCTGACCCACTGGGAATGTGATGAAAGAAATAAAAGCTGAAATAAATCATTATCTCTACTATTATTCTGATATTTCACATTCTTAAAATAAAGTGGTGATCCTAACTGACCTAAGACAGGGACTTTTTACTAGGATTAAATGTCAGGAATTGTGAAAAACGTAGTTTAAATGTATTTGGCTAAGGTGTATGTAAAGTTCAGACTTCCAACTGTACCTTAAAAAAAAAAAAAGTTAGGGGCATGGTTCAGAAAACCAGTCAGCATCTGGTGTGACCACCATTTGCCTCAAGCAGCACGACATCTCCTTCACATAGAGTTGATCAGGCTGTAGATTGTGGCCTGTGGAATGTTATCACACTCCTCTTCAATGGATATGTGAATTTACTGGATATTGGCGGGAACTGGAACATTGTCGTAGAGCATCCCAAACATGCTCAATGGGTAACATGCCTGCCCATACCATAATCCCACCGACACCAATGTTTTGAACAGAATGCCCCATGACATCAGCAAACCACTCATATAAGGAAATCCATCTGCCCGGTACTGTTGAAACCAGGATTCATCAGTAAAGAGCCCACTTCTCCAGTGTGCCAGGGGCCATCGAAGGTGAGCATTTGCCCACTGAAGAAGTTGGTTATGACGCTGATCTGCAGTCAGATCAAGATCCTGGTGAGGACGAGGAGAACGCAGATGAGTTTCCCGAGACGGTTTCCGTCATTTTTTGTAAAATGTATTCGTTTGTGCAAACCCACAGTTTCATCAGCTGTCCGGGGTGGCTGGTGTCAGACGATCCCGCAGGTGAAGAAGTTGGATGTGGAGGTCCTGGGCTGGCGTGGTCACACGTGGTCTCTAGTTGTGAGGCTGGTTGGACGTACTGCCAAATTCTCTAATATGACGTTGGAGGAGGCTTATGATAGAGAAATTAACATGACATTTTCTGGCAACAGCTCTGGTCGACATTCCTGAAGGCAGCATGCCAATTGCACACTCGCTCATTTTGTTTTGTGACAAAACTGCACATTTTAGAGTGGCCTTTTATTGTCCCCAGCACAAGGTGCATCTGTGTAATGATCATGCTGTTTAATCAGCATCTTGGTATACCACACCTGTCAGGTGGAGGGATTAAATTGTCAAAAGAGAAAATGCTCACTAACAGGGATGTAAACAAATGTGTGCACAACATTTGAGATAAATTAGCTTTTTGTGCGTATGGAACATTTCTGGGAACTTTTATTTCAGTTCATGAAACATGGGACCAACACTTTACATGTTTCATTTCGATTTGTTCAGTATAATAATGGTTGCCCAATGAATCAGTCTACATGGACTCATTAACTTGATCATTACAGTAAACAACCGTTGGATGTTGTTAAAGAGACTTTAACAAACAAAGAAAGCTGGGTCATGAATTCCAACCCAGGTGCAGAGCCCAACGTTTTATTAATTTATTGCTAGTTATGTCACCATCGATCTCATTAAAACTTTGATAAACATTGTTACTTCAGTTATAAGGCTTGGTTTGTCATGACAACTCGTTACAAAATGTAGTAAAAATATGAAGCAACACCCTACCCAGTACCAATCTAATATATAACAGAAATGCACTAGGTGTTGAGACAATGTTATATTTAACTCTATGGTCAATAAACTGGGAGGTTAAAGACGTCGTACCCAGACATGCTCAACTTTGGAGTTTTATAAGCTTTGGAGTTTTTATAAAGAGGAGGATCCCTGCCATTAAACCCAAGTTTAAAAGCATATTTTGAAGTAAATTCCCGTCAACCTAATCTTGTATTGGCATGAAACCATGGGTGTGCCCAGCAGTTGATACCTAGTACATAGAACATATCTGAACTAGGGTACATGGCTTACGCCAGTTCTGCATCACGTGCTTCACTGGGAAAATGAACTTAAAAGATTTACAAGTGGATGTTTTTTATCCATTTTAATTGAAAACAAGGCAGTTAACTCACTGTTCCTAGGCAGTCATTGTAAATGAGAATTTGTTCTTAACGGACTTGCCAATTGTTCCCCAGAAATGATTTGATATGGAGATAAAAACAGCTGCATTGGACCTTGAATAGAGTTCTTGGAAAATGTCAAAAACTGAGGGAGACAATAGTGTCATTCTGTTACAAACTTTGCATCTGCTCTGTTCCTCAAGTAAATATGTTTAAGTAAAATTCAGTGGCAATTGTTATAAATGTCGGTGTTTGGTTTGATAAACTTTGCAGTCAATGGTTTTTGCTTGGCGTTCATTTTAAAGCAAAAAAGTGAGTCTCAGCAGAATTGCCCTTCACTCGATGCTCACATTTTCTACATAACATTTATTTTTATTTAACTAGGTAAGTCAGTTAAGAACAAATCCTTATTTACAATGACGGCCTACCTACAGGGTCAGCCCCTGGAGCCCCTACTCAAGGACACAGACAGGTTTTTCACCTTGTCAGCTCGGGTATTCGAACCAGTGACCTTTCGGTTACTGGCCCAACACTCTAGGCTACCTGCCGCCCATATCAACTTTATTTGGGATGATTTGTGATAGGGAACAGCCGGGAATAGAAGTTGGGCAATCCAGGTTCCTGGTTGACCATCACATGCACCAAAATTAGTTTGTTTGTCAATTTACTCAATCGAAATGCACCAATCCAATACATGGTTTGGGTTCATTCCAGTTCAGTTCTATTAATACATATTTGTTATTCATGTGGAGCTAAATGAAATTAATTTAATTCCTATAAACGATTGATGTAATCTCCCTGATATAAGATTGGCTTCCTTGATGATGACCTATGAAGATTTCAGACCATCCACATTTTCAAGACTCTGTGGTGAACCCCTATGTATTATAGGGCTATACTGGTCTAGGAAAGGGGCACTGTACCAATGATTTACAGAGCATTCGGAAAGTATTGAGACCCCTTGACTTTTTCCACATTTTGTTACGTTACAGCCTCATCAATCTACACACAATACTGCATAACGACAAAATAAAAACAGGTTTATAGCAAACTGAAATCACATTAAGACAAGTATTCAGACCCTTTACTCAGTACTTTGATGAAGCACCTTTGGCAGCGATTACAGCCTTGAGTCTTCTTGGGTATGAAGCTACAAGCTTGGCACTCCTGTATTTGGGGAGTTTCTCCCATTCTTCTGTGCAGATCCTCTCAAGCTCTGTCAGGTTGGATGGGGAGCGTCGCTGCACAGCTATTTTCAGGTCTCTCCAGAGATGTTCAATCGGGTTCAAGTCCAGGTTCTGTATCCGAGCGGTTAGAGCGTTGGGCCAGTAACCGAAAGGTCGCTGGTTTGAATACCCGCACCGACAAGGTGAAAAAAAAATCAGTCTGTCTCCTTGAGCAAGTCACTTAACCCTAATTTGCTCCAGGGGCTGACCCTGTAGGTAGGCTGTCATTGTAGATACGAATTTGTTCTTAACTGACTTGCCTAATTAAATAAAGGTTAAATAAAATAAAAACAATTGAATTTGCCACAGGTGGGCTCCAATCAAGTTGTAGAAACATCTCAAGGATGATAAATGGAAACAGGATGCACCTGAGCTCAATTTCAAATCTCATAAAGGGTCTGAATACATGTAAATAAGGTTAAAAATAAAAGTTTTATTGCAAACATTTCTACAAACCTATTTTTGCTTTGTCATTATGGTGTATTGTATGTAGATTGATGAAGAACATGTTTTATTTAATCCATTTTAGTATAAGGCTGTAACGTAACAAAATGTGGAAAAAGTCAAGGTGTCTGAATATTTCTGAAAGCGCTGTATATCCACACACACTAGATCAAGTGTCAAACTCATTCCATGGACGGCAGTGTCTGAAAGGTTTCGCTCCTCTCTTGTACTTGATTGATGAATTAAGGATACTAATTAGTAAAGAACTCACCTGTTGGTCTAAGTGTTAATTGAAAGGAAAAAACTAAAACCCTCCATGGAATGAGTTTGACACCCCTGCACTAGCGACTGACGGGGCGCTGCTTTGAAGCCACCCCACCTTCATCTTGGCAATCTCCCACCTTTGTAAAAAAAATATATATATATAATTTGAAGCTATAGAAATGCATTTACTAATGTCTATATTTGTTTTTGTATTAGTCACCTTAAGGCATACTTTAAATTATATGGGAGCTAAAAGATAAAATTAAAACATTTTCCTTAAGTATAGTTTTAAAGAAAGTACTAACTAATGTTACTGCCCCAACTACAACAAAAATACTTAAAATACATGTAATTTTGTTCTTGAAACATTTAAATGAAATACTGTAGAATTCCATTAATTCTTACGGAGGACTGCTTTTCTGAGGAGTGCCAATATGGCCGACCAGTGGCTTCAAAGCCTCTCCACGGCCAAAATAGTGCATTGTACCCACTATGAGAAAAGGTGTATTGATTGTCAGACTTTGACATTGGCCTCACAACGGTCTAGCAATAAGAGCAGAGACCATTGTGAGAAATGTAAACACTAAAAGATACTTAAAGACTAAACAGGCAAGGCAAGGGGGGCATCATCGTCACAGCTCAGAAATTGCCAGTGTCGCGTTGCCATAGCAAAGTCCAAAGTTTCTCACGTCACTTGCGGGCAAAGCCATCTCGCCCACACCCAATCATTCCTGACAGGTGTACTTTAACAGTAATTAGACAATGATTAGCCTGCTACAAGTTTAGATAGCTGACTAGACTAATTTACCAATCTAAAAAAATTACTGCTCAAATCAAATACTTTATTGGTCGAGCACACTGATAGATAGATACTTTATTGATCCCCGAGGGGAAATTTCTTTGTCAAGCAGAAAAAACACATGGCAGGTGCAAAATGCCAGAACGAAAATACACAAAAGACAGATACATGATACATAGTACGGCAGTATGAACAATTATAAAAAGACATTGCTTAGTATGGGTGAATGGCTGAATATGTATGCAAGGGGGGCTTCATCGTCACAGCTCAGAAATGTTCCACATGGATGCTGGTCTATGTTGACTACAATCCTCCCCACAGTTTTGTCAAGCGGGCTGGATGTCCTTTGGGTGGTGGACCATTCTTGAGACACACAGGAAACTGTTGAGCGTGGCAACGCAGATGCTAGTTTATTTTGACACGCGAGCGTTATGGTCAGCATGTGAGCCATTGAATTGCGACTCCACTTCGTCCCTGTAATAGCGTTTTGTCTATGATTGCCTTATGGAGGACGTAGCTGGTCTGTTTGTACAGAACCATATTCCCAGTCACCTTGACGTGGTTAAATGCAGTGGTTCGTTCGTGCATTCAGTTTTACACAAATGCTGCCATCTATCCACATTTTTTGGTTTGGGTAAGTGCTAAACGTCACAGCAGGAACATCATCCTCTATGCACTTCTTGAAGAACCCAGACACAGAGTCAGTGTGTAAGTCGATACTATTCTCAGAGGCAGTCCGCGTGATCAAAACAATCTTGAAGCATAGATTCCAATTGTAGCTGATGCACAACCAAATTTCTAAACTGCACCTTGTGTATTCTACGGTTCTAAATCTCAACAGTAAGTTGAGACACCGACTGACTTCCTACAAGTGCTCAGCATATGCGGGAACTCCTTCAAGACTGTTGGAAAAGCATTCCAGGTGAAGCTGGTTGACAGAATGCCAAGAGTGTGCAAAGCTGTCATCAAGGCAAAGCGTGGCTACTTTGAAGAATTTTCAAAATATTTTTATTTGTTTGTTTTTTGGTTACTACTTGATTCCATGTGTTCTTTCATAGTTTTGCTGTCGTCACCATTATTCTTCAACGTAGAAAATAGTAAAAAATAAAAGAAAAACCCTGGAATGAGGTGGTGTCCAAACTTTTGACTGGTACTGTAAGTATTCAGACCCCCTATGAGACTCAAAATTGAGCTCAGGTGTATCCTGTTTTCATTGAGCATCCTAGAGATGTTTCTAAAAACCTGTGGTAAATTCAATTGGACATAATTTGGAAAGGCACACACACACCTGT
The DNA here is from genome assembly GCA_023634145.1 of Thymallus thymallus. Taxonomy (NCBI): domain Eukaryota; kingdom Metazoa; phylum Chordata; class Actinopteri; order Salmoniformes; family Salmonidae; genus Thymallus; species Thymallus thymallus. The sequence continues at coordinate 18,557,604 of CM042386.1, read as the reverse complement.
CTATATAAGGATTGCTACGAGACAGGATTGTGTCGAGGCACAGATTTATATTTGTATTTATTAGGGATCCCCACCTTCGTGGGGTCCAACACAATAAAGCACTTGCAATACATATAAAACTAATAGATAAAACAGTACATCATATAACATTATTACACCACTACAACACTAAATGTTTAATGCCACCATACTACAATATCACTGTGTGTGTGCATGTGACTGTGCCTATGTTTGTGTTGCTTCACAGTCCCCCCCTGTTCCATAAGGTGTATTTTTATCTGTTTTAAAAAAAAAATCTGATTCTACTGCTTGCATCAGTTCCCTGATGTGGAATAGAGTTACATGTAGTACTGTGTGCCTCCCATAGTCTGTTCTGGACTTGGGGACTGTGAAGAGACCTCTGGTGGCATGTCTTGTGGGGTATGCATGGGTGTCCGAGCTGTGTGCTAGTATTTTTATAAAACAGACAGCTTGGTACATTCAGCTTGTCAACACCTCTTACAAAAACAAGTGGTGACGAAGTCAATCTCTCTTACACTTTGAGCCATGAGAGATTGACATGAATGTCATGAATGTTAGCTCTCCATGTACTTTTAAGGGCCCGCCGTGCTGCCCTGTTCTGAGCCAACTGCAATTATCCAGTCCCTCTTTGTGGCACCTGACTACTGAACATAAAACTAGAGCCTGTAGGACCTGCTTTGTTGATATTGTTATTATGGACAGACTTCTCCCCATCTTAGTTACTGTTGTATCAGTTTATAATCCAGGGTTACTCCAAGCAGTTTAGTCACCTCAACTTGCTAACTTTCCACATTATTCATTGCGAGATGTAGTTTAGGTTTAGGGTTTTGTGAATGATTTGTCCCAAATGTGGCGAAGGGTACCAAAAATGTCTGCAGCATTGATGGTCCCCAAGAACACATTGGCCTCCATCATTCTTTAATGGGAGAAGTTTGGAACCACCAAGACTCTTCCTAGAGCTGGCCGCCCGGCCAAACTGAGCAATAGCGGGAGGGCCTTGGTCAAGGAGGTAAGGTTGGGTGCACAGTTGTCTGTGTAGATGAACAAAATGGTAACTAAATGAATGACCGAGTGTAGTAGAGAAAGACTATGGGAGAATCTCAAAAGCATACTCGTCTCCTTCTCAAACCCCATTGGATGAGAAAGCCAGAAGTCCCTCTCCTCCGAACTTCTCCTCTAAAGGGTTTTGAGGAGGTGAGGAAGGGCATATGCAATTGAGATTCTCCCTATGCCAGGTCACTTACCAGCCAGAGTACCGATGTTAGCATCCGCTTTTGAATAGATAGAGCATTGACAGAGCATTTTAAAATATGATTTTAAAGTATAATCATATCAAGAACATTTTAAATTACAATTAAAAAACATCCCCCTGTACTTCAAATCCCACAAAATATAAATTGCGAGTCAATCCAATCATCAAAATGCAACTTCTTGCCTGTCTTCACTGTGGTACAAACCCTTTCAAAAATCATTTTTGACGTGTATAAGTCCAGTCTGCACAGGCATTCTTTTTTTTTAACCAAAGATTTTATTTTTTTATTGGCTTCTCTAATTGGTTTATAAATTCAATAACAGGTACACCCCTGGAAATCATATCACAAACAGGTTATAATTTCATAACATGTCAGATTTTTGAAATTGTTTGAATGATGTGTATTTAGGATACATCGTATGCTAGCTGTTCAACTGGAGTTAGCAGGATAGAATCCCTGCTATTTATGACCAAATACTGTAAAAATGTCATTCCCACCACACATATTTACCACCACATAATTAACTGTGATGGTAGGGACAGAATGTGGTGGTAATGACTAAATGTATTAGTTCTTACATTTTTACTTACCTTAAGACCTGAAAAGACACAAATTACATACAGAGGACAAGGACATACAATATATATACAAAAGTACAGTAGCAGTCTGGAAACACCTACTCATTCAAGTTTTTTTTCTACATTGTAGAATAATAGTGAAGATAACAAAACTATGAAATAACACATGGAATTATGTAGTAACCGAAAGTGTTTGAGGTTCTAAGTAGCCACCCTTTGCCTTGATGACAGCGTTGCACACTCTTGGCATTATCTCAACCAGCTTCATGAGGTAGTCACCTGGAATGTATTTCAATTAACAAGTGTGCCTTGTTAAAAGCTCCCGACTGGTGCAGTGGTCTAAGGCACTGCATCGCAGTGCAAGCTGGGTTGCTACCGATGTGGGTTCGAGCCCTGTCTGTGCGACACACAATTGGCCAGCCGGGATGTCCTCGTCCCATCACGCTGTAGCGACTCCTGGTGTACAGTGTTTCCTCCGAAAGAAGCAGTGCGGCTTGGTGGGGTTGTGTTTTGGAGGACTCACGGCTCTCGACATTTGCCTCTCCCGAGTCCGTACAGGAGTTGCAGTAATTGGACAAGACTAACTACCAATTGGGGAGAAAAAGGGGTAAAATAAGCTACTTTGTGGAACGTCTTTCCTTCTTAATGCGTTTGAGCCAATCAGTTGTGTTGTTACAAGGTAAGGGTGGAAGACAGCCCTATTTGGTAAAAGAACAAGTCTATATTATGGCAATACCAGCTCAAATAAGCAAAGACAAAACTATAGTCCATCATTACATACCAGCGCCTTCGGAAATCATAAAGCGCTGAGATGAAACTGGCTCTCACGAGGACTGCCACAGGAAAGGAAGACCCAGTTACCAGCCTCAGAAATTTCAGCCCAAATAAATGCTTCTAAGAGTTCAAGTAACACATCTCAACATCAACTGTTCAGAGGAGACTGCGTGAATCAGGCCTTCGTGGTTGAATTGCTGCAAAGAAACCACTACTAAAGGACACCAATAAGAAGAAGACTTGCTGGTGCCAAGAAACACGAGCAATGGACATTAGACCGGTGGAAATCTGTACCTTGGCTGATGAGTCCAAATTTGAGATGTTTGGTTCCAACCGCCGTGTCCTTGTGAGACGCAGAGTAGGTGAACAGATTATCTCCGCATGTGTGGTTCCCACCGTGAAGCATGGAGGTAGTGTGATGGTGCTTTGCTGGTGACACGGTCTGTGATTTATTTAGAATTCAAGGCTCACTTAACCAGCATGGCTACCTCAGCATTCTGCAGCGATACTCCATCCCATCTGGTTTGTGTGGTCACTCTAACCATGTCTCTAGCTGATACTATTTAAATAGAAGAAGAACATCTGAACATGAACTTTACAATATAGGATTTCTTACATTTTTAAAAATTAAAAAAATTGATTGAAGCAGAAATGAGCTTTAAAGCATAAGAAAACATTGGAACCCTTTAAATGGGGGTTGTAAAGGGTTTATATTAGTTTGTTTATAAGTCATTAAGTTCTAATTCATATTAACTGATATTTAACTGTCTAACTACTTATTAACCGTTTACACCTTTAAAAACGGAACCTTAATGTAAAGTGTTATCAAAACATAAGACAAGGACATTTGTTTTTACATTTAAGTAATTTAGCAGAAGTTCTTATCCAGAGCAACTTACAGGAGCAATTAGGTTTAGTGCCTTGCTCAAGGGCACATTTTTCACTTAGTAGGCTCGGAGATTCGAACCAGCGACCTAGCTGCTAGGCTACCTTGGCCAACTTAAGGTTGGGTACACAGTTGTCTGTGTAGACCAACAAAATGGTAACTAAATGAATGAGAGTGTAGTAGAGAAAGACTATGGGAGAATCTCAAAAGCATACTCCTCATCTCCTTCTCAAAACCCATTGGATGAGAAAGCCAGATGTCCCTCTCCTCCGAACTTCTCCTCTAAAGGGTTTTGAGGTGGTGAGGAAGGGCATATGCAATTGAGATTCTCCCTATGCCAGGTCACTTACCAGCCAGAGTACCGATGTTAGCATCCGCTTTTGAATAGATAGAGCATTTTAAAATATGATTTTAAAGTATAATCATATCAAGAAGATTTTAAATTACAATTAAAAAAAACATCCCCCTGTTCTTCAAATCCCGCAAAATATAATTGTGAGTCAATCCAATCATCAAAATGCAACTTCTTGCCTGTCTTCACTGTGGTACAAACCCTTTCAAAAATAATTGTTGACATGTGTATAAGTCCAGTCTGCACAGGCATTTTTTTTTTTTACCAAAGATTTTTTTTTTATTGGCTTCTCTAATTAGTTTATAAATCCAATAACAGGTACACCCCTGGAAATCATATCACAAGGGTCTTCAACAAATAAGACAGGGATGGGGAGGTATCTGCTACAGAATTTGGTGTCGTGGTGACAATAAGAAAAAAGCCATAGAAAAAACATATCATGCATATTGGTAGAAACAAAAACTGAACATACATTTTTAGTGTTTTTGTACATTTTTGTAAACAATATCCTTCTAGAGATCATATCAAAACATTTATGGCAAGTAACAAAAATAAGGGATATAACATGAGAAATTAAAGTTTGAGGCATCTAGAATGCAACACTGCTTGGCATGAATGCTTTAGACAAAACAAATACATTTTGCACTTCAACGAGTCAATTGCTCTTCTATAATTGTAAACACAGGCGGTGTTACATGATTATACAATGTTTAACCTATACTACAAGTATTTCCACTACATACATGAAACGTGTCCCTGTATTCTGGTGCTTCAGTGATATGAGGTACATTTAGGGTCTGAAAGACACCCTTGGTAAAAATGAGCAAATATTACTGTATAAAATAATTCAAATACTGAGCTATATTGTATGCTGGGGAAAAAATACATTATTTTACAGTAATAGTTGCTCAGAAAAAGAGAAGGCGGGGTGGAATTATTGAGGATAACAGCACTGAACCTGAATTGAAGAGGGCAGTCCATAAACGCAGACGAAGGCTATCAAGAATCTGGAAGGATTTTGTATGGAGTAATGGTCTAAGGTCCCTCCCAATGTGTTTTCTCCAATTCATAAAACATTTTAGAAAAAGGCTCAGGTGAAGCATTAAAAGTTATTGAAATGTGTCTATAATTTTGACCAACCTTTGAGAATAATTTTTCTCTTAAAATGTTTAGCATAAACTAATATAATTTTGCACATTTGTTTTAGCTCAGTATTTTATTATCTCTATCAAGGGTGTCCTCTTGTTTTCTGTCTCTCACCTCTGCCTATTTTCGTAAAAACATAGTGTGTTTTGGAGTGAAGTGGCCGGTCAGTCAGTATTTTGTTCCCTGTGATCAGAGCAGCTTTAAAAGTCTATCGGCTGTGGGTGGGGGGGGGGGGCACACAGGAAATAAAATATCAACCCTGACTGCCGGGAGAGCATGGCTTGAGCGGCAGAAGACAAAGAAGGTAATTGTTTAATCTATATATAGTTGAAGTCTGAAGTTTACATACACTTAGGTTGAAGTCTTTAAAACTCATTTTTGTGCATGACAAGTAATTCTTCAAACAATTGTTTACATACAGATTATTTCATTTATAATTCACTATATCACAATTCCAGTGGGTCACTAAGTTGACTGTGCCTTTAAACAGCTTGGAAAATTCCAGAAAATGATTTCATGGCTTTAGAAGCTTCTGTCTAATTGACATCATTTGAGTCAATTGGAGGTGTACCTGTGGATGTATTTCAAGGCCTACCTTCAAACTCAGTGCCTCTTTGCTTGACATCATGGGAAAATCAAAAGAAATCAGCCAAAACCTCAAATAAATTCATTGTAGACCTCGACAAGTGAGGTTCATCCCTGGGAGCTATTTCCAAATGCCTGAAGGTACCACTTTCATCTGTACAAACAATAGTATGCAATTATAAACACCATGGGACCACGCAGCCGTCATACCGCTCAAGAAGGAGACGAGTTCTGTCTCCTAGAGATGAACGTACTTTGCTGCGAAAATTGCAAATCAATCCCAGAACAACAGCAAAGGACCTGGTGAAGATGCTGGAGGAAACCGGTACAAAAGTATCTATATACACAGTAAAACAAGTCCTATATCGACATAACCTGAAAGGCCGCTCAGCAAGGAAGAAGCCACTGCTTCAAAACCGCCATAAAAAAAGCCAGACTACGGTTTGCAACTGCACATGGGGACAAAGATCGTACTTTTTGGAGAAATGTCCTCTGGACTGATGAAAGCAACATCTGATAACAAATGTCCTCTGGTCTGATATATTGAAGCAACATCGCAAGACATCAGTCAGGAAGTTAAAGCTTGGTCGCAAATGGGTCTTCCAAATGGACAATGACCCCAAGCATACTTCCAAAGTTGTGGCAAAATGGCTTAAGGACAACAAAGTCAAGGTATTGGAGTGGCCATCACAAAGCCCTGACCTCAATCCTATAGAAAATGTGTGGGCAGAACTGAAAAGGCGTATGAGAGCAAGGAGGCCCACAAACCTGACTCAGTTACACCAGTTCTGGAAGGATAAAAGCTGAAATAAATAATTCTTTCTACTATTATTCTGACATTTCACATTCTTAAAATAAAGTGGTGATCCTAACTGACCTAAAACAGAGAATTTTAACTAGGATTAAACGTCAGGAATTGTGAAAAACAGTTTAAATGCATTTGGCTAGGGTGTATGTAAACTTCCGACTTCAAATGTATACCATAACATTGAGCCTGTATGAGTGAGGTAATTTTTATGTATGAGGCCTGATTTCATAGGGTAAAGACAGATTGAGGTACTGCGAATACTTGCACTTTCAAAAGTTCCTTAAAAAAAAAAAAGGTTTTGCTAAGTTACAAATAAATAAAGAGAAAATAATTTGCGTCTTAGTACATCAGTGGGAATAAAAAAAACAGGGGTGTTCCAGCATATTATCTGCCACCTCTCGAACCAATTTACACTGAACAAAAATATAAATGCAACATGTAACGTATTGGTCCCATGTTTCATGACCTGAAATAAAATAAATCCCAGAAATGTTCCATCCGCACAAAAAGCTAATTTCTCTCAAAGTTTGTGCACACATTTGTTTACATCCCTGTTAGTGAGCATTTCTCCGTTGCCAAGATAATCGATCCTCCTGACAGGTGTGGCATATCAAGATGCTGATTAAACAGCATGATCATTACACAGGTGCACCTTGTGCTGGGGACAATAAAAGGCCAGCACAGTGAGTGGACCCCTGCCCAGTCATGTGAAATCCATAGATTAGGAACTAATGAATTCATTTCAATTGACTGACTTCCTTATATGAACTGTAACTCAGTAAAATCTTTGAAATTGTTGCATAAAGCATTTATATTTTTTTTAAGTATCAATACAGAGGTATTCTCAGAACATTGGGTTACATAGTTATGGCAAATCATCATTTGTACAACCCCTCCATCTGACCAAACCGTAAAAAAAGACATCTAAATGCCCATTCCACCCCAGTCTAACCCTCCCTACAGAACAAACCACCCTATCCATCCCACCCACACCCATTCACAGTTCTCTCCTCCAAAAAATAAAATTAAAAAAATCACTTTTGTTTTTAGTTGTTTTTAGTTTTCAATTATGATTTAGTTTTTCAAAAGTGCTTGTTTGATTTCCACTGACAAAAAAAAAGGTAACAACCAGGAGTGGAGCGGAAACCAGTAAAAAGCAACAATATAGTTGTTGAAATGTGACCAATGGGGCCAGCGCACTTCCTTGTCACGGGCCACTGAAGGGGCATCCAAAGGTGCATGGCTAGACAATCACAAAAAAAAATGAAAATAAAAAATAAAATAGGTTCTCGGGTTGACACCTCTTTCCGTTGAGGCTGGACTGTGTGCACCATGAGTTCTTGAGTGTATAAATATCCATGCGAGCGTGTGTTTTACATGTGGCCCTTTACGGAGGAAATGTGAGCGATCATTTTCACATTGACATAGAAGTACCGTAATCTCTACACAGCTACACGTAGCGGAAAGGGTTGGTTCTATGATGAAGACTGAACAGGAAGATCCATTGAATTCGTTTGTCTTTTTTGTTTCCATCTCCTTGAGGGATAAATAGTAACAAAGCTTTGCAGTCTCAAAGTACACTTGTAAAAAGTGTGCTTAATTGCATCTCATAATACAAAGTTCTCCTTATTACACGCATTTCTTCTTAATACCTGAGTAATACCATTCTTGTAACAGACAATATACAACTTTTTTTGCCATTTGAATTCTGGGCCTTTCCCTGCCACAAACTTATTATTATTGTAATTATCAACATCATTCATTATTACTTTAACAACTGTATGATGATTGGTAAAACAAGAGTTTAAAGAAAAATGACCACGCTTAGCTAACCTCTAATTTTTCATTTTTAAATAACATTAAAATCTACGTTTACGTTCATATCATACCAACTACACTTACAAAATAAAGACTAAAATGCAGATAAAAAAAAAAAAAAGGAATATAAAAAAATTGCATTTGAGGCCTTGAAGACCTTCCCCTGGTAGAGTTGTTGTTATCAACATTTAATGGCAGTGTTTTAAAAAAATGTACCTCTCTACAAGAACAAAATGTAGAGGGAAACAAAGAACAATACAAGACCCGCAACTAAGTTCACCTCGTTTTAACCCTTACCTGAAACTTTGGCTTGTTGGGGTTTTCGATCCTGTACTTACTGGCTCACTGACGTCAGCTAACAAACTGGTATACCCTGAGAATTCTGACACAGGAGTTCGTATTCGGTGGTCGACCTCAGCCCCAGTGCTGTAGCCCAGCGGGGTGCGGCGGCCCGACTTAAATTGGGAACCAAAGGCCTGAGCGAAGTTCTCGATCTGGTAGGTTGCCCGCAGGTCCACTTCCTTGGGCGTGTCCAGATCGGAGTAGCTGCCGGCGCCATTGGTGCCGTTGCTCCCGTTGCCCTTGGCCCCCTGCTCCTTGGGGGCTCCACCGGAGGCAGTCAGCTCCTGGGGCGTGAGCTGGAACCCGGGGGAGTGGTGCTGCTTCTCCAGCTGCTCAGTGAGCTCCTGAGATGGGGTGAGCTGCTGGTGGCCAGCCGCCTCAAGGCCACTGAGGTGGAAGGCCGGCTGGGAGGGGGAGCCAACCACCATGTTGTAGTGGGACTTAGAAGAGGACAAGGAGGAGGAGGAAGAGGAGATGGGCAGCGGCGAGGAGATGGCAGGTGGGTAGCCGCACTCTAGTGGTGACGTAGTGTAGACATGCTTGTCGGAGAAGAGGGGCCCCGTGGGGCTGGAGAGGAAAGGGAAAGGCCCGCTGGGGCCCAGGGTGGGGAAGGGCCCGCTGTGACTGGTGCGCTCCAGGGCCTGCAGCAGGAACTTTGAGTACTCGCTCATGACCACCTGCTTGTCGCCACCGTTGGGTGAGTCGTCATCCAGCTCTGGGGTGACAGGAGCCGCCGGCTGCAGGGTCACGTGGTGTGGGCCGCTGTGGTCAGAGAGGTCAAAGGTCACATCATGGTGATGGTGGTGAGTGCCGTCTGACTTGTGGCTGTAGTGGTCCAGCAGGCTCTGGAGCACCTCGTCCGGAATGACCGACTTGTCGTGGTGCTTGTGGTCCAGAGGCGAGGTGTCCAGCATGGCCAGGGTGGGCTCGTTGTGATGTCCCAGCGAGCCTTGGATCACATTGCCGGCATGGGGCTGGCCCATGTGGAGGGAGGGCGCCGCAAAGTCGTTGTTTGCCACGTGTTGGAGGTAGCGTCGCTTCTTCACAAACTGCATGGCGTCGTCGTAGTTACTGCTTGTGGCTGACGGGCCCTGCTTGGCGCCCCCGCCGGAGGAGCCCTGGAGGAGGCCTATGGCATCTAGCCCTGAGCCCACCGCCAGCTCCATGGAGCCCTGCTTCTGAGACAACAGCTTATGCCCCCCCTCCTCCACGGGGAGGAGGCCCTTCTTGGCCTTCTTGAACACCAGCTTGGGTGTGCGGCCCTGCAGGCTGGGGCCGGGGTCGGAGCACTCCATGCTGTAGTCCTGCAGAGCCCCGGACGACACAGCGGTGGCAGCAGCCTTCTTACGCTTGCGATCGCCGCCCTCGCCTGCGTTTTTAGACTTGCCCCTCTTGCATCCCGAGGTGGCCGTAGCGTTTCCCTGAGTGAGTGAGTAGCTGCCCTCGCCCATGTCCCCATGGGCCAGCTCCAGCATGCTGGGGTCCAGGCCCTTCTTTATGGCTTCGCCGCAGGTCCGCTTGTGCTTAAGTAACCGGTCAGTCCTCGAGAAAAACTACAGGGGGGGAGATAGACAGTATTTTAAAACTTGGATCAATGAGCAAATGGATCAATGACAGCAAAATGCAAGAACTGACATCAAGTACTATTGTCAATCAGACCTGGGTTCAAGTAAATGCAGTATTTGTTATTTATATACTTATTTTCTAAGTATTTTAGTATTTTCAAATAATGTGGCGAAATTAGCTACTTCTATTTTACATATTTGAAAGTATTTTCAAATAAATTCCTATAAATAGCCTAAACTATTTTAAAATACTTACTTCCAGATACATTATTTCAAATACACCTATGACTAAGCAGACCTTGGTTCAAATGCATGGAGTAGTTAAAACCTTACTCATGGGAATTGGAATATATGGATAGATAAGAATTTTTTTTAACATAAGAAATATGAGAAGCATATGTATAATCATGGTAGCAATTGAAAGGGAACACTTCGGAAATGCACAAGTTCAGCTGTGGGGAGGTTCCCATTGCTTGGAAGGCAGCCACTGTGCTTCCTGTATTTAAAAAGGTGGAGATCAAGCTGATCCTAACTGTTATAGGCATATTTCTATTTTGTGTTGGAAAAACTTGTCAATAACCAAATGACTGGCTTTCTTGATGTCTATAGTATTCTCTCTGGTATGCAATCAATCAATCTATCCGCTCAGGTTATGGATGTGCCACTGCAACCTTAAAAGGTCCTAAATGACGTCACCATCGCCCTTGTTTCTAAGCAATGTTGTGCTGCTTATTGACTTGGCCAAAGCTTTTGATACGGTAGACCATTCCATTCTTGTGGGCCGGCTAAGGAGAATTGTCTCGGAAGGGTCTTTGGTCTGGCTTGCTAACTACCTCTCTCAAAAGAGTGCAGTGTATAAAGTCAGAAGATCTGCTGTCTCAGCCACTACCTGTCACCAAGGGAGTACACCAAGGCTCAATCCTAGGCCCCACAGCTTCTCAATTTACATCAACAACATAGCTCAGGCAGTAGGAAGCTCTCATCCATTTATATGCAGATTATAGTCTTATACTCAGCTGGCCCCTCGCCGGATTTCATGTTAAATGCTCTACAACAAAACGTTCTTAGTGTCCAAAAAGCTCTCATCTTTTCCGTTCACAGCAGCTAGCGACTGGAACGAGCTGCAACAAACACTCAAACTGGACAGTTTTATCTCCATCTCTTCATTCAAAAGACTCAATCATGGACACTTATACTGACAGTTGTAGCTGCTTTGCGTGATGTATTGTTGTCTCAACCTTCTTGCCCTTTGTGCTGTTGTCTGTGCACAATAATAATAATAACCTGTTTTGTGCTGCTACCATGTTGTGTTGCTGCCATGTTGTCGTCATGTGGTGTTGCTACCATGCTATGTTGTCTCGTCGTGTTGTGTGTTCCTTCCAATTTGTTTTTGTCTTATGGTAGGCCGTCAATGTAAATAAGAATGTGTTCTTAACTTTGTTAAATAAAGGTTAAATAAAATAAATAAAACCTGACTGAATCCAAACATTACACTTGATTTTATGAGCAGTTTACATTTACTGTACTTTTCGCAGCATTTGTCAATAACGAAATCTGAAATTACTCTGATACATTCAGTAACTTAGTAAGAATATACAGTCGTGGCCAAAAGTTTTGAGAATGACATAAGTATTGGTCTCCACAAAGTTTGCTGCTTCAGTGTTCTTAGATCTTTATGTCAGTAGTTACTATGGTACACTGAAGTATAATTACAAGCGTCAAAGGCTTTCATTGACAATGGCATTCAGTTTATGCAAAGTCAATATTTGCAGTGTTGACCCTTCTTTTTCAAGACCTCTGCAATCCGCCATGGCATGCTGTCAATTAACTTCTGGGCCACATCCTGACTGATGGCAGGCCATTCTTGCATAATCAATGCTTGTTTGTCAGAAGTTGTGGGTTTTTGTTTGTCCACCCGACTCGAGGATCTACCACAAGTTCTCAATAGGATTAAGGTCTGGGGAGTTTCCTGGCCATGGACCCAAAATGTTGATGTTTTGTTCCCCATGCCACTTAGTTATCACTTTTGCCTTATGGCAAGGTGCTCCATCATGCTGGAAAAGGCATTGGTCGTCACCAAACTGTTCTTGGATGGTTGGGAGAAGTTGCTCTAGATGTGTTGGTACCATTCTTTATTCATGGCTGTGTTCTTAGGCAAAATTGTGAGTGAGCCCACTCCCTTGGCTGAGAAGCAACCCCACACATGAATTGTCTGAGGATGCTTTACTGTTGGCATGACACAGGACTGATGGTAGAGCTCACCTTGTCTTCTCCGGACAAGGTGTTTTCCGGGTGGCCCAAACAAACAAAGACGGAAAGGGGATTCCTCAGAGAAAATGACTCTACCCCAGTCCTCAGCAGTCCAATCTCTGTACCTTTTGCAGAATATCAGTCTGTCCCGGATGTTTTTCCTGGAGAGAAGTGGCTTCTTTTGCTGCCCTTCTTGACACCAGGCCATCCTCCAAAGGTATTGGCCAGATGCACTTACACCTGCACTGGTGGTGCCCCAATCCCGCAGCTGAATCAACTTTAGGAGCTTGCTGGACATTCTTGGGCGCCCTGACGCCTTCTTCACAACAATTGAACCTCTCTCCTTGAAGTTCTTGATGATCCAATAAATGGTTGATTTAGGTGCAATCTTACCAGCAGCAATACCCTTTCCTGTGAAGCCCTTTTTGTGCAAAGCAATGACGGCACGTTTCCTTGCAGGTAACCATGGTTGACAGAGGAAGAACAATGATTTCAAGCACCACCCTCCTTTTAAAGCTTCCAGTCTGTTATTCTGACTCAATCAGCATGACAGAGTGATCTCCAGCCTTGTCCTCGTCAACACTCTCACCTGTGTTAACGAAACAATCACTGACATGATGGCAGCTGGTCCTTTTGTGCAGTGCAAATGTTTTTGGGGGATTAAGTTCATTTTCATGGCAAAGAGGGACTTAGCAATTAACTGCAATTCATCTGATCACTCTTCATGACATTCTGGAGTATATGCAAATTGCCATCATCAACACTGAGGCAGCAAACTCTGTGGAGAACAATACTTGTCATTCTCAAACCTTTTGGCCATGACTGTACATGGAGACTTACATTTACGTCATCTAGCAGACGCTCTTATACAGAGCGACTTACATATATTTTAATACTTTTTTAAAACTAGTCCCCTGTGGGAATTGAACCCCCAACACTGGTGTTGCAATTGCCACGCTCTACCAACTGAGCTACACGAGACCCACAAGACATGGGTTAGATTCAACATAAATCAAATAAAAAGGGTTTGAGTGAGAGGTCTAAATGTTTTCTCCAAGTAGACACACACACATACCTTTCTGAATTGTGCACAGCTCCTAAGTAATATCAATTAACTTTTAAGACAAGAAAAGCGCTTTCAACAATTAGCTGCTTTTTAAAAGTTCTCCTAGCTGTGCCTGTGAAAAACTGATGCAATTGTAGTTTGTTTGGAACACAGACTTGCATCCCTATCATCACAATAATGTTGTTAATGCAATCCAAAAACTGTCCATTATAAATCGCAATCTGGGTCAGGTGAGCATAATTTGAAAGCTTATTATACTGCCAACATGACTAGTTAATAGAGATGGCCATGATTAAATCAATCGAACGGACGTCAAAACTCGATCTTTAACCAGAGATTAAATTGTCTTTTCAAATACTGTAAAACTATTTGGTCGAAATTGTCTTGAAGACAACGTCGATTTGCTTAGTGTTCCATTTACGTGGCAACAACAAAAGAAACCAAATCAGTTCCTTTCCCTAAATTTCCCTCAGTGTCTCTCACTCAATTGAGTTCCGACTGCTACACAAGCGTTCTACAAAAATAAATGCCTATAAAAACAAAATAGGATACACAAGCATTCCTTGCCAAATGACAGTTTTATCACAAATTCAAAATGGACTGGTTAACTGAAGGAAATGTGTTCCAACAAAGAGCCACTTAAGCTAGTTTGCAATTGTCACTAGTTACCACAGCCAAAATGGCCTATTTCATAAAAAGTCTTCATTTAAGATTAGGCATACGTTTAGTAGTGTGGTTAAAAGTTAGGATTAAAATCAGATTAAGAAGATCAATTATAGAAGGGTTTATGACTGTGGCGACCCTACTTTGCAAACTGCTAGTGCCATTTATAATTGTTAGCCTAGGCTATAACCCCCATAAACATAGACAGGGTCCACAGTGAAAATATGCAAAAACATTTGTTTGACAAAGAGCGTATTTTCATCAGAATCATTATGCCTAGGCCTACTCAAACATATTTCATCCCCCAGTTCAATGTGGAATTGTTAATCCATTTTAGAAAATTCCAAAAGAACAGGCAGAATAAACTAAAATCGAACATCTGTACATAGAAAATACTTAAATTTGTGGTTTTTCAACTTTCAGCCAAATTGAGCCCTGTTGCAAATTATCCCTTTGAGAATAACTGTTCCAGACACGAGATGCGCATCACTTTGTACTATTCCGTTCTGTTATATTACATGTTTTTACTATAAAATAGATGGCCGTCTTGACCGTGATGAGGGCTTGGGAAATTGTTTACTAAATTAACAAAACAAGGCTCTGCAATTGCATAGGCTTCTACAAGCAAGTGCCACTGTTGAGGTTACTAACTTTTTGAAGATTGTGTTCCACGATACAATATAAGCAGTTGAAATTACTGTTTCAATAAATGAACCATTCTTGAAAACTGAAACTGTTGAGTGTTAAAACCCCTGCAGGGTTGCAGCTCTTTAAAACACTCATACCGGTGCTCTGGGCACCTACCACCATAAGAATATAGATAAAATCACATTTTATTTTCAGTGTGCCTTGTACTCCAAAAAAATAATGACGCCGTGTCATCCTTGTAACTGTACATCAAACATAGTGATTATGAATGTTAATACTGTAAATTACAAGTTTTATAACATGGAAATGTGAAGTGCACATTTGGATGTGTGGTTTGCTTGTATGACAATTTTTTATAATTCTCAACTTTAACTCGGAAAACAAAACGTTCGCAAAAGTAGCCCAATTAGCGTGAGGGAAGGGCAGATTGTTGTTGTGAGTACTGCTCAAGTTTAGAATGGTCAGTTGAATCCCATACAGCGCTGTAAAGCAGAGACCCTGATCTCTGACTTCATGTACAGCATATTACTGTACAGCTACTAAGTTTCAATTTAGGTGTTTATCAGCATACAAATCTGCCATTTTCAACCCATATGCCCGTTGAGTGTAAAGAACTACATATTTGTACTTGGAAAGTATTGGCATGTTTTTTATTTATTTATTTTATTTCACCTTTATTTAGGCCAGTTGAGAACAAGTTATCATTTACAACTGCGACCTGGCCAAGGCAAAGCAAAAGCAGTGCAGCAAAAAACAACAGAGTTACACAGTAAACAAAAATAGTCAAAAACACAATAGAAAATCTATATACCGAGTGCAAAATGTAGTGCAAAATGCAGTAAGGTTAGGAAGGTAGGACAATAAATAGGCCATAGTGGTGAGATAAATTACAGATTAGAATTAACACTGGAGTGATAGATGTGCAAATGATGATGTGCAAATAGAGATACTGGAGTGCAAAATTAGCTAAAATAATAAATATGGGGATGAGGTAGTAGGGTGGGCTATTTACAGATGGGCTGTATACAGGTGCAGTGATCGATAAGCAGCTTTGACAGCTGATGGTTAAAGTTAGTGAGGGAGATAGGAACCTCTAGCTTCAAGGATTTTTGCAGTTCGTTTCAGTCATTGGCAGCAGAGAACTGGAAGGAATGGCAGCCAAAGGAGGTGTTGGCTTTGGGGGTGGCCAGTGAAATATACCTGCTGGAGCGCATGCTACGGGTGGGAGTTGCTATGGTGACCAGCGAGTTGAGATAAGGCGGGGATTTACCTAGTAAAGACTTATAGATGACCTGGAGCCCGTGGGTTTGGCGACGAATATGTAATGAGGGCCAGCCAACGAGAGAATACAGGTCGCAGTGGTGGGTAGTATATGGGGCTTTGGTAACAAAACGGATGGCACTGTGATAGACTACATCCAATTTGCTGAGTAGAGTGTTGGTGGCTATTTTGTAAGTTACATCGCCGAAGTCAAGGATCGATAGGATAGTCAGTTTTACAAGGGCATGTTTGGCAGCATGAGTGAAGGAAGCCCTGTTGCGGAATAGGAAGCCGATTCTAGATCTAATCTTGGACCGGAGATGGTCAATGAGAGTCTGGAAGTTGAGTTTACAGTCTAACCAGACGCCTAGGTATTTGTAGGTGTCCACGTATTCTAAGTCAGACCCGTCGAGAGTAGTGATCATAGTCAAATAAGTATTTTCCATAACATTCCAATATTCAACTACATTTTTCAAATACTTAACTCGAAATGTGTTTGAAAGTAATTGAAATACCCTAATTTGAACACAGGTCGATTGCCAATCAAAAATCTGTTTATCTACTTTAAGGGTAAAACCTAGCTACCCTTGTGACTGACTGACCTGTTGGCAGGTGTCACATCTGTATGGCTTCTCTCCGCTGTGGGTCCTCTTGTGTCGCTCCATGTGGTACTTCTGGATGAAGCACATGTTACACTGGTCACAGCTGAAGGGCTTCTCTCCTGAGGAATGAATGTGACAACATTGACACAGAACCAAAAAGTGACTAAAAGTTTAAAAAAAAAAAATTTTTATCTACACACACACACTCTGTATGCATGTATGTATGTACAGTGGGGAGAACAAGTATTTGATACACTGCTGATTTTGCAGGTTTTCCTACTTACAAAGCATGTAGAGGTATGTAATTTTTATCATAGGTACACTTCAACTGTGAGAGACAATCTAAAACAAAAATTTTATTGCATGACATAAGTATTTGATCACCTACCAACCAGTAAGAATTCCGGCTCTCACAGACCTTAAAGTTTTTCTTTAAGAAGCCCTCCTGTTCTCCACTCATTACCTGTATTAACTGCACCTGTTTGAACTCGTTACCTGTATAAAAGACACCTGTCCACACACTCAATCAAACAGACTCCAACCTCTCCAAAATGGCCAAGACCAGAGAGCTGTGTAAGGGCATCAGGGATAAAATTGTAGACCTGCACAAGGCTGGGATGGGCTACAGGACAATAGGCAAGCAGCTTGGTGAGAAGGCAACAACTGTTGGCGCAATTATTAGAAAATGGAAGAAGTTCAAGATGACGGTCAATCTCCCTCGGTCTGGGGCACCATGCAAGATCTCACCTCGTGGGGCATCAATGATCATGAGGAAGGTGAGGGATCAGCCCAGAACTACACGGCAGGACCTGGTCAATGACCTGAAGAGAGCTGGGACCACAGTCTCAAAGAAAACCATTAGTAACACACTACGCCGTCATGGATTAAAATCCTGCAGCGCACGCAAGGTCCCCCTGCTCAAGCCAGCGCATGTCCAGGCCCATCTGAAGTTTGCCAATGACCATCTGGATGATCCAGAGGAGGAATGGGAGAAGGTCATGTGGTCTGATGAGACAAAAATAGAGCTTTTTGGTCTAAACTCCACTCGCCGTGTTTGGAGGAAGAAGAAGGATGAGTACAACCCCAAGAACACCATCCCAACCGTGAAGCATGGAGGTGGAAACATCATTCTTTGGGGATGCTTTTCTGCAAAGGGGACAGGACTGCACCGTATTGAGGGGAGGATGGCCAACAACATCCTTCCCTCAGTAAGAGCATTGAAGATGGGTCGTGGCTGGGTCTTCCAGCATGACAACGACCCGAAACACACAGCCAGGGCAACTAAGGAGTGGCTCCGTAAGAAGCATCTCAAGGTCCTGGAGTGGCCTAGCCAGTCTCCAGACCTGAAACCAATAGAAAATCTTTGGAGGGAGCTGAAAGTCCGTATTGCCCAGCGACAGCCCCGAAACTTGAAGGATCTGGATGGAGGAGTGGGCCAAAATCCCTGCTGCAGTGTGTGCAAACCTGGTCAAGAACTACAGGAAACGTATGATCTCTGTAATTGCAAACAAAGGTTTCTGTACCAAATATTAAGTTCTGCTTTTCTGATGTATCAAATACTTATGTTATGCAATAAAATGCAAATTAATTACTTAAAAATCATACAATGTGATTTTCTGGATTTTTGTTTTAGATTCCGTCACTCACAGTTGAAGAGTACCTACGATAAAAAATTACAGACTTCTACATGCTTTGTAAGTGGGAAAACCTGCAAAATCAGCAGTGTATCAAATACTTCTCCCCACTGTATGTATGTATGTATGTATGTATGTATGTATGTATGTATGTATGTATGTATGTATGTATGTATGTATGTATGTATGTATGTATGTATGTATGTATGTATGTATGTATGTATGTATGTATGTATGTAGTCAGAAGATTACATACACTTAGGTTGAAGTCATTAAAACTAATTTTTTAACCACCACAGATTTCATGTTAACAAACTATAGTTTTGGCAAGTCGGTTAGGACATCTACTTTGTGCATGACAAGTAATTCTTCCAACAATTGTTTACAGACAGATTATTTCACTTATAATTCACTATATTACAATTCCAGTGGGTCAGAAGTTTACATACACTAAGTTGACTGTGCCTTTAAACAGCTTGGAAAATTCCAGAAAATGGTGTCATATTTAAAAGCTTCTGATAGGCTAATTGACATCATTTGAGTCAATTGGAGGTGTACCTGTGGATGTATTTCAAGGCCTATCTTCAAACTCAGTGCCTCTTTGTTCGACATCATTGGAAAATCTAAAGAAATGAGCCAAGACCTCAGGGAAAAAAAATGGTAGACCTCCACAAGTCTGGTTCATCCTTGGGAGCAATTTCCAAACACCTGAAGGTACCACGTTCATCTGTACAAACAATAGTACGCAAGTATAAACACCATGGGACCACGCAGCCGTCATACCACTCAGCAAGGAGACGCATTGTCTCCTCGAGATGAACGTACTTTGGTGCGAAGTGCAAATCAATCCCAGAACAACAGCAAAGGACCTTGTGAAGATGCTGGAGGAAACAGGTACAAAAGTATCTATATCCACAGTAAAACGAGACCTATATTGACATAACCTGAAAGGCCACACAGCAAGGAAGAAGCCACTGCTCCAAAACCGCCATAAAAAAGCCAGACTACGGTTTGCAACTGCACATGGGGACAAAGATCATACTTTTTGGAGAAATGTCCTCTGGTCTGATGAAACAAAAATAGAACTGTTTGGCCATAATGACCATCGTTATGTTTGGAAGAAAAAGGGGGAGGCTTGCAAGCCGAAGAACACCATCCCAACCGTGAAGCACGGGGGTGGCAGCATCATGTTGTGGGGGTGCTTTGCTGCAGGAGGGACTGGTGCACTTCACAAAATAGATGGCATCATGAGGAAGGAAAATTATGTGAATATATTGGAGCAACATCAAGACATCAGTCAGGAAGTTAAAGCTTGGTTGCAAATGGGTCTTCCAAATGGACAATGACCCCAAGCATACTTCCAAAGTTGTGGAAAAATGGTATTGGAGTGGCCATCACAAAGCCCTGACCTCAATCCTATAGATAATTTGCGGGCAGAACTGAAAAAGCATGTGCGAGCAAGGAGGCCTACAAACCTAACTCAGTTACACCAGTTCTGTCAGGAGGAACGGGCCAAAATTCACCCAACTTATTGTGGGAAGCTTGTGGAAGGCTGCCCGAAACGTTTGACCCAAGTTGAACAATGTAAAGGCAATGCTACCAAACACTAATTGAGTGTATGTAAACTTCTGACACACTGGGATTGTGATGAAAGAAATAAAAGCTGAAATAAATCACTCTGCTATTATTCTGACATTTCACATTCTTAAAATAAAAGTGGTGATCCTAACTGACCTAAAACAGGGATCCTAGTTTTTTTTTAACTAGGATTAAATGTCAAGAATAGTGAAAAACTGAGTTTAACTTTATGTATTTGGCTAAGGTGTGTGTGTGGAAAGTTCTCTTTTTTATTTTTTTTATTTGGACAGATGGATATGTAATCTTCACTTCAACAGATGGCGGTCATAGGTAGAGACTCACCGCTGTGGATCTTCTCATGTCGCTGCAGCAGGTACTTCTGGATAAAGCTCATGTTACACTGACTGCACCGGAAAGGCCTCTCACCTGTGCGATCAAAAATACAATCACCCACTCTCCACATTAATTGATCAGTGGGAGAAAGCAGACGTTGGCTTTATTCAAGTAGGGCGATGTGTGCCAGTTTATAACATTTTACTTTTTGGATTAACATGGCAGAAGAAGCAAACACGTTAGGGTAAATTAAAACGTGAAATTCTAAAAAGGGGATAGTTCAGTCAAATTACAAATGTTTATTTGTTCCCTTACCTTGAAAGCAGTCTTTGGACAAAATCTTGTCTACAGAAACCAAATAGTGGATTGCATTCTCTCCTTGTCCATAGACCACTTTCAAGGTAAGGAAATGTACACTACCGGTCAAAAGTTTTAGAACACCTACTCATTCAAGGGTTTTTACTATTTTCTACGTTGTAGAATAATAGGGAAGACATCAAAACTATGAAATAACACATATGGAATCATGAAGTAACCATACATTTTTTTTTAAAGATACTTTGCAGACTCTTGGCATTCTCTCAACCAGCTTCACCTGCAATGCTTTTCCAACAGTCTTGAAGAAGGAGTTCCCACATATGCTAAACACTTGTTGCCTGATTTTCCTTCACTCTGCGGTCCGACTCATCCCAAACCATCTCAATTGGGTTGAGGTTGGGGGATTGTGGAAGCCAGGTCAAATCTCAAATTTGGTCTCATCAGACCAAAAGGACACATTTCCACCGGTCTAATGTCCATTCCTTGTGTTTCTTGGCCCAAGTAAGTCTCTTCTTCTTATTGGTGTCCTTAAGTAGTGGTTTCTTTGCAGCAATTCAACCATGAAGGCCTGATTCACACCGTCTCCTCTTAACAGTTGATGTTGAGATGCTTCGGGTTACTTGAACGGTGAAGTATTTATTTGGGCTGCAATCTGAGGCTGGTAACTCTAATGAACTTATCCTCTGCAGCAGAGGTAACTCTGGGTCTTCCTTTCCTGTGGCGGTCCTCATGAGACCCAGTTTCATCATAGCGCTTGATGGTTTCCGAAGGCGCTGTATGTAATGATGGACTGTCGTTTCTCTTTGCTTATTTGAGCTGTTCTTGCCATAATATGGACTTGGTCTTTTACCAAATAAGGCTATCTTTTGTATACCACCTCTACCGTCTCACAACACAACTGATTGGCTCAAACGCATTAAGAAGGAAAGAAATTCCACAAATGTGTATACTGTATACATACACACACGTAATTTTGCTGAGCGACAGAATTCCTCTCAGCGACAATTAGTCAAACTTCCTGCAAGAAATGTAGCACCAAACAAATAATGTCATCCATGCTACTCACATAAGTGATATCGGGTGCATTCGTTTTAGCTCACCCTGTGCCTTGGGTGGATGAGGATTTCACTTTAGGGCCAATAGAATGATCTAAAAAGTGCACACTCCAGCCAACCGGTGCCACGGTCAAGCTAAAACGAACGCACCTAATGAACAAAACAATTCCCACGCAGAAAGCACTGAAAGCCTCTCACCTGTGTGGATGAGCACGTGTCTGCGGAGGTGGTAGGAGCTGCGGAAGGCAGCGTTGCAGTGCTCGCAGATGTGCGGTTTGGAGTTGGGAGATAGGCCAATTCCCTCGCCATGCGGCATCATGGCCTGTGCGGCGGTGGGACGGGATGAAAGGTCAGAATATTCCTATTGTACTTTTACAACGAAGTGTAAACATGTTTGAGCGGACAAACTGTTAACATGAGCTGACAACAGCTAAACGTAACCTCGCACAACAGTTTTCGTAGCTTTGATTCTAAAACGCATATTCATGTAAAAGCTGAAGATGTGTTATGTCCTACCTTGGGTTCTCGACTTTTTCTTCTGGCTTTCCCCTCTCCGTCCCCGTTGCTCTTCCGTCTTCTTCCCGACGACTCTTTTGGCCCTTTCTCTGGTCTTCCAGACATCTGAGGACAAAGCAGAGGTTGGCCACGTAGACAGATACGTGCTTACAATATTCTATCTCATGCACACACTACGAATATTCTCAAAAGAGCGATGGGTGCTATATACTGATAACTAATTTGGATCTTTACAGAGTACCAAAGTCGAAAATATCAAAGCATACACAATTACTCTACTGAATGTATCGATTGAGTGAGGCCCCTTCTCAGCCACTAAAACTACAACGCTACAAATAACAAACATGGCTCCCTCACCGCCTCTCCCATTCGGACATTGCCGAAGTCGTGCAGCAGCATGTTCTGATGGTTGTGGTGGTGGCCTCCCCCAAACTGCATTTCCAGCATCTCGTTGCCCTTCCCCACGCCTACTCCGCCACCCAGTCCTCCTCCCCCGCCACCTCCGCTATAAAGGGGCATGCGGTAGTCCAGCTCACTCATCCGCTCTTGCTTGATGCCCATGCCGTGGAGGAAGCCGCCGGCATGGGTGTTGGGTGGCGAGTCGCGCTCCTTCTTCAGGATCATCTCCTGGGGCAGGTCGCCCCCCATGACCGACTGCGAGGCCAGGCGGGTGAAGCTGGTGACAGGCGGCAGGTGGCTGAACATGAGCATGCCGGGGGCGAAGGTGGGGTCCATGCCCCCATTGCCTCGCAGAAAGTCGTTGCCTAGCTTGTCTTGGATAATACTCATGGTTGGTGAGCGCGTGCAGAAAGAGGAAACACTAAATGGGACCAGGTAGGGATGTCCTGGAGGAGAAAGGAGGAGAGGAGGGTAAGTACAGATCCACATTATTAGTTGTACAGTATACAATTGTTATTTAGCAGACACTCTTATCCAGAGCAACTTACAGGATTAAATTAGGGTTAAAGGGAAATTCAATCCAACTTCATATTCATAATCTCCAGCACCCCTGAAAATGGCATGTAAATGTTATCTGGGAGAAGAAAAAAAAGGAAAGTTGCGTTTCCAATGACATCATTGTTGTGAATCATGTGATTTTAACCAATTTTGAGTAAACATTGCCTACTGTCTACTAATTGGTTGATGTCGTCATTGGAAACACTTATCTTCCTTTGACTACAAACGGTGCTGGAGATTAAGTTGAAAAAAAAGTGACATTTCCCTTGAAGTGCCTTGCTGAAGGGCACGTCGACAGATTGTACTACATCTTGAGTTGAGATATAATATAATAGACAAGTTGTTCTCTCCTGTGGCTTTTTGCATGAGTGAAAAAAAAGAAAAACAGGACAGCTAAACCTTGGAAAATATAGGTTGAACCCTGACCTTAGGGCTAAGACTGGTCCCAGGTGGATGTACATTTTCCTAGTCATCCATTGGAGTGAGGGTATGATATCGTGGCTGGGTTATGGTTCACGCGTAAACTGTGTTACGGCTCCTTTGAAGACTTTTTAAACATCCTGCTTCTTGTTTACTTGATTTGTCTGTTCCATGTAGGTCAGCCCACATTTCCAAATGCCACGGGGAAACGGCTAAATAAAATTGGCAAAATATCTATACCGTCAAAGCAGGGACATACACTGTGTGCACAATTATTAGGCAAGTTGTATGTTTGAGGATTAATTTGTATTATTGATCAACTACAGTGCTCTAGGTCAATCCAAAATGTTAAACCTCAAACCTGAATATTAAAAGAAAGTAAAAGTGAGGTTTTGGCTTTCTTTGGAGAATCTGTGTGCACAATTATTGGGCAACTAAATGAAAAAGGAAAAGTTCCCCGTCTCACTTGTTTATTTTCATCTGTTAAAGTGAGAATAATAAACAAAACTCAATTTATGACATTTCAACAACAAAAATCAGTGACCAATAACAGTCATAAGCCTTCCATCCATGGAGTCTGTCAGTTTCTTGATCAACTTTTTGTGCAGCAGCAACCACAGCCTCCCAGACACTGGTCAGAGAGGTGGACTGTTTTCCCTTCACCGTAAATCGACCGTTTAAGAAGGGACCACAAGTTCTCAGTAGGGTTTAGGTCAGGTGAGGAAGGGGGCCATGTCATTATTCTTTCATCTTTAAGGCCTTTACTGGCTAGCCACGCAGTGGAGTACTTCAACGCATGCGATGGAGCGTTGTCCTGCATAAAAATCATGGTCTTCTTGAAAGATGCAGACTTTTTCCCTGTACCACTGCTTGAAGAAAGTGTCTTCTAAAAACTGGCAGTAGGTTTGGGAGTTGAGTTTGAGTCCATCTTCAACCCGAAAAGGTCCAACTAGCTCATCTTTAATAATACCAGCACCCCACCTCCACCTTGCTGGCGTCTGAGTCGAAGTGGAGCTCCGTGCCCGTTACTGATCCAGCCACGGGCCCATCCATCTGGTCCGTCAAGAGTCACTCATCAAATCAGTAAAACCTTTGAAAAAAATCTTTCTTCAGATATTTCTTGGCCCAGTCTTGACGTTTCAACTTATGCGTCTTGTTCAGTGGTGGTCTGGTTTCAGCCTTCCTTACCTTGGCGATGTCTCTGAGCACTGAACACCTTGTACTTCTGGGCACTCCAGGTAGGTTGCAGTTCTGGAATATGACAGCACTGGAGGATAATGGGTTCCTGGTAGCTTCACGTTTGATTCTTCTCAAATCTTTGGCAGTTAATTTGGGTCTTTTTTTCTCAACACGGTTCTTGCGACCCTGTTGACTATTTGCAACAAATCGTTTGATGGTTCTGTGATCACACCCCAATATGTTAGCAATTTCAAGAGTGTTGCATCCCTCAAATACTTTTTAAAATTTTGACTTTCCAGAGTCAGTTAAATCTCTTTTTTGGCCCATTTCTCCTGAGGAAAAGAAGCTGACTAATAATTATGCACACCTTGATATAAGGTGTTGATCTCCTTAGGCCACACCCTCCCTCATTACACAAATACACATCACCTGATATGCTTAAATCCAATAAGCATTCCAGTTTATACAGCTCGGAGTTGGGAAATATGCATAATAATGATGATATGGTCAAAATACTGACTTGCCTAATAATTGTGCACACAGTGTAGACTAAATTGCCTAGTCCAGTGCTATCATGCAAAGCGCAAGGGGAGCGACATGCGTTATTCATGTCACAAAAAGGTTCACAGCACCACAACAAAATCAAGGCCATTACTATCAACGCTAAGTCTATCTCACCGGGTCAACAAAGATTAAAGAAACGACTTAAGCTAAAGCAAGGCTTAACCTCTTGACTGCAGGCAGCACGCCCCCAACAATGGACCAAGGCCAGCAGCTGTGCCAGTCTGAATGGAATATCAGCGTTGGAGACTTAGCTCTCGAAGACCCTAACGCATTAACAAGACATTCTGTCTTATCCCAAGGGTTCTCAGCTAGAAGCACCACTTACCGGTGGGGACCATGTGAACTAAAATCCCAACGCTGTTTTAACATCAATAGTCAATGCAGTTTTAGAAACATATGGAAGTTCTTTAATATCAGCGAAATAATCTTTCAAGAAAAAAAAAGGAAAAAAAATGCTGTAGCAGGGTTTCACAGCTCCATAAGGCAGTGAAACTACACTTCCTAGTTACACTTTCCCTTAAATTAGCACAGGTGGTCGCCTCAGTCTTCCGAAACAAGCGCTGTAAGATGGAGATATGGCAGTGTGGGATCACTAACCCTATAAAAAGGTGATGCGAGTTAACTTTCAGACAGAGCGTCAGGGCACTTAAAAACACCCCCGGGCAGAAGATACCTTCATGAATAGACACTAAAAGTAGTTAGCGTCTAGGAATGGGCAACTGAAGGCTATGCTTGCCCTGAACACCAATGTTCAGATAGGCACTAAACCAGCCTAACGGACATCCCTTGTAGTCAGAACTTCATATCCGAATGTAGCTTGATATGGAGACTTCGAGTAAAGATTCACCCATTTTTGAATGTTATATTGCTTTTGTGAATCTGAGCAATACTCTATCGAATCCCTGGGTCATTTCATGTTTTTCCATGTGTATCTGAGCTATAACTGTTCATTTGGCAGGTATGACGTAGCATTGCAATACCGCCGCTCTCACTACACTGGAAGTTAATAAGAATTTGACTTTTAGACCCGCGGAAACATCTCACACGTCAGATTTCAACACTGTCCGATGTCATAACGTAGGAGGTCATCTCTCGAATGAGCCATTGACCATCTTTTTTTTTGGTTGATATTTCTACCTCGAGAAATGTGTAATTTAAGAAGATACCCATTTGTCCGCCTTTTCAGTCCAGGGTGCATTGCATGGTGTCGTTGCGAATATCAGACTCCACTGTGTCTGCCGGTTGAACATGGTGAGATAGTACTCCTTAATTAATAGTGCAGTTTGTTTAGGTAATTTTACAGTTAACTAGCCACTCCACATGTTGATATTGACTTTGGTATTACCATGTTTAGCTACATTTGCTAGCTAGCCAGCCAATAGAGAGCATTGCGGGTTTTGTAGTCGACTTGAGCTGCAACAGATTTCCACAACAATTTTCATGTTGCTACAAACCTTAACGACAGAAATGAAACGGGTTCACAAAAATAGTTCTCAGTGTTGTTGTGGAATGAAGGTGTCTGCATGCTCCCATCCAAAACAGTTTGCGCATATATTATGACAACGACTTTGGTCTTCGGCAGAAGTCTACGGTCCTTCGTTGGTCATCAGCAGGGATTCTTCAATTAAGTGTTTGTCATTCAACAATTAAAAAAATACTGCATCTTTGTTAGATGTAAAATTGCACGGCTAATATCTCCTCTGCAAGAACGTCAAAAGCAATGACAAATTTATTGAGGTCTTAGATTAATTCAGACTATTTTGAGGAAGTGGGACAAACCGTGCCATTGTGGGCTTTTACAAAAAATGTCAAGCGAAGGTCTTTAAAGGGAGTATGCGACTTGGGATGACCCCATTCGAGTCATCTGGTCGATAATACGCACGCAGTTCTAGCTAGCTCCTATATCCTTTTTCTTGAACTCCTTACTGTTATTACAATTATTACGATCATTGTAATAAGTAACGTCATTATCATGTAGGCTTCTTATACTAGTAGCCATGTATAACCCCCATCGAGCTGTGTCCTGTTTAGGGATGGGTATGAGTACTCGAACGGACCTCAAAAATCCATCTTTAACCAGATATCACATTTTGTTAAAATACTGTAAAACTATTTGGTCAAAATGTTGTCATTAAAAAATTGTTGTTCTTTGACTAGTGTTCCATTTGTACATGTGGATTAGCGGGACACAACAAGAGGAACCAATAATCACACAGTTCTGCACCTTAAAATGATCTTTCCCCTCACTCACGCGTTCCGACCGCTCCCTCTACACATGCGAGTTGAGTGCACCTACTGACATAAATACGTATATAGCTGATGGGGCACGCAAGCTACATTCCTTGTCAAATTACCAAATTGTTCCGACAATAGAGCTGCAGTTTTGGAATATTGCGTAATTTCGCTTAGGCTACTTTGCGGTTGTTACAAGTTACCACAGCTACAAAGTCAACATTGGCTACATCTTAAATGCACGAGAAAACATTTGTTGTTGGTCTTAATTTAAGCTTAAGGCGAGGCATAAGGATTGCAGTGTGGTTAAGATTAGGTTTAAAATCAGATTTTAAGAAATTGTAGAAACAGGCAGAGTTTATGACTTTGTGGCTGTCGTAACTAACGTTAGTAACAACATTACTGCTGGGTTGGTTAGCACTGGTGACAGACAATACTGCGAACATGATGACTGCAGATTCAATGCTCATGCATTGAATCTGCTCCTCAAGGACATCATGGCACTGAAAACACTCTACAAGAGAGTCAAGGAAATGGTTAGGTATGTGAAGGGTCATCAAGTTATAGCATCAATCTACCTCATCAAGCAAAGTAAGAAGAATAAGAGCAGCACATTGAAGCTGCCCAGCAACACCCGTTGGGGTGGTGTTGTCATCATGTTTGACAGTCTCCTGGAGGGGAAGGTGTCTCTCCAAGAAATGGCCATATAACAGTCTGCCGATATGGGGAGAGAGTGGTAAGCAGCTTGAAACATATAGCAGTAGCCATTGCACGGATTGACGGAGACAATGTCATCCTGTCTGATGTTCAGACTCTGCTTGCAGATGTAAGAGAGTAAATCCATACTGCCCTGCCCACTTCACTGTTGCTCCAAGCAGAGGAAACTGCAGTTCTGAAATACATCAAAAAGTGTGAAGACTTCTGCCTGAAGCCCATACACGCCACAGCGTACGTTGGACCACAAGTATGCTGGCAAGAGCATCCTGTCTGGTGCAGAGATCAACAAGGCCTATGGTGTCATCACTACCATGTCTCGCCACCTTGGCCTGGATGAGGGCAAGGTTCTTGGCAGTCTGGCGAAAAGTACACTTCCAAGCAAGGGCTTTGAGGTGGCAATGCAATATGGCAGTCATGCCAACATAACTCATCAGCCATGGAAGCCTGAGAGGAAGACAACCAAAGCTTTAGATTCTAGACTATCATTTTACAGATGTATGTTGAAAACGTTTTTGGGAGATGCGATGGATCATTGGGGATCATTCAATATTCCCTTTCTTTTGTTGTTCAATGAAATCAACCCATTTAATTTAAGTTCAATTCGTAACTAAATTGTTTTATTTCTATTGGAAGGATTTAATCATTTGCAATTATGTCTACTCATGAAGGTAAAAGTTTTGTGTTTGCCTCCATATGATATGGTAAACATAGCCAATGCAAAAAAGAGTATTAAATTGTATTAATTTGCATACATTTCCTTTAATTCCCACACATTCCCGTTAATTCCCACGTAAAGTTTCCACCTCTGAATATTCCCCAAAATGTGCAACCCTACATCAGACATCCGAAAAAAATCGGTCTTCTCACAAAAAATTCTGTAGCGTCTGAACGGTTTGTTAATGAACTATAATGAACAAAAATATAAATGCAACAATTTACAGTTCATACAAGGAAATCGGTCAATAGAAATAAATTCATTAAGCCATAATCTATGGATTGCACATGACTAGGCAGGAGCGCAGCCATGGGTGAACAGGAGCATTGTTTTATTTATATTTTTGTTCAGTATAATATGACCCTCCTAAGGAAAGGTGAGTCTCTCACGAACATGTTGTTTTTTTGGCTCTAGGACGACCACAAGCCTCACAAGACTAGTCCAAAAGGTAGCAGATTACCCGTAAAAAAAATTATGGAAGTACTGTACAAAGAATATTATAAATTAAATGACTCTTCTAGAAAATGTGCATATTAAAAACTGGCACGCAGATCGGTAGAAACTGTAAGATAAATTAGATCTCCAATTGGAAAAGGTTGCCAACCCCTGGAGGAAAAATACAGCGCATTTTTTTATTCAATAGCCCCTCCCCCCTCAATCTACACACAATTACAAATTAAAAACAGGTTCGTAGATTCTTTAGCAAATTTATAAAATAAACTGAAATATAACATTTACATAAGTGTTCAGACCCTTTACTCAGTACTTTACTGCAGAGATTACAGCCTCGAGTCTTCTTGAGTAACACGTGCGCGAGCGGTGCAAAATAACATTGAGCGTTGATTCTATTTGTGACGCTGATTGCGCTACAAGTCCTGCCTCTCCTATCTCATCACGTGGGTGATTGAAAGATGAACTGGTCGGCTGTGGTAATGCACGTTATGAAAGTTAGTTGCCAATCGCTATATAAAGTACCAAAGAAGAAAAAGAAGCCTGAAGGAGGAGAGATGACTAGAAACGAAAATCGGTTGACCGTTTTATCTGTTGATTAATTTTCGGATTAGAGGACCTTGTGCATTTCAGGTAAAATAACAACCCAATGTTTCTATCCCAGGACAAATGAGCTAGCAACAGCAAGCTAGCTAGCTAAATTGCCATAAAGGTTTAATGCTTTTCAACCTGTCCCCAAATTAATAGAATTGGTGCAGTTTGTTTTGATATTTCAACCAGAGTGTCATAATGGGGTTTGGTGCGGGAGGATAAAAACCAACTTGCGCGCATGCAGTTTAGACGCTACAAGCTTGGCACACCTGTATTTGGGGAGTTTCTCCCATTCTTCTCTGCAGATCCTCTCAAGCTCTGTCAGGTTGGATGGGGAGCGTCGCTGCACAGCTATTTCCAGGTCTCTCCAGAGATGTTTGATCGGGTTCAAGTCCAGGCTCTGGTTGGGCCACTCAAGGACATTCAGAGACTTGTCCCAAAGCCACTCCTGCGTTGTCTTGGCTGTGTGCTTAAGGTCGTTGTCCTGTTGGAAGGTGAACCTTTGCCCCAGTCTGAGGTCCTGAGCGCTCTGGAGCAGGTTTTCATCAAGGATCTCTCTGTACTTTGCTCCGTTCACCTTTCCTTTGATCCCGACTTGTCTCCCAGTCCCTGCCACTGGAAAACATCTCCAAATCATGATGCTGCCACCACCATGCTTCACTGTAGGGATGGTATTGGCCAGGTGATGAGCGCTGCCTGGTTTCCTCCAGACGTGACGCTTGGCATTCAGGACAAAGAGTTTAATCTTGGTTTCATCAGACCAGAGAATCTTGTTTCTCATGGTCAGAGAGTCCTTTAGGTGCCTTTTTGCAAACTCCAAGAGGGCTATCGTGCCTTTAACTGAGGAGTGTGTGCTGAAAATGTATAATGTTTGTGATTTTCTAATAACTAATTTCTGTGTTCTATTCAGGTGCTTTTCTAATAACCATTTTCTGTGTTCATGCAAGTGACTGACTGAACAAATCCTCACTATCAGTAGATGCAATTTTGCAGTACGCCCTGGAGTTTTTGGCTTTCACAAGGCCGGTAGTAGTGCTGGACTTTGGTAGGTAGGCATACTAATTTGTGCACTCAGATAAAACTTTTGGCATGAGTTTTTTTTTTATGATGAAGCTCTCCTGGATTTGCCCAAGGCATGAAGTTAGAGAGATGGGCCTCCAGTCACTCGTCGTACATGGGTTTGACACTTTGGGTATGGGACACACATTGGCAGCAGCAGGAACAGTCCCTTGCCAGTAGGAGGTGTTAACAATGTGTGTGATGACAGGGGCTAGATCTTCTGCATGCTCTTTTAGTAGCAAGGAAGGAATGCCATCAGGCCCACATTCTTTACGTGGGCTAAGTCTGGTCATAGCTTACTGTTCTAATTATGTTGGTAACCAGTTTATAATAGCAATAAGGCACCTCGGGTGTTTATGATACATGGCCAATATACCACGGCTAAGGGCTGTATGCAGGCACTCCGCAAGAACAGCCCTTAGCCGTGGTATATTGGCCATATACCACACCTCCTCGGGCCTAATAGCTTAATAAATCAACTCAAGGCTCTATACCATCTATAGAAAATAACGAACGACGTGGAAGGTGTGTTCAACAACACGCTAGCGGCCCTCGTTGATTATCCCGTGTAGCTCAGTTGGTAGTAGAGCATGGCGCTTGCAACGCCAGGGTTGTAGGTTCGACTCCCACGGGGGACCAGTATGAAAAAAGTATGAAAATGTACACTCACTACTAGTCGCTCTGCTAAATGACGAAAATGTAAATATTGTGGTCCTAAATGCATCATGTGACCTTGTGCTTGCCTACTACCAAATTAAACATCACCATAACATTAGGCCTGCGAAGAATAGTGTAGGCAGCCATCATACGCCAGCCATCATCCCCAATCAAATGTAGGCTACTTCTGAAACATATAATCTTGTATGTATATCACCAGCAACCAAAAAAAAAAAAAACCTTCGCTGCAGTGTAAATGTTAGGTTTTCCCTTTCAAATTACACTGTCTGGTTGACAGGTAATTCAATTGTAGTACCCGGGATGTGAACACAATGAATGTGCTGCCCATCACAATGTTTAAGAAGGACCACAGGCTGAACTCACTGCACACCTAATTACACGATCCACTAAACTAGACTGAAACAAAACCATGTTTCACATATAATTGAGCCACATCGTGTGGTCTAACGTGAACTGCTAGGTGGCTGACTTATTCCAGCTGCCTCCTGAACGGTTCAGGCGCAAATGCATTGTTCTTTACTGATACAAAAACACACTTCTGTTACACAAATTAAATGCTATTAAAACACAACGACACGGGGCGACTAAAACCAGACTCTTAGATGATGAAAATACAGTCCGCACGACCTTAATAAGACCCCAAATATTGACATTAGGCGACCGTGTTAAGAAGAGCACATTTCATGAACCCGTTTGTGAAAGACAATTGGTTTGCTGTCCTTGGCTACAGAGCGACCGAATTACAACGAGCGATTGCCGCTGCATTTAAGCGACACATGCCGTCCTGTTCGCGGTGAAAGTACACTTTAGACCCCGTACTGGAAATAGTAACTACGGATGCTATGAGGAAAATGAGTGTTTCACCGGCTAGGTGAAGCTAACGAGCTAGCCGCTCAGACTGAAACCCCGGCATTATCAGGGCCCATGCCTCAGAGAAACAATGATGCTCGGCTTCAACCTCTCCCTGGTTCAAGCGACTTCCACCGCCTCATAACTCGACACATTTCAACAAAATACCCCAAAATTAATCAACACGTAAATGTACATTTACCTACACATGGCAGCTATTTGCTTTAAACGGTCGTATTTTCTCCCCTTTCTCGTTCCTTTGATGTTTTACAGCCAAAACATTGTTGTCTTTCGGCCGCTGCTTGCTTCCATCTTGTCTTGGCGCGGGGAATTATGGGTCTGGCGAGCGGGGCGGCTCGTGAGAGGGGAGGAGACAGGGGTTTCTCCTAGGGTCCGTGCTACCTACCATAAATAACTTAACCCTTACCCTAACTATAACCCTTACCTAACCTTAACCCTTTTCAGTGGAGATTTTAGCATCTAACTCTTGATGGGGCAAAAAATAGATAGATAGATAGATAGATAGATAGATAGATAGATAGATAGATAGATAGATAGATAGATAGATAGATAGATAGATAGATAGATAGATAGATAGATAGATAGATAGATAGATAGATAGATAGATAGATAGATAGATAGATAGATAGATAGATAGATAGATAGATAGATAGAGCCAGGACGGATGTAGTCAATATAACTATTTGTTCAGCACCTTTGAAATGTACAGCGATAGAATTCAGAACATGGGCCGTTCTTACAGTATTCTCCCTGAACACCAAGTCAGAACCGTAGGATAAATAAAGGGGGCATATAAGCAAACAATGAAAGCTCTTACAATATTCAATGATTACATTTCTCTAAAACAGGTTATAGGATACATGTGCACCACCAAGTCAGAAGAGTAGGCGAAATTAAGAGGGGAAAATAGACCATATTATTAGGGTGAGGCACATGGGCTACTAACATCTTACTACATAACATACACTTAGTATTACTTTCTTAGCTACAGTATACAAATCTCCCTGGCATAATTTATGCAGCAGCATACAATACATTTTTCGAATCCAGAGAATGCCACTGAAGTCAGATTTCGCAGTACAGAGTTAACAGTTGTTTTGAGTGCGGCACAAATCATTCTTCATTGACAGCATGGCCAATGTCGAATGTGACCTTGAGCCTTCTTGGATGGGCACTTCTATTGTAACTCTATCGCATCACCCAAGGGGCTTGAATTTTCGAGCTCTACCCTTAGACTTGGAGGAGGACGCACGTCTCTCGACCTTCGCCTCTCCCGAGTCCGTACAGGAGTTGCAGCGATGGGACAAGGGGTCCAGGTTTAGGGTTAGCTTTAAAATCAAATTTTAAGAAGAGATGTGCTGCATTTATGACTTTGTGGCCATATAAGTGACAACTGGAGACAGACAAGAGAGTTGCTGCAGACTTCCAGTACCCTAGAGATGGCTAGTGTGACCTCAGGTGGATATTGTTGACTGGAATATTGTCCACTATATCTAGTTTTTAACATCTCTCTCTCTCTCTCTCTCCCTCTAACTCTCTCTAACTCTGCCTAGAAGGGCAGCATCCCAGAGTCGCCTCTTCACTGTTGACGTTGTTGTTCACCGGGGCCTCGCACTCCTCTTTCTATTCTGGTTAGAGCCAGTTTGCAATTTCTCGCATGGAATAGCCTTCATTTCTCAGAACAAGAATAGACTGACGAGTTTCTGAAGAAAGTTCTTTGTTTCTGGCCATTTTGAGTCTAATCGAACCCACAAATGCTGATTCTCCAGATACTCAACTAGTCTAAAGAAGGCCAGTTGTATTGCTCCTTTAATCAGCACAACAGTTTTCAGCTGTGCTAACATAATTGCAAAAGGGGTTTCTAATGATCAATTAGCCTTTTAAAATGATAAACCTGGATTAGCTAACACAACGTGCTATTGGAACAGAGGAGTGATGGTTGCTGATAATGGGCCTCTGTACGCCTATGTAGATATTCCATTAAAAAGCAAACGTTTCCAGCTACAAATGTCATTTACAACATTAACAATGTCTACACTGATCAATTTTATGTTATTTTAATTTACAAAAACAAGGACATTTCTAAGTGACGCCAAACTTTTGAACGGTAGTGCACCTTATTTACATTTTTTGGGGAATAAAGTTGTTGTTGATTTTCAAAACCGAGTTCACAAGACACAGAACTCTGTGGCCTTTTGCAAAACAGTAAATGTGTTTTAAACATGTAGTTGCCTTCTCAACACATACTGTAAATACATTTATCAAAACTATAGTATAATATACTGTAAAAATTGCACATTTATCAAAAGAAGACAACTGCCTGCAAAAAGATTAACGCAACCATACTTATCTCTTGAGTCCAAGCAGACAAAACAAACAGACAAATTTTCAAAATCCCAGCAGATCAAAACATTTTCTTTGCAGTCACTAAACCATGGTGATCAAAATTGGTGCAGAAATATGGGCAATTGCTCTCCTTATACACATTTAACGAAACAATTTCATAGACATCAAATTAAATATTATTGGTGAAAATAAATAAAAAATAACAAGCTCATTTTGTGCAGGATTCATTCATCAGTATCATCACAATCCAATTCCATGTATTCAATACATAGTTTTAAGGAAAGGCGATAACAATGGGGGAAAACAACTGGAAAAGGGATGGGGCTGAAACTATGAAAGTATGCGCAAACTCGGGACCTCTGCCTCACAAACACACATGACCGTCCTCCCTCAAGCGTCTTAGCCGATCGCGTCACCTCAAAAGCTAGCTAATGAGGCGACGCAAGCGAGACACTTAAGGCTGAGGAGTAAGTTTCACACATCCCCATGTGCTACATTCACCCCTCAAACTTACTCAACAGCGACCCCCTTGTTGCTGAGAGCAACTGTAGATCCGGGTTACGGCACCACTGTAAAGGACGTCACGCTGCTTGTTTAGCAAGTCCCATACCTGGTGTGAACTCGGGACCACTGCCTCACAAACACACCTGACCGCCCTCCTGAAGCGTCTTAGCCGATTGCGCCACCTCAAAAGCTAGCGAATGAGGCGATGCAAACGGCACACTTAAGGCTGAGGAGTAAGTTCCACACATCCCTATGTGCTACACTAAATTCTTTGTAAAAAAAAAAAAAAAATTCTAAGCATACCTCTTCAGATTTCGGTATCCTCCTGACTGATGATTCTTTTTTTAAAGAAACTAAATATGCTTCTCTGCATCTCTGCTGAAATCTGGATAAAGATCGAAAGGAATGTGTGTCTTTTGCCAGCAAGCCAGCTACAATAGTTGGACATGCTAGCTACTCTAACTTGATTCCTAGCCTGAAATGGCTTCTTAGTACCTAGTCATGAGGTTGGGAGATGGGGAACCTATCTGGGCTAGCTAAAACCAACTTCATAAAATTACTAAGTGGCTATTAGTATTACAGAGAAAACTATTATTTGTATTTTTTTTACAGGGAAAATCTGAGGGGGCACGTGGCCCTGTGCCCTTTATAGATGGGTTAGCTGACAATGTCACAAAAACAATATTTGCGTGTCCAAGAACTGCCATGTGGGGAATCGTAAATGGGCCGTTTCAGCTTGTTATTGATACCATATCTCGTTTTGAGGTGTTTTGACTGATTTAATGTCAATGCTAATATGGCTAACATTCTCTAGCTAGCTAACTTGCAACTGTAACAATGTATTTGAGAGACAACAAGTGCTCATTGTCCAAATGTATTTATGTTTTCAATAAACATTGGAGATGAACTGGTTCGCTAGAGTGGCAGGCTCTGGCGCCATATCATGGTCCCTCCTCCCATCTTGCTTCACTCGAGTCACCCTACAGTCACCCAACAGGGGTTCTGTTGACGCCTGGGGGTCCACTTCCTGAAATCCACACATCCGGGCCTCCCTCCTTCTGGTGTCCCTCCCGCCTCTCTGGCTTCCTCCTCACTTCTGGTTCCCTCGGTTCCCCACGTCTCCAGATATACTGGTCCACAGTTGGCGGAACATCGGCTCTGGCTCTGTGAGTTGTCCCTTTGTGGTCTGTAGGTGGAGTAGTGTGGTAGGGTAGTCCTTGGTCTCACCGTGTATGCACGTGATGGCCACGGTGTCAGTCGGGTTCAGGGACTGGGCGAAGTAAGGTCGGATCAGGGTCACCCTACTCCCGGAGTACAAAAGTGCCGTGGTGTCCTTTCTGTTGGCTCTTACCAGGGTGACAGGGGAAGGACTACTCTCCTCAGCCCAGCATGTCATCAGCAAGCCGCAGGGACACCCGGTGGCTACTGGCTGAGGCCGAAGGTATCGGGACATCATGGTGTGGACAGTTCCAGGCGATATGTCCCGGCTTGCCACACTCGTAGCACTTCCTGATGTCCAGGTTCAGGAAGGGGCGTTGTCTCGGGGAGTTGGCTGCTGGTGTCCCTCCATCCTTGGCCGGGGTCCAGGCGTGGTCCTCCGTCCTTTTTCGCTCCATCGGGCGAGTGGAGGGTTTAGCCTTCCGTGGTTGTCCATTGCGCAGGACCTCCAAAGCCATCTGTTGACCTTCCACCAGTTCCACAAGCTGATCCGTGGAAGGCTGAACAGGAGAGAGCTTCGAACGGGAGAGAGCGTAGAAATATCTGTGACCACTTTCTCGATGGGCATCAGTGGTTCAGCGGTTAGCCAGCTCTTGGCCAGTCTAATCAGATCATGCATTCATGATCGGGGGGAAGCTGTGGCATCATACGCCCAATCATGGAATCTTTGCGCCCTGCCAATCAGGGTGTAACCATACCGGTGCAGGATTTCCTTTTTCAGCACCTCGTAATGCGTCGCCTGGTCAGCCGTCAGATCCTGATAGGTCTTCTGTGCCGAGCATGACAGGAAGGGTGCTAGCACTCTGGCCCATTGCTCCTGGGGCCATTTCTCCCACGCCGCCGTCCTCTCGAAGGCTTGGAAGTAAGCCTCGATGTCGTCAGCATATGTCAGCTTTAGTATAAACATACTGGGTGTGGGACGAGAGACTGCTGTGCCTGCAACCATGCTGGCCTGGGCAGTTGACAGATGGCTGAGTTCAGCTCGCAGGAGAGCGGTCTGCTGACGCTGTTCCTCCAGCAGCTCCCGGTGAATAGCCTGCTGCGCTATGTTCGCCTCCATCAGCTGTTTCACCAATGCTTCCATTATGCTCGTGTCTGTTTAGTTATTGAGCTTGGTTTGTGGTGCTCGTATTCTCCACCATATGTAGCAGGCTCAAGGGTGTGGGATTTCCATGTCACCAAGTTCAATAACCAAACACGCACAGGAAGCACAACTAGAATGCAGATGGGGAATTTATTAGGGATATTTACACACAGTCCACAATCCGTTCTCGTTGTTCGTTGTCTGTTATCCAGGGGTAAACCAAAACCGGGTCCTCAGATAGTCCAGGTCACAATGGGTAATCACACAGATAATACTCTCGCTTCTCATACTCTCCGTAACACGCGTTTCTCTCTCGCCCTCTTTTCCGTTTCCTCTTTTATCCCCAAGCACTCAATGGCTTCATGATCCACAGGCTTGCCTCGTTGGGGCAGGAAGTCCATATAAGGCTTGGGGGAGGGGGGGAGCCAGCGGGCTGCAAGATATCTTCCTTCAATCACCACTCCCCTTACCTCTCCCTGCCATCTGCCACAATGTGAAGAGACAGCCTTGAAACTGTTGAACTTGTCTTTCGTGGTTCCTGCCTGTGCATGGTAAAGATTAGGGGGGGTAGAATGCCCAGAATATGTTCTATAAGTTAAGATAGGAGACGGTACCTGACACATGCCAGAACCAACCCTATGAACTATGCCTACATAACGTGTCTGTAACCAGTATATAAGAGATCTAACGGGACTGCCCCGGGAGAGCTCGCGACAGACGTGTACTATGGGGCATCAAGTTTGTTGGAACTTCTCCAATTAACTATTAATAAACAATGATTCATTTGAGTGTCCCTGTGTAGAATTTCCACTACAATTTGGCGTCAACGAACAGGATGATTGATTCTGCCTGCGGAGCTTTCCAGTGGGGGTCTGCGAGGAAAACTGGTGGCGCTGTCACGGCTCCTGGAGGACAGAACCCAGGATTCAGAGTGGTATCGGTTCGACTTTTATTAGGCGAACTCAACAACAAAATAATAAACAATGCAACAGCCGCAACGTAGGTGCATTAGCATGCACACAAACAATGACTCACATACACGTGGGAGGTGCACCCTTAAATGGGATCCCCAATTAGAGGCAACGCAGCGCAGATGCCTCCAATTGGCCACCAAACAACAAAACTAACATGGAGTTATCCAGAGACCTCTCTGAACACTAATCCTGACAGGCGCATTTTATGAAGCGTGAGGGAAATTCCCATCTGACCAAAAGAGGACCCAACCAGACCAGACCCTTACTTTGAGCTGCCCAGGAGGAGACACATCATCCGCGAACAATTGAGGGACACGGCAACTGATTTCAGTAAGTCTGAAGTTTTTTATAGGGACTATGGATGCTGTAGGGACTGTAATGTTATAGGGACTATGGATGCTGTAGGGACTGTAATGCTGTAGGGACTGTAATGTTATAGGGACTATGGATGCTGTAGGGACTGTAATGTTATAGGGACTGTAATGCTGTAGGGACTGTAATGTTATAGGGACTATGGATGCTGTAGGGACTGTAATGCTATAGGGACTGTAATGCTGTAGGGACTGTAATGCTATAGGGACTATGGTGACTGTAGAGACTTTAGAGGAACCATTAAAGATACGTATGACGTGGACGAAGGCTAGAGCTAGTCTTAGAGAGAAGACTAGAGCCAGGGCAAGTAATGGTACCATGCCCAGCTGACAACTGTCTGTAGGCATTTATAAGAGAAGTGTCTACATGGTCTGCAGCAACTGATAATAGCATGAGGTGCTATTCTATATGTATAGAAAGATACAAATGGTGCATAGGGAAGAAACAACAGGAGAATCATTGAAGATGTACATTGGGATAATAAGGGAGAGTGTTTGGGAATAGTGCTATATGGATGTGAAAGTTTGAAAAGTGTGAAAGAGGTGCGTGTCTGAATGAATAGCCCAACCTGTTCTGTGAGCTTAATTTTTTGATCTATAACGTTATCTAGGGGTTCTGTCCACCACCGCCCATCGAGGTCTGGGACTACTAGCACAAGGTGTTATTATATATGTATAGGAAGTAGCAGCAAGAGAACCGTTGAAGACACATACGGAGCATAGGATGTAATAATAGAAAAGTCCAGTGTCTGAGAACCACTGATTATAGTAAGAGGTGTTATTGTAGGCATTTAGGAATTGTTGAAGATGCACATGGGGTGGTGTGGATATGAATACCTAATTTAATATAATGTTATATAGGGAATCGGTGTATGTGAAGATATGAAAGGAGAGAGTACTATTACCGAATATGCTGTATGAATGTATAGTGGGTTACTATAGATTTGATGAAGTAACAATAAAAAAATATATATAATAATATACAACTTATATACAACGTAGATGTACGTAACTGGTGTAAAAAGTATTAAGAGTATTGAATAGTATAATGGGTTACTAGAGTTTAACTTGCTAGGTAGAGACTTAGTACGGACAGAGCACACAACAATGAGACAGCCTACAGGGAGCAGGTGAGGGCTCTGAGCGTGTGGTTCCAGGAAAATAACCTCTCACTCAACTTAAGCAAAACTAAGGAGATGATCGTGGACTTCAGGAAACAGCAGAGAGAGCACCCCCCTATCCACATCGATGGGACCGCAGTGAAGAAGGTGGAAAGCTTCAAGTTCCTCGCCGTACACATCACTGACAAACTGGAAATGTCCACCCACACAGACAGTGTGATGAAGAAGGCGCAACAGCGCCTCTTCAACCTCAGGAGGCTAAAGAAATTTGGCTTATCACCCAAAACCCTCACAAACTTCTACAGATGCACAATTGAGAGCATCCTGTTGGGCTGTATCACCGCCTGGTATGGCAACTGCACCGCCCATAACCGCAAAGCTCTCCAGAGGGTGGTGCGGTCTGCCCAACGCATTACTTGGGGTAAACTTCCCGCCCTACAGGACACCTACAGCACCCGATGCCACAAGAAGGCCAAAAAGATCATCAAATACATCAACCACCCGAGCCACTGCCTCTTCACCTCGCTATCATCCAGAAGACGAGGTCAGTACAGGTGCATCAAAGCTGGAACAGAGAGACTGAAAAACAGCTTCTATCTCAAGGCCATCAGACTGTTAAACAGCCATCACTAGCACACCAGAGGTGACTGTCTATAGACACTGATTATAAACCACAGGCCACTTTAAGGAATAGAACACTAGACACTTTAATAATGTATCTGGATCTGCATCACTCATCTCTATGTATAAACTGCACTCTACACTATTCTACGGTAT
This sequence comes from Thymallus thymallus, assembly GCA_023634145.1. NCBI lineage: Eukaryota > Metazoa > Chordata > Actinopteri > Salmoniformes > Salmonidae > Thymallus > Thymallus thymallus. The sequence continues at coordinate 18,516,726 of CM042386.1, read as the reverse complement.
CTTATTCACTCAATTTGTGTTTACATATTGCATCACCCATCTCATATGTATATACTGTATTGTACTACTATACTATGCTACCGACTGCTAAACAGCCATCACTAGCACATCAGAGATTGCTGCCTATAGACTTAGATTAGAAATCACCGGCCACTTAAGGAATGAAACACTTGTCACTTTAATAATGTTTCCGTATCTTGACCTACTCATCTCATATGTTTAAACTTGACGTTATACTATTCTTCGGTACATTATTAATAAGAGATGTTTACAAGAGAGAGGCTCTGGGATTGTTTACTTTAGAAGGTGCCTATTCCGCTTGACGGGACACCGTATCATCTGATATGTCTGAAGTATAATTCTGTATACGCATGGTTTTATTAAGACTTCCTGTCCAAGATGCAGTAAATTCAATTAAGATTAAGAATGTTTCGGACTGATTAAGTACATGTGTATTTTCTTTCTTCCAGGACTGATGGAATGCCCACTACCAAGTTTATTTTTACATGTTTATCAATGATTCTGTATCTCTCAATTTGAAATGCTTTCTGAGGCAGGTGCTTTGGGAGTTAGTATAAAGGTACCCGGATCCGGTTGTTAAGGGAGCTCCCAAATTAAGTAAGGCCTGGCCATTTTGTTAGTTTTTACCTCTTATGAATATTTCTGATTTATTGTATGGGGTCTAGTTGAGTTTTAGTGGGTTTTTCACAGGTTAGAAATGATGCACCTTAAAGGGTACACAAATAAAATGTTCTGAAGTATCTATTGTCAGAGTTTTGGTTTCACACGTAAGTTATCTTGATAAGAAATGTACTGAAAAACCCAATGTAAACCCGAAGTAACAAAGTATGAATGTGTTACTAGAGTTTAACTTGCTAGGTAGAGACCCAATGTAAACCCGATACACAAAATGTTTGAAATATCTTTAAATAATGTCTGAGGTACAAGGAAAGAAACACTCACTTAATGGGATTGAATGACCTCTGACCTCTATTCTGACTTTCTGGTGAGGCCTGATAACCCTCACTAGAAAGACTAGAGACATTGGTTTGTCTGCTCCCGCTCCCCCGCCTGCTCCTCTGTTTGTTCCCTGTGGCAGCATCGATTGTCGTGTTGTGTTCATGTTCCTGTTCTGTTGCATGTCCGGTATTTATTCAATGTTTCACTCCCTCTACCTGCTTCTCATCTCCTGTGTCGGGCGTTACAGAATGCTGCCACCACTTTTAGAAGCATCAGGGAGTTTTTTGGGGTTTTGTTTTATTGGTGACCTGGATTCCACCGCCAAATTACCTTATGGGATTAAGTCCATATAAGGCTTGGGGGAGGGGGGGGGTCTCTAGTCTTTTCTAATTAAGTTAAGATGGAGTCATAAAGGGTTGTAATTTTAATTTGATTTGTTATTTTGATTTAACAGGCAGCGTTGTTGGTTTTTTTGGTAAGCATTAATCACTATGTGAGTCATGTGTCCGAAGGGGAATTACCAGTCCCCTGGGGGCGTTTGGTAAATATGCACATTTATTTTCTTCTGTAGTACCACATGCACATCATCTGTATCTGTGTTACATTCCATATTATGTTCTAATATATTTGTACTGTATTGCTATCTGTCTCAAGTTGTACAAATCATTAGCATGAAGAATACTGCATTCTGCTGAATTGTTAAGTGGACTGAATTCTCATTCAAATATTGCTGTGCCTCTCTTTCAGATCACAGCTCTGCCACTGCTAGCAACACAACCACTACCTTAGAGTGGTCGGTTAAGCTCCTTCCTTTTTGGTCTGTCCAGGGGTGACATTGAATGGGGTCACAGCGTCTCCCAACCCCCATGTCTCAGTCCCCCAGTAACTTGGGGCCAAAGCCAGGCCACTGGTACTTTTCAGCTTCTATTTACATGACTATAGCTAACTGTGAACTTTAACATCGTCTCACAAAGCAACTGTTTTGATTATGCAGAGGTTGTTAATTCTGTTCTTCACAAGTCCTCACTGCCAGTCCTAGCTATGGAAACACAATTCCCCTAGTATAACATAAGGGTGTATAGTCGGAAAAGCAGCATTGGATGCTTTGTGAATATGGGCCCTGGTGTAATGTGTGCCCCTCAACTTTGTGGGCTTACTTTGGCTTCAAGAGGCCTGTGAGTTTCAGCTATCAATCACACCGTCCGTATGAACAACTCTTTCAGGTCGTCTTACATTGTGTGCTTTTTTCTTCTGTGTTTGCAATCGCTTTCACACAGGAACAGCAATCAGAGAAAACAAGTGTCTAACAATGTATTGATGAGTTTCTATGCTACGTCGTCATGGGGGGCATCCTGCCATTTGGCTGCATCTTCATCCAGCTCATTTTCATCCTCAACAGCATCTGGTAAGGACAAGGTTCTCAATCAGGAGCATACATTTCCTAGTGGTGCTTGTGTAATGATTCATAAAGAAAACAATAAGTAGTTAATTGATGGTTAATGTGTAATTAACATGTACAATCTAACTAATAAGTAAATACCTAATCATTTATTTGAACTAAGGTCACTCAGTCACTGAGCAAGGAGACTGCATTTGATTGATTGTGGAGTATTTTCAACAACAACAAAAAATCTCACCATATACACTACTTGTTTGGGTTCCTGTTCCTGGTGTTAATCATTTCCCTCAGCACCTCCCAGTCCACCGTCCTGCTTTGCAACGTCCACTTGTGTGCAGAGGTGGCATACTGTGCTCTCTATGTAAATGCATTGTGCAATATTTGTAAAACGTATTTCCAACGTTTCCAGTTTGCCAGATTATCTGCATGTTTATGTTACGTTCCAGCAAAAAAATTTTTAATAATAATGTCACTCAAAAGGGGAACCAACAAAGAGTCACAGTCAACAACCAAAACAAAACAGGTGGGGTTTTAGGAGGGGTTCTGAAAGACACTCATGTCCACTGAAAGTTGACTAGCAACAACAACTGGAACCTTAAAGACACCCACCATGAGACCCACTAAATTTACCCAAGAAGAGGCAAACAAAAGAAAAACCCACACCAAACTTAAAGACAGGAAGCAAACCAAAATGTTTAGCAAAACGAAAACAGGGAAGATCAGATAAAGGATTGTTTTTCTAGAAATGAAATAGGGAGAGACAACTAAAGGTGTTGACCCTCCACATCTCTCAAGACAACTGGAGCACTGGGCCAGCCACTCTTAAATATTACCTGGGCCAACACAGGTGAAACCTCCTTCAGACTAAAGAGAAAGTCAACCCAGCACAGGTGGAACACATACTGACTGACAAGGTGGCACCAATCGGTGCGCCCTACGTGCTAACCTCAAAACATAAATGGAAAAACCAAAACCTGTAACAGTTTAACAACCAAAAGTGTCAAGTCTTCGCATCAACAGTAAATCTATTCTTGTTTTATGAAAACATTCTATATTATGCAAATGTTTCTTTCTGATATCATTCAAGAAAATGCTCAAATGTGCAACCAGAGGAAAAAACCTCTAGGCCACCTTTACTCCACACACAGAGACGCATACAGAGATCTCCCTCGCCCTCCATTTGGCAAATCTGACCATAATTATATCCTCCTGATTCCTGCTTACAAGCAAAACCTAAAGCAGGAAGTACCAGTGACTCGCTCAACAGAGAAGTGGTCAGATGACCAGGAGTAAACCACATCAGTCACCGGCTTCATCAATAAGTGCATCAATGACGTCGTCCCCACAGTGACCATACATACATATCCCAATCAGAAGCCATGGATTACAGGCAACATCCGCACCGAGTTAAAGGCTATAGCTGCCGGTTTCAAAGGGCAGGACACTAATCCGGCTATGTCATCAGACGAGCCATCAAACAGGCAAAGCGTCAATACAGGACTAAGATTGAATCGTACTACACCGGCTCTGACGCTCGTCGGATGTGTCAGGTCTTACAAACTATTACGGACTACAAAGGGAAGCACAGCCGCGAGCTGCCCAGTGACACAAGCCTACTAAATGACTTATATGCACGCTTCGAGGCAAGCAACACTGAAGTATGCAGGAGATCACCAGCTGTTCCGAAAGACTGTGTGATCACGCTCTCCGTAGCCGATGTGAGTAAGACCTTTAAACAGCTCAACATTCACAAGGCCGCAGGGCCAGACGGATTACCAGGACGTATACTCAGAGTATGCGCAGACCAGCTGGCAACTATCTTCACTGACATTTTCAACCTCTCCCTGACTGAGTCTGTAATGCCTACATGTTTCAAGCAGACCACCATAGTCCCTGTGCCCAAGAACGCCAAGGTAACCTGCCTAATTGACTATCGCCCCGTTGCACTCACGTCTGTAGCCATGAAGTGCTTTGAAAGGCTGGTTATGGCTCACATCAACACCATCATCCCGGAAACCCTAGACCCACTCCAATTCACATACCTCCCCAACAGATCCACAGATGACGCAATCTCAATTGCACTCCACACTGCCCTTTCCCACCTGGACAAAAGGAATACCTATGTGAGAATGCTGTTCATTGACTACAGCTCAACACCATAGTGCCCACATAGCTCATCACTAAGCTAAGGACCCTGGGACTAAACACCTCTCTCTGCATCTGGATCCTGGACTTCCTGACAGGCCGCCCCCAGGTGATAAGGGTAGGCAACAACACATCTGCCACGCTGATATTCAACACAGCACCTCATGGGTGCGTGCTCAGTCCCCTCCTGTACTCCCTGTTCACCCACGACTGCCTGACCAAGCATGACTCCAACACCATCATTAAGTTGGCTGACGACACAATGGTGGTAGGCCTGATCACCGACAACAGCTCATCCGATTGGTCGGAAGAAAAAGCCCTGCCCACCAGAGTCTGTGCTGCTGCTTGCTTTCAGGGCAGCTCTAAAAACTAGTGACCAAACTCTGAGTGTGCTGATTCGACATCGGCAAATGTAGTTTTGATTCACAGAAGAAGATTCACCAGTCGCAACAAGCCTAAATGAGTTGAATTCATTCTCAAATTGAGTTGCATGCTTGCAAACCTTATTGAATTTATTCACATATCAAATTACATGTTTGCAAGTGTCGTATTTATTCACAGAGCACGTGCTTGCGAGTGTTGTTGCATTTATTCTCCAAAGAAGTTACATGTTTGCAAATATAGTTTGCAAATACAAAACTGATTAGGACCAACTCATATTTGACTTTATATTTTTTATTTTGTGCAAATCATCCTTTACATGCAGTATGTCTTACAGTAGGTCTCTAACTTACTTCCACAATTGTAGGCTGCAACATATCCTCTAAAGTTGAGAGTTGCACTTCCAACCACGTATCACTAGGGGGAACTAAATAGTTATGGATCAAATTGTCAGGGTCCTGGAAATAAACATGATTTTTTATTTTTTATTTTTTTACCTTTTTTACCTGTTTCTCATCGAGATAAAATCTATTTTTCAAGAGAGACCTGGTCCAACAGCAAATTATAGGTTTACTGTGTCATAGTAAAGCTGTTTTGTTGTATGTCCGAATTAGTCGTGTACATTTCACACAATGAAACCTCTAGGCCTGGGTAAACAATATTATATTCATGGCACAGTGGGGAAATAGGAGAATATGAACCATAAGTCATTTACGATATACTGTAACTTTCTGATATCATACCTGATTGGGTTGGACAAATATGCAAATTCACCCTCCCTCCTTCACTCCCCTCTAGAGTGAAAAAAAAACACACACACTATCGGCTACATCTGTCAGCAAGTGCCGCAGTTCTTCAGAAGTCTATCATCTGACTGAACGCCATGCGGTGCATGCGAGTGGTCTCCAGCGCGGAAAGAGGACAGTCGGTTTGGATCCGTTTGGACTTTTCAAGGACACATCATTTGCATTTTTCAGTGAGCTTCTGTCATAGTGTCACATCACCACAACGATGTGAAGCCCGGGACTACATAAAAGTTGGCCAACGAGGACTGAGGTGTCAATAAATGCTGAAATGCGTATTTATTCGACTGATATATGGATTGTGATGTATCTTTTTTGTTATCACTATTAATTAACCTACAAGCAGGATCATCTTATGAGGAGCAAGTGAATATTATTGCATCTCTTGGATAGTGGTGCCAAGCTTGTGTAAAGCCTATTTGGTTCAGCGCAAATCGGTCATTATGTCTGCGATACGCAGGAAATTTGGCGAGGACTACCAGGTGGTGAACACCAAACGGGACATGACTGTCTCTGCACCCGTGAAGAGAAAGCGCCAGCGGTTTGTGGAGAAGAACGGCCGCTGTAACGTCCAGCATGGTAACCTTGGCGGGGAGACAAGCCGATATATCTCTGATCTTTTCACCACGCTAGTCGACCTGAAGTGGCGGTGGAACCTACTCATATTTATATTAACCTACACGGTAGCCTGGCTGGTTATGGCATCTATGTGGTGGATAATAGCCTACATCCGCGGTGACATCAAACCACAAGGCCACGACTCGTCATACACCCCGTGCGTCGCGAACGTCTACAACTTTCCGTCCGCTTTCTTGTTCTTCATTGAAACAGAGGCTACTATCGGCTATGGTTACCGTTATATCACAGAAAAGTGTCCGGAAGGCATTCTTCTTTTTCTCTTCCAATCTCTCCTGGGTTCTATAGTGGACGCATTTCTTATCGGCTGCATGTTTATCAAGATGTCCCAGCCGAAGAAGCGCGCGGAGACGCTCATGTTTAGCCAGGATGCGGTTATCTCGCAACGGGACGGGAAGTTGTGTCTCATGTTCCGAGTGGGGAACCTGCGGAACAGCCATATGGTGTCGGCCCAGATCAGGTGCAAACTCATCAAGGTAAATGTCCAATCGTCTCCGCCCTTTTCTCTCTCATGCATTTGGCATGTTATGCCAATACTATCGTAAAGTGACTGCTGTGCGTCATAAATGTGTGTTTAACACAACTCAAAACCTATAGCAGATTTTAAATCAATTAACGTGCTATTTAGTCAATTCAAGGGAATAATTGTATTTTGCCCATTGTTTTCAATGAGGGATTTTCAGTAATTTAAATACATTTCTCCTTCAGTATCGACTGAATTGCCCGTGGCCCACTAAATTACATTTCCTGGCAGGTTACAGTTACTGCCGTGGGCTGCAAGGTGTTTTCGAATCAAAGTGGAATTAGTTCAAAATTGAACGAATAAAATCGATATAACACACTATCCTGGCACTAGAGGAAGAAAGCAAGTCTATCTCTCCCTCAATTTAAGTCAAAGGGGCTTTATTATCTCTCTCTGTGTCTCTCTCTCGGTCTCAGTGTGTGAGTGTGCATGTGTGAACTGCAGTAGCAGTGTGTGGGTAAAATCACTGGGTGAAGCCAAGCCAGCCATATTACAACCTATGTGTTGTGATAATTGGGTTGTTAGCTCTATAACCTGTTAGTTCATATTTCTTGACACTGTGATATATAGGACTAAGTCCAAGACAATAAGACACAGTGGCAGAATAAATTCAACTACACATTTGTTTCATCACAAAAACGGAGAGCAACATCTGACCGGTGGATTTCTCTGTGTGTGTGTGTGTGTGTGGGTGTGTGTGTGTGTGTGTGTGTGTGTGTGGGTGTGTGTGTGTGCAAGTAGAAACACATGTTGACTCACATTACTAGAGAAACAGCGTTTTCCATTTTGACGAAACGCTCTATCACTCTGTCATACAGTACACGCTTTTATTTTTTGTTGTCCTAGACTATCTGGCTAAAATGCTTGCTCGCTAGCCTAACTTCCTTTAATGGGCAACGTTAGCTAGCTAGCTAGTTAGCTAGTTAGCTAGCCTTCTACATCTAGCTACATATTGAACTTCCACCCTCTCAGGTCAGGGGCGCAGCGGTCTAAGGCACTGCATCTCAGTGCTAAAGGCGTCACTATAGACACCCTGGTTCGAATCCAGGCTGTATCACAACCGGCCGTGATTGGGAGTCCCATAGGGCGGTGCACAATTGTCCTAGCGTCGTCCAAGTTTGGCCGGTGTAGGCCATCATTGTAAAAAATAATTAGTTCTTAACTGACTTGCCTAGTTAAATAAAACAAAATATGTGTTTATGGTTGGATCAGAATCCCCATTATAATATAGAGAATTAAGTAAAACCAGAAGTCCATATCCCTATCTCCGTCCATGGTTAATTTAGGGGCGTGAGTGAGATAGATAGATAGGTACTTTATTGATCCCCGAGGGAAATTGTTTTCGTCAAGCAGCTACGAAAAAACACAGGGCAGGTGCAAAATGCCAGTACGAAAATACAGATACACGATACATAGAGCGGCAGTATGAAAAAGTATAGAAATACAAGAAGTCTGGAGTGCAAAAAAGCTATAAAAAGACATTGCATAGTATGGGTGGTTGGCTGAATATATACACTATACATTGTTACAGAGTGTTAGGTGAAAAAAAAAAGATACAAATATTGCAAGTTGATATAGATAAATAAGGATGCATGGTTAACTACACTATAGGTCAATGGCAGAGAAATACTATATACGTGAGGGTAATAATAGTTTACTTAATATACAGTCAGGTTAAATGAGCAGGTAAGTGAATATTTTGCATTGTTAAATTAGTTGTACAGGTAAATATACAGTTCAATTAACAGGTAAGTGAATATTTGCATGGTTACATTAACTGTACAGGTAAATGAAAGGAAGAGATACTTAAATAGCTGAATGTGTGTATGATATAAATTAGGGTAATAATAGTAATTCCCTTAAAATACAGTCCTTAGTACAGGGTTTAATTACAGATAAATGCACGTATTGCACAGTCGATATACTAAAAGCAATGAAAAAAGATACAACTGACAGGATACTAATATGCATTCAAGAATTACTTAAAATATTGCACGTGGTATGATATAACAACTGTACATGAATATGTGTATACAGACCTGAATGAATAAATAAGTCCTGAATGAATGAGTGATTACAGACCAGAGTTACTCACGGATGGATGCCTAATTGTTAAACTAGGTTCTAACGCCCTATCAGTTCCAGGTCTATGTTGCAGACGGCATGGCACCCCGGTGAGGCATTAAATAGTCTAATAGCCGCCGGCAGGAAGGACCTCCTGTAGCGCTCTCTGGCACACCGTGGTGGGATCAGTCTGTAACTGAAGGTGCTCCTTTGTGTCATAACCATGGCATGCAGAGGGTGGGTGACGTTGTCCATGATGGCCAGCAGTTTGGCCAGGATCCGTCTCTCCGCCACCTCCTCTAGAGTGTCAAGGCTAATCCCCAGGACAGAGCTAGCCTTCCTGAACAGCTTCTTTACCCGAGAAGCATCACTGGCTTTTATGTTGGCGCCCCAGCACGCCACTGCATTTAATTTAATGAAAATTAATGAAAATTATGAAACACAGAGAGATGAAAGATACATTGTTTTATGTATTTTTGTTGGCCAATTTTTGGGGGGATGCCTTGCTTCCCTTGGCATCCATGAAAACACGCCACTGGTGAACTGTCATATCTGTCACTGATCTGCTATGCTGACGGAATCACTTCTCGATGACACACTTCTCGATGACATACTTCTCGATGTGTGTGTGTATGCAAGTGTGTCTGTGTGTGTGTCTGTGTGTGTGTGTGTCTGTGTGTGTGCAAGTGTGTCTGTGTGTGTGTCTGTGTGTGTGTGTGTGTGTGTGTGTGTGTGTGTGTGTGTGTGTGAACAGTCATTTCTGTCACTGATCTCCATATGGGGTCATCAAATAACCCCACTGTTCTACAGTCAGCAGTTTGCCGCTCAATGGGCCGTATATCTCACGTCACCCCCCGTAGTAACTGACCGGAGATCAGCGGCTACTGGAGATGGATGGTCCCCCAGGGGACAGTCATTGAGAAATCAGTCGTATCGATCGACGGTTAAAACAAACTCATTGTGCTCTATTGTATTGATGCCATAATGGAGTAAGAACAGTTTCCTCTGAACCTTAATAATAATAATAATAATAATAATCATAGGCTGAGTCTAGTAGCCTACTTAGCATTAGCAAGAGAATCTGGGATAGACGTTGACACAGTATACAGTATGCTAGGAAATTAGGCAACACTTTACTATTGGGGGGTAAAGTGTTATGAAGCTTGTTACAAATTATACTGCAACATTCATGTAGGTGTCATGACTAATGACTGGTTTCATACAGGTGCTACGAATGCCTTATGTAGACCCCCCTATATTATTTCAGATCCCTCTCAGGTACTTCACTCCAAGTATCAGCTCCTCCCCTCAGGCAGGCACAATAGGGTCCCTACGTGTAAGCTGAACAGGCATAAGCACTCCTTCATTCCCATTTCCATCAACACCTAAACAGCAAAGCAACAAGTAAAGCTGAGCTGTGTTAGTACGCCACTGACAGAATAAGGGAATGGGTCATGTATTATGTATGCGTCGATAGGAGAAGTGTAAAATGTGTAAGGGTAACGTGCAATGTATTATGTTGAGTGTGTAATGTACAGTGTCTATTTTGTATACTGCACTACTATGTGTCTAAGACAATTTCCCCTTGGGGACATTAAAGTATGTTACTGGAAAGGACACAATACCTGCAACAACTGCTGTGGTAACTCAGACACTTTTCTCACAGATTATGTCTTGTTACTGGACTGAACAATGTTGACAGTGATTATTGTTCAGGGTCAAGAGGGAAATAGTAATGCTATATTGTACACTAATGTTCAAAAGCTTTCGGTCACTTAGAAATGTCCTTGTTTTTGGAAAAAAAAAAAGCTAATGTTTTGTCCATTAAAATCACATCAAATTGATCAGAAATACAGTGTAGAGATTGTTAATGTTATAAATTACTATTGTTGCTGGAAACGGCAGATATTTTATGGAATATCTACATAGGCGTACAGAGGCCCATTATCAGCAACCATCACTCCTGTGTTCCAATGGCACGTTGTGTTAGCTAATCCAAGTTTATCATTTTAAAAGGCTAATTGATCATTAGAAAACCCTTTTTCAATTATGTTAGCACAGCTGAAAACTATTGTGCTGATTAAAGAAGCAATAAAACTGGCCTTCTTTAGACTATTTGAATATCTGGAGCATCAGCATTTGTGGGTTCGATTACAGACTCAAAATGGCCAGAAACAAAGACCTTTCTCCAGAAACTCGTTGTAACTTGTTTCTGGCCATTTTGAGCCTGTAATCGAACCCACAAATGCTGATGTTCCAGAAAACAAGGTACACCAGTTAATTGAAATGCATTCCAGGTGACTACCTCATGAAGCTGGTTGAGAGAATGCCAAGAGTATGCAATGCTGTCATCAAGGCAAAGGGTGGCTACTTTGAAGAATCTAAAATCTAAAATATATTTTGACTTGTTTAACTCTTTTTTGGTTACTACATGATTCCATATGTGTTATTTCATAGTTTGATGTCTTCACTATTATTCTACAATGTAGAAAATAGTCAAAATAAAGAAAAACCCTGGAATTAACTTTTGTCCAAACTTTTGACTGGTACTCTCTCTCTCTCTCTCTCTCTCTCTCTCTCTATATATATATATATATATATATATATATATATATATATATATATATATAAATTAAATCAATTTTAATCCCACTTTGTAACACAATAAAATGTGAAGAAATCCAAGGGGTCTGAATACTTTTGCAAGGCACTGTAAACCCTGACCGCTGTGGGTAAATAGGTGGATAAACACTAATGTAAAAATAAACCCTATTCACATGGGCCCCGATTCTGACCCGAGTTAAGCGTGTGTAAATGGAACGTTATTCCCTTTTTATGCTGTTCACCTGCTGTTCACCTGCTGTTCACCTGCTGTTCACCTGCTGTTCACCTGCTGTTCACCTGCTGTTCACCTGCTATTCACCTGCTGTTCACCTGCTGTTCACCTGCTATTCACCTGCTGTTCACCTGCTGTTCACCTGCTGTTCACCTGCTGTTCACCTGCTGTTCATTTATGACCCGATTCCAATTTAGGGAATGTTGCCTTTCTTAAGCACAACTTTCCTACTCACTTCTCAGTAGTTGGTATTCAGACCTTATGAAGGTGCGTAACAGTCTTTGCAGGTGTGGCTACCTTCTGTGCTCGGAATACATTTCATTCAATTGCTGAAAACCCTCCCACTTGCTGGCCAACAGATTAAATCACGTGCGTGTCAGTCACTTGCTCTGACTTGAGCGCACGCACGCACACGCACGCGCACGCGCACACGCACACACACACACACACACACACACACACACACACACACACACACACACACACACACCACCATGTGCTTTCACCTCTCTTGTAATTGACATGCGTGATTTGTCCGGCACTTTTAGGCTATAAAACAAATTGGATAGCCTGACAGGAGAGATTAAATTATATACTGGTAAGGCAGTGCATAAAGTCTCAGACACCCCAGTACATATTGAAATGGATACTAGTCCTTGACCTTTAATGAATGGTCCTACAGCTTTAATTACATTTTGAATCAATCCAGATCTCTGAAGTGTCTTCATATATTTTAGGATAGAATTAATCCTATGATTCTGTGGTGCAGAGGATAGAATGAATCTATCCTCCCTTCCCTGAAGCCTCCTGATTGGGTAGGATAGATGAAAGCGGTAGGCTGAAACCTTGCTTTCTCTTGTCCTGTCATATACAGATCAGTGATTACTGAATGTATTCAAACAGGATTCAAAAAGAGAGAGAGAGACCATGAAAGATGAAGAGAAAGAAAGATTGACAGTTGAGAAACACTTGTGTATGTTTATGTCTTTAGCACTGCTGGGTGACTTGAAAAGCCATGGTCAGCCGATCAATAATATAGTTATCACGACCCAGGATACGACCCAGGATACGACCCAGGATACGACCCAGGAAACGACCCAGGATACGACCCATGATACGACCCAGGAAACGACCCAGGAAACGACCCAGGATAAGACCCAGGATACGACCCAGGATACGACCCAGGATACGACCCAGGATATGACCCAGATGCAGACACAGGAGGCGGATGGTTCAGTTCTCAGATAATGTATTATAACACGGGGAGCAGGGAAAGTGCAGGTCGAGGACAGGCAGAGGTTCATAAACCAGGTCAGATCAGGCAGGTACAGGACGGCAGGCAGAAAGGTACGAACCGAAAAGGCCAGAAACAATGCAGTAGAGAGCAGGGAAAAACAGGAAACACACTGGAACGACCTGACAATACAAGACGAACTGGCAACAGACCAACAGAAAACGCAGGTATAAATACACGGGGATAATGGGGGGAAAGGGAGACACCTGGTGGGGGTTGGAGACAATCACAAGACAGGTGAAAAAGATAAGCGTGTGACAATAATGGTACTTTTAATCTTTAATTTAGAATATGTGGAAACTATGAGAATAGAAAGGTTCAGAACTTTTGTGCAATGTCACAGCAAGTAATAGTCAAGACTGGATGATACATTTAAACTCAAATACGTTTTTCACAATTCCTGTGTAAGAATACAACCCGGAGGCAGATGTTAGGTCCCACTTGCAGAGCTTGCAAATGTTGTTTTTAATATATTCCAGGATCAGGCAAAAGGATCCTGGAATATATTGTATAAGGAACACTGCATAAGGAATCCTTGACACTTTCCTGGTGCACCGTCGTATTTGTTTGGCATCGATACAGGGTGTGATGACCGAGTGGATACCGGAGGAACCGGGAGAGGAGATGTGGCTGCGCACGGTTGGAGAAGGCGGCATAATTCCTCTATCTGTTCCTCCTGTCGGGAGAGACGGGTGTGGAGCTCTGCTGGGTCCATGGTAATGGGTGAGGTATTCTGTAAGAATACAACCCGGAGGCAGATCCCATTTGCACTTGCAGAGCTTGCAAATGTTGTTTTTAATATATTCCAGGATCAGGCAAAAGGAGTAGTCAGATGAACAGGCAGAAGTCGTTAACAGGTAGTCCAAAGAAAAACAGCAACAGTACAAAAGGAGTTGGGAACTTGGTGAGTATGGGTTGTTTTTTCTTGTTGGTGTTGCAGAGGTATAGTATCGTTTGCAGATCTTACAGAACCCCCCCCCCCCCCCCCCCTACGGGCGGCTCCAGAAGACCGAGGGCGCCGGCTAGAGGGTCGTCCCCGGGGACGAGGAGCAGGACGATCTGGGTGATTGCGGTGAAAATCCTGAATGAGAGTGGGGTCAAGGATATCCTGGGCAGGGACCCAGGCCTGTTCTTCTGGTCCATAACCCTCCCAGTCTACCAGGTACTGTAGCCCACCACCCCGTCGTCGTGAGTCCAGAAGGGCCCTAACGGTATATGCAGGCTCCCCACTGACATCTAACGGAGGCGGGGCTGTCTGAGATGTGACCGGAGGATGCAGAGGGCTGTAATGGACAGGCTTTAACAGGGAGACATGGAAGGACGAGGCTATACGGTAGTGACGAGGAAGTTGTAGGCGGTAGGTTACAGGATTGATACGGTGAGTAATCTTAAACGGGCCGATGTATCTGGAGCACAGCTTTTTGCAGGGGAGACTAAGCCGGATGTCTCGGGTTGATAACCAGACTCGTTGACCTGGGTGGTACAGCGGTGTAGGTCTACGACGGCGATCTGCGTGTTTCTTCTGGGAAATAGAGGCTTCAGTAAGATGACGATAAGCAGTTTCCCATACCTGTGCGCTGCGCTGAAACCATTCGTCCACTGCAGGAACTGTACCAGGCTCGTTGTCCCAGGGGTACATCGGAGGTTGAAACCCTAGGACACATTGAAATGGAGTTAACCGGAGGGAAGAGTGGAAGAGGGAATTTTGGGCATATTCTACCCATGGTAGGTATCGACTCCAGTCGTTTTGTTTTAGGGAACATTGTTGACGGAGGTATTTCACAATGTCTTGGTTTAGCCGTTCTGTCTGACCATTCGATTGTGGGTGGTACCCGGAGGAAAGGCTGACTGAGATTCCCATGCGCTTGCAGAAGGCTTTCCAAACCTGGGAGATGAATTGGGGGCCTCGATCTGATACGATGTCTTCCGTGATCCCAAACTGGCGAAAGACCTGCTGAAATATACATTCTGCGAGTTCCATGGCATTAGGCAGACGGGGTAGTGGGATCAAACGACACATTTTTGAGAAACGATCGATGACAACTAGAATGGTGGTGTACCCCGTAGATTCAGGTAAATCCGTGATAAAGTCCATGGATATGTGTGACCACGGTCTATTAGGTGTGGGTAATGGTGTGAGCTTACCCTCTGGCAGTTGGCGGGGGGTCTTGGATTGGGCACAGACTGGACAGGACAATACATAGTCTCGGACGTCTTCAGGAAGTGAAGACCACCAGTACCGGCGAGAGATGAGTTTAGTGGTCTTAGTTATACCAGGGTGTCCTGACCCCAACGATGTGTGGCACCATTGGAGTAGTTGAGATCTGACTGAGGCTGGAACATATTGTTTGTCCTGCGGGGTTTCGGGGGGAGCTGGTTCGGTTTGTAGGGCGTCGTGAATGGTGTCCTGGATTTCCCATCGAATAGGTCTGGCTACACAAGATAGAGGAAGGATGTTTTCAGGATCTGAGATACATGTGGGAGGATCAAACTGGCGAGATAGAGCGTCGGCCTTGATATTCTTCTTTCCTGGTAGGTAAGACACTGTGAAATGGAAGCGATTAAAGAACAGCGACCATCGGGACTGGCGTGGGTTAACCTTTTGGTCAATACCAGGAACGGGTGTTGAGCCCCCTCTAGCCAGTGACGCCACTCCTCCAGCGCTAGTTTGATGGCCAGCAGTTCTCGATTTCCGACATCATAATTCCTTTCGGCAGGGGAGAGTTTTTTCGAATAGAAGGCACATGGGTGTAACTTGGGAGGAGAACCGAAACGTTGAGATAAGACCGCTCCCACTCCTACCTCTGAGGCATCTACCTCTATGGTGAAGGGTTGAGTGGGATCGGGCTGGCGGAGGATGGGTGCAGATGTGAAAGCTTGTTTCAGGAGGTTGAACGCAGTAACCGCTGAATCCGACCAGGACAGTGTCTTGGACTTCTGGCTGGTGAGAGCAGTGAGTGGGGCGGCTTTGCTACTGTAGTTCCTTATGAATCTTCGGTAGAAATTGGCAAAGCCGAGGAATCGCTGGAGACCTTTTACCGTATGTGGTTGAGGCCAGTGTTGCACGGCGCTGACTTTTTCTTCGTTCACAAATCCAAGGAAGGACACAGAGGTGACATGAAACTCACTTTTTTCCGCTTTCACATACAGCTTATGTTCTTCTAGGCGTTGTAACACTTGACGGACTTGGGATGCGTGTTCTTCCATGGAATGGGAATAAATGAGTATGTCGTCGATGTATACGATGAGAAATCTGTCAATCATATCCCGGAAAATGTCATTCATGAAAGATTGGAACACTGCGGGTGCATTAGTGAGTCCGTATGGCATCACGAGATACTCATAGTGCTTCCTGGTGGTGATGAAGGCAGTTTTCCATTCATCCCCTTGACGAATCCGGACAAGATTGTAGGCACTGCGGAGGTCTAGTTTGGTATACACATGGGCATTGCCTACTTGTTCTAGAGCTGCTGGGATTAGTGGAAGTGGAAACCGGTTTTTTATCGTAATGTCATTTAGTCCTCTGTAATCGATACAAGGGCGTAGACCCCCGTCCTTCTTCTCCACAAAAAAGAAGGAGGAGGCCGCAGGAGAAGTAGAGGGGCGGATAAATCCTTGTCCGAGTGCTTCGTCGATGTATTGGGTCATGGCTTCAGATTCGGGTATAGAAAGGGGATAGACACGGCCCTTGGGTAGGGATGCTCCAGGTAACAGTTCGATAGCACAGTCGCAAGGACGATGAGGAGGTAGTATACAGGCCTTTTCCTTGTTAAATACATTCTGGTATTGGGCGTACTCTGACGGGATCCGAGTAGGAGTTTGATCACGGGCTTCCTCTATGGAGGTGGCTCTGCAAGGTAAAGTTAAACAATGCGATAAACAGTTAGTACTCCACTTCAGCAATTCCCCTCTCCGCCACGAGATGGCAGGATCATGCTGGCAAAGCCATGGGTGGCCTAACACCAGTGGTACTGTAGGGGAAGAGACGACTAAGAGTTGGATCCGTTCCGAATGCAAAGCACTGATCTGAAGGGTAATTTCTGCCGTTTGATGTGTTACATAACCAGTGCCCAGTGGTTGTCCATCTAATGTAGCAACTCGTAATGGTGGTTTTAGTACTAGTAATTCCACTCCTAGCCTGTCTGCCAACCCCTGATCAATAAAATTGCCCGCTGCCCCTGAATCGATGACAGGAGCGCAGGTAAACTGAACTGTTTCTTCGTAACGTTCAATAAGGCTGAGATGCCTACCTGAGTGCTGGTGGTTGGTGTATCTCGCCTAGGAGGACGAATAGGGCAGCGGCTGATGAAATGTCCACTCTCTCCACAATATAGGCACAGTTTGTTGGTTATCCGTCTCTGACGTTCTGTAGGAGTAAGGGAGAATTTACCGAGTTGCATGGGTTCCGGATCGACGGCTTGAACGGGAGTATACAAGGGAAGAGAACGGCTCTGAGGTTGTGGTGGTTGGGAGAGTTTGCGTTCCGATAGGAGGTGGTCAATGGAGATTGACATAGTGATATAACGGTTGAGATCTCGTACATCACCTCGGCAGACAAGTTCCGTCTGTAACTCCTGGTTTAGCCCTCTCCTATACATAGTGAGTAGGGCGGTGTCCGACCATCCGCTTCCCGCTGCCAGGGTACGAAAGTCCAGTGCATAATCGGCAGCTGACCAAGATCCTTGTTTGATCTCGCAGAGGAGATCTCCGGTCTGACGGCCTGACACGGGGTGATCGAACACCTCTTTGAATAACGAGATGAACAGTGACTCGCTTAGCAATGCGGGGCTGTTCGCGGCCCAGAGAGCGGTGGCCCAGTCCAACGCTCTCCCACAGAGCAGAGACACCGTGAAATCCACCTTGTCCTTTTCCCTAGTAAACAGGTCGGAATGGTGTTCGATGTATAAGGAACACTGCATAAGGAATCCTTGACACTTTCCTGGTGCACCGTCGTATTTGTTTGGCATCGATACAGGGTGTGATGACCGAGTGGATACCGGAGGAACCGGGAGAGGAGATGTGGCTGCGCCCGGTTGGAGAAGGCGGCATAATTCCTCTATCTGTTCCTCCTGTCGGGAGAGACGGGTGTGGAGCTCTGCTGGGTCCATGGTAATGGGTGAGGTATTCTGTAAGAATACAACCCGGAGGCAGATGTTAGGTCCCACTTGCAGAGCTTGCAAATGTTGTTTTTAATATATTCCAGGATCAGGCAAAAGGAGTAGTCAGATGAACAGGCAGAAGTCGTTAACAGGTGGTCCAAAGAAAAACAGCAACAGTACAAAAGGAGCAGGCTAACAGGGTAATCCAAAAACTAGAACAGGTTGGTACACAGGCAGACTCAGGCTAAGGTACAGATAGGGATAAGACGGACTCGAAAACTCACGGCAAGAAAAAAGGTCAAAAACTGGAATCACAATCAATAGGTTTACGAAGGGCTTAGTAGGGTTGCACATACAAACAATACCTCACACAGAAGGGAGAATGAAGCTGGGATATATACTGGTGGGGGAATGGAAAACAGCTGATTAGAATTCTGGTGATTGGGAACGGAGAGGAGTGTTGCATTCGTGTGGGTTGGGATCTTGGTGAGTATGGGTTGTTTTTTCTTGTTGGTGTTGCGGAGGTATAGTATTGTTTGCAGATCTTTAATCCTAGTAATCCTCTTAGGTCAGTTAGGCCACTCCAATACCTTGACTTTGTTGTCATTAAGCCATTTTGCCAAAACTTTGGAAGTATGCTTGGGGTCATTGTCCATTTGGAAGACCCATTCGCAACCAAGCTTTAACTTTCTGACTGATGTCTTGAGATGTTGCTTCAATATATCCACATAATTTTCCTTCCTCATGATGCCATCTATTTTGTGAAGTGCACCAGTCCCTCCTGCAGCAAAGCACCCCCACAACATGATGCTGCCACCCCCGTGCTTCACGGTTGGGATGGTGTTCTACGGCTTGCAAGCCTCCCCCTTTTTCCTCCAAACATAACGATGGTCATTATGGCAAAACAGTTCTATTTTTGTTTCATCAGACCAGAGAACATTTCTTCAAAAAGTATGATCTTTGTCCCCATGTGCAGTTGCAAACCGTAGTCTGGCGGTTTTGGAGCAGTGGCGTCTTCCTTGCTGAGCGGTCTTTCAGGTTATGTCGATATAGGACTCGTTTTACTGTGGATATAGATACTTTTGTACCTGTTTCCTCCAGCATCTTCACAAGGTCCTTTTCTGTTGTTCTGGGATTGATTTGCACTTTTCGCACCAAAGTACGTTCATCTCTAGGAGACAGATTGCGTCTCCTTCCTGAGCGGTATGACGGCTGCGTGGTCCCATGGTGTTTATACTTGCGTACTATTGTTTGTACAGATGAAAGTGGTACCTTTAGGTGTTTGGAGTTTGAAGGTAGGCCTTGAAATACATCCACAAGTACACCTCCAATTGACTCAAATTATGTCAATTAGCCAATCAGAAGCTTCTAAAGCCATGACATCATTTTCTGGTGTCATGGCTGAGTTTTTCAGCTGCAGGGACTGGGAGACTAGTAAGGATCGAGGCAAAGATGAACGGAGCAAAGTACAGAGAAATCCTTGATGAAAACCTGCTCCAGAGTGCTCAGGACCACAGACTGGGGTGAAGGTTCACCTTCCAACAGGACAATGACCCTAAGCACACAGCCAAGACAACACAGGAGTGGCTTCGGGACAAATCTCTGAATGTCCTTGAGTGGCCTAGCCAGAGCCCGGACTTGAACCTGATCGAACATCTCTGGAGAGACCTGAAAATAACTGTGCAGCAACTCTCCCCATCCAACCTGACAGAGCTTAAAAGGATCTGCAGAGAAGAATGGGAGAAACTCCCCAAATACAGGTGTGCCAAGCTTGTAGCGTCATACCCAAGAAGACTCAATGCTGTAATTTCTGCCAAAGGTGCTTCAACAAAGTACTGAGTAAAGGGTATGAATACTTAGGTAAATGTGATATTTTAAAAATTTCTACAAACCATTTTTTGCTTTGTCATTATGGGGTATTGTGTGTAGATTGATGAGGGGAAAAAACAATGTAATACATTTCATAATAAGGCTGTAACGTAACAAAATGTGGAAAAGGTCAAGGGGTCTGAACACTTTTCGAAGGCACTGTATACATGGGGGATTGGAAAATATATATAAGCAAAACAGGTGTGGTCCCCCAGGGGACAGTCATCGGTGGGGCAGACACATTGCAGTGAGTAATCGCATTGCAGGCGTTGGAGGTAGGCATTTTCTGAGAAGCTTATGCTCTTGTGAGTGGCTGTGGCCCTCAACACAGGAGGGAGGGGGAGAGAGAGAGGGAGAGAGCGAGAGAGAGAGAGAGAGAGACAGATACAGTTTGAATTAGCACTAATGGGACTATGGGTAGAGAACAACAAAGAAGCTTGGCTAGAGTGTAAGTGGGATGGGATGACTGACTGGGACATATGGACACACGTACACACGTACACACACGCACGCACACCCGCACAATGGCCTTTTCTGGGAGGAATGACCTGCTTTCAAGTTGACTCAAACTCAGATGGATTAAACTTTAGGATATCTTAACTTTTTTAGACTGAAGCATGGACTCTGTTACAAGTTGTTGTTTAAGGCCACATTCATTTCCACCATGACACTCAGGACAATATGTTTTGAATGGAGATCACATACAATGTCACCTTGCCACAACCTTATCCCTGTTATGATACATGTATAATAGGGATCCGAGGGCCACACCTGCCTAGTCTTTTTAGAGGTTTACACCTCAGAGGGAGATGTCTGGTTTTATAGCATTGGTTCCCAACCGGGGTACTAAGACCTCTGGGTACTTGAGACGACTCATGAGACCATAGGCCTACTTGAAAATGCACACGAGGGGTTCTGTACTTCTGGGGAACAGTAACCGAAAAAGATTAGGAACCACTGCTTTGTTGGTGCATACGTCTTCTTTCTGTCTTTCTCTTTTGTCTCTCACGTTTTTTTTTACCTCTCTCAATTAGGGCTGTGGCGGTCATGACATTTCGTCAGCTGGTGATTGTCAAGAAAATAACTGTCGGTCTCATGGTAATTGACCGTTAATTAACATATATACATTTAGTATCTCCTGGCTTCCACACACAGCCTACAATCCACTGATTCAGACCTTTGGAACATATATATTTAAAAAGTCTAATAAATCCATGTAAAATAGCCTACACCTTCACAATAAATCCATTATTTATTTTAGACAGTTATAAAGAAACGTGATTTTTTTTAGCTGAATAAAATAGAAAGGCCATTTTCTCCAAACGATTTGTGGGAGTGTTAACATGTGGATATTCTGTGTTGATTGGTTAACAAAGAAACAGATACTCCTATATGCTTAATTTATAGTTATTAATGTACCTTTAGTTGTGATACAAACGTTGGACTATATGTTTAGATGTTTAATACGTTCTAAGGCTGCATAATGCGACTGAAAGGCGTGAGCTCTGCTTAGTTTTTTTTAGTCTGGGACAATTGTGGGATGGGATAGATCCCACATTATTACACCAACTAGCATAAAAAATTAATGTTAATAAACTATTAGGCTATTTCTTCACATTATAAGCGCACACGGCAGTAGGCTATAAGCGCAAATGTTATTTGGCCACTTTAGTTGTGATACAAACTTTATCAAAACATATAGGTCTACAGGCTAGGCTACATAAGGTGTGCGAAAGGCATGCGTTTCTTGTTGGGCATCATTCACAAGTGATAATATACAGTATAATTCACAAGTGATAGGTTAATGTCACACCCTGATCTGTTTCACCTGTCTTTGTGATTGTCTCCACCCCCCTCCAGGTGTCTCCCATCTTCCTCATTATCCCCAGTGTATTTATCCCTGTGTTCTATGTTTGGCTTTTGCCCGTTTCTTTTGTTCATCAAACCCTTTACTCCCGTCTCTCTAAAGTGCCTGTTTTCTTGATTTCCCGGTTTTGACCTTTCCTTGCCTGCCCTGACCCTGAGCCTGCCTGCCGTCTTGTACCTTTGCCCCACTACTCTGGATTACCGAACTCTGCTTGCCCCTGACCTGTCTTTTGCCTTCCATTGTCTGCGCCTGGGTCTCACCTGTACGCTGATAGGCTAATATTGTCCCCCATCAGACTATTCTTGATTTAATCTTTACATATAATAAATAATATGTGTGAAATTAGACCATGATCATGCACCTGTCGGAATGGGAAAAAAGTAGTGGGTCATCTATGCACTTAAATAGCGAGGAGGACACTTCTCCCATGGTTAATTTTCATGCCAGCCAGGTAGGCTATACTCCTGTTGTGAAGAGAAGCAATGTGCTTAATATTAGGAAGGTTGATCAATAAATATAGTAGGCCTAGCCTATAAAAAGCTGATGGGATCCTCCTCTTTTTATTAGAGGCCATCACTCTGTTTTCCCACATAAATGCATAGCCTATAGAATTGTTGCGCAACATGAGCTCATGGGCTCTCATTAAGTGTGATTCGATTTTCCATTAGGTTTGCCTTGATGTCAGAGTGATTAGAGGGACAATAGAGTGCTGAGTACCAGGCAGTTAGCTAGTTTGGTAGACTACTAATGACCATCAGCAGCATCAGAGCTTGGAGAAGCCCAGTTACCGTGACTAAACGGTCACGTGGAGTTTGACTGCCTTCATGACTCGTGACTCTCAGTGTAGCGGTAACACGGTCATCATAACAGCCCTACTCTCAATCCCACATCACTCCTGCTTTCTGTCTCCTCTTCTCTCTGACTGACGTTCTATCCCTCATGACTTTGGCTTCCCTTTTTCTTTCCTTCCTCTCTCTAATGTTCTGTCTCTCATTGTTTTCTATTGCTCTCCCCCCTCTCTCTCTCTCTCCCTCTCTCACACACCACTCCTTCTCTTCAACCTCTTGCTCTTCTGCTCCGCTCCCCTCTTCTCAACATACATCTCTACGGTATACTAGACGATAAGATCCTACTTTAAAACAGAACAAAACAACTTATCAAGGCTTTATTGAGTGTTCATAAAGCATTTATAAGCAAGATCATACTACGTAAAGGGTGATAGAAAATGTCCTTACATGTAGTGCTTGACCAAATGGTGTATAATCCTTTTGTCACCCTTTATAATCGTAAGTTAGGAGATACACTAGGGCAGAAAACCGTTTTTTACTTGTTACTCTGGAAGTGTAACCTTTTACTCGCACAAAGCCGGCACGCTTATGCCTGGTGACATTGAAATGAGGAGGAGCATATCACACTGCAAATATTACACGTCTGGTGTAGCAGGCCAGTAACTAACACAACATTTTCCTATGACTTATTTGTGAAGCATAAGGGCTTATGTGTTTAAAGTGGGGCCGACCATCGCATGTCGTTCAGGTTAAGTGCTCACCCCAGGACCATAACAGGAACATTGACTGTAACTTACACACTGCCTCCTCCAGTGGCTATAGGACATTTTAATGATGCACCATAGGCGCCTGGCACTAAAATGTGAAGTTAATGGGGAAAAAACAGCTTTTCCAAGCCAAAGTGATGAGGGAACCGTGGGCACAGGCTCCTTCCTGTTAAATGTCGCACCCTTCTGTCCCCAACGCCGCTGTGAATAAGAATCGCAGTCTGTTTTGCCATCTGTGGTCCTCCCGGCAGTCTGGTCAAAGAGACAGCCTCTCCGTGTTAGAGCACGCTACTGTAGAGTTTGGGAGAACTATAGGAACCCAATGCTATAGGCCTAAAGTAAATGAGTCAGTTGAAAAAGTTAACCACTTCCCCCTAGAGCTGAAACGGTATGAACATTTCATATAAAGATTATAGTGACCAAAATTAGCACGGTTATCAGCATTATCACGGTATTGTTAAAATGTGCTGGAAATGTTCTAAAAGTACTGATACAATGAAATCATGTCATCAAGTTTTATATTGTAAACCAACAAACAACAAATAAAATTAGCAGCACTATGCACTTTGTACATAAACATTAAAATAGTAACATTAACATTACAGATGGCACCATGTGGACATGAGGTGAAAGTTTCCCTTGTGCAGGTTTTAATGAACTCAACCTGAAGTAAGCAAATCAAATGTGCATATAAAACCAAC
This sequence comes from Thymallus thymallus, assembly GCA_023634145.1. Classification (NCBI taxonomy): domain Eukaryota; kingdom Metazoa; phylum Chordata; class Actinopteri; order Salmoniformes; family Salmonidae; genus Thymallus; species Thymallus thymallus. The sequence continues at coordinate 18,492,594 of CM042386.1, read as the reverse complement.
ACAAGTAAAGCAATGTGCCTGTAATAACTATACAACCATATGGAAACAAATCCAATGAACAGCACTGATTGTATGTCCGTTTTCTCCTTCATAAAGAAATAAGGTGCTGTTGGCCTAACATCCTGTATGTATGCATCTTTGTTCACTTGAGATTGAAATGTAAAAATGTTTACTTTGTCCGGTTTAAGTAGTGATCTGCGAGGGGAGACAATGTGCCCGCTAAACACTCTCTGGTTGCTGGGATGCACAAAAGCTTCCTGGCAAGGTGAGGCAGCTCTGATGCATGGCCCCTTCACCACACCATTGGATCCTCTTCTGCTGGAATGGGTGGCAGAGACAGGTAGACCTTGATCTCTTCTTTAACTCTGTCTTCTGGGGTGGTCGGAATCTGACCCTCTTCACCTCTCTGCTGCCTTGTTGAGATCATCTTTCTCAACAACCCAGCCAGGCCTTTCCCCTCCGATGCTGCTGTGGGGGTGTTTGTGGAGGGGGTGCTGCTGCTGCTTTGCGGTTCTTCCCTGACTTGTGCAGCTGCCAGCTTCAAGGCCTCCTGGACACAGCTGTCAGTGTCAACGTTTGCAGCCTCAGGCTCATCTAAAAAGCTCCTTTTGAAGCGTGAGTTAATGAAACAGGCCATGTGCATGACTCTCTTTGCCTTCTCTGTGTATCTGTTGTTAAGGTCTTCTCTCGTTACCCTTTCCATCTCCTTGGTCAGGGATGGATCCATATCCTTTTCCACCAGAACATCACGGGTGATGTGGTCCAGGACAGACTTGATGGCTGACAGTGTCACTCGTGTCTCTGAGGCAAGTGCATCTGAAAACTTGCTGAGAGGTTTAAGGAGCTGACACAGTTGCTCCATGACACTGATGTGGGCATCCTCTTTCTCCAGCCAGTGTCACACAGACTGGCTGCTGTTGGCTGAGGAAACGCTCAAGCATCTTGTATGTAGATCCCCATCGTGGGTCAGAGCCTTCTGTGGCATGTTGAGTGTAGCTTGCTTTTCTCTCAGTTCTCTCTTCCTGTTTCAGCTCCGTGAGAAGCCTTGGACCAGATGACGGCAGGCCTTGACTGCTGTGTCAACTCTCAGAGTTGTCAGAGCCTTTGAGATGGCCAGGTTCAAATTATGGCCAAGCCACAGATCTGGGAGCTCTTCAAAAGCCTTGATCATGTTTGTTGCATTGTATGTGGTTATGCAGACCAGGTCTTTCTTGTTGATCCCCCACTCTTCCAGCATATTCTCAAAAAACTCTCTGATGTTGTGAGCCGAGTGATCTTCTGGGAAGAACTGTGTTTCCAGGCAGTTTGATTCCAGTTGCCACCAGTCTGGGGTGAGGTAATGGATAGTGAAGCTGATGTGGGGTTGACCACCCCCGCTTTCACTGGTCCAGAGGTCAGTAGTTGCAGCAAAGCATGTGCCTTGAGCCAAACTTTGTCCAACATCAACTTTAACCTGGTTGTACAGGTTTGGGATTTCGGTCTTGGAAAATAATGTTTGTGATGGCACTTTGTAGTGAGGCACGGCAACCTTCATCAGCCTCAGAAAGCCAGGCCTCTCAACAATCTGAAATGGTATCATGTCCTTTGCAATGTAATATGAAAGGGCTGCAGTGAGGTCTTGAGCATGTTTTGATGTGGGTGCATAAAGCAGCCTGCCTTTTAAATGCTTGCAGGAGTGTCTGTGTCACAACTCTAGATGAGGAGGGACCAATAGCATCACTGGGTTTGCCTGCTGCACGCCCACTCTGTAGACAAGGGAATAGCAAATGTATTATATTGGTGTTGTTACATTATAATTATAATGTATAGAGTCTGCAGACACACGACGCATACATCAACAGAAAAACGTGTAGTGTTTTTACAAGAGTAGGTAACACTGAAAGCTTCAGTTTACATTATTGACAAGCTATTAGGAAGTTAGACAGACAAATCATTTCGAAGTCCCCACATCATGCATCGAGGTAAAAGTTAACTTAGTGGGTGGTGGTCATGAAGATGACTCGAGAGATTTGAAGTGTTGCCCCCTTTCGCAGCGTTTTTTTGTTTTGCATGTTCTGCAGACAGGGTGACCATCTTCGATTAAGTTTCTCTCAGCACTCTTGTAAAACCCAAAATACGACCACACTTCAGATTTGGTCCTCTTAGAAGGCTGAAAAATCAGAATGCTGTCACTGTCTTCCGCCATGTTTTCACACAAAACTAAACCCACATTGCATGCTGCGCCTGCGTCAGACTGTTGATAACTTTGGTTGATGCTGGACAGTATTTACTGTGTGTTTTTCAAACCGCGGCAATCAAACACGGTTTTAATGATAATTAAAATTTGAAACGGTAATACTAACCGTCGGGAATTTTTATTGTGAAACCGGTAACCGTTTCATCCCTACTTCCCCCTCTTCTAGACCCTTCTTTATACGATAGCTCCTCAAAGATCTGAAAGGATCTATAAGGTGTATATACAGTATTAGGGATTAACATGGGTAACCGGGATCTCATAAACAGTATTAGGGATTAACATGGGTAACCGGGATCTCATATACAGTATTAGGGATTAACATGGGTAACCGGGATCCCATATACAGTATTAGGGATTAACATGGGTAACCGGGATCTCATATACAGTATTAGGGATTAACATGGGTAACCGGGATCTCATATACAGTATTAGGGATTAACATGGGTAACCGGGATCTCATATACAGTATTAGGGATTAACATGGGTAACCGGGATCCCATATACAGTATTAGGGATTAACATGGGTAACCGGGATCTCATATACAGTATTAGGGATTAACATGGGTAACCGGGATCTCATATACAGTATTAGGGATTAACATGGGTAACCGGGATCTCATATACAGTATTAGGGATTAACATGGGTAACCAGGATCTCATATACAGTATTAGGGATTAACATGGGTAACCGGGATCTCATATACAGTATTAGGGATTAACATGGGTAACCAGGATCTCATATACAGTATTAGGGATTAACATGGGTAACCGGGATCTCATATACAGTATTAGGGATTAACATGGGTAACCCGGATCCTGGGGCTGTCATTGTGACTCTTCAGACAATTACACATTTTATAGGTCTATTTACAATTCACAATGAGTCACTGTCACAGACATGAAGTCTGTTAACAATTCAGAGGCATGAGGGAAAATGCTACAGTATCTCCTCATGTCCTAAGAGCCCAGGCTATTTTCCTATTCAGTCCAAATTCCACTGAAGCCCAAAACACATGTCTTGCATGAAAATTCCTAACTTTATTCTGTAATATATACCCTGGGGGCTAAACGTTAGGAATATTACTCATTCAAAGGTTTTTCTTTATTTGCACTATTTTTTACATTGTATAATAAAAGTGAAGACATCAAAACTATGACATAACACAAATGGAATCATGTAGTAACCAAAAAAGCAAAAAACCTAATAAGTCTTCAAATAGCTTTGCACACTCTTGGCATTCTCTCAACCAGCTTCACCTGGATGCTTTTCCGTCAGTCTTGAAGGAGTTCCCACATATGCTGAGCACTGACTCATCCCAAACCATCTAAATTTGGTTAAGGTTGGAACCAAAAATCTAAAATTTGGACTCATCAGACCAAAGAACAAATTTCCACCGGTCTAATGTCCATTGCTTGTGTTTCTTGGCAAGTCTCTTCTTCTTATTGGTGTCCTTTAGTAGTGGTTTCTTTGTAACAATTCGACCATGAAGGCCTGATTCACACAGTCTCCTCTGAACAGTTGATGTTGAGATGTGTCTGTTACTTGAACTCTGTGAAGCATTTATTTGGGCTGCAATCTGAGGCTGGTAACTCTAATGAACTTATCCTCTGCAGCAGAGGTATTTCTGGGTCTTCCATTCCTGTGGCGGTCCTCATGAAGCTGGTTGAGAGAATGCCATGAGTGTGCAAAGCTGTCATCAAGGCAAAGGGTGGCTACTTTGAAGAATCTTAAATATATTTTGATTTGTTTAAAAACATTTTGGTTACTACATGATTCCATATGTGTTATGTCATAGTTTTGATGTCTTCACTTTTATTCTACAATGTAAAAAATAGTGCAAATAAAGAAAAACCCTTGAATGAGTAATATTCCAAACTTTTGGCTCCCAGTGTAGGTTGCATTATGAAAGCCAGTCTCTCGCCTATGCATGTCAAAATACCGCTATAACATTTCCCCTTCTTCTCTACTCTGTCTCGTACTTGCTGAGCTTGGGTAGAGAATGTGTGATCAACAAACGGTATGAGAGTAGATATGGATATATTTTAAACAACATAGTTGGTACCCGTTGAAATACCTTGATGTTTAAACTATTTGCACTCTGAGGCTCCCCATTATTCATGAGCTGGTCTGCTATCTGTATAATTATTTAGCCAAATACAGGAGCTTTCTGTCATCGTCGAAGGAAGTTATCCAGCAAGCTTAACAACTTTTGTCATTTGACTACCGTTGCATTGTTTGTATGATTCGACAATGCTATACTCAGGGTGCGCTCTGTCTGTGAAACATGATAATGCTCAGAATTTATGAACAACCTGTTTGGCAATTCAAAACAATGTCATTGGCGATCAAAGATACATAGTTTATTTTACAGTTTATTTTGCTCTGCAATCTTTACATATTGTAGTTTCGCAGCCAAGTACATTCTTGGAAAAATACGAATCCCTGTACAGTAGTACTGAGCTTCCACCATATTGCAGTATTAGAATATACAGTTTCTCACACAACATCCCTCCTCTTACAGGCATAACATGTGCCCACAATCTTTTGTTTCCCCAGTCTCGTCAGACTCCGGAGGGGGAGTTTCTACCCCTGGACCAGTGTGAGCTAGACGTAGGATTCGGGACGGGGGCCGACCAGCTCTTCCTGGTGTCCCCTCTGACTATCTGCCACGAGATCAATCCCAAGAGCCCCTTCTTCGACCTGTCCCAGCGCTCGCTCATGAACGAGGAATTTGAGATTGTGGTCATCCTGGAGGGAATTGTGGAAACCACTGGTAAAAGCAGACTCTTTCTTTAATTCAATCTGTTCTTTAAAAGGACATTCTGGGATTGGTACAACAATTTCTGGAATTTTTTATTAATTACAGTTGAAGTCGGAAGATTACATACACCTTAGCCAAATACATTTAAACTCAAGTTTTTCACAATTCCTGACATTTAATCCTAGTAAAAATTCCCTGTCTTAGGTCAGTTAGGATCACCACTTTATTTTAAGAATGTGAAATGTCAGAATAATAGTAGAGAGAATGATTTATTTCAGCTTTTATTTATTTCATCACATTCCCAGTGGGTCAGAAGTTTACATACACTCAATTAGTATTTGGTAGCATTGCCTTTAAATTGTTTAACTTGGGTCAAACGTTTCGGGTAGCCTTCCACAAGATTCCCACAATAAGTTGGGTGAATTTAGGCCCATTCCTCCTGACAGAACTGGTGTAACTGAGTCAGGTTTGTAGGCCTCCTTGTCCATTTGTCATTGTCCATTTGGAAGACCCATTTGCGACCAAGCTTTAACTTCCTGACTGATGTCTTGAGATGTTGCTTCAATATATCCACATCATTTTCCTTCCTCATGATGCCATATATTTTGTGAAGTGCACCAGTCTCTCCTGCAGAAAAGCACCCCCACAACATGATGCTGCCACCCCCGTGCTTCACGGTTGGGATGTTGTTCTTTGGCTTGCAAGCCTCCCCCTTTTTCCTCCAAACACAACGTTGGTCATTATGGCCAAACAGTTCTATTTTTGTTTCATCAGACCAGAGGACATTTCTCCAAAAAGTACGATCTTTGTCCCCATGTGCAGTTGCAAACCGTAGTCTGGCTTTTTTATGGCGGTTTTGGAGCAATGGCTTCTTCCTTGCTGAGCAGCCTTTCAGGTCATGTCGATATAGGAATCGTTTTACTATGGATATAGATACTTTTGTACCTGTTTCCTCCAGCATCTTCACAAGGTCCTTTGCTGTTGTTCTGGGATTGATTTGCACTTTTCGCATCTCTAGGAGACAGAACGCTTGTCCTTCCTAAGCGGTATGACGGCTGTGTGGTCCCAAGGTGTTTATACTTGCGTACTATTGTTTGTACAGATGAAAGTGGTACCTTCAGGCATTTGGAAATTGCTCCCAAGGATGAACCAGACTTGTGGAGGTCTAAAAAAAAAATTTGGAGGTCTTGGCTGATTTCTTTTGATTTTCCCATGATGTCGAGCAAAGAGGCACTAAGTTTGAAGGTAGGCCTTGAAATACATCCACAGGTACACCTCCAATTGGCTCAAATGATGTCAATTAACCTATAAGAAGCTTCTAAAGCCATGACATCATTTTCTGGAATGTTCTAAGCTGTTTAAAGGCACAGTCAACTTAGTGTCTGTAAACTTCTGACCCACTGGAATTGTGATATAGTGAATTATAAGTGAAATAATCTGTCTGTAAACAATTGTTGGAAGAATGACTTGTCATGCACAAAGTAGATGTCCTAACCGACTTGCCAAAACTATAGTTTGTTAACATGAAATCTGTGGAGTGGTTGAAAAATGAGTTAATGACTTCAACCTAACTCTATGTAAACATCCGACTTCAACTGTATATATATCCATTGATGGAAGAATATACAGTAAATGCCTCATTGGTTTAGTTCTGTTCCATCTGAACCCAAAATATAAGCTTGTTTTCTGCATTGTTTGTAAACAATGTAATTGTAAACACACACTTTATAGCTTCAAACCCCTATTTAAAATGTACGCTCCAAAAACGGTTCAATCATTTGGATCTAATGGATGGATGGTCAGTCCTTTCATCCATACTGTAGCTCAGTGTATGTATTTTTCAAATCCCAAATTGCCTATTTAATTAATCTGTATAAGGTATATTTTGTAGTCTTGTATGTTGTTTTAAAATAAAATAAAATAAATATTTCTCCTTGGAGGCGAAATACGAGGACCATCATTCCCAGTATAATCAAATCAAATATTTAAGAGAATATTACATTTATCTTTAAATATTAGATTAATTTATAGCTTTTCCTTATTTTTGTATCTCTGTCGTTCTCCCTCTCACTCAATATTTCTCTCTTCGTCTTTCCCTCCCCTTGTCTCCTCTCACTCTCTTTAACATCTGTTTTTCTCCTTATTTTCTCTGTATTCCCTCCCTCCCTCCCTCCTCCCCTCCCTCCGTCCCAGGTATGACGTGCCAGGCGCGGACCTCCTACACGGAGGACGAGGTGTTGTGGGGCCACCGCTTCCTGCCCGTCATGTCCCTGGAGGAGGGCTTCTTCCGGGTCGACTACTCCCAGTTCCACAACACATTCGAGGTCAACACTCCCCCTTACAGCATCAAGGAGCACGAGGAGAAGAACTCCCTGACTTCCCCCAACCCTCCACCAGGCGTCCCCACCTCCCCTCCCCTGGGGAATGGGGGCCGGGGCCGCAGGGAGAGGATGCTGTCAGTGGACTTTGCCGACCATGGAGAGGCTACCCAGGAACAAGCGATGGGGAGGCTGCCCAGCAAGTTACAGCGTATGAGCTCTTACAAGGAGGACCTGCGAACGAGGGTGAAGACTGGCGGAGCCCAGCCCGGGGAGAATGCCTCTAGTAGGGGGGACCAGGGAAATCTGCCCCTGGGGGTCCAGCGTCTGGTCTCCAGCTCCATCCCCGGGGGCTTTGGCCAGGGGGAGGAGAAGCTCCAGCTTAAGGCACTAGATGGGGGTCCTGGTACTGGAGACACCCTGACTCATTCAGTTGGCGAGCAGGAGAAGCGGAGACTTCCCCCTGCCCTGAGCCCCACCCTGGCCCCAAATCAGACCCCTATCCAGATCCCTTTGCCTGAGGGTGGGGGGCGGCCGGAGGATAACCTGCCTGCCAAACTGCGGAGAATGAACGCTCACCGCTGACATTGACCGTGGACCATTGACCGTTAAATGACTATTAATTGCTGGAAACAAAGACTCCCCAAAAACGTTAAATAGATATATAAAGCAATGCTTAATGGGTAACGAGGTTTTCAACAGGAAATTAGACTACTGTGATGACTTTTGCCCTTTTATGGCTATTTTAACTGGTTGAATCAACGTTGATTCAATGTAATTTGTCAACGTACTGTGACGTGGAATCTATGCTGAAAATACATTGGATTTGAAAAAAGTTATCAATGTAACATTTTGTTTTGAGGGGGAAATTTTAACCACAGGATTATGTCATCATGCTAACCACATTTCAACATAGACAAACCTTGTATAAAATATGTAGAATTTGAAACAACGTCAGACCTTCAACGTTATATCCACTATCAGAAAAAAAAACTATAGGCTGGGCAGCACCTCCTACTGGAGAACTGATCTATCTACAGCTACCTTTTGGTCTCACATCCAGAGTTTTAACTACACACAGCTCTTGCTTAGCTATGCAATCACTGACTATTACTAATGTGCTACCGTGAGTGAGAATAATTGTTGAGAGATCTCCAGTTAAAAACTAAATAGATCCACTGTTGCTCTCAAAGTCATTCCAAAGGGTAGGTTTAACAGAGCAAATGAAATGCGACCATACTTCATCACTCATATATCATCAATGATCGTATTTATTTAGGCCTAAATAGCATTTGCAACGTCATCAACAGCTATTGTTTCAATTCAACCTAGAATTCAACTAAAATTAGACATTGCAATAGTCCTAGGTTTTCAAGCTCTGGTTGATTTCAAATGTAATGCTATTTAGTGATATTGAATTTTGTTTTGTTGTCAAAGCATCCAAATATCAATGTTTGAAGGAGGACTTTAAAAAAATAGGACTAAATCAAATCAAACTTTAAATGAACTTTAAATCAAGTTTGAGTTGGTTTAGTCCCATTTGTATGTCGAGCAAATAACTGAGGGTCTCACGGTAATTGACCGTTAATTAACATAAATACATTTAGTATCTCCTGACTTCCACACACAGCCTACAATCCACTGATGCAGACCTTTGGAACATCTACATTTATAAAGTCTAATAAATCCATTTAATATAGCCTACACCATTACAATAAATCCATTATTTATTTTAGACAGGTCTAAAGAAACATGATATGAAGAGAGACATTTCAGAAGAACAGAATAGCAAAAGTTGTCCTTATGTGAAGTCCTGATCTGGCTATGCCATATGGCTGTGGGAGACACTAGTTAATTTAGAAGACAAGATTTGCTTAGAATTCCATGGCATTATTTTAAAGTATTTAATTGAACATAGCTGAATAAAATAGAAAGGATATTTTCTCAAACGATTTGAGGGAGTGCGCACATGCGGCTATTCTGTGTTGAGCGGTTAACCTCTCACTCACATGGCTCACTCACATGGCTCTCAGTCACATGATCGGGTCTTTCTCATAGGCTACAAGTGAAGACAGACACATCTGGGATGCAACTGCGCGCCTATTATCAATTTCTGAGGCCCATATTGAAGATATTTGAACAACTGTCCACATTTATTTTTCATCAGCCAACAAGATGAGTAGATCTAACGAACAGCAAAAGCACTAGCCTATGTCAATCTACTATCCCCCGTAGTACAAAGGTTTAATTATTCTATTCTGTGCGAGAATTAAATATTCCAAACATAGACAGTTGTGGGATGCAATAGATCCCACATTAATACGACTAGCATAAAAACGACTTTTTAAAGCAATGAGGCTGATGCAACAGATCAGAACGTTTAGCTTAAAATGTTGATAAACTATTAGGCTATTTCTTCACATTATAAGCGCAGCAATGCGCCCACGTCACAGCAGTAGGCTATAAGTGCGAATGTTCCATTAGCAGGGAAACACCATTCTCAAAAGAGACCGCAAATGCGATTATGCATGTAACTATTTTATTAAGGTGCATTTTTATGGTTCCGCTGTGTAGGTTAGGTGCTACACTCATGTAAAGCGGATTCATGTGCTTCATTTTCAGAAGTTATTTGGCCACTTTAGTTGTTATACAAACCTTTTCAAAGGATACCGTGCATTCGGAAAAGATTCCAGACCTCTTGACTTTTTCCACATTTTGTTACGTTACAGCCTTATTATATTATATTAAATCGTTTTTTTCCCTCATCAATCTACACACAATACCCCATAATGACAAAGCAAAAACTAGTTTTTAGAAAGTTTTGCAAATGTATTCAGACACTTTACTCAGTACTTTGCTGAAGCACCTTTTTCTCAGCAATTCCAGCCTCGAGTCTTCTTGGGTATGAAGCTACAAGCTTGGCTCACCTGTATTTGGGGACTTTCTCCCATTCTTCTCTGCAGATCTTCTCAAACTCTGTCAGGTTGGATGGGGAGCGTCGCTGCAAAGTCATTTTCAGTTCTCTCCAGAGATGTTTGATTGGGTTCAAGTTCGGGCTCTGGCTGGGCCACTCGAAGACATTCAGAGACTTGTCCCGAAGTCACTCCTGTGTTGTCTTGGCTGTGTGCTTAGGGTCGTTGTCCTGTTGGAAGGTGAACCTTTGCCTCAGTCTGAGGTCCTGAGCGCTCTGGAGTAGGATTTCATCAAGGATCTCTCTGTACTTTGCTCCGTTTAAGAATGATGGAGGCCACTGTTCTGGGGGACCTTCAATGCTGCAGAAATGTTATTAGTCTCTCATTCACAATTTGACAAGCATTTGATAATGCCTCGCATTCCACGGCGGCATCCCCTTTGTGGCCATAATGCACCCTAAAATTATCCAAGCCTTTTTTGTACCATTCTCGCTGAATGCGCACTCCGAAGCACTCACTGAGTGTGTCAGTCTACTATCCCCCATAGTACAAAGGTCAACCTATTCTATTCTATGGGAGAAATAAATATTCCAAATAAATAAATATTCCAAATAAATTACGCTGTTGTGTCAGCCAATGCGGCTGACACAACAGATCAGAACGTTTAGCTTAAAATGTTGATAAACTATTAGGCTATTTCTTCACATTATAAGCGCAGTAATGCGCACACGGCAGTAGGCTATAATTATTATCATTAGCGGGGAAAAAACATTATCAAAAGTGACTGTAAATGTGATTATGCAGGTAATGCTTTTATTATAAAGGTGAATTTCTATGGTGAAAATTATCTTCCCCAACCTTTAAACTCACCTTCTGATTATGTATCCCAGTTAGGCTCTACACCCCTTGTAAAGTGGATGAATGTGCTTAATTTTAAGAAGTGATTTGGCCACTTTAGTTGTGATACAAACCTTATCAATACAGGGGCGGCAGGTAGCCTAGTGGTTAGAGTGTTGGGCCTGTAACTGAAAGGTTGCCAGATTGAATCCCCGAGCTGATAAAAATCTGAACAAGGCAGTTAACCCACTGTTCCTAGGCTGTCATTGTAAATAAGAATTTGTTCTTAACTGACTTGCCTAGTAAAATAAAGGTTAAATTAAAAAATATATATATATAGTCCTATGGGATAGGTTACATGAGGTGTGCAACTCTGACTTAAAAAAGTAATTGTTTGTTATTCTGGGCTTCATTCACAAGAGATATTATATAATTCACCAGTGATAGGCTAATATTGTCACCCCTCAGACTATTCTGGATTTAATCTTGTCTTTACATATACTAAATAATATATGTGGGAAATTAGTTTTGATTTAGACCATTATCATGCACCTGTCTCGAAACAGGGGCAGCGGAAAAAAATTAACTTAATCTATGCACTTAAATAGCGAATAGGGGACACTTTTCCATTGGTTCATTTTCATGCCAGCCAGGTAGACTATACTGCTGTTGTAAAGAGAAGCAATGTGCTTAATATTAGGAAAGTTGAGAAATAAATATAGTAGTCCTAGCCTATAAAAAGCTGATGGGATCCTCCTCTTTTTATTAGAGGCCATCACTCTGTTTTCCCACATAATTGCATAGCCTATAGAATTGTTGCGCAACATGAGCTCATGGACTCTCATGAAGTGTTTGATTCGATTTTCCATTACATTTATCAGGGCTCAGGCTAAGACCCAGATGAAGACACAGAAGGTGGATAGTACGAGTCTCAGAGTTTATTACTGAACTAGGGACAGCCACAAGGTAAGTCAAGGCAGTCAAAGAGTCGCAATCCAAATCAGAGTCAGGCAGGTACAGGACGGCAGGCAGGATCAGGGTCCGGTCAGACAGAAAGGTCAGAACTGGGAAGACTAGGAAAAACAACTAGAGCACTGGAAACACCGGAACACTGGTAGGACTTGACGGGACAAGACAAACTGGCAACAGACACACAGAAAACGCAAGTATAAATACCCAGTATGTAACAAATGGGAGACACTTGGTGGGGGGTGGAGACGAGCACAAGTCAGGTGAAACAGATCAGGGTGTGACACATTTGCATTGATGTCAGAGTGATTAGAGGGACAATAGAGTGCTGAGGACCAGGCAGTTAGCAAGTTTGGTAGACTACTAATAACCATCAACAGCATCAGAGCTGTTGATGCCTAGTTACTTATTTCTTATTTCATATCAAATTCTTATTTATAATGATGGCCTACCTCAGCCAAACCCTCCCCTAACCCGGACGACGCTGGGCCAATTGTGCGCCGCCCTATGGGACTCCCGATCACGGCCGGTTGTGATACAGGGTTGTTCCCTAATGGTCATTCAAAAACCTTATTGTAACATTCTGTCTGTAGTAAACCAGGACCTGTACTGGACGCCCCCTTGTGTTTACTGAATGTACTAAATATAACGTCCCATTGGAAAAACCTGGGGACCTTTCTACGTTCCCTAATGGTCATGCCACAACCTTCTGTACGTAACAATCCAAGACCTGTCTGAAACTTCCCCTTGTGGTCATTGAATGTTTCGAGGACAACGTTCTGTCAGAGCCAAATAGGGACCTATTTGTAAAATTCCCCAATTGTCATGCTAAGGCCTTTTTGTAATGCTCCACCTGTAACCAGGAGCTGTCTAAAATGGCTACTTGTGGTAATTTAAATGTCTCATCCTGTCAGATCCAAATAGGGACCTATTTGTAACGTTCCCTAGTGGTCTTCAAAATACTTTGTTATAACGTTATTCTGCAAACAATACCAGGACCTTTACTGAACGTCCCTTTACGGTCCCGAGGTTAACGTCATGTTTTAATGTTCCTACAACATTCTCAGAACAGTGGGAGAACGTCTCGCCAAAACCCTAATGGGAACGTCGCCTAATGTCCTTTGGACGTCCCTTGTTTGCTGGGTAGTTCATTAGTCTTGATTGTGGCTGTGGAGGAGGACGTTCCCTGAGTATCGTGAAGGGGGCTATTTTTCCAGCAATTACACACGTTATTGTCCAGAAAGAACATTACTCATAATTTAATAATAGATTCTGTAGTATATGATAAGAAAGTTTATGCATGCAGCCAATGGCATCAACTATTACCCTTTTCACACTATCATGCCAACCTGAACAAAACTGTGTTGACTTGGATAGTCTTTTCATAATGTCCTTTTCAGCACAGTTCCAGCAACTATGGTAACCCAGTTCAGTATAGCTTGGCTTGGCTCGGGTCGGTCATGTGAAAAGCCCTTAGGCTTTGGCTATAAACAACTATTCAAATGACGTATGTGAATAAAACACGACTAGTTGTCGTTTCTACTTAATAAATGTGTTCACCTTCATCAATGAAAATCTTGAGCGTTGCGAAATGACACAGAGAATGACCATAGCCCCTGGCTCCAAAGCCACTAGCGTTTTTCTCAGTGTCTCCCAATGCAATGGAAGCCAAAACTACAAACAGATCATTATTCTGTATATACTACGTCACAATGTATCAATTCTACTCTTTTCCTAGCAGAAAAACACTTTCTACATTGACTTGCTGTCTCAGCTAAATCCATGGACTCCAAAATCACTAGGGTATTTCTCAGTGTCTGTAGTTAGTCAAAACGGCAAGCATTTCCAGAAAGGTTAAAGAAATGTTCTCCTTCACTGAAAGTCAGACTTCCTAAAGGAAACAGTGCAGTGTGTGTCTGCGCTGGTGGATGCTACGTGCACCCATACCTCCCCCGGGTTACCATAGTGCGTACATATACTGTAGGTGTGGGTGTTTGTATGAACGTGAGTGTGTGTCTGCATTACTAAGACGCATTCTAAACTCATTATGAGTTGAATCTTATTACACAGCTTCTCCTTTTTTGGCAGCCTAATTGGGTTCTCTAAGCAGGGCTTTTTCAAACATTATCCGTCAAAGCTCAATTCATGGATAATGCATCTTGTTAATTAACGCCTTTGAGTCCATTATTGGCTTGCCGTCGCTGCTTTTTTTTCCATGCTGGAGAAATAGTTTAAGATAATGGTTAAAGAGTTTAGCGAGGCAGATATAATGTAGAGGATCAATCATTTATACTTCAACTACACAACGTTTTCAGCCTGTCAGGAGGATTGAAAATCTATGTTCGTGTTCCCATGTCTGTGAACGAACAGACGTGTCGGATAAATATTTTATTTAATTTGGAGGAACTTGCGGCCCAAATGCACGTATGTTCCTTGAGTGTAGTCTAGTGTCACTGTTACGACACAGTGGCACGTCTAGGGTATGATGTAGGAGTCGCAACATAAAACACACCAATGTTCTACACAGCCAATGGATGGACACAGGGACCCAGTACGGTAGAGTGCAAAATCACATACAGTGGGGCAAAAAAGTATTTAGTCAGCCACCAATTGTGCAAGTTCTCCCACTTAAAAAGATGAGAGAGGCCTGTAATTTTCATCATAGGTACACTTCAACTATGAGAGACAAAATGAGATTTTTTTTTTTACAGAAAATCACATTGTAGGATTGTTTATGAATTTATTTGCAAATTATGGTGGAAAATAAGTATTTGGTCACCTACAAACAAGCAAGATTTCTGGCTCTCACAGACGTGTAACTTCTTCTTTAAGAGGCTCCTCTGTCCTCCACTCGTTACCTGTATTAATGGCATCTGTTTGAACTTGTTATCAGTATAAAAGACACCTGTCCACAACCTCAAACAGTCACACTCCAAACTCCACTATGGCCAAGACCAAAGAGCTGTCAAAGGACACCAGAAACAAAATTGTAGACCTGCACAAAGGTCTTGTCAATTCACATTCAGCTATGTTAGCAATATATTCAGTGGACATATTGAGTACAAAAAAAACACCTACGTCTTGTACATTTGTCAGGGAGTTCGTAAAACGTTTATGTTGTCAGACTGAAAGTTGATACTAAGTAGTACCTCAACAGGAAAGCTTTAGCTAAACTTAAGAAAACTTCTGCCCTGTCAGAAAGTTGATCCTACGTGCTTCATCAGGAAATATGTGGGTGTATGGTGTTCCACAGGTTTTGTTTATGTTTTTAAGTGTGCAGGGAAACACTGTGTAATACCCTGTGGAAGAGCACCATGATCTGATAACACACCCACACTGCCCAGATGCTCATCCATAATTGATGGGCACAAAAATACACAGTTCAACCCACAATCCCGCTGCATATGGCCTCTTGACACAAACATTGGCCTATAGAGACAAGCATAGTTATGAATAAATTGGAATCCATAAGACAAATGAAAAGAAGCAAAATAAAGAATCATAAAGAAAAGGTTGTTCTCTAACTTGTATTCTGCGTTATGGCCTTTTGGCACAGACGTATCCCTACATAGACAAGCATTGTTATGAATACATTTAAATCCAGGAGCCAAAGTACTGTATATTTAAACTGTGAAATTTGAAAGTATTTCTTTAACATTTCATACTGTATTAGATATGCACAACTGAATGTTACCTCCAAATGAAATTAGTTTGGCGATATTGGAAAAGCCTAAATAAAATCAACTCTCAATGAGTCTCAGTTTAGAAGAGAGAGCACCTCAGACCATTTCATAAATGCTCCACTGACCGCCATAATACATAATACTACTGTTTATGAAAACTTGAGTTGACAGCAATTAGCTTCGACGCTAGCTCTAAGAAGAGAGAGAGAGTAAATAGGGTCAGTTCTCTGTAGGCTGCGTCACAATGTATCAAGTCTAGTACTTTTCTTGCAGAAAAAAACTTCACTGCGTTGACCTGCTGTCTTGTACAGTCAGCTAAATCCATAGACTCAAAATAGTGGTGGACTTACCATTGATATTCCACATTGATATTCAGCAGTAATGCCACCGTCTCCCCGGAGCTTTGCTCGACTACATCATATGCATACACTACAGACTTTTTACTGATCCGCTGTTGGACTATTTGATTAGTGATTCTTGCTATGTTTGCAATCTTATTTAGGAACGCTTTTATTTTGAAGTCATAGCTCATTTAATATGAGGGTTTAGCGTTGTGTTGGCTACATATCTTAGATTCTTCTGTTAACTTTGTATGTGCTTAGTGCTGTGTTTTCTCTCATGTTAACTGATTGGACAATAAATGAACATGCTGCTGTTGTCTACCCTTGGCTTTTTACAATGTTAACAATACTTTTAGAGCCCGTTGCTCTGTGAATGAGGAAATATATGACTTTCTCCCTCGTGCCGAAACCACACGCTTTCTCTGTAAATGCACAAGAGAACTCAGCACATTTCTCCCGAACAACATCAGAGATTTTGGAGTCTCGCGCTTACGTCAGGACTGTTCTCTTGGTACTTTTTACGTTTAAATTTTTACGTCATTGAGCAGACGCTCGTATCCAGAGACTTACAGTTAGTTAGTGCACACTGTACAGTACATGTTCATACTTTTATTGCACTGGTCCCCCGTGGGAAACGAACCCACAACCCTGGCATTGCAAGCGCCATGCTCTACCATCTGAGCTACACAGGTACTTAACCATGTCTCTGGACTTTACACATCTCCTGAAATATGTGTCGTTAAAGACTCTGGTGTATAAATTATTCTTATTATAAATAATAATAATAATAATAATACTGATAATACTGACATCGTCGTAGAGGCAGAGGCATGTATGTGTAGCCCATGTATCTGATGCTGTCTGGCCAAAAAGAGTATGGCATGTCATACTCTTTTTGGCCAGACAGCATCAGATACATGGGCTGCATATAGCAAGACAGAGGGGCGCTGTTTTGCTCGCTCTGATGTTCTCTGGTAAGATAGTTTCAGCCACTTGCAAATTGAGGGAAAGTTGTCGGGTGTACAGTGCACTGTTCGGATGTGCAAAGTTTACCAACATTTTGAAGTGATTTGTTTAAAAATCAGATGAAAACATCATGACTAGTTGTGCTTATGGCAAGGTAATAGATAGAGTTTCACAGTTAAATGACGTCTTTACGTGCCTCCAAATCACTAAGTCTGCCCCTGGCTCCAAAGCCACTAGCGTTTTTCTCAGTGTCTCCCAATGCAATGGAAGCCAAAACTACAAACAGATCATTATTCTGTATATACTACGTCACAATGTATCAATTCTACTCTTTTCCTAGCAGAAAAACACTTTCTACATTGACTTGCTGTCTCAGCTAAATCCATGGACTCCAAAATCACTAGGGTATTTCTCAGTGTCTGTAGTTAGTCAAAACGGCAAGCATTTCCAGAAAGGTTAAAGAAATGTTCTCCTTCACTGAAAGTCAGACTTCCTAAAGGAAACAGTGCAGTGTGTGTCTGCGCTGGTGGATGCTACGTGCACCCATACCTCCCCCGGGTTACCATAGTGCGTACATATACTGTAGGTGTGGGTGTTTGTATGAACGTGAGTGTGTGTCTGCATTACTAAGACGCATTCTAAACTCATTATGAGTTGAATCTTATTACACAGCTTCTCCTTTTTTGGCAGCCTAATTGGGTTCTCTAAGCAGGGCTTTTTCAAACATTATCCGTCAAAGCTCAATTCATGGATAATGCATCTTGTTAATTAACGCCTTTGAGTCCATTATTGGCTTGCCGTCGCTGCTTTTTTTTCCATGCTGGAGAAATAGTTTAAGATAATGGTTAAAGAGTTTAGCGAGGCAGATATAATGTAGAGGATCAATCATTTATACTTCAACTACACAACGTTTTCAGCCTGTCAGGAGGATTGAAAATCTATGTTCGTGTTCCCATGTCTGTGAACGAACAGACGTGTCGGATAAATATTTTATTTAATTTGGAGGAACTTGCGGCCCAAATGCACGTATGTTCCTTGAGTGTAGTCTAGTGTCACTGTTACGACACAGTGGCACGTCTAGGGTATGATGTAGGAGTCGCAACATAAAACACACCAATGTTCTACACAGCCAATGGATGGACACAGGGACCCAGTACGGTAGAGTGCAAAATCACATACAGTGGGGCAAAAAAGTATTTAGTCAGCCACCAATTGTGCAAGTTCTCCCACTTAAAAAGATGAGAGAGGCCTGTAATTTTCATCATAGGTACACTTCAACTATGAGAGACAAAATGAGATTTTTTTTTTTACAGAAAATCACATTGTAGGATTGTTTATGAATTTATTTGCAAATTATGGTGGAAAATAAGTATTTGGTCACCTACAAACAAGCAAGATTTCTGGCTCTCACAGACGTGTAACTTCTTCTTTAAGAGGCTCCTCTGTCCTCCACTCGTTACCTGTATTAATGGCATCTGTTTGAACTTGTTATCAGTATAAAAGACACCTGTCCACAACCTCAAACAGTCACACTCCAAACTCCACTATGGCCAAGACCAAAGAGCTGTCAAAGGACACCAGAAACAAAATTGTAGACCTGCACCAGGCTGGGAAGACTGAATCTGCAATAGGTAAGCAGCTTGGTGTGAAGAAATCAACTGTGGGAGCAATTATTAGGAAATGGAAGACATACAAGACCACTGATAATCTCCCTCGATCTGGGGCTCCACGCAAGATCTCACCCCGTGGGGTCAAAATGATCACAAGAACGGTGAGCAAAAATCTCAGAACCACACGGGGGGACCTAGTGAATGACCTGCAGAGAGCTGGGACCAAAGTAACAAAGGCTACCATCAGTAACACACTACGCCGCCAGGGACTCAAATCCTGCAGTGCCAGACGTGTCCCCCTGCTTAAGCCAGTACATGTCCAGGCCCGTCTGAAGTTTGCTAGAGAGCATTTGGATGATCCAGAAGAGGATTGGGAGAATGTCATATGGTCAGATGAAACCAAAATATAACTTTTTGGTAAAAACTCAACTCGTCGTGTTTGGAGGAGAAAGAATGCTGAGTTGCATCCAAAGAACACCATACCTACTGTGAAGCATGGGGGTGGAAACATCATGCTTTGGGGCTGTTTTTCTGCAAAGGGACCAGGACGACTGATCCGTGTAAAGGAAAGAATGAATGGGGCCATGTATTGTGAGATTTTGAGTGAAAACCTCCTTCCATCAGCAAGGGCATTGAAGATGAAACGTGGCTGGGTCTTTCAGCATGACAATGATCCCAAACACACCGCCCGGGCAACGAAGGAGTGGCTTCGTAAGAAGCATTTCAAGGTCCTGGAGTGGCCTAGCCAGTCTACAGATCTCAACCCCATAGAAAATCTTTGGTGGGAGTTGAAAGTCTGTGTTGCCCAGCGACAGCCCCAAAACATCACTGCTCTAGAGGAGATCTGCATGGAGGAATGGGCCAAATTACCAGCAACAGTGTGTGAAAACCTTGTGAAGACTTACAGAAAATAGTTGACCTCTGTCATTGCCAACAAAGGGTATATAACAAAGTATTGAGATAAACTTTTGTTATTGACCAAATACTTATTTTCCACCATAATTTGCAAATAAATTCATTAAAAATCCTACAATGTGATTTTCTGGAATTTTTTTTCTCATTTTGTCTCTCATAGTTGAGGTGTACCTATGATGAAAATTACAGGCCTCTCTCATCTTTTTAAGTGGGAGAACTTGCACAATTGGTGGCTGACTAAATACTTTTTTGCCCCACTGTATCTACAGTAGCTTTGATTGGACTTTAAAAATCTTAGCTAACAAGCTAGCAGTCATCATCATGAATCAAGTCAACAATCTACTGGCAAATGCTTTTTAATCCTTATGAAGAGAAATAATGAAGAGAAATAATGAAGAGAAATTATAGATAAAACGTATCGGTGCTCATTGGACATAAACATTCCACAACAAGTTGGAAATCGTGAATTCAACAATGAGTAGTTAAGGGTCTTTTTTCCAAGTTTAAAATTATAAACATTCAACATTGGCCACGCTGTCAATGAAGCATGATTTGTGCAGTGCTCAAAACAACTTTTAACTCGGAACTGCAAAATCTGACTCCAGTTCACTGGGAACTCTGGAAAAACTATGACCTAAAGATCACTGATGTCATCATGATTCAACCTTGTTTTTTTTCCCCAGAGTTCCCAGATGTCTTGAAAAGAACCATAAATCCAGAGAATGCCAGACTTTGATGACAAAGTTTGATGACCAGCGAGCCACCTTCCGGTTCAAGTGAGCATGACACATCAAGGTGAGTCTAAAAATTTCTTGTATGCTGCTGCATAAATTATGTAATATGCCAGGAAGATATGTATACTATAGCTAAGAATGTAATACTAAGTGTATGTTATGTAGTAAGATGTTAGCAGCCCATGTGCCTTACCCTGATAATATGGTATTTTTTAATTTTGCCTACTGGTCTGACTTGGTGGTGCACATGTAGCCTATAACCTATTTTAGAGAATATTGTAAGAGCTTTCATTGTCTACTTATAAGCCCCCTTTATTTATCCTACGGTTCTGACTTGGTGTACAGGGAGAACACTGTAAGAACGGCCCATGTTCTGAATTCTGTCGCTGTACATTTCAAAAGTGCTGAACAAATAGTCATACTGGCTACATCTGTCGTCGCTCGCTCATTAATGTCTTAATCGAAATTACGGACAGTCTCTTACCCGCTTGTCGTCCCCTTATGCCATAGTTTGTACATCTCAATTGTCAGTAGAAACCACATTTGTTTAAGCAAGTCAGCAATATCAGCTATGTTTTTTTAAAAGGCAGTAAATAAGGCTGAAGACAAGGCTCCGCTGATAGCCAGGTGTAGCAGTAAGGTGTTGGGGTGTAGGCCCTAAAAGTTTTAAAGTTGGCGGCAAAACGTCTTGTTTTGAAAGGGGAAATAGTGGAACAAGAAAATGTGTTATAACATTAGTAGTTACACATGTGGAATAACCTTAAGCAAGTGGATGTGTAATTACAATTATAATTTTCTAATTGACATTTTTATTACAAGTTGTTCCATATAGTTACATATAGTTCTACCTGATGATATACAGCTTCTGTGTTAAACGACTAATGGCTTTTTCTTTAAATGATTAATGATCAGATACTTCAGTTGTAACTGGTTCTGTTGCGCTACATTTTTACAGTTGATAGAAACTTAGACTATTGTCTCTTTTAACAACAGCCTGTATAGAAATCAAAACGTCTCTGGTGCTGCTGCATGCGCTCATTCGCTGTCATGCTCTGTTGTGTTATTAAAAAGCATTATGCTAAAGTCTCCAGTCATCTAAAATGATGTAGAATTGCATGAAATGCATTTATAAAAGGCAATTTGTTCTCGGACCGCAAATAAGATGATAGACTCATGCAGTGCTTTTATTATAATGTATATCTTTTCACCCTTGTCCGCGGTGGTTTGCGAATCCATAACCTTCTGGCTACTTTGCCATGTAATGCTTAAAAAACAAAGAACAGTTTCTAAAACTGCCTATCTAAGGCTCTGGGCTGATAATCTTCATCCATTCAGTGTCAATAAAAATTAAGATTATTTTAGTGCTATGATGCTTTTGGGAAACCCAGCCCTGGTCTGTCCTAGGGGTAAACGGTAGGCATGTTCTCGGATATCCACTTTATATATCTTTTTCAGGTGTTCAGGGAGGGTCGAGTAAAAATATATTTTACTGAAGGGAGGGCCATCCATTTTAATTTCAGAGAGGTATGATTTTTCTCCAGGTATCCCTCATTATTCATAATGTTTAGTCCCTAAGGACATAGCATATTACAAGAAAGAAAAAAAAACATTTGAAGAGAGATGTCAAGATGCTGGAGTTGCAATGGGCGACACAGAGGGGTATTGGGGTCCTTTCAGAGGATCAGTCATCCAAGTCTGTTCTCAGGGCAGAACGGTAGCCCCAAAGCAATGCTGTCAGATCAGGGGCTTAACTTAGCTGTGAAACTGCACAGGGATTGGGCCACGAGAACCATCATTGCATGCTTTCAAGGACTGCCTCTCCCTATAGTCTCTCATTGATGTCAATTTAGGATTCACCACATAATGTCCCGAAAGCCTCAAGGTGGCACTCCAGTGTTTAGGGGTGCTTTTACAGATGCACAATTGAGAGCATCCTGTCTGACACAACGACAGAAATACGGGACCCAAAAGCGGACGCGGAGGCAGAGATATGATTAAATATTTAATCAAGTATATGGGCAA
Organism: Thymallus thymallus; assembly: GCA_023634145.1. NCBI lineage: Eukaryota > Metazoa > Chordata > Actinopteri > Salmoniformes > Salmonidae > Thymallus > Thymallus thymallus. Next base: position 18,470,289 of record CM042386.1, on the reverse strand, counting down.
GACAGTCTCGTAGTGAATGACAGGCAGTGTTCGTAACAGGGAATCAGAAAGGCAATAGTCCAATAAGGAGAGTCAGGCTCGTCGTCGTAATGCAGGCAGAGTTCGGTACCGGGAATCAGAGGGATGGCAGTGCAGAGGAGTAGACAGGCTCGTAATCCGTAACACAGGTAGAGTTCGTTTTAGCAGGTGATCAGAATGTCGAAGGCACAGGAGGGGATAGACAGGCACGTAATCCAACAGGCGGGTAGAGGTCCAAATACCGGGAAACAGACTGGCAGAGTTAGTAATACAAGAACGCTGGAACGACTGACTAGGCAAGACGATCTGGCAAAACCCCAACAGAACCCAAGGGATGAAATACCCAAACTGATTGATGAGGGAGATAGGGTGCACCTGGTGTGGGGAGGGGATAAACACAGACAGGTGAAACAAATCAGGGCATGACAGTACCCCTCCCCCTACGGGCGCCACCTGGCGACCGACCCGGGTGCATACCTGGCTGACCGGGATGCCGTCGATGAAAGTCGGCGATGAGCTCCGGGTCGAGGATGTCCCTGGTGGAGACCCAAGACCGCTCCTCTGGCCCGTAGCCCTCCCAGTCAACCAGGTACTGGAAACCCCGGCCCCGGGGACGGACTTTCAGGAGGCGACGCACCGTCCAGGCAGGTTGGTTGTCAATAACCCGAGGAGGAGGAGCAGGCCTAGGAACAGGAGACAAAGGACAATAAGAGACAGGTTTTACACGGGACACATGAAAGGTAGGATTAATGCGGAGGGACCGGGGCAACATGAGGCGTATAGCTGAACGGTTGATAACCCGGGAGATCTGATAAGGCCCGATGTAACGGGATGAAAGCTTGCGACTCTCTACCCGAAGGGGCAGATCTCGGGTGGACAGCCACACCCTTTGGCCAACACGGTAGTGGGGAGCCGGGGTTCTGCGACGGTCGGCCTGCCGCCGATACCTGGCATTCGTGCGTAATAGCACAGCCCGGGCCTTTCTCCATGTCCGACGACAGCGGCTTACGAACAACTGGGCCGACGGGACGCCAACCTCCTCTTCTTGCTCCGGAAACAGCGGAGGCTGGTAGCCCAAGGAGCACTCGAAGGGGGAAAGCCCCGTAGCGGAGGAAGGCAGGGTGTTGCGGGCATATTCCACCCAAACAAGTTGCCGGCTCCAGGTGGTGGGATTGTCAGCGACCAGGCACCGTAGCACAGTCTCTAGGTCCTGATTGGCCCGCTCCGATTGACCGTTTGACTCTGGATGAAATCCTGAAGACAGACTGATAGATGATCCAATAAGGGTGCAGAAAGCCCTCCAAAACTGGGAGGTGAATTGAGGACCCCGATCAGAGACAATGTCCATGGGTAGTCCGTGGATCCTAAAGACGTGCTGCACCATCAGTTGGGCCGTTTCCTTGGCCGATGGCAGCTTAGGCAGGGCGATGAAGTGTGCTGCCTTCGAGAACCGGTCCACTATGGTGAGGATAGCGGTATTGCCGTCGGATTGCGGCAGACCTGTGACAAAATCCAGGGAGATGTGCGACCATGGACGATGAGGGACCGGAAGAGGCTGTAGGAGACCAGCCGGGGCCTGGCGGGGCGTCTTGTTTTGGTTGCACACCGTGCAGGCAGAGACAAAGGAGGGGACATCCACTCCCATGGTGGGCCACCAAAACCTTCGACGTATAAATGCCAGGGTCCGGCGAGAACCGGGGTGGCAGGTCAGTTTTGATGAATGGCCCCATTCCAGGACTCGGGATCGGACAGGGTCAGGCACGAACAGGCAGCCTGGCGGACCCCCTCCGGGGTCAGGGCTCAACTGTTGTGCGTTACGCACATCCTTTTCAATACCCCAGACCAAGGATGTAGCCAAACAAGAGACAGGGAGAATGTGCTCATTACCTTGGGCAGCAGCAGGACTGAACACACGGGAGAGGGCGTCCGGTTTAGTGTTCTTAGAGCCGGGTCGATAAGACAGGGTGAAATTAAAGCGAGTAAAAAACAGAGCCCACCTGGCTTGTCGGGCATTGAGCCTCCTGGCTGAGCGTAGATACTCTAGGTTCTTGTGGTCTGTCCACACAAGGAATGGTTGTTCCGCTCCCTCCAGCCAATGTCTCCACTCCTCCAGTGCAGTCTTGACCGCCAGCAATTCCCTGTTGCCGACGTCATAGTTAATTTCAGCAGGTGTCAGACGACGGGAGAGGAATGCACAGGGGTGCAGCTTCTGGTCGCTGTCCGACCTTTGTGACAACACGGCCCCCACGCCGACATTGGAGGCGTCCACCTCCACCACAAACTGCCGGGCCGGATCTGGGTGAATCAGAATGGGGGCTGAAGTGAAGCGCTGTTTGAGGGCCGCGAAGGCCTGGGCTGCTTGTGAGGACCATACAAAGCTCACTTTAGTCGAGGTTAAGGCAGTGAGTGGGGCTGCCAAAATACTGTAATTACGAATGAATCTCCGATAAAAATTGGCAAACCCCAGGAAGCGTTGCAGATCCAGGCGTGAAGAGGGCTGTGGCCAATCAGTGACGGCTTGGACCTTGCCTGGATCCATTCGGATGCTACCTGCAGCCACTATGTAACCCAGGAAAGGAATGACAGAGCGATGGAACTCACACTTTTCTGCTTTTACAAAGAGTTGGTTCTCTAATAATCGCTGGAGGACCTGTCGTACGTGTGCCGTGTGTTCCTGGGCTGAGTGAGAAAAAATCAAGATATCATCCAGATACACAAAAACGAAACGATTAATCATGTCCCGGAGTACGTCGTTTACTAGAGCCTGGAAGACAGCGGGAGCGTTCGTCAATCCAAATGGCATCACCAGGTATTCATAGTGTCCACTAGCAGTGTTAAACGCAGTCTTCCATTCATCCCCCTCTCGTATCCGTACCAGGTGGTAGGCATTTCGGAGATCCAGTTTCGAGAATATCGTTGCTCCTTGGAGCAACTCAAAGGCAGAGGCAAGCAGTGGAAGTGGATACCGGTTTTTTACCGTAATGTCATTCAGGCCCCGGTAATCAATGCATGGGCGTAGAGTTTTATCCTTCTTGGCCACGAAGAAAAACCCAGCCCCAGCAGAAGAGGATGATGGCCGAATAATCCCAGTTCTGAGGGAAGTCTCCACATAATCCGCCATGGCCTTAGTTTCCGGACCGGACAGGGAGTACAGACGTCCACGGGGTGGTGATGTACCTGGATGGAGGTCTATGGCACAGTCGTATGGCCGATGAGGTGGTAAAGAGGTAGCCCGAGACTTATTGAACACCTCCCTTAGATCCCAGTATTCGGGGGGAACAGATGACAAATCGATGTCCTCCGTGGCCTGTGAAACCTGTCTTGTTAGGACATGAGGTGCAGCCTTCAGACAATGAGCAAGGCAAAAAGGACTCCAGTTGGTAACAGAACCGGTAGTCCAATCTATGTGAGGGTTGTGTTTAACAAGCCAAGAATGGCCTAACACAATTGGAGCATTAGGGGAATGTAGGGGCAGGAACTGAATCTCCTCCCGGTGGTTGCCAGACAGAATCAGAGTAACGGGCACCGATATCTGGGACACCCGCCCAATAGAACGACCGTCCAGGGCTGTGGCCTCGATGGGTGTGCTTAGGGGGCGTGAAGGAATGCCTAATTTGACCAGAAGAGAGTTGTCAATAAAACAGTCGTCAGCTCCTGAATCCATAAGGACATTTACTTTAAGGGTTTGGGAATCCCAAATAATGGTGGCAGGAAAAGGGAAACGAACCGGGGGTACCCACGGGGTTTTGGTTTGACTCACCCGTATTCCTGCAGTTACGAGTGAGCCCGCCCTTTTAAAGGACAACCGGCTGCATAATGTCCCTTCTTTCCACAGTAGAGGCAGCTGCGACTGGCTATCCTGCGTTGACGTTCCTCAGCCGTCAGTTGTGCCCTCCCTATCTGCATGGGCTCAGAAGTCAGGACTTCGGGCTCCCTCGATGGTTCTCGGAAGTATTCGGGTGGTGCCGTTACTCCCGGTGACGCTCTGCTACCCAGTCCGTCGAAATGCGGAAGTGCCTGAGCAGGACGACGATTTTCTCTCTCCCGGTTTCGTTCCTGAAGCCTACTGCCTATACGCATGGCAATGGAGATGAGGCTGTCTAAACTAGAAGGCACTTCTCGGGCGGCGAGTTCATCCTTGATGGGATCACATAATCCGTCGTAGAAGGCGTCGAGCAGAGCCTCTGAATTCCATGAGCACTCCGCTGCCAGAGTACGGAATTTTATGGAGTAATCCGACACGCTGCTAGTCCCCTGTTTTAGATGTAGCAGCTGACGTGCCGCTTCTCTTCCGGATAACGGAGCATCAAAAACCTTTTTTACCTCCGCAGTAAAAGCTGCTAGACTGTCACAAACGGGAAATTGCTGGTCCCACATCGGTGTAGCCCAGGCCAGGGCTCGCCCCGTCATCATGGTTATCATATAGGCGACACGTGACTTTTCTGTGGGAAAGGAGGATGGCTGCAGCTCGAAGATACGCGAGCACTGGGACAAGAAAGGACGACAATAACTTGAATCACCAGAGAACCGTTCGGGGGCAGGTAAGTGCGGCTCTCTTAGGGATACCGGGGAAGGTGGTGGATTACTGGGTATAGGTGGGACAGGAGACGGGGAGGAGACGCTCTGTGCCGGTAGTGCTAGTGTTAATTTCTCCAAGTGTTGGAGTAGACATTCGGTGGCTCGCTGCTGGTTCTCTCTCTGCTCACGGAGTTCCTCTGCTATTGACCGTAGCACCTCCTCGTGTCGACCCACAACAACCCCTTGACGGGCTATTGCGCTCTGTAGATGGGTCAACTCCGCTGGGTCCGTCATGGCCAGATCGTTCTGACACAACGACAGAAATACGGGACCCAAAAGCGGACGCGGAGGCAGAGATATGATTAAATATTTAATCAAGTATATGGGCAAGACAGTCTCGTAGTGAATGACAGGCAGTGTTCGTAACAGGGAATCAGAAAGGCAATAGTCCAATAAGGAGAGTCAGGCTCGTCGTCGTAATGCAGGCAGAGTTCGGTACCGGGAATCAGAGGGATGGCAGTGCAGAGGAGTAGACAGGCTCGTAATCCGTAACACAGGTAGAGTTCGTTTTAGCAGGTGATCAGAATGTCGAAGGCACAGGAGGGGATAGACAGGCACGTAATCCAACAGGCGGGTAGAGGTCCAAATACCGGGAAACAGACTGGCAGAGTTAGTAATACAAGAACGCTGGAACGACTGACTAGGCAAGACGATCTGGCAAAACCCCAACAGAACCCAAGGGATGAAATACCCAAACTGATTGATGAGGGAGATAGGGTGCACCTGGTGTGGGGAGGGGATAAACACAGACAGGTGAAACAAATCAGGGCATGACACTGTCGGGCTGTATCACCGCCTGGTATGGCAACTGAACCGCCCGCAAACGCAGGGCTCTCCAGAGGGTGGTGCAGTCTCCCCAACGCATTAACGGGGGGCAAACTACCTGCCCTCCAGGACACCTATAGCACCCGATGTCACAGGAAGGCCAAAAAGATCATCAAGGACATCAACCAGCCAAGCCTTTTCACCCCGCTACCATCCAGAAGGTGAGGTCAGTACAGGTGCATGGGACCGAGACTGAAAAACAGCTTCCATCTCAAGGCCATCAGACTGTTAAATAGCCATCACTAGCACATTAGAGGCTGCTGCATATATGTACAGTACATAGACTAAAAATCACTGGCCACTTTAATAAATGGAACACTAGTCACTTTAATAGTATTTACATATCTTGCATTACTCATCTCATATGTATTTATTGTATTTTATTCTACTGTATCTTAGTCCATGCTTCTCTGACATTGGCTCGTCCATATATTTATATATTCTTAATGCCATTCCTTTACTTAGTTTTGTGTGTATTGGGTATATGTTGTGAAATTGTTAGATATTACTTGTTAGATATTACTGCATTGTTAGAGCTAGTAACACAAGCCTTTCGCTACACCCGCAATAACATCTGCTAAACACGTGTATGTGACCAATAACATTTGATTTGATTCGATTTTTTGGGCTCTATTTTCGGCTAGAGTTAAGGTCAAGTGTCATGTGAGTTTGCCATTTTGTTATGTAAAAACTGCCCTTACTGGAATTTTCCACCCCTTTCGGGAACTGGAACACTGTCATACACGTAGATCCAGAGCATCCCAAACATGCTCAATGGGGGAGCTGTTTGTGATGGTGAGTATGCAGGCCATGGAAGAACTGGGACATTTTCAGCTTCCAGGAATTGTGTGCAAATCTTTGCGACATGGGGCCGTGCATTATCATGCTGAAACATGAGGTAATGGCGGTGGATGAATGGCACGGCAATGGGCCTCAGGATCTCGTCACGGTATCTCTGTGCAGTCAAATTTCCATGGATAAAATGCAATTGTGTTTGTTGTCCATAGCTTATGCCTGCCCATACCATAACCCTAAAATTAACATTAAATTATCTCGAAACAGCTCTGGTGGACATTCTTGCAGTCAGCATCCTCAAAACCTGAGACATCTGTGGCATTGTGTTGTGTGACAAAACTGCACATTTTAGAGTGGCCTTTTATTGTCCCCAGTGCAAGGTGCACCTGTGTAATGATCATGTTGTTTAATCAGCTTCTTCATATGCCACACCTGTCAGGTGGATGGACTATTTTGGCAAAGGAGAAACGCTCACTAACAGGGATGTGAACAAATTTGTGCCCAACATTTTAGAGAAATAAGCTTTTTGTGCGTATAGAAAATGTCTGGGATCTTTTATTTCAGCTCATGAAACATGGGACTGTCACGCCTGTGTCTTCTACCTTGACAGTGCCACTCCCGCCCCGGCGGTGTACTCCCACACCTGTTCCCATTCCCCCTGATTCCACACACACACACACACACACACACACACACACACACACACACACACACACACACCTGTTCTCATTCACATAATTGCACTCCCTATTTACGTTTCCCACCCCAGTGTTAGTGTGTGGGTTATTATCTATGTTATGTGTTGTTGTTCTGCATTCAATTTCACTTTACTTTCTCATTTTGTTTCAAACTCTTCCGTTTTTGGAATCACTACCCTAGCACCCTCACAGGCACCAACACTTTACATGTATATTTTTGTTCAGTGTACACAATGCCAGTTTGTCTGGCTGGATAATAATACAGTGGGGGCGAGGTTGCCCGTTGTGTTGACGCTGCATCGGTCCTTCCAGCCATGTTATCCATCTCCCATCTCCCATCCAGTTGATTTATAGCCTAGGCTGGGGTAAAGCTGCTCAGTTAGTCATTTACAGCAGGGATACTGACCTCCCGGCTTTCACCGCAACATCAGCTTTCCTCGCTGTACTGACAAAGCAGATTGTCAGCTATAAAAACAATTATGGGCTGGCTGTACACCATGCAACTGATGTAAATGAATGGGATGCCTAATAGACGGGTGGGTTTTTATGCAACCATGGAGCAAAACAGGTGGGGTTGGTTTAGAATCAAAGGATTGTTGACAGTAAGTAATATTTCCTCTCCAAATATTTTTTGAAAACATAAATACATTTGCACAATGAGCACTTGTTGTCTCTCAAATACATTGTAAGTTGTTGGTTAGCTTGCTAGCAATTCTTTTGCCATATTAGCGTAACAGAGTCAAATCACCTACAATTCCCCACAAGGCAGTTTCTTGTCAGAATCATAACAACAGACTTCTGCCCAATCAAAGCGGGCATCATTTTCGTGATGTTGTCAGCTAACCCGTGTATAGAAATGTGCAGGACTGAGGACCGGTGTCTCATTAACACACGTACATGACGGCGCTGGACTTGATCAAAGCTTTCTTCTCTCTTGGGGAAAGTGCTCTTCTTGGTTGATACATACATTTTTAGGGATTCGTTTAAAAAAAAAAAAATAGACTGTGGTACTAAAGTACTATGGTTTCTTTGGTGGAATAAATACAGTAGTGCTTTGTGTTGATGTAAAAAATAAACAATTGTTTTTACACCAATCCATTAACCATCTCTAGGCATAAATCACGTGTTACGAACCCAATAACTAGCCTACAGATATTGTTGCACTTGCTTTGTCTAGGCCTAGTTACTGGATGAATGTGTCCACCAGGTGTTGAATGCACATGTGCCCGGGGAGACAGCAACCTTACCTTAGTCCAAGTGGATTAAGGATTATTAGTAGTTCAGATACTGACAAAAAATAAACATACAAAACATCCAACTACAAACAGGTATGCCCAATCTAATTATTCAAAACCATACAAAAGGCCTCATGGCCGCATATCATAACACATGCAATGCATAGTCAATGAAGAAGATGGCCATCTATTGATAATAACGTACAGTAGCTGATTTCAATATGTTCTCAGCCTTTGATAAGCTTATAACTTTATGAACAATTTCCTGGCAAAGATTCGGCATCAGTTCCTCTCAATCTTCATTTCAATCATACATAATCTGTACTTACATTAGGAACACAATGAACTAAACAGGATCGCTGGATTTAAAAACTCAGCTCTTGTTATGGAGTTCATATACGTATCTGTCTGTCTGTAATTGTCACGTTCGGGTGTGTAGAGAGACCAAGGCGCAGCGTAGCGATAGTTCGACATCGTTTATTACATAAATAAACTATACTGGACATCGAACTATACAAAATAACAAATATGCAATATAATATAAAACACACGTAGCACGAACACGGGACAACATACAACAACAATGAACCACGCCAAGGGAGTGGAAGACAGACATATAAGTAGGATCCCTAATTAGAGGTAATGCATAGCAGCTGCCTCTAATTAGGGATCCCACACACAACACCACACAGACGTAGAAATACTAGATCTGCCAGACTCTGACCATAGAACTATAGAGAAGCAAAGCTTCTCTATGGCCAGAGCCTGACAGTAATATGGTGAAGTAATGGGGCTGTTCCCAAACATGCTTGTATGCACATTAGTAATGAGGCACATACTCAATCACCTTGTCTCATTGCAGAAACAAGCTGTAAAATCAGCAATAAAAATAGGCACGTTAAAAGGCAGCTAAATGTCCTACTCTTCAGAAGATTGACAAAGAGGTTGACGATACCCCAGACAGGGCCAAGGCAGGATATAACCCCACCTACTTTGCCTAAGCACAGCCCTCACACAGCTAGGGGGATATCAACAGACCACCAACTTACTACCCTGAGACAGGGCTGAGGATAGCCCATAAAGATCTCCTCCAAAATCAGACTGGAAGGTCATGTCAGTGACTCAACCCACTGAAGTTGAGTATAGTAGGTAGGGTAGGTAGGTAGGTACTTTATTGATCCCCGAGGGGACATTTCTTTGTCAAGCAGCTACAACAAAACATAGGGCAGGTGCAAAATGCCAGAACGAAAATACACAAAAGACAGATACACGATACATAGAGAGGCAGTATGAAAAAGTATAGAAATACAAGAAGTCTGGAGTGCAAAAAAGCTATAAAAAGACATTACATAATATGGGTGGATGGCTGAATATGTACACTATACATTGGTGGATGGTGCATGGTTAACTATACTATACAGGTCGATGGCAGAGAAATACTTCAATAGCTAAAAATGCGTATGATGTGAGTGAGGGTAATAATAGTTTACTTAGACATACTGGTTAAATGAACAGGTAAGTGAATATTTTGCATTGTTACATTAACTGTACAGGTAAATATGCAGTTAAATTTACAGGTAAGTGAATATTAGCATGGTTACATTAACTGTAAAGGTAAATGACAGGAAGAGATACTTAAATAGCTAAATGTGTGTATGATATAATTTGGGGTAATAATAGTAATTCCCTTAAAATACAGTCCTTAGTGCGCAGGGTTTAATTACAGATAAATGCACGTATTGCACATTCGATATACTAAAAGCGATGAGAAAAGGTGCAACTGACAGGATACTAAAATGCATTCCTGAGTGAATGCCTAAGTAAGTTAGGTCCAAGAATTACTAGCAATATTGCACGTGATATGATATAACAACTGTACATGAGTATGTATATACAGACCTGAATGAATAAATAAGTCCTGAGTGAATGAGTGATTACGGACCAGAGTTACTCACAGATGGATGCACAATTGTTAAACTAGGTCCTAACACCCCAACAGTTCCAGGTCTGTGTTGCCGACGGCACGGCACCCCGGTGAGGCATTAAATAGTCTAATAGCCGCCGGCAGGAAGGACCTCCTGTAGCGCTCTCTGGTGGTGGGATCAGTCTGTGACTGAAGGTGCTCCTCTGCGTCATAACCATGGCATGCAGAGGGTGGGTGACGTTGTCCATGACAGCTGATCTCCTCTAGAGCAGTGATGTTTCGGGGCTGTCGCTGGGCAACACGGACTTTCAACTCCCTCCAAAGATTTTCTATGGGGTTGAGATCTGGAGACTGGCTAGGCCACTCCAGGACCTTGAAATGCTTCTTACGAAGCCACTCCTTCGTTGCCCGGGCGGTGTGTTTGGGATCATTGTCATGCTGAAAGACCCAGCCACGTTTCATCTTCAATGCCCTTGCTGATGGAAGGAGGTTTTCACTCAAAATCTCACGATACATGGCCCCATTCATTCTTTCCTTTACACGGATCAGTCGTCCTGGTCCCTTTGCAGAAAAACAGCCCCAAAGCATGATGTTTCCACCCCCATGCTTCATATGGTGTTCTTTGGATGCAACTCAGCATTCTTTCTCCTCCAAACACGACAAGTTGAGTTTTTACCAAAAAGTTATATTTTGGTTTCATCTGACCATATGACATTCTCCCAATCCTCTTCTGGATCATCCAAATGCTCTCTAGCAAACTTCAGACGTGCCTGGACATGTACTGGCTTAAGCAGGGGGACACGTCTGGCACTGCAGGATTTGAGTCCCTGGCGGCGTAGTGTGTTACTGATGGTAGCCTTTGTTACTTTGGTCCCAGCTCTCTGCAGGTCATTCACTAGGTCCCCCCGTGTGGTTCTGGGATTTTTGCTCACCGTTCTTGTGATCATTTTGACTCCACGGGGTGAGATCTTGCGTGGAGCCCCAGATCGAGGGAGATTATCAGTGGTCTTGTATGTCTTTCATTTCCTAATAATTGCTCCAACAGTTGATTTCTTCACACCAAGCTGCTTATCTATTGCAGATTCAGTCTTCCCAGCCTGGTGCAGGTCTACAATTTTGTTTCTGGTGTCCTTTGACAGCTCTTTGGTCTTGGCCATAGTGAAGTTTGGAGTGTGACTGTTTGAGGTTGTGGACAGGTGTCTTTTATACTGATAACAAGTTCAAACAGGTGCCATTAATACAGGTAACGAGTGGAGGACAGAGGAGCCTCTTAAAGAAGAAGTTACAGGTCTGTGAGAGCCAGAAATCTTGCTTGTTTGTAGGTGACCAAATACTTATTTTCCACCATAATTTGCAAATAAATTCATTAAAAATCCTACAATGTGATTTTCTGGAGTTGTTGTACCTATGATGAAAATTACAGGCCTCTCTCATCTTTTTAAGTGGGAGAACTTGCACAATTGGTGGCTGACTAAATACTTTTTTGCCCCACTGTATATCTGAAGTCCGAGGTGTAGAGGGTGAACAGGAAGGGGGACAGGACCGTTCCCTGGGGGGCCCCTGTGTTGCTCACTGCCCGTTCTGACACACAGCTCTGTAGTCGCACAAATTGTGGCCTACCGGTCAGGTAGTCCGTGACCCAGGAGACTAAGGGTGCTTCCACTTTCATCCTCCTCATCTTCTCACTGTTAAATGATTTAACAATCTAAGTTAAGTAGCCTCAACATCAGAATCCAGAGCCTTTTATTGCAGTAATGTCAGTGACATGGGGTCGGTTTTCAATTGGTTAACACTTATCACATGGTTTGTGCAGACTGAAATATAGTGTGGTCAAGGGTTAAGGTAATGTTTAGGGTTAGGTAAGGGTTATGGTTAGGCTAAGGGTTAGGGTAAGGGTAAGGAGGTCACAAGGATCCCCGATAGCACTGACCAATATGGTATGTTGGGTTGCTATCGGAAACTTTAGCATTTGTAACAAGCATGGTAACAAGCATTCATTGTTACACCTCTGCAATCACAGATTGCAAATACCACCAGTTACATGTTGTTATTACAGTAACTATGAATTATTCAAATTAATTAGAATAATTGTTAGTTATACGTAAAGTGTAATTGAATATGTAATTACACTGTAATAAGGAACCCTTAAAAGGAAGTGTTACCTGCCATCTGTCACGGTTTAACTTTATGAGATAGCTGAGAGGAAGTTGTACATAATCAGGATCTGTGAAGCAGAAACCTTTGAAGAAACATTTTTAGTTCCAGGTAGAACCCTTTTGGTTCCAGGTAAAACAATTTTAGGTTTAATCTAAAACACTTTCCACAGATGGTTCTACATGGAACCCAAAAGGGTTCTACCTGGAACTAAAAATGGTTCTTCAAAGGGTTCTCATATGGGGACAGCCGAAAAACCCTTTTGGAAGAGTGTACAGCTGCACCATCGAGAGCATCCTGACCGGTTGCATCACCGCCTGGTACGGCAACTGCTTGGCATCCGACCGAAAGGCGCTACAGAGTGTTAGCCGTACTGCCCAATACTTCACTGGGGCCAAGCTTCCTGCCATCCAGGACTTCTATAGCAGGCGGTGTCAGAGGAAAGCCGCAAAAATGGTCAAAGACTAAAGTCACTCAAGTCATAGACTGTTCTCTCTGCTACTCGCTGTTTATTATCTATGCATAGTCACTTTACACCTGACTACATGTACATATTACTGTCTAAGCTGTACATTAACTACCGGTACCCCCTGTGTAACAACAGAATACTGACCTCTTCGTTTTCGGCAACTAGTGACAAACAAATGTATAAATGAATTAATCAATCAATCAATCAATCAATCAATCAATCAAACACACAGACAGACACACAGAAACACACATACAAAAGGTAATCAAATCAGTGAGAGATGTGGCCTGTTCAGGATGATGTAATGTTACAAACCGATAAATTCACGATAATCGAACATTTCAACAAGCATTTTGCTACGGCTGGCCATGCTTTCCACCTGGCTACCTCTACCCCGGCCAACAGCTCTGTACCCCCCGCAGCAACCTGCCCAAGTCCCCCCTGCTTCTCCTTCACCCAAATCCAGACAGCTGATGTTCTGAAAGAGCTGCTAAATCTGGACCCCTAAAAATCTGCTGGGCTTGACAATCTGGACTCTTTCTTCCTAAAATTATCAGCCGAAATTGTTGCAATCCCGATTACCAGCCTGTTCAACCTCTCTTTCGTATCGTCTGAGATCCCTAGAGATTGGAAAGCTGCCGCGGTCATCCCCCTCTTCAAACGGGGAGACACTCTAGACCCAAACTGTTATAGACCTATATCCATCCTGCCCTGCCTTTCTAAAGTCTTCGAAAGCCAAGTTAATAAACAGATCACTGACTACTTCGAATCCCACCGTACCTTCTCTGCTATGCAATCTGGTTTCCGAGCTGGTCATGGGTGCACCTCAGCTACGCTCAAGGTACTTAACGATATCATAACCGCCATCGATAGAAGACAGTACTGTGCAGCCGTCTTCATCGACCTGGCCAAGGCTTTCGACTCTGTCAATCACCGCATTCTTATTGGCAGACTCAACAGTCTTGGTTTCTCAAGTGACTGCCTTGCCTGGTTCTCCAACTACTTCACAGACAGAGTTCAGTGTGTAAAATCGGAGGGCCTGCTGTCCGGTCCACTGGCAGTCTCTATGGGGGTGCCACAGGGTTCAATTCTTGGGCCAACCCTATTCTCTATATACATCAACTATCGCTGCTGGTGACTCTCTGATCCATCTCTACGCAGACATCACCATTCTGTATACATCTGGCCCCTCTTTGGACACTGTGTTAACTAACCTTCAAACAAGCTTCAATGCCATACAACACTCCTTCCGTGGCCTCCAACTGCTCTTAAATGCTAGTAAGACTAAATGCATGCTTTTCAATCGAACGCTGCCCGCACCTGCCCACCGGACTATCATCACTACTCTCGACGGGTCTGACTTAGAATACGTGGACACCTATAAATACCTAGGTGTCTGGTTAGACTGTAAACTCAACTTCCAGACTCACATTAACCATCTCCAATCCAAAATTAAATCTAGAATCAGCTTCCTATTTCGCAACAAAACCTCCTTCACTCATGCTGCCAAACATGCCCTTGTAAAACTTACCATCCTACCGATCCTTGACTTCGGCATTTACAAAATAGCCTCCAACACTCTACTCAGCAAATTGGATGTAGTCTATCACAGTGGCATCCGTTTTGTTACCAAAGCCATTTATTCCCCACCACTGTGACATGTATTCTCTCATTGGCTGGCCCTCACTACATATTCTTCGCCAAACCCACTGGCTCCAGGTCATCTATAAGTCTTTATTAGGTAAATCCCTGCCTTATCTCAGCTCGCTGGTCACCACAGCAACACCCACCCGTAGCATGCGCTCCAGCAGGTATATTTCACTGGCCACCCCCAAAGCCAACACCTCCTTTGGCAGACATTCCTTCCAGTTCTCTGCTGCCAATGACTGGAACGAATTGCAAAAATCCTTGAAGCTAGAGGTTCCTATCTCCCTCACTAACTTTAAGAATCAGCTGTCAAAGCTGCTTATCGATCACTGCACCCGTTTACAGCGCTTCTGTAAATAGCCCACCCTACTACCTCATCCCCATATTTATTTTATAATTTTTTCGCTCATTTGCACTCCAGTATCTCTAATTGCACATTATCATTTGCACACCCATCATTCCAGTGTTAATTCTAATCTGTAATTTATTTTGCCACTATGGCCTATTTATTGTCCTACCTTCCTAACCTTACTACATTTTGCACTACATTTGCACACTCTGTATATAGATTTTCTATTGTGTCATTGACTGTACGTTTGTTTATTTCCCCATGTGTAACTCTGTGTTGTTTTTTGTCGCACTGCTTTGCTTTGTCTTGGCCAGGTAGCAGTTGTAAATGAGAACTTGTTCTCAACTGACCTACCTGGTTAAATAAAGGTGAAAAAAATAAATAAACAAAGCGTTCAGATATAAATATTGTGTAGAACAGATAGGGAATCGTGTCAGCTCTAATAACTCTATTACTTTAACATTATAATATTAAGACATTTCCACATCACTTAATACATAAGCTCATCACAGTTGTAAAATTCCCCAAATGTTCAGGTTTCAGGATTCGCGATAGGAAGATTCCTGGAAAATAAGTAGGAAATAAGAGAATATTCCAACCGGGATTTCTGGAAAACTTTGGAATTTTTGTAAAGTTAGCGGAATTTTGCAACTTTAGCTCTCATATGAGAGGGAGCCATGGACTATACAAATTCAGTCAGCTCACCCCTCGTTTGGCTTAAGCAACTTCATTAGTATTTACGACAGAGCCAGTGTCCTGGGATGCACTTGATAAGACTCACCACGCTCTAATTTAATAGGGAGGAACATCCAAGATTAAATTACTCTGAATCCATGAAATATCTTCCATGTCGAAAAAATATTCCTCATAAGTTGTTGTTCTTATCCCGGTGAGGTTGCGAGTTAGAATCTCATCATGAACAAGCATTTTTCCGAATTAGCAACTTTTCAACTTCTTACTACCTTGCAACAACTTAGCATGTTAGCTAACCCTAACCTTAATCCTTTTAGCTAACTCTTCCCCTAACCCTTACCCTTTAACCTATCTCCTAAGCTTAACCCTTAACCCTAACACCTAGCCTAGCTAGCGTCAGCAAGCTAGCTAACGTTAGCCACCTAGCTAGAATTCGTAAACATATCATACATTTTGCAAATTCGTAACATATCGTATATTTTGCTAATTTGTAAAATATAACACAAATTGTAATTCGTAATATAGCATACGAAATGGGTGCTGGACAATCACAAATGAATACATACATCCACATATGTATAGAATATACTGTTTAAATACAGGAAGTAAACATAAGCTAATTAGATTGTCCTCAGAGATTTGATCTTCAGTGTATGTGCTCTTGCACTATAATTGACTCCAGGAAGAGAATGTATGATCTAATATTGGTGTCACGACATGGTGCAAGGTCTGTCACTAAAGGATGCATGGAGAGACCAAGGCGGGAATTGTAGTTCGACATCGTTTATTTATTACAATAGATAAATTATCACAATGACGAACTATCCAAACAAAACACGATCCAACATAAACGTAACACACTTACTTTGTCTGTGACATAGCGATAATGACCCACACCTAGGGTGTGGGACCTACAAACATATGTAGGATCCCTAATTAGAGGAAATGCACTGCAGCTGCCTCTAATTAGGGATCCAACACAAACCACCATACAGAAACAGAAATTATAGAACTGTCAGACGGACCATGGCTACATAGAGAAGCAATAGGCTTTGGGGCTTTGGCTACTTTTCGCTTTGCTATGGTAAAGAAAGTGACATTTGAAGTGTATCATGTGTATCATTTGCCTTAGCACTACACACCTGATTCAAATACTCAACTCATCATCAAACCTTTGATTAGTGGAATCAGGTCTGTAGTGCTAGGGCAAAAACAAAAATGTGCATCCTTTTATGATAAACTGAACAAAAATATAAACGCAAAACTGTTACTGAGATACAGTTCATATAAGGAAATCAGTCAATTAAAAATCTATTTATTAGGCCCTAATTTATGGACTTCACATGACTGGGAATACAGTTATGCATCTGTTGGTCGCAGATACCTTTAAAAAATGGGCCACACAATGGGCCTCAGTATCTGGTCACGGTATCTCTGTGGATTCAAATTGCCATCGATAAAATGCAATTGTGCTTGTTGTCCGTAGCCCCACCGCCACCATGGGGCACTCTGTTCACAACGTTGACATCAGCAAACCACTAGCCCACACAACACCATACACGTGATCTGCAGTTGTGAGGCCAGTTGGATTCAATTCTCAACAGCTCTGGCGGACATTCCTGCAGAAAATAAAAAAAGAGTGTACTGTATGACAGTCATAGACCGTTTCATCAACACAAACCCTACACATCTACTGTACCTTACACATCCATTCACTCACTCACATACAGTACATACCCTTGCACGCACACACCTACGAACGCAAACACACACACACACACACACAATACTTATAATACAATACACACACATTCTTGCGTGCACGCACTATTCCCAAAGGGCCCAGAGGACTGTTTGTATTGAGTGATATTTTAAAAATACCTGCAATCGATGGGAAGAGGAAGGTGATTCAATCCAGAGGGATTAGGAGGTGTGTCTGTGTGTGTCTGTCTGTGTCTGTGTGTGTGTGTGTGTGTGTGTGTGTGTGTGTTGCGCACGTCTGTGGCCGGCGGCCTTAGGTTTACATTGCCATCAGCCGTGACACCACACCTGTTCTGCACTCTCAGGGTGCCACAATGCTGTGTAGGTGACAAAGCACTAGAGACTTGAGGGGAGAGCTGACACAGCCAGTAGCCAGCCACTCCTCTACACGACTGATAGTGTGGGTGAGGATGAATGAACACAGGCAAGGACAATTTAGGGACTTTTTCAGTTCGTGGAGAAGTAGTGATGGTAGCCATTTGAACAGTGCTGCTCAACATCTTTCTAAGGAGAGATTTGTATTTACCGGTAGTTATTCTATTATCTACTGAACTAAAAATGCAAATAAGGAGTGTACTTTTTTGTGGGGGATATTTCTAAGTGTTTAGACAATCCATCCTCAAATGACCAAATCCTCTCTTAATGTTTCTAATGCTTTGATAGAATTGCTTGGCTCAGCAAGATTAACAAGAAGGTCACATGCGATCCCTAAAGGCCAAAGCAATACAGACATGCAATTTTCTATCCACTGCTATTTTACCACCAAGCCTTATCCTCCGACCTCTGTCATGGCAACCTAATGCAAATAATATACTACTACTACTAATAATAATAATAAGGATGCAAATATGGTAGTCATGACACCAATGTGTCTAGATCATCTTGTCTCACACCAGAGATTGCAGATGTGGAGGGAAAGAAAGTTGGGTTGGGGAGAGAGAGAGAGCGAGGAGGGAGTGAGGGGGAGAGGGAGAAAGAGAGGGGGACAGAGAGGGGGGAGAGGGACTGAGACTGTTAAAGGACAAGCCATACAGGACACCGCCTCAGCTCAGTCAAGCTTGGGTAGGTCAATGGCTGCGAGTGAAAATAACTTATAACTCATGCCTATCTGACTGTCAGCTGCTGAAATCTTTTGTAGTGCAAGTGGACTCTTATTAGCATTAACACATTGATCGATTGGTTAATTCATGTATTGATTGATTTATTGACTGAATGGTTTATTCTTAACCAATAGACCGAGAGGAAATTCCCACTTGGGCCGAGGATGACACAGTCTCTCTCTCCTCTCGGACCTGAGTGTGCTTAACTGTACGGGACAACAGGCCAAAGACTAGGCTGTGTGAATAAAACACATTAACAATACAGGCAAAGACGTCCAGGAGACGGTATCATTTAAAAATGAATGAGCCATTAAAACAAGAACACGGCATTGTGAGAAACGTATTCTGTATTGTGAAAGACTTCTAGGTATTTTGAGGAACGTCTCTGAGAAGCATGGCGTGTTTCTCTCTTGGAGGTTAGTGAGAGCAGGCCGTGTAGCACACCTCAGATAATGGAGGACCACTCAAGCGTATTGAGGCTACAGCAGTACTTCAGCTGACAGTGGTTTTGTCTCTCTGTCAAGAACATCTATTCATAAAATGGTAACCATTTCTGGTATCTGAGATGTACAATAGCGGAAGGATATGGATAAATATGTCATTGTCAATCCACAGATACCCAAACTTTTTAGTTTATCCTGTTGACATCAGCAATTGGAGTCTTTACCTAGTATTTACCAGCAAATACCAAATTGTGCAAAGTGGAACTTGTTTCAGTTAATCCTAAATTCTAAAATGTAGCCTAATTATTAAGTAGGCCGAGGCTGTGCGACTGGATAGAACCGCCTCTTCTGCTCCAGCCTCACCCCCAAGGATGTCTCTTTCCCAGAGCTAAACAGCTGTATCACCTTCTGCACATATGTTACTCTACGCACAAATCAGTCTACCAGTAGCTTGTGGAATGTGCCGGTATCCTATGTGGATTGCATTTTAAGATGTTGATGTAAGTAACCTAAGCTAGATACTGCCTAAAAATACACTACTATTTAGACTGCCTGTCTGCCTTACTACTATTAGTGATGAAATCCTGTTCTTTTAAGGCTACAATATGGCATTTATATGCTACCATATTGTAGCCTTAAAAGAACACTGCTTCCTTGACTGCAGTGCCTACCCTGTGAAAATGAATTTTAAAAAACTGTAATGAAAAAATAAATATACATTTGATCATTTTGTCATCTTCAGGTTTTTTTCTGCATGATAAAATCCATTTCTGAACTAGTGATTCCCAAATTGATCTGGTACAAAATGCACAAGGCCAGAGAAAAGCCTTGGGTGTGCCTGCCTTTCCCGCCCTTCAAACGCAATGCAAGGCATTGACATGATTTGTGCATGAGTGTTTCTATCTTATACTGCCAGCTAATGGGTGCCAAAAGGCATAGAGCTTCACTGCATTTCATGAGCTCTGACCTGCCTATGCGACGTCACGTTATTTGCCGCCTTTTGGCGGTTATGTTCATCTTACTGCTAGCTAAAAGCAAGCTGACCAGGATGCCTAACATAATGCATCTGAAACTGCTTTAAAAGTCGGATCTTCTAGCGAAACGAGGTGAAAGACCATCACCTGATCCTAGAGACCTACATCAAAGTAAGGGACAGATAATAACATGATCATTTCAATCTGAGTGGTATCAACAGAAAGACTGGCTCTGTGGACAACAGTCATTTTGTCATCACCACAGACAGTCAGTTTGTAGGTACATTGCTTGAGTATTTAGATTTGTATATTTTTATATAAAAGCGACCTGCTAGTGCAAGGTCCTCTATATCTTCTGTCATCCGATTGATTCTGTTCTTCGTGGTTCTAAGATTGATAATTACAGGAGGCAGGACGAATGAGCGTCATACTATTGGTCTTCAAGAAAGTAAGTCAGGACAACAGGAAGTAAATAAAGAGATTTTTCTAACTAACCCACTGTTATATCTGTGGTAGCAGTATTGGCGCAGACAAAAGGGGCAACCTATCTGGGGAAAATGAGGTACGTTGTACCTGGGTGCAATAATGCCCCTGTCAGATACAATCAAACTGCACCTTTCCACTCATTTCCTGTCCGCGAACGCAATAGAGCATTGTGTCAGGCATGGCTGCAGGCCATCCAATATCCTGAGTGTGGTGTCGATACGGGCACCTGAAGTCATTCACCAGTTGCGGTTCTCAGTGTGCAGTGATAATTTTGTGGCCAGTGACTACAATGGTGACCGTTTGAAACTGGGTTCTGTTCCCACCGTCTTTCCATGGGATGACAATGCTCCAGCCATTCGAGATAAGTTAGCAATTTAGCTAGCTAGCTAGCAACCTAACACCTGTTGATAACATTAGTCACTACAAGCAATTTAGGACGTTATTTGTTTGCCATTCGCACGTATTTTGTTTGCTACTGTAACGTTATTCTGTCCTACTAACTGTTTTGTTTTATTATACAATACAATTCCCCTTGCCATACATTTTCCGAAACTGATAAGAAATAGAACTATATATTCTTTCCTACTAGGCTTTACAATTTCCTGCTATTGATTGCATAAAATTACTTCCTGCTATTGATTGCATAAAATTACTAAAATTGCTTTCCCTGGCATTAGAATATCAGTTCATGCTCTGTACAAGTACAGATCAACCTCGCACAGCGAATGGAGCACTCAAGAGGTGGGGCTGGCCATGTGGCCAATAGCCAGTGAGTATACTTCCACGCAAGATATTACACTTACCAGTGACTTACCAAGCAAACTTCAGAAAGTTTGTACCTCAAACCATACGGACGTCCACCGAGAAAATGAAAGAGAATGTGTGTCGCAGTCATGGGGTTTATATATAGGGGCGGACCCCAGCCTGGACACAGGAGAACACGGGAGTAAATCTGTAAATCCTCACCTCGGATGTATCCCTCCGCCGCGGAGTGATACCAATATATTGGAGTGGTCCAATATAGTGAAACATAACTTCTTCACTGGTGAAGTCGATCTCAAACCACTTGTGGTTCGTCTGCTCATCATGTGGTGGGGATGATGAAATATTGGCATAAACGACTAAGCTTTATACAGTATTGAGTGTTTTCACACCATTATACTGTGTCCGTGCGTGCACTCCAGTTGGTCATGTAATTCTGAATTTTTGTTTTGTTATTTAGTTTGTTGTAGACCTCCCATTGCATTCTCTGTCTTAGGAGCTCAAGAGAAGATGGAAGTCCCTTCTGTATCATTGTACAAGCAGTCTACTCATGGACTGAAAATGGTGTGGAAAGGAGATACTACCATAAACAATGTTGAGATTCAAGCAAACAGGTATTAACACACATGTACTACAAAAAGTAAATCAATTACTGTTGCTTTCTGGTACAGGTGTAGGCAACCTTGTTCCAACCTTGGTTTTGTTCCAACAAGGCACCTCGCCTGACCAACTGAGCAAATGTATCAGTTCAGTTATTGCCTGAATCCAACACACCTGGTTTTAAATAAAAAAAAACACTCCAAAAATATTCAGATAACCCCTGGTCTAGTAGAATGTGTATCCATCTAGGGATACACAGATCCGTCTTGCCATCCTAGATCACAACGAAAACGTGGGACGTGCGCGAGCCACTTCAGCTGCAGGTATAGAATACGTCACATTGAATCCTTCTTGTCTCTCCGCCCCATCGACTTCCCTCTTATCACCTCTAATCATGTACTTTCTTACTATCGAGCCTATACCCACTGAAATCTGATAAGGGTGTCAAAAAAAAAAAGACTATCTTCCGGGGAGGGTGCTTTACTAAATGGGCAACTTTCCCAACAAATCAATACTTTTATTAGGGGCGGCAGGTAGCCAAGCGGTTAAGAGGTTTGGTGAAAAATCTGTCGATGTGCCTTTGAGGCACTTAATCCGAATTGCTCCTGTAAATGGCTCTGGATAAAAGTTTCTGCTGAATGACAAATGTAAACGTTTGATTTGGTTAAAAATGGATTCACAAGATCCTGCATTTCCTTCCTTTCCGTTTAAACATTGAGGAAATTAAGGATAGTGGCACAGAATGAACCATAATGTCTCAGATTTGGAATTTTGCTCAATTCCTCCCATGTTCGTATCCTTTTCCCGCCCTTTTCAAAGAGGACCCGAGATTCCTCCACCCAGGCCTCCTCAAATAGCGTTTGCCATAGTTTTTAGGCATTGACATCAACCGGTGAGGGAAAGGCTCCTTTGAGATCTCTCTTTGCCCTCTGAACACATCAACAACAGTCACCCACTAAGCATTGCTACCTATAACCATTTCACACCTCCTCTATTTCCTGGAATCCAACGTAGCTTGCGTTGGGTTCAGGGTATTTAGATCAAATTGCAGCCACCACACAGGCTGGGATTACCCGGCGTTGGCCTCGACTGAGATGTTCTCCCCTCAGCATCCACTCCAAAGTGATCCTGTAGGAAACCATATTGTCTAGACAAGAGAGAAAATAAATACATGACAATGTTATATACAACCATTTCAAAAACCTATAGGCCTGTACAACAATAAATATAACAATAGGCTCGGGGATCATTAGGCCTATTTAGTTATAATCCGTATTGATGGGGAAAAAACTATTGACTGCATGATCAATTTATTGTTGAAAGGGTGCGAGTGGTCCGGTGTGAGCAGTGGCTGTCAGTGCCGTTTAAAAAAAATCATAATTATTTTATGAGCATGCCTTATTTCTACTACAGCATATTGGATGACTGCAATTCATATTACATTCACCCAGCTCAACGTAACATCGATAGGTTTAGTATTGAGGTAGACTAAAGATGGCGATGCAGAATTCCTTGTGAAATAAAACAACATAGGAATTTCTTTCCTTCTTAATGCGTTTGAGCCAATCGGGGGGTGGGGGGGTGGGGGGGGTGTACAGAAGAAGTTTGGTTAGAAATGATCCATCAACTTCAATGAACGATTGAGATAAATTGGGTTTCCTGCCCATAATATAAAGTATTTTCCCATTGTTTTTTTAATGTAATTTATCTTGTTTTGGTAATATAATCATTTCTCAAACTAAACCAATCAGCAGACTTGTTTTCTCAAATTGACCAAATGCATTTACTCAAAACAACTTATAAGGCTAGAGAATTTTACAGACAAGCACGGAAAGAATGGAGAACCAAACTCTAGAAGAACTTTGATTGACACGGGTGCATTATTTTCACCACCCTGTACGGTAAGCGTGGAAACCGAACTGCTATAAATAATACATTAGGCGTGCTTGAGTTATTCCGTAAAGATATACAAGAGATGAAGGCTAGCCTTGAAATGAGTGATGAGAAAGCCGCGACACTGGAAAAAAATAAACTTAAAAGCTGAAGGGTACAGTCAATGTTATCGAAGCTGACGTTCATGAACATAAAAGAGAGCACACGTTGTTAAGAGAATCCCTACTTGATATACAGACTAGATCAATGCGTGGAAATCTGGCGCTTACCGGAGTTAAAAGGGATGAAGGTGAAGATCCAGAGAGTGTGGTGAAATAATTCATGGTTAAAGCGCTGCAGATCCCAGGCGACAGTGTCTACATCGTTTCGGACAGAGGACAGCAATACTAACGGCCAATCGTTGCCAAATGTGCATCATTTAAGATAAAATAATGGTTAAAAGCCCGGGCGAAAGACTCGCCGGCTTTAAAAGACTCGCTGGCTTTTAATTATTGAAAGGCAATGTACTAAGTGAGACACTCTCGTAGTCAACAAGCCATACATTGATAACCAATTGTTCCGAGACACCAAGATCACTCCATGGCTATTCTAAATAAAATGGAACATCCGACACTATTAATGGTAGGAATTGTAATAATAAAAACAAAAACGGAAATAATAAAATACAACAATTAATAAAGAAACTATAAATACATTATACTATTCAACTTAGGCAATGTTGGAAAATAATTTGTATTCTATTTTTGATGTACTGTATTTATAAATGAATAAATAAAAGATGGGACTATTCATTAAAATGAAAAGGAACTGGAACACAAAAGAATTGGGCAGGAATCAACAAGTTGCCAAACAGAGGACATAAAAGACACAATCTGTGTGTATGTACGGGTGTATATGTGTGGGGAGTGTGGGTAGTGTGGGTGTGTTGGAAGATGGGGTGTCTGTGTGTTTTGTGTGATTGGAAAAGTGGGATGAGTTATGCGAGTGAGTAAGGAAAATGGTTGCTAATGCCGAAGCCCATGTGTGTCTGCGAGCAGGAGTTGTGACAGAGCGAGAGTATTCACTTTTGTGCAGATATAGGATATACATTTACAATTTACAATCAACCAAATGTATTTATAAAGCCCTTTTTTACATCAGCAGTTGTCACAAAGTGCTATACAGAAACCCAGCCTAAAACCCCAAACAGCAAGCAATGCAGATGTAGAAGCACGGTGGCTAGGAAAAACTCCCTAGAAAGGAAAAACCTAGGAAGAAACCTAGAGAGGAACCAGGCTCTGAGGGGTGGCCAGTCCTCTTCTGGCTGTGCCGGGTGGAGATTATAAGAATTCATGACCATTAAGGCCAGATCTTTCTCCAAGATGTTCAAATGTTCATAGATGACCAGCAGGGTCAAATAATAATCATAGTGGTTGTAGAGGTTGCAACAGGTAAATACATCAGGAGGTGGACTGGGGACAGCTAGGAGTCATCAGAGCAGGTAGTCCTGAAGCAAGGTCCTAATGCTCAGGTCCTCCGGGAGGGGAGGTAGAGTGGGAGAGAGAGAGAATTAGAGGGAGCATACTTAAATTCACACAAGACACCGGATAATAACACCAGATTTATACAAACTGACCCTAGCCCCCCGGCACATAGACTATTGCAGCATAGATACTGTCTTTCTCTCTCTTTTGAGTCAACTACTCACCACATTTTATGCACTGCAGTGCTAGCTAGCTGTAGCTTATGCTTTCAGTACTAGTTTCATTCTCTGATCCTTTGATTGGGTGGATAACATGTCAGTTCATGCTGCAAGAGCTCTGATAGGTTGGAGAACGTCCTCCGGAAGTTGTCATAATTACTGTGTAAGTCTATGAAAGGGGCTGAGAACCATGAGCCTCCTAGATTTTGTATTGAAGTCTTTGTACCCAGAGGAGGACGGAAGCTAGCTGTCCTCCGGCTACACCATGGTGCTACCCTACAGAGTGCTGTTGAGGCTACTGTAGACCTTCATTACAAAACTGTGTGTTTTCATCAATTATGTGGTGATGTGAATATATTTAATATAGTTTTATCTAAATAGGATCTAAATAGGATAACTTTAATGTTAATTGTCCTCCCCTTCCTCCTCTGAGGAGCCTCCACTGAGTGTGAGGCTGTTTGTCTTCCTAAAGCTAGACTGGCAACATTTTGTTCACTACCACTATTGATTTATACTTCTTACACTGTTTGGTAATATACCTTATTGATTATTTAGACCATATTGTGAAGTGCACATCCCATACATTCAGTTTTTATGGCTAATCCACTCATTCTAGACACTGTTTATGCATGTAATCAATGTCAGACAAACTTTTATTTTATTTCATTTTATTTTTATTTAACCTTTATTTAACTAGGCAAATCAGTTAAGAACAAATTCTTATTTACAATGGATGGCCAAACCCGGGCCCAGAAATCTATCTACTCCGATTTCATAGCACTCTCGTCTGACAGTGCCAGAGCGCAGAATAAATTATGAATCTGCGAACGCTCAACACCCGTTAAATATACGGCCGGTGTCAGTAAACGTCGACAAAAAAAGCGTAATTAAATTGTTTCCAGCAGCCCAGTTACAGTCACCAACACTCTGGATAAAATGAACACATCCTAACCATCTCTGCTAGGGTGAGTAAAATGGTCAGAGTGAGGTGTTCCCTCATTTGTGTCTGGAAATAGCTAAGAAGTTAGCAAGTTAGCTTGGGTGTTTGACTGCCGTTGAGAGGTCAGAACGCTTGGATCAACCTTTTATAGATAACTTCGACATCTTGGCTCCTGGACTCTGTCCACGCATTTCAATGACCCAAGACCAGCTCAGGAAATCCCTACCGTTGTGACAATGAGTCGTAATAATCCTGCAGCAAATGTACATTATCGTAGAGGCGTTGGCAGAAACAATGTAATTAACTTAATGTATCTCCCTGTAAGTGCCCTGAATACCTCTGTTGATCCTAAATCTATTGTATTGGTAATTTTGAGCCTATGAACTAGAGTTACACTGTTAGCACTGAGGTGGTGTGCCCTAGATGGAATACCACTGTGTGCAGCTCACCCTGCATTATCAGCTCCAATATAAATAACATGAACAAATCTACTTCGGATAAGCTTCCCAGTAAAGCATTGAAGACAATCAAGCAACCCAGAAAAGTGCTAAAAATAGCCCATATTAAAATATGCATCCTGAGAAAAAAGGTCCATGAAGCCAATAACTTGCTTGTAATTGTTAGGAGAGGGGGTGGGGGTTAGTTTTATGACTTTACAACAATGTCATAAATTCCTTGCAGGACCATGCAGTCTTTGAGAGGGAGAATCTCTTAGTAGAACAATGGATTCTACCACCATCACTCCTACATCCCAGTATTGGAGAATTAAGCCATATTCCTATTTTAGAGAATGTGGGAACAGTCGGTGGAGAATCCATTAACAATCCTGTCAATTGTGTTTCATTTTGTGACGTCAGGAATGACTGTAACTCTGCTTACACCTGAATGTTGTAAAACTTATATGATTAAATATGAAACTATTTGTGAGAAGATTAAATTAGATTTTAGTCTTTTAAATGAGAATAGTTTTCATAGTAAACTTACAGTTGAAGTCGGAAGTTTACATACACTTAGTTTGGTCATTAAAACTCATTTTTCAACCACTACACAGTTTTCATGTTAACAAACTATAGTTTTGGCAAGTCGGTTAGGACATCTACTTTGTGCGTGACACAAGTCATTCTTCCAACAATTGTTTACAGACAGATTATTTCACTTATAATTCACTAGATCACAATTCCAGTGGGTCAGATGTTTACAGACACTAAGTTGACTGTGCCTTTAAACAGCTTGGAAAATTCCAGAAAATTATGTGGACCCATGGAGACTAGGGTTTGTGCAGATAGATCTTACGACAATCAGAATGAGACTGATAGAAGGTAATAATGTCAGGCTCTGGCCATAGAGAAGCATATTTGCTTCTCTATGTAGCTATGGTCAAAGTAAGTGTGCTGTTATTACGTCCGTTCATTTCGTGTTTGTTTTGAAACATGACGTTTGTCTATTGTTTTGTGTTGTATAGTTCGTTCATTTGTAAGATTTATTATACATAGTATATAATAAATAAATGTCGAACTACTATCCCTGCGCTGCACCTTGGTCTGTGTGTGCACCCTTCCGTAACAGAACGACCCACCACCCCGAGACCAAGCAGCGTAACTGGGGAGAGAGGGAGAGTGAGGAGGTGCCGCCGCGTTATGTGCGATGCGCGAAAACGCCTGCAAACAACCCCAAGGTAATTTTTTTGGGGGGCTATGGGGGTGGTCTGGCTACAGGCAGTAAGAGCCAATACCACTCCCCATGTGGAGCATGGAGAGGCCGAGGTACCTATGGGGGGCTCAGAGCAAGGAGCAGGAGGAGTATTTAGAGGAGTATTTTGGAGGTGTTCTGGAGGAAATGAGGGAGACAGAGGAAGAGGTCGAGAGGGAGATGGCGGAGTGGTCCAATCCGGGTCCGGTCGTCTACTCCACTCCCGTGCCGGAGCAGTCCGCTCCACCGGTGCCCAGTCCGGGTCCGGTCGTCAACTCCACCCCCATGCCAGAGCAGTCCGCTCCACCGGTGCCCTGTCTGGGTCCGGACCTCTACTCTACTCCCCGCATCCGACCTCCCATGAGTGTGCCCAGCCAGGTGCTTCCAGTGCCGACTCCACGCACCCGACCTCTGGCCGCCTTCCCAGTCCGGTACGACCCGTGCCGGCTCCCCGCACCCGACCTCCAGTGCGTGCGCCTAGCCAGGTGCTTCCTGTGCCATCTCCACGCACCCGACATCCGGTGCGCCTCCCCAGTCCGGTACGTCCTGTGCCGGCCATCCGCAGCCCGCAACCTCCAGCAAAGGTCCGCAGCCCGCAACCTCCAGCGAAGGTCCGCAGCCCGCAACCTCCAGCGAAGGTCAGCCGCCCTGAACCTCCAGCGAAGGTCAGCAGCCCTGAACCTCCAGCGAAGGTCAGCCGCCCTGAACCTCCAGCGAAGGTCAGCCGCCCTGAACCTCCAGCGAAGGTCAGCCGCCCTGAACCTCCACCGGAGCCCAATCCGGGTCCAGCCGTCTGCTCCGCTCCAGAGCAGTCCGCTCCACCGGTACCCATTCCGGGTCCAGTCGTCTGCTCCGCCCCAGTGCCAGAGCAGTCCGCTCCACCGGTGCCCATTCCGGGTTGAGCCGTCTGCTCCGCTCCAGTGCCAGAGCAGTCCGCTCCACCCGTACCCATTCCGGGTCCAGCCGTCTGCTCCGCTCCAGAGCCAGAGCAGTCCGCTCCACCGGTGCCCAATCCGGGTCCAGCCGTCTGCTCCGCTCCAGTGCCAGAGCAGTCCGCTCCACCGGTACCCAATCCGGGTCCAGCCGTCTGCTCCGCTCCAGTGCCAGAGCAGTCCGCTCCACCGGTACCCAGTCCGGGTTCAGCCGTCTGCTCCGCTCCAGAGCCTGAGCAGTCCGCCCCACTGGTGCCCAGTCTAGGCCCGGTTGTTTTCCCAGCTCCATGGCCGGAGCCGTTTGCCCCACCGGGGCCCAGTCCGGGCCCGGTTAATGGTCCCGCTCCATGGCCGGAGCAGTTGGCCCCACCGGTGCCCAGTCCGGGACCGGTTGTTTTCCCCGCTCCATGGCCGGAGCCGTTTGCCCCACCGGTACCCAGCCCGGGCCCGTTTATAAGGAAGGGGCATGGGAGAAACCTGTCCACTTCGCCGGAGCCAGAGCCGCCCCCGATGGACTAGTCTTCCCTCCCTATTAACCCCTCCTCGTTTTGTGTGTTTTTTTTGGGCTTCTCTATGTAGCTATGGTCAGAGTCTGACAGTGTCTTTCTGTTCTGTTTCTGTGTGGGTTTTGGGTGGATCCATAATTAGAGGCAGCTGCACCGCATTGTCTCTAATTAGGAATCTTATATATGTTAGTCTGTCATTCACTCTGCTGTGGGTCGTTGTCGGTATATGTCGCAGTCACGGTGAAAGTAAGTGTGCTGTTATTACATCCGTTCATTTCGTGTTTGTTTTGAAACGTGACGTTCGTTTTGTGTTGTATAGTTCGTTCATTTGTAAGATTTATTATACATAGTATATAATAAATAAATGTCGAACTACTATCCCTGCGCTGCGCCTTGGTCTGTGTGTGCACCCTTCCGTGACAAATAATTAATAATTGACTGCTGTAGATGTAAAAGAACATCAGATCTTTAAGAGTTTTATTCGGGAGATAGCAGCTCTATAAACATGCTTCCGTGGTGCCCCAGAATTCCTAATGAATGAATTTTTTGCCTGATTAATTTAATCAAATAATAATTAAACATAGTAGGTAATTGTTCGATAAAAAGTCACCACTTTAACAATGGTAAAGACACGACATAACAAATGATATTCATATTCTCACTATCTCTGAAACTCACTTAGATAATACCGTGGTAATACAGTGGTATAACATCTACCGAAAAGACAGAAATGCCAACGGGGGCGATGATGCGGTCTATATTCGGAACCACATTCCTGTAAAGCTTAGAGACGATCTCATGTTAAATACTGTTGAAATAATATGGTTACAGGTTTATCTGCCTCACCTAAACCCCAGGTTGTCAGTCAACCTACCAGGGTATTTACAAACAGCACACGAATGAAATCATCAACATGTATTGATCACATCTTTACTAATGCTGCAGAAATGTGCTTTAAAGTAGTATCCAAATCCATAGGGTGTAGTGATCACAATATCTAGGAAAACCAAAGGGTCTAATATAGTGTATAAGAGGTCATACAAGAAGTTCTGTAGTGATTCATATGTTGTTTAAATAATATTTGCTGGCCCGTGGTGTGTGATGAGGAGCAAACAGACGTTGCACTTGACACATTTAAAAAAATTGCTTATCCCAGTTACTAATAAGCACGCACCCATTTAGATAATGACTTTAAAAACTGTTAAATCCCCTTGGGTTGATGAGGAATTGAAAAATGTTATGGTTGAGAGAGATGAGGCAAAAGGTTTGGCAAATAAGTCTGGCAGCCCAACTGATTGGCAAACGTACTGCAAATTAAGAAATCATGTGACTAAACTTAGTAAACTAAAAAGAAACTATACTATGAAACAAAAATAAATGATATAAAGAATGATAGTAAAAAGCTTTGGAGCACCTTAAATGAAATGTTGGGAATAAAAAGGGCAAACTCAGCTCCATCATTCATTGAATCAGATGGCTCATTCATCACAAAACCAACTGATATTACCATCTACTTTAATTACTTTTTCATTGGCAAGATTAGTAAACTTAGGGATGACATGCCAGCAACAAACTCTGACACTACACATCCAAGTATATCTGACCAAATGATGAAAGACAAGAATTGTACTTTTGAATTCTGTAAAGTGAGTGTGGAAGAGGTGAAGAAATTATTGTTGTCTATCAACAATGACAAGCCACCGGGGTCTGACAATATGGATGGAAAATTACTGACGATATTACCACTCCTATTTGCCATATCTTCAATTTAAGCCTACTAGAAAGTGTTTGCCCTCAGGCCTGGAGGGATGCAAAAGTCATTCCGCTATCCAAGAATAGTAAAACCCCTTTACTGGCTCAAATAGCCGACCAATCAGCCTGTTAACAACCCTTAGTAAACTTCTGGGAAAAATTGTGTTTGACCAGATACAATGCTATTTCACAGTAAACAAATTGACAACAGACTTTCAGGGGAAGGACACTCAACAAGCACAGCACTTACATAAATGACTGATGATTGCCTGAGAGAAATCGATGATAAAATGATTGTGGGGGCTGTCTTGTTAGACTTCAGTGCAGCTTTTGACATTATCGATCATAGTCTGCTGCTGGAAAAACATATGTGCTATGGCTTTACACCCCCTGCTATAGTGTGCACTCTCAGAAAAAAAGGGTTATTCGGCTGTCCCCATAGGAAAACCCTTTGAATAACCCTTTTTGGTTCCAGGCAGAACTATTTTGGGTTCCATGTAGAACCCTCTATGTAAAGGGTTATACATGGAACTCAAAAAGGTTCTGCCTGGAACCAAAAGGGGTTCTTCAAAGGGTTCTCCTAAGGGGACAGCTGAAGAACCCTTTTAGGTTCTAGATAGCACCTTTACTTCTAAGAGTGTGAATAAAGAGTTACTTGTCTAACAGAACACAGAGGGTGTTCTTTAATGGAAGCCTCTCAAACATATTCCAGGTAGAATCAGTCATTCCCAGGGCAGCTGTTTAGACCCCTTACTTTTAAAAATCTTTACTAAAGACGTGTCTATGTGGGCGGATGAACCACAATATACACGCCAGCTACTACAGCAACTGAAATGTATGTAACACTTAACAAAGAACAGGGCAGCACGGCTGGCCATTGGATGTATACAGAGAGCTAACATTAATAATATGCATGTCAGTCTCTCTTGTCTCAAAGTGGAGGAGAGATTGACTTCATCACTACTTGTATTTGTGAGAGGTATTGACATGTTGAAAGCACCAAGCTGTCTGTTTAAACTACTAGCACAAAGCTCAGACACCCATGCACACGCCACAAACCATGCCACCAGAGGTCTCTTCACAATCTCAAAGTCCAGAACAGACTATGGGAGGAGCACAGTACTACATAGAGCCATGACTACATGGAACTCTATTCCACATCAGGTAACTGATGCAAGCAGTAGAATCAGATTTAAAACGCAGATAAAAACACACCTTATGGAACAGCCGGGACTGTGAAGCAACACAAACATAGGCACAGTCACATGCACACACACAATAACATACGCACTATACACACATGTACACATGGATTTCGTGTTGTAGATATGTTGTAGAGGAGTAGGGGTCCGAGTTCACACACAGTGTGTTGTCAAATCTGTTATGAATGTATTGTAATGTTTTTAAAATTGTACAACTGCCTTAATTTTGCTGGACCCCATGAAGAGTAGCTGCTGCCTCGTCAGGAACTAATGGGGATCCATAATAAAAACAAATACTAGTAATGCTGCAATATTCAAAGTCTCACATACTGTAGCTTGGCTTCCTGAACTCGTTAGGAACTCGACTTTCATCTCATATCTCATATTAGTCTATGACAAACAGTGTTTTTTTTGTTTAAAATCTATGAATTATATTTAGACTAATGGCTAGAAATCAATCTCTGAATGTGGTAACGTGATGAAACCACTCTCCCCTGCTGTGCTACGATGTAACGATTAAAGGCATGTGCTTTGACAGTGGCTGCAATGTAGGGTTCAGCCAGGAGTTGATGGACAGTCGCAAGAGCGAATGAAATGGTAGGAGGGCAAACCCATCTTCATGCGGTTTCTGATTTGACATCCTACGTCACACAGGCACTGTGTCCGTGGGAACCAGGGCTATCTCTCAATGCAGGGCTTCATTACAATCTACGGTGTCCACAGACCGATTTATAAGCAAAAATGTATTGTATGTCGGAGCCAGTACCAGAACCAGACAGGTCCCCATCTAAGTTAACAAATAATTAAAACGACTTGCATTCATTTTAATTAAGTATACGTTATTTTGTCCATTTCAACTCACCCCAGAATATATATATTTTTTCTACAGTGTAGGCTACAAAATGTCCATCATGTTGTTTGTATGCACAACAGACAATAGACAAAGAAATGTCTCTCTTCTCAGTTACAGAAAAGTAGGGTGGTTTAGCTATCAGAAAGAGGTGTCCAGAGAATCAAATCCAGAGAATTCGGTCACGCAGCCTCTCAGTACTAAGAAATAATTTAATAATTGCCATTTTACTATGGGATTTCTCAACTAAATACCAGGTAAATACCAGGATAAAACAAATCACAACCTTAATTTCTAGTTCATGATATTTTCATAGTCATTGTAATGACTGATGGAAGCTTCATCTGTTTGGTTACATCACCCTAGTGTTCCGTTGAAGTTGGAGAAGACAGAAGCGTAATTAGCCACATCTGGAAGTTAGCTGCTATTCATACTTGATTGGCCTTGGGACAAAGCGCAAAACACACATGCACACACATATTATAGTAAACACACCTCTGTCACGTATACAAATGTCATACTACTACACACACACACACACACACACACACACACACACACACACACACACACACTACCACCAACACCACCCCTAAAGCTTTGATTAAGCAAACAAACCATCACACACACACTTGGTCCAGCATGCTCTGTTCATTCCTCTTTGTGCAGATGAAGGAGGCACGAAGGCCATGTCTTTATTCTTTACGATGAAACGTTCACTATGTCCTGTATTTGTCTTTTCTTCAGAGCACACAGCCCTCCTCTCACTCCAGACATACATAATGGAGAGTAGTGCTTAGCTAGCTCTGAAAGGCGAGGTTAAGCAAACATAGCAACCAAGCTAGCTAACCGCTCATCTCTCGTTTGACACAACGGACCTCAATGGTGTGTGTGTGTGTGTGTGTGTGTGTTACGTCCCTTGACAATCTCCCTGTCTGGATGTCCTTATGTGCCTGCTTGTTTTTGGTTTCTCTCTATTAACCTCTGTTGTTCCCAGGTGATCCTGGTTGTGTTTTCTTTCATCGTCTCTGTTCTAGTCTGTTCCCTTCCCAGGTGTGGTGAGTTGCTGTTGACGACTTAGGCGGGTCCATCAAGCTCATCAGCCAATCAAGTGTGGCTCACAACAGTATAAATGGTGTTAGTTTGTGTTTGGTTAGGTAAGGAGGGGTGAGAATTTTGTTAGATTGTTTGGTTCAAGTGTGTTTTGTTTGATACCAGTGTGTTTGTAAACCTTATCCTAGTAGCCTGTGGAGTAGGGCTAGGTAAGATACCCTGGGGTTTACATCCACCCGTAGGTAACCCACTGTTATATACACTAGGATAGAAGCAAGCGGCTGTCGCCCAGTGTTATTGTAGCAGTGAGGTAAGTTTGTGTTTAGGTTAGTTTGTGACAGGCAGGGTTTAGAGGTGTAGGGAAGTTCAGGGTCTTTTTGTATAGTTTCTTTGCTTTGACAGACCGCTGGCACCGCCCTACTCCTAACCCCTTTACCTGCTGTCCTCCTTCCCTGATTGTGACGATGTGATTGTGTGCGTTGGTAAATTATCAATGTTTTCAGTAAATAATAAGTATAATTGTTCTTTGAGTTGTGGTGTTCTTCTGTTTAGTTAGTTTGCACATAACATCACACCAGTTCCGTCATCCATAGTCTGTGGCCTTAGGAAGTTGTGTCCTCCTCCTCTCCCGAGCCATTGGAGGGGCGTAACAGTGTGTATGAGAGAGAGAATGAGTGTGTGTGTGTGTGTGTGTGTGTGAAGAGCGCCACCAATTTAAAATATAGGTACAACTGTCCCAGCGTCCCGGAAAGACCAGGTAGAATGAGCAGTAAGAGGCAATACAATTCATGCTTTTAATATCCCACACACACAGCAATGAAAGAGAAGGAACTAGTGGTTCCTTACGTAGCAATAATAGCAGTGTACTAGGGATGTGCATCACTCATTTGAGGAACAATTGGATTTGCACCTAGATAAATGGGCTCCGATACGATACAGGAACAATACGTTTTTAGTTTTAAACGATTCAGTGCGATTCGGTTTGATTAGGGAAACGAATTGATGCGATTTGGATCGTTTCAATGCATTCTTAGAAAAAAAGGTTCCTTATAGAACCAAAAAGGTTTTTATCACTTGCTTCATATATGGAACGTCTAAAAGTCTTATATAGAACTATTTTATAGGGTTCTTTGATCAGAACCCTAGAGATTCTTCTTCACTGAACTAAAATGGTGCTTTGTGCCATTTATGGGTACTGCTATTAAATAGTAATATTTTTTGCAAAGAATCTAATTTAATAAACAATTAAATAATACCAGCAGAGTTTTTAGAATTTGTCATTATGCAAACATAGTTTGGAAATATGTACTGGTGGCCAGAGAGCCATCCCTTTGTTTGAATGATGGCCCACGTTAACTCTGGCTGATTACAATCCAATATATACTGAACAAAAATATAAACGCAACATGTAAAGCGTTGGTCTCATGAGCTGAAATAAAAGATCCCACAAATGTTCCATATGCACAAAAAGCTAATTTCTCTCAAATGTTGAGCGCAAATTTGTTTACATCCCTGTTATTGAGAATTTCTCCTTTGTCAAGATAATCCATCACCTGACAGGTGTGGAATATCAAGATGCTGATTAAACAGGTGCACCTTGTGCTGGGGACAATACAACTCGACTCTAAAATGTGCAGTTTTGTCACACAACACAATGCCACGTGTCTCAAGATGAGGGAGCATGCAATTGGCATGCTGACTGCAGGAATGTTCCCCAGAGCTGTTGCCAGAGACTTGTATGTTCATTTCTCTACCATAAGCCGCCTCAAATGTCGTTTTAAAGAATTTGGCAGTACATCCAACCGGCCTCAGAACCGCAGACACGCCAGCCCAGGACCTCCACTTCAGACTTCTTCACCTGTAGAATCTGAGACCAGCCACCCGGACAGCTGATAAAACTGAGGATTATTTATTTCTGTAATGAAGCCCTTTTGTGGGGAAAAACTAATTCTGATTGACTGAGCCTGGCACCCAGGCCCACCCATGACTGCGTCCCTTCCCAGTCATGTGAAATCCACAGATTAGGGCCTAATTAATGTATTTATATGAACTAACTCAGTAAAATCATTGAAATTGTTGCATTTATATTTTTGTTCAGTACATGTGTGAGTGTTTGTGTGTGTGTGTGTGTAGGTTCCTGTGCAAATATTCAAATAAAAGGTCATGCCAAGCAGTGGTGCAGACAGTCAATATGCTCTCAATGGTACAGCTGTAGAAGGATTTGAGGGCCCATGGCAAACTTTTTCAACCTCCTGAGGGGGAAGAGGCACTGTCGCGCCCGCTCATCACGACTGTACGTGTGTTTGGACCATTTAAGTCTTTAGTGATTTGGACACCGAGGAACTTGAAGCTGTCTACCTGCTCCACTGCCGCCTCGTCGATGTGGATGGGCTCGGTATCTCTGTGAATTCAAATTGCCATTGATAAAATGCAATTGTGTTCATTGTCCGTAGCTTATGCCTGCCCATACCATAACCCCACCTCCACTATGGGACACTCTGTTCACAACGTTGACATCAGCAAACCACTCGTCCACACGACGCCATACACGTGGTCTGCGGTTGTGAGGCTGGTTGGACGTACTGATAAATTCTCTAAAATTATGAGGCAGCGTATGGTAGAGAAATTAACATTCAATTATCTGGCAACAGCTTTGGTGGACATTCCTGCAGTCAGCATGCCAATTGCCCGCTCCCTCAAAACTTTAGACAAAACGGCAACATTTTTAGAGTTTCCTTTTATTGTCCCCAGCACAAGGTGCACCTGTGTAATGATCATGCTGTTTAATCAGCTTCTTGATATGCCTCACCTGTCAGGGGGATGGATTATCTTGTCAAAGGAGAAATGCTCACTAACAGGGATATAAGCTTTTTGTCCTTTTTATTTCAGCTCATGAAACATTACACTTTACATGTTGCGTTTATATTTTTGGTCAGTGTGTATATACACACACCAGTGTATGGAATATATATATACACACCAGCAAATGAAATGGCATAAAACACGTGGAAACCATGTGTTTGATCTATTTTGACACCATTCCCCTGATTCCGCTCCAGCTATTACCACAAACCCGTCCTTCCCAATTAAGGTGCCACCAACCTCCTTTGATATAAACATATACAGTATATACATATCTATATATACAGTGCATTCAGAAAGTTTTCAAAAACCCTTGACTTTCTCCACATTATGTTACAACCTTATTCTAAAATGGATTAAATCTTTTTTTTATTTTTTTTATCATCAATCTAATAATGTAATGACAAAGTAAAAACATACGTTTTTTTGCTAATAAATAATTTTTTATAAATAAATACACATTTACATTATTTTCAGACCCTTTACTCTGTACTTTGTTGAAGAACCTTTGGAAGCGATTACAGTCTTCTTGGGTTTGACGCTACAAGTTTGGCAACACTTGTATTTGGGGAGTTTCTCCCATTCTTCTCTGCAAATCCTCTCCAGCTCTGTCAGGTCGTCACTGCACAGTTATTTCCAGGTCTCTCCAGAGATGTTCCATCGGGCTCAAGTCCGGGCTCTGGCTGGGCCACTCAAGTACATTCAGAGATTTGTCCCGAAGCCACTCCTGCGTTGTCTCGGCTGTGTGCTTAGGGTCGTTGTGCTGTTGGAAGGTGAACCTTCACCCCAGTCTGTGGTCCCGAACGCTCTGGAGCAGGTTTTCCATCAGGTATCTCTCTGTACTTTGCTCCTCGATCCTGACTAGTCCCCCAGTCCCTGCCGCTGAAAAACATCCCCACGGCATGATACTGCCAGCACCATACTTCACCGTAGGGATGGTGCCAGATTTCCTCCAGACGTGCCGCTTGGCATTAAGGCCAAAGAGTTAAATCTTGGTTTTCTCAAGGTCTGAGAGTCCGTTAGGTGCCTTTTGGGAAACTCCACACGGGATGTCATGTTCCTTTTACTGAGGAGTGGCTTCCGTCTGGCCACTCTACCATAAAGAACCTATTGGTGGAGTGCTGCAGAGATGGTTGACATTTTGAAAGGTTCTCCCATCTCCACAGAGGAACTCTGGAGCTATCTCAGAGTGACCATCGGGTTCTTGGTCACCTCCCTGACCAAGGCCCTTCTCCCCCGATTGCTCAGTTTGGCTGGACAGCTCTAGTAAGTCTTGGTGGTTCCAAACTTCTTCCATTTAAGAATGATGGAGGCCACTGTGTTCTTAGGGACCTTCAATGTTGCAGAAATGTTTTGGTACCCTTCCGCAGATCTGTGCCTCGACTCAATCCTGTCTCAGAGCACTACGTAAAATAGTTTTTTGCTTTGACATGCACTATCAACTGTGGGACCTTATATAGACAGGTGTGTGCCTTTCCAAATCATGTCCAATCAATTGAATTTACCACAGATGGACCAAAGGAAAAGAGTACGATAGATAGACCCACTACCAGACACACACACATCAGCAGAAGAGACTGTCTAGAGTGTAGCCTGTTTGCCAGATAACCAGTGGAGAGAACAGATAAGACCCACCATATAAAACACACGTTACACCACGGGTAACCCAGCAAATAATACCTCATACAATAATAATGGCAGAGCAACTTCATAGGAACAATTGACAAGAAAGAACCCAGTCATGAACATTAGAACATTTGCAATATTCTGTATATATATATATACACAGTTGAAGTCGGAAGTTTACATACACTTCGGTTGAAGTCATTAAAAACTATGATTTCATGTTAACAAACTATAGTCGGTTAGGACATCTACTTTGTGCTTGACATAAGAACTTCACAAAATAGATGGCATCATGATGAAGGACAATTATGTGGACATCAGTCAGGAAGTTAAAGCTTGGTTGCAAATGGGTCTTCCAAATGGACAATGACCCCAAGCATACTTCCAAAGTTGTGGCAAAATGGTTTAAGGACAACAAAGTCAACGTACTGGAGTGGCCATCACAAAGTCCTGACCTCAATCCTATAGAAAATGTGTGTGCGAGCAAGGAGGCCTACAAACCTGACTCAGTTACACCAGTTCTGTCAGGAAGAAATGGGCCAAAATGCACGCTTGTGGAAGGCTACCCGAAACATTTTACCTAAGTTAGGAATTTTGGAACAATCTACGAAACTGTTTCAGTTCAGCAATATTCTTGGGATGTCTGGTGTGAACCGCTCTCTTGAGGCTATGCCACAGCATTTCAATTGGGTTGAGGTCAGGACTCTGACTGGGCCACTCCAGAACGGGTATTTTTTTCTTCTGTTGAAGCCATTCTGTTGTTGATTTACTTCTGTGTTTTGGGTCGTTGTCCTGTTACATCATCCAACTTCTGTTGAGCTTCAATTGGAGGACAGATCGCCTTACATTCTCCTGCAAAATGTCTTGATAAACTTGGGAATTCATTGATAGCAAGCTGTCCAGGCCCTGAGGCAGCAAAGCAGCCCCAAACCATGAAGCTCCCTCCACCATACTTTACAGTTGGGATGAGGTTTTGATGTTTGTGTGCTGTGGCATTTTTCTGCACACATAGTGTTGTGTGTTCCTTCCAAACTACTCAACTTTAGTTTCATCTGTCCACAGAACATTTTGCCAGTAGCGCTGTGGAACATCCAGGTACTCTTTTGTGAACTTTTTTGGACAGCATTGGCTTCTTCCGTGGTGTCCTCCCACTCGTCAACAGAGATGTTAGCATGTTCCAGAGATTGCTGTAAGTCTTTAGCTGACACTCTAGGTTCTTCAAAACCTCATTGAGCATTCTACGCTGTGTTCTTGCAGTAATCTTTGCAGGACGGCCACTCCTAGGGAGAGTAGCAACAGTGCTGAACTTTCTCCATTTATAGACAGTTTGTCTTCCCGTGAACTGATGAACATCAAGGCTTTTAGAGATACTTTTGTAACTCTATCCAGCTTTATGCAAGTCAACAATTCTTAATCTTAGGTCTTCTGAGATCTCTTTTGTTTGAGGTATGGTTCACATCAGGCAATGCATCCTGTGAACAGCAAACTCACATTTTGTTAGTGTTTTTTATAGGGCAGTGCAGCTCTAACCAACATCTCCAATCTCATCTCATTGATTTGACTCCAGGTTAGCTGACTCCTGACTACAATTAGCTTTTGGAGAAGTCATTAGCCTAGGGGTTCACATACTTTTTCCAACCTACACTGTGAATGTTTAAATGATTTATTCAATATAGTCAAGAATAATACAATAATTTGTGTGTTTTTAGTTGAAGCACACTGTGTTTTTCCATAGTTGTGACTTAGATGAAGATCAGATCACATTTTATGACCAATTTATGCAGAAATCCAGGTAATTCCAAACGGTTCACATACTTTCTTGCCACTGTACATAATGTACTAATATGACATGCAACATCGAGAAAGCAAAGATAATGAAATAAGTAAGAAAGAAAATCTATAGAAACATAATAGCAATGACTGATTAAAATATTAATTAAGAAGGATTCCATTTATGACCAAGGTGACGACATGTCCTACCCAAATCAGCCTCAAGATGCCCACAGACAATGCGCCCCCAGACTGACAACTGTGCAGAACCCCAGATTGCCACATAATGGACCGTAGTGGTGGCAGCCAAAGCAGGAAAACTCATTGAAGTGGTGGATCTGGTGCAATGAGAAGTGGCTTATATAAACAAGAGGAGACAACATTGTTTCCCTTAAACCAGCCCGTGCAGCTCCCACTCCACACAGATGTCACAAAAAATATCCCATGCAGCACCGTGCCAGAAGTTGCTTCAACTCGGGCCCAACTTCACCTACAAAAACGAGGTCTCTTCAGAGAAGTAGAAACCTTTTTCAAACGGTGCCTTAGTCTTCCGATCTCTGTTGCGTTTTTGGAGAGAACGTTCTTCACCCTTCACCACCTAAAGACATGAATTCGCAGCACAATGAGCCAGATAAGGCAGATACACCTGACTCTTACGCACATTCACTGTGAAATTCTGGACACACTAATTCCCTGATCAGGGCCTTCATCAGCGTCAACCGAGTGTTGCCGTTCATGTTTTTTTATTCATAGTTTTTTGTTGTGTTACAAAATGTCATATTGCAATTTTAATGTGTTGGCTATCTTGTGCACAATAGCTTGTGAATGGTATTGTGTTTGATACTGAAATTTGTCAGCTTTGCTTTTTCTCTTATTGAACACAGTTGTTGTGTTAAAAAGATCTCTAATGATTGTGTGCTTTGGTGGGAGGTTCTGCTGTTAAGTGAGTCCTTTTAGCTGGATTTAGTCGGGTGGCACAGGCCCGATTCTGCATGGAGAGCACTCATGATTTATACTCTTATCCATTAAGTTGTGGGGGGTTTGGTGTCAAACGAGCTCTGTTGAAGTATAAACAGTTTAGTTTGAGGTGAGTCGGTTCTCTGTCTCCCTCCTCCTCCCCCCCTCAGGGTGGATATCAAGTGATCTGGAGCAGTGCTCGCAATAGTTCCCCACTTCTATTAGTTTACAGTTCTATACTTGGCAAATGGGAACAATATCAAATAAGGAACAAGTCTCTCTCTCTCTCTCTCTCTCCCTCCCTCTCTCTCTCCCTCCCTCTCTCTCTCCCTCTCTCTCTCTCGCCCTCTCTCTCTCTCGCCCTCTCTCTCTCTCGCCCTCTCTCTCTCTCGCCCTCTCTCTCTCTCGCCCTCTCTCTCTCTCGCCCTCTCTCTCTCTCGCCCTCTCTCTCTCTCGCCCTCTCTCTCTCTCGCCCTCTCTCTCGCTCTCTCTCGCTCTCCCTCTCTCTTCATAGTGGCCCAATTTGACCGACTCCATCAAAAACCACATCCTCTTCAGAGCTGAACAAATCCCTATCCCACCCACCCCCACACAACAATGTAAATGTCCCTTGGTGAGAGAGTCGTGTAAGCTAATGGAAATCTCTCCTCAAGGACAAATGGTCAATGAGAACTCATTCCTCCCACTCCAAACAACTGTCTGTGGAGGTCTAAACTGGTATAAAACAGATTCAAAACTTTATTTTCAGAAGGTTTACTTTATTTGATATGAGTGTGATGAGTATATAGTGTAACCTATGTATGTGTCAAGCATCTCAGGGTAAGAGACTTGATTTAGGGTCAGTCTTATCTTTAGATCACAATGAATAAGATTACGTGGACATTTTTGTCCTAGCACTTACACACATGCAAAATTAGCACAACACATTACTAGGCATGACTAGTTAATTAACATGACATTACATTACTAGGCATGACTAGTTAGTTAACATTACATT
Source organism: Thymallus thymallus (assembly GCA_023634145.1). Taxonomy (NCBI): domain Eukaryota; kingdom Metazoa; phylum Chordata; class Actinopteri; order Salmoniformes; family Salmonidae; genus Thymallus; species Thymallus thymallus. Next base: position 18,428,068 of record CM042386.1, on the reverse strand, counting down.
ACTAGGCATGACTAGTTAATTAACATGACATTACATTACTAGGCATGACTAGTTAGTTAACATTACAGTACTAGGCATGACTAGTTAGTTAACATTACATTACTAGGCATGACTAGTTAGTTAACATTACATTACTAGGCATGACTAGTTAGTTAACATTACATTACATTACATTACTAGGCATGACTAGTTAGTTTACATTACATTACTAGGCATTACTAGTTAGTTAACATTTTTTTTTTTTTTTTTTTTTTTACCTTTATTTTACTAGGCAAGTCAGTTAAGAACATATTCTTATTTTCAATGACGGCCTAGGAACAGTGGGTTAACTGCCTTGTTCAGGGGCAGAACGACAGATTTTTACCTTGTCAGCTCGGGGATTTGATCCAGCAATCTTTCGGTTATGGGCCCAACACTCTAACCACTGGGCTACCTGCCGCCCCAACATTACTAGGCATGACTAGTTAGTTGACCTTACATTATTCTGCATGACGAGTTAGTTGACCTTACATTACTTGGCATGACTAGTTAGTTAACATTACATTACTAGGCATGACTAGTTAGTTAACATTACATTACTAGTCACCCATCATTTCCACCACCTTTTTTTTACCACTTAATCCTTGCTAAAGACCAAAGACAAAAAAAAGACCAAATCATCTACTTCAGTATATTTTCTCTTGACAAATACCTGTGATAACAACGTATAATTTAACCTGCAGCACATTGTACCAATACAATTTAGCAATAAGGCACAGGAGGTAAGGGAAGGGGGGATACTAGTTAGTTGAACCCAACCCCTCTGAACCAGAGAATACAATCACAGGTATTTTTTCTATGTCTTTTCCATAAAACTTCCTTAAAGATACCAAATACGTAAACACTAAACACTAGAGCTGACTAGTAAAAAAACAACTACATCCAATTCACTGCTCTGCACTTTCTTCCTTCCAAAAGACTCTTGACTTGATTAAACCAAGGGACAATCTGTAACCCCTTTGGTTCTAAACTGACTAAATCCAGACCAACTCCATTCACTCTGCCCATGGTCAAAAGCACTAACCTCCATCTGATATGAAGCCAGCGATAAGAGACTTGGAGCAACCACTATCAGGGACAAGTAAGCATAGACCACAACTTCAGCGAACTCACTAGGAACACCATTCACGTTCCCCCGTGACTACAGACAAGTAGCTGTGAGAGGTTACACCCAACGCTACCACGTAGCCGGTCTGGTGCGGAGTAGGGGGACAGCCTGCGACCTGCCATTTACAACCGAACCAGCCATTGACAACTAAACCAGTCATGGACTAACGACTCCTGCTCAGGAGGAACAACTGAACCCTGCTCGGCCAATATAAAGAGAAAGGGAGAATGTCCACTCACCGTTATACTGCTCCCTCCCAAACTTGAACAGATGCACAATTGAAAGCATCCTGTCGGGCTGTATCACCACCTGGTACGGCATCGCCCGCAACCGCAAGGCTCTCCAGACGGTGGTGCGGTCTGCCCGGGGGCAAACTTCCCGCCCTCCAGGACACTAGCACATTAGAGGCTGCTGCCTATAAACTAGAAATCACTGGCCACTTTAAGAAATAGATCATTAGTCACTTGCATTACTCACCTCATATGTGTTTACTGTATTCTATACTATTCTACTGTATCTTATTCCATGCAACTCTGACATCGCTTGTCCATATATGTATATATTCTTAATTTCATTCCTTACTTAGATTGGTGTGTATTGGGTATATGTTGTGTAATTGTTAGATATTACTGCACTGTCGGAACTAGAAGCACAAGCATTTCGCTACACACGCAATAACATCTGCTAAACACGTGTATGTGACCAATAAAATGTGTTTTGATTTGAAATAGGCCTATAATTTGTTAACATAATTCGAACCATTTTACAGATTAAATCTCATTCACACATCGGCAGAAGTTGCATTGTATCATGGATGTTGTAACCATAAAACCAGGAAGGCGAATCCTTCTAATAAGATTGGTTGTCATTTTTAAAAAAAAACAATAAATATATATAAAATCTTCAGGATAAAAAAACGGAGGCCTTAGGGATGGCTTGGTTTTTGAACATATGAAAACAAGATATTGTTACCGAAATAAAAGGTGCATCGGTATTAAGGTTCTTACCTCTTGTTTCATGATGGTCATAGACACGTAGACATGACGCTACAAGCTTGGCACACATGTATCAGCAGATTCTCTCAAGCTCTGTCAGGTTGCATGGGGAGCGTCGCTGCACAGCTATTTCCAGGTCTCTCCAGAGATGTTCGATCAGGTTCATGTCCGGGCTCTGGCTGGGCCACTCAAGTACATTCAGAGATTTGTCCCAATGCCACTCCTGTGTTGTCTTGGCTGTGTACATAGGGTAGTTGTCCTGTTGGAAAGTGAACCTTCGCCTCAGTCTGATGTCCTAAGTGTTTTCATCAAGGATCTCTGTACTTTGCTCAGTAAAATTTTCCCTCGATCTTGACAAGTCTCCCAGTCCCTGCCGCTGAAAAACATCCCCACAGCATGATGCTGCCACCACTATACTTCACCGTAGGGATGGTGCCAGGTTTCCTCCAGACGTGACGCTTGGCAATCAGGCCAATAATTGCTCAGTTTGGCCGGGCGGCCAGCTCTAGGAAGAGTCTTGGTAGTTCCAAAGTTCTTCCATTTAAGAATGATGGAGACCACTGTGTTCTTGGGGACCTTCAATGCAGAAATGTTTTGGTACCCTTCCCCAGATCTGTGCCTCGAAACAATCCTGTCTCTGAGCTCTACGGAAAATCCTTCAACCTCATGGCTTACAATTAGTATTGAAGGCCACATGGGAAAAAAAAGCTGTACAGTCATACAGAAAAATGGCAAAGGGGAAGCAGAGGGGGATGGACAAAACAGACGGGTCGGAAATGAGTCAACTCTGTTGAGAGCAGGGAGAAATGAGTCAACTCTGTTGAGAGCAGGGAGAAATGAGTCAACTCTGTTGAGAGCAGGGAGAAATGAGTCAACTCTGTTGAGAGCAGGGAGAAATGAGTCAACTCTGTTGAGAGCAGGGAGAAATGAGTCAACTCTGTTGAGAGCAGGGAGAAATGAGTCAACTCTGTTGAGAGCAGGGAGAAATGAGTCAACTCTGTTGAGAGCAGGGAGAAATGAGTCAACTCTGTTGAGAGCAGGGAGAAATGAGTAAACTCTGTTGAGAGCAGGGAGAAATGAGTCAACTCTGTTGAGAGCAGGGAGAAATGAGTCAACTCTATTGAGAGCAGGGAGAAATGAGTCAACTCTGTTGAGAGCAGGGAGAAATGAGTCAACTCTGTTGAGAGCAGGGAGAAATGAGTAAACTCTGTTGAGAGCAGGGAGAATATGTTGTGTAGAGAACCTGAATCCATGGTCATGTTAAATAGAGCACACTGTAGAAGTGAGTGGAAGTTTTGCAACAGAGAACGAAAATCAAGTTTCAGGTAGTACACCTCCGCTTTCACAGTGTTTACTCCTTACTGAACATGACCAAGGTGTCACATTACTGTTCGCCTATATTTACCATCATTGGATTAATTACTATAATTATAGGTGATTAATACATCAGATTAAATGACAATGAAATGTAATTCATCAAATGACCCAAGACCAACAGATAAAGAAATACGCAGGATTTCATTAAAGACAGATCACAGTGGAAGATGTCTTTTTCACTCTGACGGCGGAGAAAAAAAACTAAGGTCAGATGTACAGTACTGCCCATCAAACGATCATTAACAAATAATCTTGGGACAGCCAAATACCTTCACCAAAAAACCCCAATGTGAGCTCTGGCAGTGTGGCCAAGGCTGTCCGTGTAAGATGGCCACAGTAAACAAGGAACGATAAACAGACGGACTGGTGAAAGAGGGATGAGAGAGAGAGGGATGAGAGACAGTGAGGGATAAGGGTGAGAGAAAGGAAGGCCAATCAATCTGTCATCTCTCATTCCTGTCATCTCTCACATCCAGAGGGGGGAGGGGCAAATGTCACAGTCAATACAAATGTGCCTTTATCTCTCACACACACACACGTTTGTGTATGCATGTGCGTGTCAGGGGTTTTGGGGGGGTCATTCTAGCAGGTGCTTGGATAAAGGGTTCAAACAAACACACAAGGACTTTTATACAGAAGGTTATAGTAGATGGGAAATTTCAACAATGTGAGTCCATGGACAGGAACGACCTTGGCGGCCATCATGTCTTCCTGGCAGCAGTTTCAACTCCTTTCTATTAAAATAGTGGCTTATTCGTGGCCTTTAGGCCCCAAAGAGAATTAACAGGACTAAATAAGGAAGTAATGCAATATAAATATGCAAAAATAATTGCACCCGTAGAATTTGTTGGGGACCCGTTAACGTAGCGGATACCATTGCTGCTAATTTGCTATTGAAAAAAAAATGTGGGTGAGTTAGAGATTGATAAAGATACAAAGAGCAGAAGAGCAAGACTAATAATAATAATAACAATAATATTAAACAGCTTAACTCTGATTGGATGTGGATGGGGTAGAGAAAGTCTACTTTGTCAATAACTAATATCTGTAACAGAATGGCGTTTAACCGTAAAAATGTTGGTTACACTTTATAATAACTTTCATGAATAAGCCATTACAAATGCTTATGCGTGTATATGAATGCTCTACATTGATTACAAATCTTTTTTTCTTAAAAAAAATAAATACATGTTGAAATACTCATTTATTAATGGTATGTACACTATTAATAGTTTATCACTGCTTATTCATGAAAGCGAACTTATTCTAAAATGTTACAGACATTTTAAAGGGCATTTACTTTTTATTTTTTAATAATCAAGGGGAGACTGAGGGCCCAGCTGTGCATTAGACAAGCACCATTTGCCACTATAGGTCTGAGCCAAGTGTCTCTTCATACGGTCTTTTAAAATCTTCTAGATTTATAATTTATCGGACAAGGGCCAAAAACAAACATCGATTAGCTACATTATCACTTCATTCCTTCTGATTCTAAACTAGATTGGAAAAGATTCAGTGTTGGTTGCACCACTGACACACACAGAATAAATGCGCACTCACGCACACTGAAGGTTGAAGCAGGGCTTGTTGAGGTAATATATTCTCTATTGAACAATTAGGCCCTTGAATTTCCCAGAGTAAAAAAACCCTGAGCTCTTACCAGATGAAATGCTACTTCTCTACAGTACGTGAATTATTTGTGTCTCAAGGACATGGTCAACAGTTTGTCTCCTCTACCTCAGCCAATGGATGTCTTATAGTGAAAACCATTATAAGAACAGAGAGTGAGAGTGTAAAACCACTGAGGATTATTGACTTCACAGGAGGATTCAAAATCATTCTAGTCATTTAGCAGACGCTCTTATCCAGAGCGACTTACACATTGGTGTGTTCAACTTAGGACAGCCAGTGGGAAAACCACATCTCCATCACAGTAAGTACATTTCTTTAAACAAACAGCTGTGAGGAAAGTCAGTGCTAGCAGGGAAATAAGTCAGGTGTTAGTTTAGACAAAAGACAAGCGTTAGTAAAGAAGGATTACTGTTCTACTATTCCAGGTATTCCTTAAAGAGGTCGGGTTTCAAGTGTTTCCGGAAGGTGGTCAGTGACTCCGCGGTCGTGGGGGAGCTTGTTTCACCATAAAGCAGCGAATAGCTTTGACTGGAATGAGCCCGAACTGTGCTTCCGTAGAGGTAGGGGGGCTAGCAGGCCAGAGGTGGATGAACGTAGTGTCCTCGTTAGGGTGTAGGTGCCGTTCCCCTCACAGCTCCGTAGGCGAGCACCATGGTTTTGTAGTAGATGCGAGCTTCAACTGGAAGCCAGTGGAGTGTGCAGAGGAGCGGGGTGACATGAGAGAACTTGGGAAGGTTGAACACCAGACGGGCTGCAGTGTTCTGGATAAGTTGTAGGGGTTTAATGGCGCAGGCAGGGAGCCCAGTCATCAGAGAGTTACAGTAATTCAGACGGGAGATGACAAGTGCCTGGATTAGGACCTGTGCCGCTTTCTGTATAAGATAGGGTCGTACTCTACGAATGTTGTAGAGCATGAACCTGCAGGATCGGGTCCCCGCGTTGATGTTAGCAGAGAACGATAGGGTCAAGATCATGGAGCGGGCAGTCCTTCGCCGGGAGGATGAGCAGCTCCGTCTCTCTGAAGCCCTGTTCTGTGAGCACGCAATGTGTCGTCTAGCCACGGAGCAGGAGGGGAGGACCGAGCCGGCCGGGAGGATAGGGGACATAGAGAGTCAAAAGATGCAGAAAGGGAGGAGAGGAGGGTCGAGGAGGCAGAATCAGGAGACAGGAGGGAGAAGGATTTAGCAGAGGGAAGAGATGATAGGATGGAAGAGGAGAGAGTAGTGGGGGAGAGAGAGCGAAGGTTGCGACGGCACATTAGCATCTGAGTAGGGGCAGAGTGAGTAGTGTTGGAGGAGAGCAAGAGAGAAAAGGATACAAAGTAGTGGTCGGAGACTTAGAGGGGAGTTGCAGTGAGATTAGTAGAAGAACAGCATCTAGTAAAGATGATGTCAAGCGTATTGCCTGCCTTGTGAGTAGGGGGGGACGGTGAGAGGGTGAGGTCAAAAGAGGAAAGGAGTGGAAAGGAGGAGGCAGAGAGAAATGAGTCGAAGGCAGACGTCGGGATGTTAATTGCTTGCGAGGAAGCTTAATTATATTTTTTTGTGCTCTTTTGTTGGTTTCCATGTTCACAATGTATTCCTTGGAGGAGAAAAGATGCAGTATTTGCTCCGTACTTTTCATCTCTAAAGTTGGACAATCTACAAGAGCAAGAGCATCTCAAGTGGTTTGATTTGAGAGAACTGTGAAATATTTTACACATCTCTTTAGTAAAAGGAGACTCTATATCGAAGTCTTAACGAGCCAGCTGAAGGAAAGAGTAAACTACAGTAGTTACAGTATATGCACTAAAGTAGGTGTAACGAAGGTGGTTCGTCAACTTAACGCCTGTGATTAGTAACCTTCCTTGTGAGCTGAGGATCATGTGATTAGTAACCTTCCTTGTGAGCTGAGGATCATGTGATTAGTATCCTTCCTTGTGAGCTGAGGATCATGTGATTAGTATCCTTCCTTGTGAGCTGAGGATCATGTGATTAGTATCCTTCCTTGTGAGCTGAGGATCATGTGATTAGTATCCTTCCTTGTGAGCTGAGGATCATGCGATTAGTAACCTTCCTTGTGAGCTGAGGATCATGTTAGCTCTCAGAGCGAACGCCCAGTACGCAGGGCTTTAGCGCAGAGTGCTAACATGGCCTTTGAACACAGACGATACCCGGTTGGTGTACTAAGCACTGAAAGCACTTATAGCTTTATCAAAGGATACCTTTATCCTAATCAAATGAATAAATCTTAAATTAACTACTTCTTATAAAACCTTCATTATTAGTATTCATTCTCTTGTAGGCTACAGCTCCATTACCCTGTACAACATTGGGTCTGGTTTCCCGGACCCGGATTAAACCTTGTCCTGGACTAAAACCACACTAAATCTCAATTTAACAATGCTATTTATTCCAAAACTAGGCTTGTGGGTCTGATAAAACCAGCCCATACAAATCATGTTATTACTCCAAGTTAATTGGAATCTTATTAACATCATTATTTTCCAGCTGGTCTGCAGCAGCGTTGTGTTGTGGTCTGGTCTCCGTCCGTCTGTCTGACACCTGTGCCAACAAGCCTCTGCATGGTCCATGTGATTAATGCTCCCAGGACAGAGATAATAAATAAAAAAAAACGATACAGCCGGTGTTCTAGGAAGCCATCGCTGGCTGAGGTCATCTGCTGTGGAAATGACTTCATCTCTGTATGAGTGAGGGAGAGAGAGGAAGTGTGTGTGTGTGTGTGTGTGTGTGTGTGCGTGCGTAAATTCAGAAGCAGAGGTCGTGTTTGCTACAGGGACCCTGATGATATCCATGATACCCAATACCTAGCAGGTAGTATCTAAAATAACATTATTTTAAAACAGCCATTACATTACGTACAGTACGAGTCAGCAAGGACAATCCATCATGCAATTTTGGACATGGTAATGTGTTACCTTTGAACTCCACCGATGGAGAAACTATCCTCCTAATTAAAGGAGCTAAAAACATAGATAATTAACAGCCATACATTTGTTAGTATTACCATCACAATATTCTTATAAATTAGTTGATTTAAAACGCAATGCTTGTTTAGTATAACCTTTAGTACAGTTGAGTGAAAAGATACACTTACCTGCTTCATAAGTCAACACTGCCACCTGGTGTTTAAATACAAAGGTGTTGAGAACATGTTGAAAAAAAAAATACGTTAAAACTTGAAGCCTGAATTGTACAGTATATGGAGAAAAAAAAAAAAAAGAACACTTTATCCCCCCACTTGCCTATATAATTGACATCCAACACAGACAAACAAGGCAGATGCGTCCATGGTATATTTTATACAGTATATTCTATATTGTAACATGTTGCGTTGGTCAAAAAAGGGCACATTTAGTACTACAGTTGTAGCTGTGAAGGCAGCTTTAAACCGCGCCTAGTGAAAGTCGACACCTACACCTTGCAGGTTTCACATTTTGCTGCCATGAAATTAAATCTAAAAAGGAAATACATTTGATTATTGTTTGATCTACACAACCTACTCCACCTTTTCAAAGTGAAAGAAAAAATTATAGAAAATGTAAATTAATAAAAAAAAAAAAAAGATGTCTTGATTGTTTTCACACTCCAGAGTTTATACTTGCCGGAATCACATACGGCAGCGGACAACGTACGTATTCATACGGTTTATCATTTTGAATAAGATTCTACCAACTTTAAAATGTGTTTAACAAGTCACATAAGTTGTATGGACTCACTCTGTGTGCAATAATAGTGGTTAACGTGATTTTTGAAGGACTCTGTACCACACACATACAATTTTCTGTAAGGTCCCTGAGTTGAGAAGTGAATTTTAAACACAGATTCAACCACAAAGGCAAGGAAGGTTTTCCAATGCCTTGCAAAAGATGGGCACCTATTGGTAGCTGGGTGAAAAAACAACAACATTGAATATCCCTTTGAGCAAGTTATTAATTACACTTTGGATGGTGCATCAATACGCCCAGTCACTACAAAGATACAGGGATCCTCCTAACTCAGTTGCAGGTAAGGAAGGAAACCGCTTTTAAAACAGTTACAAAGTGTAATGGCTATGATGGGAGAGAACTGAGGATGGATCAACAACATTGTAGTTACTCCACAATACTAACCTAAATAACAGTGAAAAGAAGGAAGCCTGTACAGAATACAAATATTCCAAAATATGCATCCTGTTAGCAATAACGTATGATGTAATACTGCACAAAATTGGGAAAAGAAAATAACTTTTTGTCCTGAATACAAAACGTTATGTTTGGGGCAAATCCAACGCAAAACATCGGAGTACCACTCTTCATAGCTTCAAGCATAGTGGTGGCTGCATCATGTTATGGAAATGTATGCTTGTAACCCGGCAAGGACCAGGTAGTTTTTTGAACCAAATAGAGCTGAGCACAGGCAAAATCCTAGAAGAAATCCTGTTTAAGTCTGCTTTGCAACAGACACTGGGAAACAAATTCACCTTTCAGCAGGACAATAACCTACAAGGCCAAATATACACTGGAGTTGCTTACCAAGAAGACATTGAAGTTTCCCGAGTGGCCTACTTACAGTTTTGACTTGAATAGGCTTGACACTCTATGGCAAGCCTTGAAAATGGCTGTCTAGCAATGATCAACAACCAACTTGACAGAGCTTAATAATGGGTAAATATTGTACAATCCAGGTATGCAAAGCTCTTAAAGACTTACCCCAAAACACATACAGCTGTAATCTCTGCCAAAGGTGATTCTAACATGTATGTATTCAGGGGGTTGAATACTTGTCTAATCAAGGGGTGAGAATAATTTCTGAAAGCAGTTTGTCGTCTAAATATTCAAACCCTGTCTGTGACGGTCAAGCAGATTTAAGTCAGGACTGAGACTGGACCATTCAGGAATCACTCAACACCTCTTGGAAAGCCAGTCTGGTGTGCATTAAAATGTGTGTAATTATCCCGCTGAAAACAACTCTATTCCAGGGTTACGTATTCAGAAGACTGAGGCAGGTTTCCCTCTTTTACCTGGGCTTCGATCCTTTCATATTTATCTTGATCCTGACAAACTCCCCAGTATCTGCTAGTGACAAGCATACCCATAACATGATGCTGCCACCACAATACTTGAAAATACAGAGTTTCACTCTGTGAAGTGTTTTATTGGATTTGACCCAAACCTTAAGTTTTGAATTTAAACGGAAAAAGTGAATTTCTTTGCCATGTTGTACCGCAGTATTACTTAAAGATGGAATCCGTAGCGATGAAACTTCCACATAGGTTTACAATATTACAACAAAGACACAATTGCACATCTTTGCACACGCGATAAAACAGCAGAGTATGTACTGCAATGTAACAACGATAGGTTTAGGCTACATGATATTCAAATTTGCCCTAAACCCATCACGAGGTTGCTAAAACCTAGCCTACAAATTAAAGTTTATAACGTAGATGCACCGGTCGAGAGACAAATTGGAGTAATCAAGGTGGCACAGTGACACATTCAATACCGCCTTGCACACTCTTAACTACATCTAGTTGATTTGGGGAGAAATCCTTAAGCTGCATTACATTTTACGTAGCCTTCACAATCCCCCCCCAAAAAAATAAAGCTTTTATTTAACCTTTATTTAACTAGTCGACCCGGACGACGCTGGGCCAATTGTGCGCCGCCATATGGGACTCCCAATCACGGCCGGATTGTTATACAGCCTGGAACATGTGCCGCCTCACAACAAAAATAATCATGCTAGACATTGGTGGTTTACTACTAGAACGGCATGGCAAAGCAACGGACAAACTGAACAAAAATCTAACGCTTGCGACACGCTGCATGAAGTACCACCCGCAACCTACGCCTTGATCAGACCAGCAGCATCATTGCGTTTTGGTACACCAGAAGTATACTGAACAAAAATATAAACGCAACATGTAAAGCGTTAGTCCCATGTTTCATGAGCTGAAATGTTCCATAAGCACAAAAAGCTTATCTCTCTCAAATGCTGTACACAAATGTGTTTACATCCCTGTTAGTATTTCTCTTCTGACAAGATAATCCATCCACCTGACAGGTGTGACATATCAAGAAGCGGATTAAACAGCATGATCATTACACAGGCGCACCTTGTGCTGGGGACAATAAAAGGCCAGTCTAAAATGTGCAGTTGTCATACAACACAATGCCACAGATGTCTCAAGTTTTGAGGGAGCGTGCAATTGGCATGATGACTGCAGGAATGTCTACCAGAGCTATTGCCAGAGAATGTCATGTTAATTTCTCTATCATAATCCGCCTGCAATGTCGTTTTAGAGAATTTGGCAATATGTCCAACCAGCCTCACAACCGCAGACCATGTGTAACCACGCCAGCCCAGGATTTCCACATCCGGCTTCTTCACCTGCGGGATCGCCCGAGACCAGCCAGCTGGACAGCTGATGAAACTGTGGGTTTGCACAACCAAAGAATTTCAGCACAAACTCAGAAACCGTCCCAGGGAAGCTCTTCTGGGTGCTCGTCGCCTTCACCAGTGACCTGACTGCAGTTCGGCATCGTAACAGACTTCAGTGGGCAAATGGTCACCTTCAATGGCCATAGGCACGCTGGAGAAGTGTGCCCTTCACAGATGAATCCCAGTTTCAACTCTATTGAGCAGGTGGCAGACAGCGTGTATGGCATTGTGTGGGCAAACATTCCTCTCTGAGTCAGGTTTTTGAGTAGGCTAAATTAGCTGCATTAGCTAGCTAAGTAAGTGAAAGGTAAACAAAAAATAAATACAATGTAATATAGCTAGCTCATTCTCTCTGCTGCTTCTTTTTAATTTTTAAAGAAATTAATTTGTTCAGAACTGTTAACTATTGTCTTTCTCTGAGTCAACTACTCACATTTTATGCACTGCAGTGCTAGCTAGCTGTAGATTATGCTCCGTCATGACGCTAGCCCTCTAGCAGAGATGTGAACCCCTCCCCCTCTCCTTGCATCTAAAGGTTGAATAAAATGTGTAACTAAGCATAAGAATAAGTATGAACAGATAATGTGATTTAAGTCTTCTAAAATGAAAATGGTTTGTTTTATGGTAACGTGTGCCCAGTCAGTGGCCACGCCCAAGTGACCAGACATTGGGTGAGGAAGATGAAACACGCCCTTCTCCCCCCCCCAAGTACAAAAGCCCTTGTGACCAAAGTCACGTCAGTTCCAAAGAACGAGGTGGTAGTAAGAACACTGACCGAGGCGGAAGCATCTACGAAGTGAGATGAACATCTCACACCACGACGACCCGGAAGACTCTACAAAGGACAATTGCGACATAGACTGGGCAAACCAGAGCCTCACATTACCTGCTCAGCTATCGAATCTAGCTAAATCGTAAATATTGAATTACATCCCTTTCTCCGAACGAGCGGTTGTTAGTGTACATGTATTTGTATATTTTGTAATTGTTTAATTAGGTAGTAAATAAATAAGAGACAATTTGTGTATGGATAATTCTTAGTAAAGACTGGGTTCATGCAGACTAGGATTTTACAACCATCAGAATGAGACTGATAGAATTCATTAATAAGCGACTGTTATAAGATATAAAATATCCGAAGAGTTATTTGTGAATTAATAACTCTGTAAACATGCCCCGACTTCCTAGTTAATTCATTGTATATGATTAGTTTAATCACATAATAATTATGCCTAGAGAATCAATTTGATAATAGAACAGTCTTAACCTCTCAGTATTAGATGAATTCTCTGATCCTTTGATTGGCTGGACAACATATCAGTTCATGCTGCAAGAGCTCCGATAGGTTAGAGGACGTCCTCTGGAAGTTGTTTTAACAGTTTGTTTTAAAATCTGTCATTTGGTGACGCAAAAATATTTAAGAGTTTTATCTAAAAATGCTAATTTTTTTCTCTCACTATTTTCTTTGAATGAAATTCACTTAATAGGATGGTCCTCCCCTTCCTCCTCCACTGATCTGGATGATATGATACACCATCAACACATCAATTACCACACTTGACAACACCCAAAGGGATATTCAGTGGCTTAGAATTATTTCTTAACCTCTCCTGATCTATGCCTGTCCAAAAATCTATCCCAGACATGCTTTTAAAGCTCATTAGGGGTGGCTCCGAGGTTGAATCATTGACATTCACTATCCAATTGAGGGACCTTACAGAGACAGGGGAAGTTGTTCTTAAATCATGAAAACAACTTTTGCAAACAGACGGACCTCATTCAACAAATTGTGTGATTTTGTATGAAGATATTTGCTCCTAAACATATTTAGATGTGACACAGCAAGGGGTGTGAAGACCTTCTCAATCAAGACTTCTTTGTTTTGTTAAAAAAAAAAATACAAATGTCTATTTAATACTTTTTTTTGATTGAAGTTTTAGGCTGCAAAATGTGAAAATTGTGCAAGGGTGTGTAGACTTTCACTAGGCACTGTAACGCTTACTCATCCACCACACACTCCAAGAAATTCAGTGAGGAGGTACAACAGTCAGAGGTTTGGTCCTACAGAAGCAGTCACACCATTGGCAAACACATGTAGTCCCTCCAAAGATTTGGGTCAAGTTTCCCGGACAGAGATTAACCGTTGTCCTCGACAAAGAATCATTCTCAAGGGAGATTCTCAATTGAAAGAGCTTTTTAGTCCAAAACTAGGCTTATTCTCTGTCCAGGAAACCAGCTCTTAGGGTGTACTGTATTCATTATACTTAAAACCCCACAAAATATGTAGAACCTGGTTTGTTTTTGTAAGAGCCATAAGTAACAACCAACTTTTAATTTCATCTTTAATTATACAGGTTAGTCTCAATGAGATAAAATCACTTTTGCAAGAGAGACCTGAAAGTTCAAGGGGAGGTTTCGCAGACACAGATTAAGCCTAGTCCGGAACTAAAACGCTATCTCAATGGAGGATCTCCATGAAATGCTTTTTAGTCCAGGATTAGGCTTAATCTGTGTCCGAGAAACCACCCCAAAGAGGCTTTCAACTGCAGATTGAACCTTTAACAAAGAGCCACCCCATTAGTGTTTTGGGAAAAAGCTGAGGGATAGGGCTGGAGAAATGAAACCACTTAAATTCATAGACAAAGCTATGGATCCATGATATCAAAATTATATAGTTTGAAGCCACTGTTTGTTTACATTTATGTTTTTTAACAAATTGCAGACTTCCCCTTTAACTTAGAATGGTTAAATTACTATTTATTTTCTAAAAAACTGGTGGCAACTTTTAGGCGATGGTTAAGTGTATGAATGACCCTATAATGTTTTTGTTGATCACAGCCACTCAACACAACAGCAGACACAAAGACAAACCTCCGACCCTTGACAGAATTGACAATGTTAAAAGTACACATATAACAACAGACATTTATAATACATATTTATAATTCAGATATAGTTCACTATAATGAACATAACCTCGCTGCCAAAAGGTAACACTTGCACATAATGTATATATTTGGCTACGATACATTGCTGTGTAGGAAAGGTCTATAAAATGGGCATTTTTAAAAAGAGGTTATAGTTTTAAAACAGATACAAGTCTGTACATGTGTTTTGTTCCTTCGGTTTACATGAAAAAACAACATGATTTCCCTCAGAATACAAAACAGTATGAAAAAGGTGCCATATGGACTTTAAAATGTCCTCGTTTTTTGGTTTGTTTACCAAAAAAAAAAAAACCTTTTAAAAAAGGCCCTTGCTTTTCTTCAGATTCTTCTGTTTCCAGTTTGGCAGGGCGTTGAATTCGGTGCGAGTCATCTCCAAGACTCTCTGTAACACAGACATCCATAGGAAAATAGAATAAGTGTGATAGCAGTCATATTAATTACCATTATGTATTACATTACCACAGTGTTTTTTTCCGGTACCAGACAAAGCACTCGGGTAATATGGATAAATGGATGTCATTTTCCCTAACAATTGGGTTCCCTAAATAACCCTTGAGTCATGGAGTGCACTCAGAATTATGACAAATTATACACACATGACAATCTGCTTGTTCGAGATTGATGTGTGTATGTGGTTAAATGTATGAAAAAACAGATTCCCTATAGATCATTTATTCATGAAAAAAATTTAAAATGTTCCTTGAAGCATGGACTCTACAAGGTGTCGAAAGCGGTCCACAGGGATTCTGGCCCATGTTGACTCCAATGCGTCCCACATGTCCTTTGGGTGGTGGACCATTCTTGATACACATGGGAAAGTGTGAAAAACCCAGCAGCGTTGCAGTTCTTTACACAAACCTGTGCGCCTGGTACCTAATACCAAAGACACTTAAATATTTTGTCTTGCCCATTCACCCTCTGAATGGCACACATTCCATGTCTCAATTATCTCAAGGCTTAAACATCCTTCTTTAACCTGTCTCCTCCCCTTCATCTACACTGACTGAAGTGGATTTAACTAGAGACATGAATAAGGGATCATAGCTTTCACCTGGTCAGTCTACAGTATGTCATGGAAAAAGCAGGTGTCCTTAATGTTTTGTATACTAAGTGTAGCTATAACCGCTGGGCTACCTCCACTCTGAAAATGCATCAATACAACTTTTGTGTTGTATTAACCAATATTTCAAAACAATAAAACCTTTCTCCAATTGTAAAGCTATATGTAATGTTAATCTAAGTATAAATGATGTCTTATTTTTTTGTGTGTGTTCTGTTGGATTGTTGTTTTAGTTCCACCTAGCCCCAGTATGGTTCCTATAAGTTCCTGTACCTGGAAGTCCTGGTCTGAAAGGTAGATCTCCAGGCGGAGGGGGTCCACTCCTTCTGGTAGAGGCTTGGCCGTCAGCTCCTCCACAGAGTATTGATTTTTACTCAGCCAGTTCAGGGCGTCCTGCACCAGGGTCACCTTGTTGCGCGCCCCCTCCGCCTACACACACACACAGGATATCAGCAACAGCTTATCATTTTAGGGGAAGGCACCACCTTAACCCCTCCCCTGTCACAAAGTACACCTGTGTTTACAATTTGGGCTGTCCAAGATGCACTGTATGGGAACATGGAGGTATCTGACATTTTTGTTGTTGATACAATCACTTTGCAGGTTAGCAGTGTAAAATTAATCTACCACACAGCAAGATTCCCACCACCCCTTAACACAGACATTTGCGTTAAGTCTCTCACGATCAACTACTTTATCGCTGACTAGAAGGTTATTCTCGTATAAGTAGGGGAGTAGGGCGGTCGGTCTCTTGCCTGGGTGGTGAGGTTGGGATCTCTCTCCCAGTAGGGGAAGATGTTGGTGAAGGTCAGCGGTTCAGAGCCCGCTAGGACCAGGTAGGCCTGAGGGGGGCGGCGAGAGTTCTTCTCTGAAATACGACAGCACAACACACAACATTATCAACACTCAACTCCACTACTGTATCATACTCACTACATCTATTTAAACATATAAATACACAAAACCTAACCTAAACAGCTTAAATAAAGCCGTAATAATGGCCATAATATATTCGATTTAAGTCTCTTTTTCCCTTTCTCTTATGCTTCTGTTCACCTCTCTGTCAACGTCTTCCCTCTCTCTTGTGACCTCTGACTGACCTTTGCAGTACTGCAGCACCGTCTCCATGGCACACTTCTTCTGGATTTCCCAGCGGATCTTGGCTGAGCCTGTACACTCTCCGTCGTCGGGCTGCCGGCCCTGCCACAGGTACACCTCCATACGGTTATCTAGCATGAAGAGGGCTGGAGGGAGAGGGAGAGAGAGTAAGGGAGGGGGAGAGAGAGTAAGGGAGGGAGCATGCGTGCAAGAAACAGAATGAGTGAGAAGAGAGATAGGTCTGTACCTGGCTGTTGTGCAGAGTACAGGTTCTCTTGGAGGAAGGGCATGGCCATGACGACCCCTGTCACACGGGCCGGGCTCAGCAGTTCCTCGCCCTCAAAGACCCCAGAGCTGGCGCTCAGACAGAACAGACGAGGGGTAAAGTTGTACTTCCCTGGATCTGGACCAAACAACAACATACAGGTGAAAAACAACAACAACGGTGATTGAGGTAAGCTGGATGTATAGCTAGTGCAACAGCAACATATAATATCCTATAATAACTATCTGGCAGATGCTAATATCCAAAGAGACATACTGAATACATATGGTCAGTATAGTGTGTGTTAGAGTAAGGAATAGTGTTAAAATAAGGAATTTGCATTACGTTAATGAGTGCGTGTTACGGTAAGTAGGAAATGTTACTGTATGAGTGTGTGCTATGTAGAAACTATGCGTGTTGCGGTACGGTTAGTGTGAGTTATGATAAAGAGTGTGTTACCGTCCAGGGATGTACCTTACGGTACAGTAAGAATGTGTTGCGGTAAGGAGTCAGTTTATGTTATGGTATTGGAGTCTGTATGTTTACGGAAAGGAGCCTGTACAGTGCATTGGGAAAGTATTCAGACCCCTTAACTTTTTCCAAATGTACGTTACAGCCTTCAAAAATGTATTAAATACATCCTCATCAATCTACCCACAATACCCCGTAATGACAAAGTGAAAACAGGTTTAGAATTTTTTTTGCAAATGTATAAAAAATATATATACACACAACTTATTTACATAAGTATTGAGACCCTTTGCTATGAGACTCGAAATTGAACTCAGGTGCATCCGGTTTCCATTGATCATCCTTGAGATGTTTCTACAACTTGATTGGAGTCCACCTGTGGTAAATTCAATTGATTGGACATGATTTGAAAGGGCACACACCTGTCTATATAAAGGTCCCACAGTTGACAGTGCATGTCAGAGCAAAAACCAAGCCATGAGGTCGAAGGAATTGTCCGTAGAGCTACGAGACAGGATTGTGTCGAGGCACAGATCTGGGGAAGGGTACCAAAACATTTCTGCAGCCTTGAAGGTCCCCAAGAACACAGTGGCCTGCATCCTTCTTAAACGGAAGATGTTTGGAACAACCAAGACTCTTCCAAGAGCTGGCTGTCTGGCCAAACTGAGCAATCGGGGTAGAAGGGCCTTGGTCAAGGAGGTGACCAAGAACCCGATGGTCACTCTGACAGAGCTCCAGAGTTCCTCTGTGGAGATGGGAGAACCTTCCAGAAAGACAACCATCTCTGCAGCACTCCACCAAATCAGGCCTTTATGGTCGAGTGGCAAGACGGAAGCCACTCCTCAGTAATAGGCACATGACAGCCCGCTTGGAGTTTGTCAAAAGGCACCTAAAGACTCTCAAAGCATAATAAACAAGATTCTCTGGTCTGATGAAACCAAGATTGATCTCTTTGGCCTGAATGCCAAGCATCACATCTGGAATCCGATCTAACATCTCTGGAGAGACCTGAAAATAGCTGTGCAGCGACGCTCCCCATCCAACCTGACAGAGCTTGAGAGGATCTGCAGAGCAGAATGGTAGAAACTTGAGGCTGTAATCTCTGCCAAAGGTGCTTCAACAAAGTACTGAGTAAAGGGTCTGAATACTTATGTAAACGTGATATTTCATTTTTTTTAAGAAACATGTTTTTATTTTGACATTATGGGGTATTGTGTGTAGATTGAGGGAAAAAAACGATTTAATACATTTTAGAATAAGGCTGTAAATTAACAAAATGTGGAAGTCAAGGGGTCTGAATACTTTCTCAATGCACAGTATTGGAGCCTCTATGTTACGGTAAGGAATATGTATGTTAGGGTAAGGAATCTGTTTGTCACGGCAAGACTAGCGTTAAGACGTGCGTTACAGTGTAGTCAGAATGTGATACGGTAAGGAGAGAGGGTTACGGTAAGGAGAGAGGGTTACGGTAAGGAGAGAGGGTTACGGTAAGGAGTGTGAATGTGTTTCTGTAAGAAGTGGTACAGTACCTTGGAGCATGCAGTCATACGCCTTCCTGTCCTGCTCTCCAAGAGCATTCCAGAACCCAACTGGCTCCGTGCCTTCCTCTACCTCATCCACCTTCAGACTGCTGTTTTTGTTCAGGCCCAGCTCAGAAGGATGCCTGGTAGACACACACACACACACACGTTAACAAAACTAAACCAATGGCACACCAAACAACTAGTCATAGCCTAAAAACAAATGTATTTGCTTTACTTTTGGTCAGAGCTGCAATGTCAAAATAAAGCAGACGGCACCAAGGTCCTCCGAGAAACAGACTGTATAGGATCCTCACCTCTGCTTGAGCCTTTCCACGGCCCTGGTGCCCACCTCCCTGGCGCCGGCGTGGGACTTACATCCGTGCCACAGGTAGAGCTGTCCCTGGTGGGCCCCCAGTAGAACCAGGGAGGCACGGGAACGCAGGCTGGCACAGCAACACTCCACCTCCACCAGGGAAGCCTCCACCATGGCTTCCCCCCGAACGCAGTACAGACGCCAGACGCCTGGACAGGGAACAAACATATGAAAGTAGGCAGACACACACAGGCTCAGTGGCACAAAACAGAGACATCGTGTGGCAATAACATGTTAGAAGCACTGTGTTTTAATGCCACTCAAGGTATCCGTTCTAGTAGTGAATTAGAAATAAGCTACTAGACATATCCCTAATTCTGATATGGCTTTGAAAGAGCCTACGAGATAATCTTTGCAGTAATGTAGTGCTATATACTGTATATACAGTATACATTTGATCAATTACTATTATTAGTATTAATAAGTGCTCATGTGAAACATAAACCCAGGGCTCTAAATAAAATAAAAAAAATAGGTAGAACTGGTTTAATTTATAGAAAGGAGCACAAAATAACATAGATTGAGATATAGTCTATATTGTATTCTACGTTTAAAACAATTATAATAAAGTTAACCTTTAGTTAAGAACTAATTATTTTTTACAATGACGGCCTACAAACTCGGACGACGCCGGGCCAATTGTGCGCCACCCTATGGGACTCCAAATCACAGCCGGTTGTGATACAGCCTGGAATCAAACCAGGGTGTCTGAAGTGATGCCTCTATCACTGAGATGCAGTGCCTTAGACCGCCACTGTTGTGCCCTAGAAACTAATGTAACTCTGTAAATACATTTGTTTATCATACAAATCTCAATGTTGATACAAATAATGTCATTGAAATTACAAAGTAATTTTTTGGAATAATACAATATAATAATATGAATATATTAATATATAATAATTCTCTACTTTGTGTAAAAGTTGGTCTGAATGCTAATGCTTGTTAATGATTAATGCTAGGTCAGTCGTAGCTACGTCCGTGACCAGAATTTACACCTGTTGCACCAACCAAAATAAGACTTATCGCAATGCTTGTTCATGAGATTTGATGCTTGATAATAGAGCCTGACCGATATGTTTTTTGGGGTCCAATACCGATTCAGATTTTTTGGGGGACAAAACATACAGATATATCTGCTGATATAATGTTTTACAGCGGGGAAATAAAAAAATATGTTATTTTTCCACCCTGAATTTGCAAATCGTAGTCTGGCTTTTTTATGGCGGTTTTGGAGCAGTGGCTTCCTTGCTGAGCGGCCTTTCAGGTTATGTCGATATAGGACTCGTTTTACTGTGGATATAGATACTTTTGTACCCATTTCCTCCAGCATCTTCACAAAGTCCTTTGCAGTTGTTCTGGGATTGATTTGCACTTTTCGCACCAAAGTACGTTCAGAACGAGTCTCCTTCCTGAGCGGTATGACAGCTGCGTGTTCCCATGGTGTTTATACTTGCGTACTATTGTTTGTACAGATGAACGTGGTACCTTCAGGCGCTTGGAAATTGCTCCCAAGGATGAACCAGACGTGTGGAGGTCAACAAAAAAAAAATTCAGAGGTCTTGGCTGATTTCTTTTGATTTTCCCATGATGTCGAGCAAAGAGGCACTGAGTTTGAAGGTAGGCCTTGAAATACATCCACAGGTACACCTCCAATTGACTCAAATTATGTCAATTAGCCTATCAGAAGCTTCTAAAGCCATGACATCATTTTCTGGAATTTTACAAGCAGTTTAAAGGCACAGTCAACTTCGTGTATGTAAACTTCTGACCCACTGGAAATGTAATATAGTGAATTATAAGTGAAATAATCTGTCTGTAAACAATTGTTGGAAGAATTACTTGTGTCATGCACAAAGTAGATGTCCTAACTGACTTGCCAAAACTATAGTTTGTTAACACGAAGTCTGTGAAGTGTTGAAAAAAATATTTTTTAATGACTTCAAACTAAGTGTATGTAAACTTCCGACTTCAACTGTATCACTTATCAGAAATAGTTAGTATGCTATAAAGTAGCCTAAATCAAGTGTAGCCAATTATTAGCTATTGACTAGCGCATAGGCAACTCCAAAAACCTGCGTAGGTTGTGAAATATGAACACGAGACTCACCTGCTTCTGAAAATATAGATTGCTATTTTGTGTGTATTATGATGAAGATTCCCAATTGAACGCCTACTAGTTATCCTACTAGTTGTAGGATCTGCCATAGGAAGGAAAAATCTAAGTCGGTAATATAGGTCATGTCATACTTTGGGCGGCAGTTAGCCTAGCGGTTAGAGCGTTGGGTCAGTTACCGAAAGGTCGCTGGTTCGAATACCCGAGCCGACAAGGTGAAAAAAAACCTGTCGATGTGCCCTTTAGCAAGGCACTTAACCCTAATTTGCTACAGGGGCTGACCCTGTAGGTAGCTGACTTGCCTAGTTAAATACAAATGTAAAATCATAGGGGTCAAATCTTTTGAACGGTTTGAGCTACAAAAAAGCTGTAGTAATGGTACAAGCATTATGGTAACGAATATGCGCTCGCTTTCCATGAAACAGCAGTAGAGTGAAGACTAATCATTTCAACAATTATTAAATCAGGATGATTTTTCTTCTAGGTCCTAAATTAAAAATCCAGGCCACACAGCAAAATGTTTAAGCGCGTATGTGACCAAAGTGGCCAGTCTTTTAGATTGCAGTATATACCTGTGTTGTTGACGCCGTCATCTTCTCTGCTGCCCTTGTGGATGACCAGGCCTCCCTGGAAGAGCTGCAGGAAACATGGAGGCTCCTTGCCCTGTGTCACCAACACCTAACCACCAGCAAGAATGACAGACCCCATTGTAACACATCTAATTCAACCAATCAAGGTCCTGTTGAACAGTACATTCGTAGAATCAGGTGTGCTAGATTAGGGCTGGAGCGAGAGCCTGCAGGAGGGTAAGCTTTCCCGGGGAAGGGTTGGCATCTCTACACAAGTGTGCTGTGGACTCACCTGCGCCCCCCTGTGGTTCCCCAGCTCTACGGTCATCAGTGCGGAGGTGCCCTTGCCGCTGACGCTGGAGTGACGACCCTGCCAGAAGAAACAGGCGCTGCGCTCGCGACCCGGACCCCCACTACTCAGCTCCCCAGGCTTTTGCCTCTTACCCACTGGAGAACAAATAAACATACCAATTACAACATGAATGGAGTAATATCATCTTTTTTGGGTTATGATATAATACTGAGCTATTTGAATTTGTATTTATTATGCCAAGGCAGCAGCTACTCATCCTGGAGTCTGCCAAAATTAAGGCAGTTATATTAAGGCAGTTTATATAATTTTAAAAACAATACAATACATTCATTACATAATTCACAACACAGTATGTGTGTGCCCTCAGGTCCATACTCCACTACAACATATCTACAACACGAAATCCCTGTGTACGTGTGTGTATAGTGCGTATGTTATCATGTGTGTGTATGCATGTCTGTTCCTGTTTGTGTTACTTCAGTCCCTGATGTGGAATAGAGTTCCATGTAGTCATGGCTCTATGTAGTCATGTGCTCCTCCCATAGTCTGTTCTGGACTTGGGGACTGTGAAGAGACCTCTGGTGGCATGTTTTGTGGCGTGTTCATGGGTGTCTGAGCTGTGTGCTAGTCGTTTAAACAGACAGCTTGGTGCTTTCAACATGTCAATACCTCTCACAAATACAAGTAGTGATGAAGTCAATCTCTCCTCCACTTTGAGCCAAGAGAGATTGACATGCATATTATTCATGTTAGCTCTCTGTATACATCCAAGGGCCAGCCGTGCTGCCCTGTTCTGAGCCAATTGCAATTTTGGCTCAGAACTTAAGTCCCTCTTGATGGCACCTGACCACATGACTGAACAGTAGTCCAGGTGTGACAAAACTAGAGCCTGTATGACCTGCCTTGTTGAAGTGTTGTTAAGAAGGTAGAGCAGTGCTTTATTATGGACAGACTCCTCCCCATCTTAGCTACTGTTGTATCAATATGTTTTGACCATGACAGTTTATAATCCAGGGTTACTCCAATCAGTTTAGTCACCTCAACTTGCTCAATTTCCAAATTATTTATCACAAGATTTAGTTGAGATATAGGGTTAAGTCAATGATTTGTCCCAAATACAATGCTTATATTTATGACTAACTTATTCCTTGCCACCCATTCTGAAACTAACTGCAGCTCTTTGTTAAGTGTTACAGTCATTTCTGTTGCTGTAGTAGCTGACGTGTATAGTGTTGAGTCATCCACATACATAGACACACTGGCTTTACTCAAAGCATGTCGTTAGTAATGGCCTAGACAGCTGCCCTGGGGAATTCCTGATTCTACCTGGATTATGTTTGAGAGGCTTCCATTAAGGAACACCCTCTGTGTTCTGTTAGACAGGTAACTCTTTATCCATGATATAGCAGGGGGTGTAAAGCCATAACACATACGTTTTTCCAGCAGTAGACTATAATCGATAATGTCAAAAGCCACACTGGAGTCTAACAAAACAGCCTCCACAATCTTTTTATACATCATTTCTCTCAGCCAATCAGTCATTTGTGTAAGTGCTGTGCTTGTTGAGTGTCCTTCCCTATAAGCGTGCTAAAAACCTGTTGTGAATTTGTTTACTGTAAAATAACATTGTATCTGGTCAAATATTTTTTTTCCCAAAAGTTTACTAAGGGTTGATAACAGGCTGATTGGTTGGCTATTTAAGCAAGTAAATGGGGCTTTACTATTCTTGGGTAGCGGAATGACTTTTGCTTCCCTCAAGGCCTGAGGGCACACACTTTCTAGCAGGCTTAAATGTAAGATGTGGCAATATCGTCCGCTATTATCCTCAGTAATTTTCCATCCAAGTTGTCACACCCAGGTTCTTGCCAATGAAAAAATCATTAAAGAAGTTGGCAATATCAGTGGGTTTTGTATTGAATGAGCCATCTGATTCAATGAATGATGGAGCTGAGTTTGCCTTTTTTCCCCAAAATGTCATTGAAGGTGCTCCAAAGCTTTTTACTATCATTCTTTACGTCATTTATCTTTGTTTCATAGTGTATTTTCTTTTTATTCAGTTTAGTCACATGATTTCTCAATTTGCAGTACGGTTGCCCATCGGTTGTGCAGACGGACTTATTTGCCATTCCTTTTGCCTCATCCCTCTCAACAATACACATTTTCAATTCCTCATCAATCCAAGGGGATTTAACAGTTTTTAAAGTCATTATCTTAATGGTTGCATGCTTATAAGTAACTGGAATTAGCAATTTCATGAATGTGTCTGTTTGCTCCTCATCACACACCACGGAGCAACAAATATTATTTACATCAACATAGGAATCGCTACAAAACTTCTTGTATCACCTCTTATACATTATATTAGGTCCAGCCTTTGGAACTTTGGTTTTCCTAGATATGGATACTATATTGTGATCACAACATCTGATGGATCTGGATACTGTTTCCAAGCACATTTCTGCAGCATTAGTAAAAATCTGATCAATACATGTTGATGATTTCATTCCTGAGCTGTTTTTAACTAGGTTGACTGATGGTTACAGTTAGAAGCTTTTTCTTGAGTGGGCAGCTTGATGAAAGCCAGTCAATATTCAAATTACCCAGAAAATATACCTCTCTGTTGATATCACATACAGTGGGGAGAACAAGTATTTGATACACTGCCGATTTTGCAGGTTTCCCTACTTACAAAGCATGTAGAGGTCTGTCATTTTTATCATAGGTACACTTCAACTAGCTTGATGGCTAACGTTAGCTATAGTAAGCTCATGAGGTATTATTCTTCAAGAAGCAACAGGCATACATACAGTACCAGTCAAAAGTTTGGACAAACCTACTTATTCAAGGGTTTTTCTTTATTTTTACTATTTTCTACATTGTAGAATAATAGTGAATACATCAAAACTACGAAATAACACATGGAATCATGTAGTAACCAAAAACGTGCTCAAAATATATGTTATATTTGAGATTCTTCAAAGTAGCCACACTTTGCCTTGATGACAGCTTTGCATATTCTTGGCATTCTCTCAACCAGCTTCATGAGGTAGTCACCAGGAATGGATTTCAATTAACAGGTGTACCTTGTTAAAAGTTAATTTGTGGAATTTCTTTCCTTCTTAATGCATTTGAGACAATCAGTTGTGTTGTGACAAGGTAGGGGTGGTATACAGAAGCCCTATTTGGTAAAAGACCAAGTCCATATTATGGCAAGAACAGCTCAAATAAGCAAAGAGAAATGACAGTCCACCATTACTTTAAGACATGAAGGTCAGTCAATTCGGAACATTTCAAGAACTTTGAAAGTTTCTTCAAGTGCAGTCGCAAAAACAATCAAAAGCTATGATGAAACTGGCTCTCATGAGGACCGCCACAGGAAAAGAAGACCCAGAGTTACCTCTCCTGCAGAGTACAAGTTCATTAGAGTTAACTGCACCTCAGATTGCAGCCCAAATAAATGCTTCACAGAGTTCAAGTAAGACACATCTCAACATCAACTGTTCAGAGGAGACTGCGTGAATCAGGCCTTCATGGTTGAATTGCTGGAAAGAAACCACTACTAAAGGACACCAATAAGAAGAAGAGACTTGCTTGGGCCAAGAAACACAAGTAATGGACATTAGACCGGTGGAAATGTGTCCTTTGGTCTGATGAGTACACATTTTTGAATTTTGGTTCCAACCAGCATGGCTACCACAGCATTCTGCATTGATACCCCATCCCATCTGGTCTGTGCTTAGTGGGACTATCATTTGTTTTTCAACAGGACAATGACCCAACACACCTCCAGGCTGTGTAAGGGAGATTTCACCAAGGAGAGTGATTGAGTGCTGCATCAGATGACCTGGCCTCCACAATCACCCGACCTCACCCAATTGAGATGGTTTGGACCGCAAAGTGAAGGAAAAGCAGCAAACAAGTGCTCAGCATATGTGGGAACTCCTTCAAGACTGTTGGAAATGCATTCGAAGTGAATGTGTGCAAAGCTGTCATCAAGGCAAAGGGCAGCTACTTTGAAGAATCAAAAATATAATTTTGATTTGTTGACTTTTTTGGTTACTACATGATTCCATATGTGTTATTTCATAGTTTTGATGTCTTCACTATTATTCTACAATGTAGAAAATGGTAAAAATAAAGAAAAACCCTTGAATGAGTAGGTGTGTCCAAACATGTGACTGGTACTGTATAATGCAAAAACGTCTAACTATCCCAGATTGCGTATTTAATCCTGATAAAGCATTGATCAGAACATTTGATGATGAGATCCATTTCATTGTTTTTGAAATATTCAAAATACATTACCAGTGAGCTGGAGTTTCTCAATACAGTATTTTCCTCCATGCCTCTGGATCAACGAACAATTACAGTGTGCAAAAATCTCCCTCTTTTTAACTCCCCGCATAGAGATACGATATAAAGTTACATCTAATACCGTGACTCACCCATGGTGGCCCTTCGCCAAGCACCTTTAGTATATTTTTATGATGCGCGTATGATAACATTACTCACCCACTGTGGTGACCGAGTACTTCCAGCGGATCACGTAGGTGTCTCCCTCGTGCAGCTGGCCCAAGCTCGCCGCCACCAGCTCCTCCTCCTCAAACTCCCGGATATGCCAGGCGTCCACCGCCACTGTGGCGAGCTCCGCCTGGCGTCCGTCCTCCGTTCGAACCAGCCCGTAGCCACGCTGCACATCCACGCCCTCCAGGAGGCTACGTAGGGGACCTTCCGCACTGTCCAGCAAGGCCTTGGCGTCGCAC
Source organism: Thymallus thymallus (assembly GCA_023634145.1). Taxonomy (NCBI): domain Eukaryota; kingdom Metazoa; phylum Chordata; class Actinopteri; order Salmoniformes; family Salmonidae; genus Thymallus; species Thymallus thymallus. Next base: position 18,400,993 of record CM042386.1, on the reverse strand, counting down.
GGTTTTAAGATGTCGGGCTTGGCCGCCTCAAGGGGCGAGCGGAGGGTAGAGTGGACAGGGCTCTGGGGGGGGGGGGGAGAGAGAGAGAGAGAGAGAGAGGGAGGGGGAGAGAGAGAGGGGGGGAGGGGGAGAGAGAGGGGGGGGAGAGAGTGAGGGGGAGAGAGAGAGAGTGAGGGGGAGAGAGAGAGAGAGAGAGGGGGAGAGAGAGAGAGAGAGAGAGAGAGAGAGGGAAATTGGTATTGTGTCTTTTCCAATCCATTGCTTGCTCTTCTGGGGTTTTAGGCTCAGTTTCTGTATAAGCACTTTGTGACAACTGCTGATGTAAAGAGGGCTTTATAAATAAAAAGACCATACCTTGGCCTCATCCACGCCAGCCTCCTCCTTCCTCTCAGCCCAGTCCAGGAACTTCTCTCTGAACAGAGCCGTCTCGTTGTGCTCCGACAGACGGCCGAACAGAGCCCAGCTGGGACGTCCCTCACCCTGCCTACACACAAAACACATACAGATACACAAAAAACATTGAAAAAACGACATCAACAAAAACACTTTCACACAGACAGATACAAGCGGTGCATCTATTGTAGTGATGTGAGAAGAACATTTTTAATAAGAATCGATGCAATATTATTTTTGGACGATATTGTAACGATACTTTGACTCCGAGTATATCTCTCTGTAGCAGACATATAGTGAGTAATATGTTTGGAACATCAAATCGCAATACATATAGAATAGCGAATAGCAATACATATCGTATCGGCACCTAAGCATCGTGTCGTTAGGTCCGTGACGATAATTCCCAGACCTAATCTTAAGTGTCTTCTTCTTCCAATCTTCTCTCCATCTACAGACTTCAACATTTGCAAATACTTATCACTGCTAAACAGAAGCCATACTCCAGTGTAGACAGTCCTTTGCCTCTGCATATTCGTGTTAGTGGTACTTCAAACGCTAATCCTTCAAGCAACTACCAGCGTTTTTGTGGCATGAACCTGCAAAAACCTTTTGAATTTTCCTGTAGCCATCAAAAACTGAGCGTTGTGATTGCACAGTGTGTATTAAAAAAGGCAGGCTAAGAGCTTGAGACTCACTCCGGGACGTCAGTATTGCTTGAACAGGCGTCCAGAGGGTTGACCCTGCAGCTGCTGTAGTCATAAGAACCGCTCCACAGCTGCTTCCCTAATTGAACGGCCACCTTTCTGTCACCCAGGGGGACGTCCTTCCCCGTCCACACGTACACCTCACTGCCAAAGTCAAACACTAACACCTAGAGAGAGGTAATCAGGAAAGTCAGAGACACACACCAAGCACGCAGGCACGCGCACACACGCGCGCACACACACACGCGCACACACACGCGCACACACACAGCTAAATACCTCTTTAGAGTTGAGCAGGGTGACACTGGGGATGGAGGCCCAGGCCTCTTTGAGGGGCACCAGTTTGCCCTTCTGCAGACCGTAGACCCCATTAGAGTCTAACACACCGCTTTCATACAGCTCATCCTCCTCCGGCTCCCCTGCACCTGCACACAAATGGACATGGAAATGGACATAAGTGTGTGTGTGTGTGTGTGTGTGTGTGTGTGTGTTGAGAGGTGGGGATGGTATTTTGGGTGTTGGAAGGTGTTGTGTGTGTGTGCGCATGTGATGGGGTTTATTAGATATGGTAATCTAATGTGTGCGGTCTGTGTTCGAGTGTGCACCTGGGATATGTTTACGACCTGGTCCACTGTGTGTGTGTGTGTGTGTGTGTGTGTGTGTGTGTGTGTGTGTGTGTTTGTATGACTGTGTGTGCACATCTACTGGTGTGTGTGTGTACAATCCATGAGCATACTCTGTGTGTGTGTTTGTGTGTATATGTGTGAGTGCGAACATGCTCATATGTACCTCTGTAGTCTGTCTTGCCCCCCAGTAGGTCCCAGAACTCCCTTGCCCATTTGTTGTCAGTGTTGATGCCCTCCTCCAGTACAGTCACCTGGGAGGCCTTACAGCCAAGGTCCCTCTTAGCCTGCACGAACGATGCCATCTCTGAGGCCTAGGGATACAGGACAGGCCACAGAGCTTAGACCATGGTCGTGTTCATTCGGGCAAGCAACATAAAACTTTTCAAAATGTTTTGCAACAGAAAATGTAAATTAGTATTTCTTATTAGTCACTCCCTGTTTGTCAGTTTTTTTTCTTCAAATTTAGTGCCTAAGGAACACCCCAAAAATGAGTGTGTGTTGTTATTGGCCAAATTCAGGTAGTACATCCCACTTTCAAAATGCTTCAAAACATTTTCCACCTACTGAACACGGGACTCAATACTGACTGGAGACACACAGCCAGAATTTCACCTAAAGCATGCATTATCATACACTGGAGAAATATCATGTAATGTTTGATGACAGGTTGGGATCAATTCAGTTTTCAAGGGGGGAAGTAGAGCGGGGAAGGAGAGAGGGGAAGGTGAGAGGGGAAGGTGAGAGGGGAAGGAGAGAGGCGGAGCTGAACAGTAACACATTTCAGAAGAATGTTGCCATTTTGGGCGGCAGGTAGCCTAGCGGTTAGAGCGTTAGGCCAGTAACCGAAAGGTAGCTGGTTCGAATATCCGAGCAGACAAGGTGAAAAAAACCTGTCAATGCGTTTTTGAGCAAGACACTTAACCTGAATTTGATCCAGGGGAGGTTGGTAGGCCTAGTTAAAATTTTTAATTTGTATCACATGGTGGCCATAGAGCAAATACAGTTGAAGTCGGAAGTTTACATACACTTAGGTCATTAAAACTCATTTTTCAACCACAGATTTCATGTTAACAAACTATAGTTTTGGCAAGTCTGTTAGGACATCTACTTTGTGCATGACACAAGTAATTCTTCCAACAAATTGTTTACAGACAGTTTATTTCACTTATAATTCACTATATCTCAATTCCAGTGGGTCAGAAGTTTACATACACTAAGTTGACTGGGCCTTTAAACAGCTTGGAAAACTCCAGAACATGATGTCATGGCTTTAGAAGCTTCTGATAGGCTAATTGACATCATTTGAGTCAATTGAAGGTGTACCTGTGGATGTATTTCAAGGCCTACCTTCAAACTCAGTGTCTCTTTGCTCGACATCATGAGTAAATCAAAAGAAATCAGCCAAGACTTCAGAAAAGTGAAAAGTGCAAATCAATCCCCGAACAACAGCAAAGGACCTTGTGAAGATGCTGGAGGAAACAGGTACAAAAGTATCTATATCCACAGTAAAACGAGTCCTATATAATCATAACCTGAAAGGCCACTCAGCAAGGAAGAAGCCACTGCTCCAAAACCGCCATAAAAAAGCCAGACTACGGTTTGCAACTGCACATGGGGACAAAGATCGTACTTTTTGGAGAAATGTCCTCTGGTCTGATGAAACAAAAATAGAACTGTTTGGCCATAATGAACATTGTTATGTTTGGAGAAAAAAGGGGGAGGCTTGCAAGCCGAAGAACACAATCCCAACCGTGAAGCACGGTGGTGGCAGCATCATGTTGCAGGGGTGCTTTGCTGCAGGAGGGCCTGGTGCACTTCACAAAATAGATGGCATCAAGAGGTAAGGAAAATGATGTGGATATATTGAGGCAACATCTCAAGACATCAGTCAGGAAGTTAAAGCTTGGTCGCAAATGGGTCTTCCAAATGGACAATGACCCCAAGAATACTTCCAACGTTGTGGCAAAATGGCTTAAGGACAACAAAGTCAACGTATTGGAGTGGCCATCACAAAGCCCTGACCTCAATCCTATAGACAATTTGTGGGCAGAACTGAAAAAGTGTGTGCGAGCAAGGAGGCCTACAAACCTGACTCAGTTACACCAGTTCTGTCAGGAGGAATGATCCTAACTGACCTAAGACAGGGATTTTTTACAATTATTTTATATGTGCTTCAGAGCCTCTTACTTTTAAACTCTAGGCTAGAACCTTGGCATGTTGGCAACCAAGACCCCCCAAAAATATATTCTAATCGGAAACAGAGAGGAACTAGCTGTGAAACAACATTACTCTTCAAATTATTATCCTAAAATCTAAGAATCTATTTCGATTCTTGATGGATCATCATCATGGAGGAGTGTAGCGCCCTCTGGGCGTTGGAATGACTACTACGTGAAGAGGGCAAGTCTCTCCCTTGGGCAGTGCCGCTCGGCTGAGCAGACCACAGAGTGCGAGAAGGTAGAGAGCTGCTCCTCTTCCTCCCCATCCTACTCCCAGGTTGGTGTCTCTCTGTCCTCTTCACCCGCTACTGTTGACACCAGAAGCAGCACTGGAAACTCCAGCCTCAACCAGGCCACCACGCAGTTCCTCCCACCTGAGGAGCAGCAGCAGTGTGGAGAGGGTGAAGTCACCTGGTCTGCCATGTCAAAGTACACCAGCGACTGAAACAGGCTAGTCCCCGCCGCCACCACCGTAAGGGCCGGAGTAGAGACCAAGCTTCCCACATCTCCAGCTGGCCCATGGTCACTAGGCTGAGGGCCCCTGTTCTTGACCAGGGAGATGACCAGGTGAGACAGGGAGAGAGCTCCTCTAGATGGAGCGTCCTCATGGCCGAGGTAGAGTCATTTTACCGTATTATACAGCTGCATTGTTAGAGAGCCACTCTGAAACAATTTTCCATTTGATAGAGTTAAGGGTATGATTATTGTAATACTGTGTGGTGTTGACCTACTCTTTCATTCTCTCCTCTCTTTCTTTTCATCCATTCCTCCAGCATCAGGACGAGGAGGAAAAGGGAGGTGGAGCAGGGAGAGAGCCTGCGGGAGCTCAAGGAGCCCTTGGAGAACAGGTTCCAGCGCCCCCCACTGGCAGGTCTGAGGCTGGTCACTGTCTCTGTCCAGCGCGCCTGTGGAAGCTGGCTGACGGACGGGTGGGGGTGGAGGAGCGTGAGACACCACTCTCCCCAGATAGACGTGGACATCAGGCTCGAGACAGAGTATCAGCAGTCTCAGAGGGCCAAGCACCGAACTGAACTGCTCAACATGTACCCAACTGCTTTTAGTCTTTAAAAAATCTCATTAATATATTTTTTACACATTGCCATTTTGAAAATAAATATTTTTAAACTATATTCTTTTTGACTGCTCAGGTTTTTCTATCATATTTAAATAAATCTGTTTTAAATATACCTTTTTCCCCCCCCAAACAAATAGTTTGGGGGAAAACTATAACGGTCTTCCTTACCATCTGTTCATTTGAGAACACGTTGAGAGGTCGGACAGTGTTAGTGAATGAGAGAGATAGTCGTGTAGAATAGAGGGTTGAGAGTAATGTAAGGAAAGGTGGAAGGAATGTAATGGGACTCAGCCCTTGTCCCTTTGAGTAGATCTGAAAGGATCAGATAACAGGTGAGTGCGTCTTGTTCGAAGCACAGTAGACCAACATAGCTACAGTCTATGAAGCATGTGGCAAAGCTGTAGAGCTGAAAAACCTTGCAAGTGCATGAGTGGAAGTTAGGGCTTTGGTGCTCATTTGAATTTCCTGGCTTTTTCGGCAATTGATCAGCCCATGTGTTTCTTTACCTCAACTTCCTTCACATTTCTCACCGTCTTGACAACCAATCTGATCTCAAATCAGGTTAATGCATATAGAATATGAGTAAAGTGTTGTTTAGAAGTACAGTGTCGTTTTTAATTATGTACAGCAACCGAATTTTAGAGCAGATGGTGTTAACAAACTGTAGCTTAGTTAAATAAAGGTTCAATTGAGAAAAAAATAAAAAATAAATGTAGCATACCTGTGTTTTGTTTCAATCAAAACACATTTTTGCCTAGTGGAACGCGCTGTTGAGTTTTGGCCGCATGAGAGAAAACTTCAGCCATTCGCACAATCGTCCTTAAATCTCACGAGGTGGTGTTTTTTTGTCTTACAGTATTGTTATACTATATGCTGTTATATTCTGTTCTGTAGCTTGTAGAACACTATCATTATGTGATCTTACAGACATTGATTCAGCTTGTAACTTTATTAAACAAGCACCATTCACCAGAGTACTGTTCTCTGGGTAGATGAATGAGAAGAGCATAGACCGTGTAAAGTAGAGAATCCCACACGTGCAGAAGCTTCACATTTTTTGCTAAATCGGCAAGAGGGTTCTGAAGAATTCGCTGAAGAATTCAGAACCGCAGACACTCCATTAATTACAGTGCATTCGGAAAGTATTCAGATCCCTTGACGTTTTCCACATTTTGTTACGTTACAGCCTTATTCAAAAATTGATTTAAAAAAAAATTCCCCCTTAATCTACACACAATACCCCATAATGACAAAATAAAAACAGGTTTTTTTATTTTTTTTGCAAATGTATTAATAATAAAACTCATATCACATTAACATAAGTATTCAGACCCTTTACTCAGTACTTTGTTGAAGCACCTTTGGCAGCGATTACAGCCTCAAGTCTTCTTGGGTTTGATGCTTGGCCCACCTTCTCTCCCAATTTCTCTGTTTGGTCGGGCATCCAGCTCTAGGTAGAGTCTTGGCTTGTGTGCGGCTGTTCGACCATGGAAACCCATTTCATGAAGCTCGCGACGAACATTTATTGTGCTGACGTGCACCACTCTGTAGTGAGTGTTGCAACAGAGGACAGAAGATTTTTACGCACCTACACGCTTCAGCACTTGGTGTTCCCATTCTGTGAGCTTGTGTGGCCTACCACTTCGCAGCTGAGCCGTTGTTGCTCCTAGACATTTCCACTTCAGCACTTACAGTTGACCGGGGCAGCTCAGGCAGGGCAGAAATTTGACAAACTGATTTGTTGGAAAAGTGGTCCTATGACGGTGCCACGTTAAAAGTCACTGAGCTGTTTGAATGTTTGTCTATGGAGTTTGCATGGCTGTGTGCTCGATTTTATATACCTGTCAGCAACAGGTGCGTCCACGGGTGTGTCCACATACGTTTGTATATATAGTGCATGTCTAGTACCTTGGCTTTCTCGATGACGTTGGCGAACTCCCCGCTCCACATGAAGCAGTGTTTGGGGGTGATGAGCAGGAAGCAGTCACCACTGTTCAGGGAACGGGCCGTGGGCTCCACCAGACGCACCTGCACGTGCCTCCGACCTGCAGACCACACCCAGACAGACCCCCTTAAGAAACCAGACACTTACTCCAACTAGTCATTCCTCTGCTTATGGTTTGTGGAAGTGTATGGAAAGAGTCAAGGAACTACTCGGAGTGCATTTCAGAAATTGGTAGGTTAAGATTTTTCGAAAAATATATATATCACTCCTTTGGGTGAAGCCAAGTTTTAAATCTGTGCCACTGTTGTATTGTTCAAGAGTACTGGTAATAAAAATAAATAAAGTGTCAATTGTATTTACAATGAAGAGTCATTGTAAATAAAAACTATACAGAGAACATGGTGCCATTTCTGAACAGAAAAAAGGGCATCCCTGACCCCGTGACCTTTGCCCTCTGACTGACCTTTGATGCGGATTAGCATGAGCTTGTTGAAGGGCAGCGTGCTGTTGTTGGTCACCACCTCAGTGGACTTGGTGCTGCGCAGGTTGACCTTGCGGAAGTTCTCCTTGCTGGCCAGGCCGGCCAGAGCTGCGTCCGCCAGGTTGGAATGCTTGGCCACTGGATGAGAAGAGCCAAAATGGAGTTTAGTAGGCCATTATTGTACTTGGCCAATGTGGACGTGAGCTGAAACAGGAGTGGGTAGCAATGGAGGTTAGCAGCTACACATCTACACCCCCACCTGCAGCCTCCGATCCTCTGACTCCATGGGGGATCGTGCCTTCAGCTATGTCGCCCTCACTCTCTGAATTGCGTGTCTTGTGTTGTACAGATGAGTGTCCGAACTGTGTGTCAACTGCTTGAACAGACAGTTTGGTACCTTCAACAACTAGCATTCAGCCTATAGCATTTTACCCTTAAGTCTTGCTCTCTTGTCTTTTTCTCATGTAGGCAATGCAGAGGCTGTTGAATTTAGCCTCTCAATTTCGAATTGCCTTCGATGATCTTGTTATTGCTTCCCCCCTGTATTTTACTTAGTAATGTCATGTTTATATATTGAACAAAAATATAAACGCAACATGTAAAATGTTGGTCCCATGTTTAATGAGCTGAAATAAAAGATCCCACAAATGTTCCATAAACACAAAAAGCTAATTTCTCTCAAATGTTGTGCGCAAATTTGTTTACATCCCGGTTAGTGAGAATTTCTCCTTTGTCAAGATAATCCATCCACCTGACAGGTGTGGCATATCAAGACGCTGATTAAACAGCATGATCATTACACAGGTGCACCTTGTGCTGGGGACAAAGGCCAGTCTAAAATGTGCAGTTTTGTCACACAACACAAAGCCACAGATGTCTCAAGTTGAGGGAAAGTGCAACTGGCATGTTAATTGCAGGAATGTCCAACAGAGCTGTTGCCAGAGATTTGAATGTTCATTTCTCTACCATAAGCCGTCTCCAGCATCGTTTTTGAGAATTTGGCAGTACATCCAATCGGCCTCACAACCGCAGACCACGTGTAACCACGCCAGCCCAGGTCCTCCACATCCGGCTTCTTTAGCTGCGGGATCGTCTGAGACCAGCCACCCAGAGAACTGATGAAACTGAGGAGTATTTCTGCCTGTAAAAAAGCCTTTTTGTGGAAAAAAGTATTCTGATTGGCTGGACCAGACTCCCTAGTGGGTCGGCCTGCCCATGTGAAATCAATAGATTAGGTCCTCATTTATTCATTTTAATTGATTGATTTCCTTCTGTTCATTTTTTTATTTAACCTTAATTTAACTAGGCAAGTAAGTTTAGAACAAATTCTCATTTACAATGACAGCCTAGGAACAGTGGGTTAACTGCCTTTTTCAGGGGCAGAACAACATTATTTTACCTTGTCAGCTCTGGGATTCGATCCAGCAACCTTTCGGTTACGGGCCCAACGCTCTAATCACTCGGTTACCTGCTGTAACTCCATTTTTTGTTATTTTTGTTAAGTATATATTCTTCTTACTATAAAATCTGATAAAATAAAATAATGACACGGGACTTAGAAGCATATCTTGTCAGCTAAATGAACAAGCCTTCAGCCTATTGCATGGGAGCAAAGCCAGATAACATAGCCCTACAGTAGGCAAACTCATTATTTTCTTCTGAAATAATTTTTCTTCATATCATAATGTTTCTTTAGACCGGACTAAAATAAACCATGGATTTGGTGTTTTTATGTAGATGTTCCAAAGGTGTGCATCAGTGGCTTGTATGTGTGGAGGCCTGGACATGAACAATTAACGGTCAATTACCGTGAGACCGGCAACCGGCTGACAAAATGTCAAGACCGCCACAGCCCTAACCACAACCCCTGCCGTAACGGAGTCAAGTTCATACCATAACTGTTACTTTTTTAGCTACATTTGGCTGGCTTTCAACCATATTTTACTTGCTGTGCTGCTTTGCAAATATATGTTGTATGGCCTGTTAGCTACACAATACAATACATTTGACAATACAAGCATTTACTTAACAGAATTTAACTCTCATGCGCAATTATTTTCCTCTTGCATAAGAACAGTGCGTCCGGCAGAGCCATGAAGCGGTGCGTAATTGGCCCAGCGTCGCCCGGGTTTGGGAAGGGTTTGGCATGCCGGTATGTCCTTGTCTCATCGCGCTCTAGAGACTCCTGTGGTGGGCCGGGCGGATGCATGCGGACATCGGTCGCCAGTTGTACGGTGTTTCCTTCCGACACATTGGTGCGGCTGGCTTCTGGGTTAAGCGAGCAGTGTGCCAAGAAAACGCAGCTTGGCATGGTCGTGTTTTTGGAGGACGCATGGCCCTCGACCTTCGCCTCTCCCGAGTCCGTACAGGAGTTGTAGCGATGGGACAAGACTAACTACCAATTGGATATCACAAAATTGGGGAGAAAAAGGGCTTAAAAAATATATAAAAATAAAAATAAACAACCTTACATTATAGAACACATATTAAAGGATGGGATGGCTTACTCCTCTCCACTTGGATCCTCTTGGTTTCCACGGTAGCTACGTTGAGTCTCTGTTCCGTGTAGACCTGGCGGATGTCGTTGCGGGCCGCCAGGGCACGGAGTGGGTTGCGTGAGCCCTGATTATTCCTAGTAGGACGCACGGCACGCTTGTGTTCCGTCACTGCCGACGTCAACCTAGAATCATACGCAGAAGAGGGAGATGTTAGAAGGAGAGATATACACTTTGAAATCATTTACAAACGCCAAGGTTAATTAAAAACAAAAAACTAAGTTTCAAGTGAGAATAGGCATTGCACTGAAGCCGAAAAAGAAAGGAAATTCACACGAGCACCCTAATACCTATTACACCCATGCTCTACCAAGGTTTTCCAGCACACAGCTTTGACCTGCTACAGTAACTACGTTGGTATTGTACTTCAAACTATGTGTAGGCAGGTTGCTTAGGATTCAAACCTTCTCAAACAACCTAATTCATACTCTTTGAGATGCTTCCACAATAATGTGATTTGTACCACATACAAGGTAAAGTATTGGAATCTCCACCCACCACAGAAAGACACTATCCCATTATGCTACCTTTTCATGCTTTTTTAAATTAAATGAATGCAAGCTTTGTTTTTATACTTACAAGACCATCAGGCTTGATTGAGCTGATTTGTCTTGTAATAATGTGGTGCCTGTATTTCCTTAAACGTTTATTTTAGGCCAGTAGGTGCTCAACATAACAGGTGGTGGTGTGTTGGACACAGTAGCTGTTAGCTTACCTGTGTAATTATTTTATTATGCTCAGAACCACTTGTTTCAAACATGATCTTGTTTTATCAATTGCTGTGCAGATTAATGGACAGTTCATTACCTCTGTCAAAATAATACAGTTTAAAATTCTTAGTACTTGTATTTATTTTTGCAATAAAGATGGCGATGCAACAATAATACACATTTGTGAATTTCCTTTCTTTTTCAGTTTCAGACCAATGTTTATTCTCGCATAAAAGTTTTTTGTTTTTAATTTCCATGTTTTTTACACCAGAAGGTGATTATGCTAAATTATTATACATTATAATTAAGCAATAAGGCCCGAAGGGGTGTGGTATATGGCCAATATACCATGGCTAACGGCTGTCCAAAAGTTCGACCTTGTCTAGCATGATCTACTCTAAATATGGCATTATTCCACTATTTGTATCAGTTTGACTCACTTTCAAATGGGGTACTTTTATTATGAAGGTGAACCGCAATTTCCACTTCACACAGGTGTACACGGCAGAGTTGAAAAATATCAGCACACGTACATTCAAATTCCAAGAAGACCGGAGAAGGAGAGTATTATGTCCACAGAACAATGCAGGTCCCCTAAACAGCGGACTTTACATCTGAGGTTTAATGAAAGAAGGTCGCAGTTGTAAATGAGAACTAGTTCACAACTGGTTTACCTGGTTAAAAAAAGGTGACTTTTTTATTCAAAATATCTCCTTCAGGAGGCGAACCTGCAATGTTCTAATCCACAGGAGGGAACTCGACCCATTACTCTACAAATCCTGTTCTTAAATGTTGACTTCGACAGACTATTTAAATGTCTGGAAGCGTTCATTCCAAAATGATTTTGTTCAATCACTCAGCAGTGATTTTACGTTTATTTATCTTGCTTGGTGAAAATACAACAGTCTAAAACAGTTGATTTGTTGAACATAGACTCAAGACAGACTCATTTAATCAAGTAGCAAGCATTTCCTTTTATTTTGACTGCATGCTGCTGGCTGGCTGTACTGCAACCTGATCTCATAGCATTTTGTATGATTATGTACGTAAATCCAAGATAAACCATTTAATATGATATGTATGTTGTGGATGTCCATAATCCATTTCGCATTATATGTTACGAATCAAAATTTGTATGATGTTTTGAATTTCAATTCATACAATATGTTACACATTTCCAATACGCATGACATGTGACAAATTCCAATTTGTTGTTGCTAACGTTAGTTAGGTGGCTAACATTAATGTTTGCTAGGTTGCTAACATTAGCTAGGCTAGGGGTTAGGGTTAAGGTTAGCGTTAGGAGTTATGTTAAAGGATTAAGGTTAGGGGAAGGGGAAGGGTTAGCGAACATATTAAGTAGTTGCAAAGTATCTAAAAAGTAGTAAGTAAGTTGCAAAGTTGGTAATTAGCTCAAATACTAACGTTCTCCATGATGAGATAAGAACACTCAACCTTTGGGTTGTTAGACGTGTGTATACACCCATCCTTCCACCCCGACCAACCACCCTGATTTTTGCCTTAAGTAAACTTCTGTAACCAAATGCAACATTTCATACTAATTTCAGTGACTAATTTTAAGTTTACTATGTTACATCTAGTTTATGAGACCAGTTCTCAACACAGCATGTTGCGCATGGAGTGATTATGATGTTGTTACTGTGCACCTTCTGCAGCCCCGTGACTACTTTTTACTTGTACATGGCGACTTGAGATTTTACGTGAACACACTGAAAAGTAACTTGACACTTTGTTGATCAGTCAGCACAAATTTGGATTATAAGAATGACAAGACAGCAGCAGAGAGAGCTTATGGCGGAGCTGGAATTTATTCAACACATTTGAAACAGCTGTCAGTCGAGTCTAGTAAATTGATGCTAGAATGCACAACTAAGTTTCTGTTTACATGTGCGTTTGGGGTTCAACCATTTACTATATACGGTTCATAACTAGGTTCAAAACTTAACGTAACTAACTAGTTATGTTTTGTGTAAGATCTCTATTGTGGTGCATGAACCGGCCATACATGTTAGCTAACGTTACAATCGTATGTTGGCTAAGGTTACTTAGCTAGCTAAAGTTAATTATAGCAGCCAAGGACGTTCCCTAATTTATTTGGGCGTATTTGTTTGTGCTCCGATTACACGCAAGTGTCTAGGTCAGCTGACTTCATCCTTATGTGAAAAACCTTGTTGTTACTTGGCTAAATATAGCTAGCTAGCTTCACTTGTTGTTTAGCTACCTAGCCAACGTTAGCTCTCATCTGACTGGTATATTGTTACGTTAGCTAGCTAGCTACCTAGCTAATCAAAACAATTATTCATTTGGCTAGTTAATGTTACCTTTATGTGCTTGTTCAGTAGCTAGCTAGCTTTCAGATGACTGGTGTTAGTTAGCTACAGAGGCTAGCTGCTGGATTTTGTACAAGCAAGCCATCTTTAGCTACGTAACTTTAGCTAGTTATCTGCCTAGCTAATCAAACTATCTGTTTGCATTGATTGATTAACCTCAGCTTGAATACCGACATATAGCTAGCTATATACAGTAGCCTAGGTTTGTTCGCATACACTTCTAATAACTGGCAACATGGTGCAAGCAACTGTGTTTTTGTCAAGCAACCGACCCGATGTTATAGAACTGAACTTCGGCTAAATATGTTAGCATTGTCATAAATGCTACAAAAAGGTAACACATTGTTGTTTCTTATATGCACGTGAGAGCGATAAATTACACATTTTATAAAATCTTGTGTAAGTCCAATTGTCACTTTTTGGATGCTATAGTCTCGTTTTAATCCAACGTCTAGAATTTGAGCTAGGTAGGCGCAATATATAGTCTTAAAAATCAATTACTAACAACCCTGTTAAAAAATTTCACAGCGAGTGGTTGGGTACCTCCAATGATATGCACATTTTCATCAAGATTGGTGTCATATTGGCTTAGATATGACGGTAGGGATATTTGAATTTAACATCATCGCCCCAACAATGATCAAGTGAACTGGTACAGTACGTCTCATAAAGTACATTGGCATGGAAGGTTCTGTATAGTCATGCTCATAGGAATAAATAAAAAAAATAGCAATTTGCCTAAATGAATCTGGGGGGAAAAAGAATACTGAAAACTAAAACTACTATCTACATTTTTTTTATGTTAACACAGTGTTTCCTAATCTCACCTCATACCAACTACTCTAGTAGACCAGCACACTCAACTAATCAAATTGATCATTGGAATTCCCTGACTTATTCTCCCCATGAGAACTATATTCAACATAAAAGAACTGATTCCCATACAGTTTGTAGATTGCTACATTTATACAGACTGAACCGTACTTTGGCGTGTCTGCTTGAAGGTCGCTGAGGTCCTCTTCGGTCAGTGCAGTAACGCCGGCGCCTCGGGCAGTGGGCGACACGGGCTTGTAAAAGCGTCCAAACGTCTCCTCATCATCCAGGGTCATGACCTCCTTCTCCGTCTCGGCAGTCACTTCGATGGTGGAAGTCCGGTTGTGCCCCAGCCCTGGCAAGAAACAGAAAGCAGGAAGTAGGAAATGAGATCTTTCAGGATTCAACCAGTTTGATTGAACTCTTACTACTGTAGACCACTGTCTAGTTTTCTACAAACACCCTGTGTATGACACACTAGGGATTCATTAGCAGTTTATCCATTATCGCGCTATAGCCCTAGAAGCCAATGTGTCAGAAGTTGGAACGTCGAGAAACTCAACAGGCGATTCCAGTTACTTCCTGTAACTCCCACGAGTGTGAGGAAGATTCAGACAGAAGTCAATAGCAGAGAGAAACATTCTTATTTATTGTCGATTGTGGTTCGAGTCTGTTGATTTTCAAGCTTCTATGGCGCAAAAAGTGTGGCCACGGTGAAACCTAACAGTGTGTGGGATTTACCTTTACTGTGGAGCTTGTCCAGGAAGGACTCTAGCTTGTCCAGCCTCTTGTCCCCTTCCACCTTGACGCCACTCGGAGTAAAGATTTCTGCTCAGAGAAAGAGATGACAACATACAAGCGGCCATTTTGACAACAGGTCACTTGATGCATGGTTAGTTTCCTAGGTTTAGGAGTCTAGGAAAAATGGCACACCTTTTACAAATGTCATGGGGCAACTAACTACGGACCTAAAACCCCAAATAGCAAGCAGAGGTTTAATGGGATAGTGCGAGGTTTTGACAAATAAGCCCTTAAGCATGCTATGCTTCTGGTAAACGTCCAGTCATTGCGCTAGATAGCATAGGCTCCAGAAACTAATACGAGTTCGTCTGACTCTGGGTAGGTAGAAAAAGGACTTGTCGCACTATCATTAAGTGCCCCGAAAAAATCTGACTGAAAATGTCAAAATGTTTAGACTACATATGACCAGCCAAAACTAGGCTATCAAATCATCAAAAGGAGAACATAGTATACCTTCATGTGGCTTGACTGGCGTGGCGCTGGACTTCTTAATGTGGGAAATGGGAGACTCCTCTTTACCAGTCTCCGACACAAGACCTGATGGGAAAGAACACTGGGGTCATATTGACGTCAAAGTGGACTTCTGCAATTCATATGAAGTGAGTAGTCTAAATATAGTTTTTCCAAGCCCACTCCACATACAATTGGATTAGCCCATACAAAAACAGCATGCGTTTGTGGAGCAGCATGCCCACTGTATGGCACGATAGGTGTGATAAAAGGGGTGTGTCTGATAGAAGGGTGTGTGTCTGACTTAGACCTCTCTTGGCCATGCGTCCGGCCACGGTGAACTGGGTGGAGTCGTTGGCGGCACCCCGCCCCCTGCTCTTCCATGCCTCCTCCTTCTCCTGCAGGATCTTCATCCTGTCCGCCAGGGACATCTTGGTCTCCACGTCCGCACTGGACTTCTGATGGGGGAAGGGAGAGGAAGGAGAGGGGGATGGAGAGGGGGAGACAGGTTAGAAATAGGCTAATAAATATAGCTAGCTTTCCGCGTGGCGCCGACTGGTAAGACGATTCAGGAAGGCGGTCACGTGTGCTGGCAAGGCAGGGGTCCCGAGATTGCGCCAGGTATTGGCCGAATCGGGAGGAAGTGGCACTCGCTAAGCAATCAGCGTGACATCCTTTACATAGAGACACAGAGAGAAAGATACACAAACACATATTGGAACATTTCCAAAACTACATTGGCCTTATGAGCTACACTACTAAACAGAGAACCCCACTTCCCCCCCCTCTGAAGAAAAACAAATGTGTACTCGTGAATTTTATCGAAGGCTCTGTATTATTTCCAATGTGATTCCTATGCTTCATTGCCATTGCTGTTTCTGCATCTAAATTCCACCATTAAAATGAATTACCGTGGAATTTACCAGGCACCAGTCCCACGAGCTGTTGGCCAGTAATTATAGATATTCCAGCACTAAATATCTGTGATGCGTTTTATGGCCTTGGCTTGATTTACAATGGCTGAGTACAGTACAATGGTGTGTGTGTGTGTGTGTGTGTGAGAGAACTGTGACACACAGTAACAAACCCCCTTTCGGGAAACTGCATAGTTTCAAAATGGCAATTGTTGCCAACTCAATAGAAAAGAACAATGTGATATTATTTCATCTTGCTAATTTACTCTGGAGAAAGTTAATGCTAATTGTGAAATGTATAACAATGATTGAATGAACGTCGAGGGAACGTTGCCTAGCGCCACGCGGAGAATGGAATCATATGTTTCACGTACATAGATCAAAAGGACTCCTCCTAGAACCACCTGGCCTGTCAAAGTTTGAATGAGTGTTTGTTCAGCTGAAAACTAGGAAGTAACTAAGCCTACTGACTCACTGATACATTCAGCAATAGAGAACCAACCTAAACACATAGGGCCAGCATCCCAGACACAGATTAAGCATGTTGTTTAGTCCAGGACTATGTGTCCAGGAAACTGGAGTAAGGTAGATAGATAATGCATTGGTACCAATCTAGATTATTGAGACAGTTCATATTACATAGAAAAAGACCAAGATAGATAGACAAAAGGAACTGAAATACGAGAAATAGAAATATGAACAGAATAACTAAAACAGTTTGGCAGACAGCTAAACTGTCTATATGGCTCCATGTAACATCACGTCTCCACACTTGACACACCCGCACCCTCCTACACCTGAACATATAAACAAACACACTGACTGCACACACAGCCATGCCCACGCTTTGGCTTACAAAATACTCACTGCATAGGGGCGCGCACAAATAGGGGTACGCACATACCACGCTGTTGGTTAAACACACCCAAATACACACACTACACTCTGCAGTGCCACACAACCCAGCTTTGGGATGCAAAAGTACAAACTACACACCAACCAGTACCCCTTAACCTAGCCCAACTCTGGAGTATATCTTGTATTCACCAAATACACCACAGGAAACCATTGTTCTCCCTCTGCCTTACTGTTAGGGCTGGGCGGTATAACGTATTTTACTATATACACCGGTATTGATGCTGTAGTTGGATTGAACGGTATAAAAACAAATCAGAATGGAGAAATCCCCATTGAAATGACTTATAATGTATGTGTTGCAACCTAGCAACAGAATAATTCAAAAAATTACTGTCAACATACCTTCAAATACCGGTAAAAGTGAAACAAATGTTATAATATGCTGCACAAACAAACACGTACATACAACCGCTCGCTCGCACACATACACACTCCCTTTCACTGGGTAATCAGACGCGTACAGACACACACACTAGGCGTGTACACACACACACACACACACACACACACACACAGGTGAGTGACTCAGACATTCTCTGAAATTGTGCGTTGATGTCAATGGAAGATCAGCACCACACACACACACACACGTGCAAACACACGTGCAAACACAAGCACGTACCCAAACACGCGCCAACTAACTCACCTGATCACTACTGACTTGTCAGTGTGTCGGGTTGACAGAACAGGCAGGATATCATACAGGTGAGGAAAGGGTCCTGAGGTGGAAGCAGGGGAGGAACAGACAAGAGAAGACAGGGAGGGGGGGGGGGGGGGGTCGTCCTTAATATCCGGCGAGACCACAGCTGGACTGGGAGGAAATTGGGATTTGAAACCGTGCCGAGAAGCAACAGGAGTCATTCCCAACCTATGAGGGAATGTGGGAAGAGCGAGGGGAAAGGAGAGGGGGAGGTGAGAAGGTGGATCTATTCAGTCAGAACAGGGGGATACATAATTAGATGGTGCATTTGGGATTGAGGCCTGCAGGCTTTGGTAAGACTTTAGTAAGGTATAATGCTTTATAACTTGTTATATGTATGTATGCATGTCTTTATAAAATCCCATAATAAGACTTAATATAAGTGTCAGCATTTAGGACTCAAAATGTGTGGTATTTAGTTAGGATCAGTACGAGATAAGAGGGTCGTGCATGCTTATGACAGTACTACTATGCATTATAACCGCATAATAATGCTTAATACCTGGAAACTTTAGGTAAATGGTTACCCAGGTTCTCCTAACGAATTTAGCAGGATCAACACACAACAGATGACTTGTAAGACAGATTTGACCCTCGCAGACCTAGCATATGGCACTCGTCTTTGTAGGGGGGGGGGGGGGGGGGGCTCATTGTTATGGCACTGGAGGCAGCCTGTGATTACTATATGTCATTACATTGATGTTTTTCACTTTAGGGCTGTTATAGATGGGTTAGCTGACAACATCACGAAAACGATGAACGTGCATCAAAGGCAGGAGCTGTGTGTTGTTATGATTCTGAACGGCCAGCTAGCAACATGTGGTGAATCGAAAGCGCCTTGTTTCAGCTCGTTTGATACCAATGTCAATGCTAACACGGCTACAATTTGCTAGTTAGCTAGCTAACTAACAACTGTAACAATGTATTTGAGAGACAAGCGCTCAATGTGCAAATGTGTTTGTTTTTAATAAACATTGGAGACTAAATATAGTTTACATGTTATCAACAATCTAAGCCAACCCCATCTGTTTTGCCCCAAGGCTGGAGTACCCATATTATCTACACAAAAGTATTCAGAACATTGAATATTTCAAAGCTCTGGTCAAGTACGAACCAATCAACAAATCACATTGGGATTCAAGCTGAGAACTAGCATTTCAGCTAAGAAATCTTACGCCACTGAATGACATTAAAACTTTGCATGTAGAGTAGACTAATAAGTGACGGCCACATACAACACATTGTCACTCATACACACACAATCCCACATGTTTTTTTCCACAGCATAAAAAAAAAAAAAAGTTAAGACACCAGAGTGGAAAATGCTGCGCTAACAGGAAACATCTGTAGCTTGTGAGAGAAGGTGGCGGCGGCGGCATGTGTCATGCTCCGTTCTCCCAACGACAACGAAAGAGCAACATCTGTTCCGGCGCGGTTCCACAGCGACTCAGAGGAGACTTCCTGTTTTTCCTAAACGTGTGCCTGGAAAACCAAAAGGTGCTACCTAGAGTAAAAAAAACATTATAAAGTATCTGGAACGATGACTTTCACCATTATATTCAGGAAGGATGAGGGGCATAAATTGTTCGCCGGTGCAGTTTTTCGTTGTTTTGAATTAACTTTATTGATTGAATATACTTAATTTCCCCTCTCCTAGCTCTGTTGCACTACCCCTCACTCAACAGTTTTGTTTTTATTGATTTCAATGAACAATGTTCATGCCAGAGAGTCCTGGCTGTTGCATTCGGGGTTAGATTTGGTATCAAAATTATCAATTGAGACCAATGGAAGCCAAACTCTCAGGCGGGGGGGGGAGCTAAACTATAGTAGGGGAAACACTGGCATTCTCCAGACCTCCACATTCCCAAATCAAGAGCACCACCAAACCAGAGCCAGAAACACACAATTTATCACCAAAAATTCTAATTGGCATGCTTACCTCTTACTTGTGGTGTCAACATGGTCGCTATTCACATTCCAAACCTTGGCTCTGGTGGGAGCTAGCCTCCTTATAAACTTGTGCTCCCCCCCCCCCCCCCCCCTCTCTCTCTCTCTCTCTCTCTCTCTCTCTCTCTCTCTCTCTCTCGCTCTCTCTCTCGCTCTCTCTCTCTCCCTGCAGTGCTGACAGCTGCAGCATGATGGGTTCCAGTCCAATTCACCAGTAATGACCTCATATGGATTAAAGGAAGGAATCCACAGGCATATTGGAAGCTTTGCGTTCCTGGGCTGTCTGTGAATGCCTCAGATGCACTTTTCAGGTTAACGGTGGATTTATCCACAAATTAGAGATTGAAATTGGATTAATAGTCCGGTCTCACTTGGAAAATAGGTCTTCTGACCTCAATGGAACTACATGGTTAAATAAAGTTGAAGATCTTTTCTGGAGCCCAATTTAACGTTTCCAGGATTTGTGTTGAGAATGCTTTGGCTCTTGGTGAACACTGGAGATGCGCTTTTCAGGCTAAGAGTAGATTTATAGGGATGTTGGCGGCTACTCTTGGATTGAAGCTTCACCGCAACCAGTAAACCCATCGAGGCTTGTGTCTCAAGCCTAGAAAGATGGTCCATCCATATGAATAAAGATTACATCATTTCTAGTGTACTATTGAATGTCCTGGGGATTTGTGAAGAAATCCACAAATGTGTTCTACAAAAGTTGTATAATGAGTAACATGATGATGCATTCAAAAAAAGGTGAGAGAGTGAGAGCACATGATATGTAGGTAGAGACGTAGAGGTGTTCGGTGCGAGTGAAAGAGAGAGACGGAAAAAGAGTGTGTGATTGAATGATAGAGGGTGGAGAGACTGAGCATGCGTTTCTGTGTATTTTATATGAGCAGGAAATTACACTTTTGTTTCTATGCGTGAGAGACAGGGAAAGAGAGAAAGACAAATACAG
Source organism: Thymallus thymallus (assembly GCA_023634145.1). Classification (NCBI taxonomy): domain Eukaryota; kingdom Metazoa; phylum Chordata; class Actinopteri; order Salmoniformes; family Salmonidae; genus Thymallus; species Thymallus thymallus. Next base: position 18,380,436 of record CM042386.1, on the reverse strand, counting down.
GGAGAGAGAACAGGAAGTAGAAACCAGCTCGCGGGAGGAGAGGAGACCCACAGGAAACACCCTGTGCTGTGTGGTATTTTATTTTTACGAGTGCGTCTCTCTCTGGGAGGCTGTATGGCTAAGCCCTGGATTTGGAATCAACGCCCACCACTCCCAAATCTCCCTCCCCACATCACATCTCCTCCCCACCCACCCCACTGGCCCCTTTCCTCCCCCTCCCCCACCTCAGCCACACTCAACCTTTCCTCAAGCTCCTCCCCACCCTACTACACTCCCACTGTCTTCCTCCTCTTCCCCACACTACTTTTCTTTCCACAACACACAGGAAAACAAGCTGATTGAGCACATTTCCACCACAAAACCCAGACCACGCCTCAGTCTTTACAGACCGGTCACATTTCCTGGGTCGCGATCACAACCAGAGGCCCAGGCTTCAGAGGCCTCCAGTCCTTAACCTTGTCAGACGCAGAGTTCCTCCAACTCTTCACCAAACCCCAAATCGAGCCCCAGTACTAGTCCCCAAAACAGCTCCAGTCCCCTGTGTAGAGTCACTTAGAGAGGCCCAGGCTTACCTTCTTCTTCCAGGCATCTCCAGAGTCCTGGAGCTGGTTGAAACGGTCAGCCAGGGACTTCTGCACCAGATCCTTGGGCTTCTTCAGCTTGGCCTTGCACTCCTCCTCGCCACTGTTCAACTCAGCCAGCCTGGGAGAAGGAGAGGAGGGCAGTCAATGTAGGCCTTACTAGCCAAGACAATCACATGTAACGTATAGGCTATCTAATTTACAATGACGGCCAACCTACAGGGTCAGCCATAGTAGTACGACACCCCTGGAGCAAATTAGGGTTAAGTGCCTTGCTCAAGGACACAACCTTGTCGGCTCGGGGATTTGATCCAGCAACCTTTCGGTTGCTCTGGCCGCCCATTTATTTTATGATAGGTAGGCGATGTCTACAAAACTAACACGTAAACTACCAGTCAAAAGTTTTAGAATATCTACTCATTCAAGGGTTTTTCTTAGTTTTTACTATTTTCTACATTGTAGAATAATAGTGAAGACATCAAAACTATGAAATAACACATATGGAATCAAAAACATTTTAAACAAATCAAAATAGATTGTATATTTTAGATTCTTCAAAGTAGCCACCCTTTGCCTTGATGACAGCTTTGCAAACGCTTGGCATTCTCTCAACCAGCTTCATGAGGTAGTCATCTGGAATGCATTTCAATTAACAGATGTGCCTTGTTAAAATTTGTGGAATATCTTTTGTGGTGTGACAAGGTAGGGTTGGTATACAGAAGATAGCCCTATTTGGTAAAAGACCAAGTCCATATTATGGCAAGAACAGCTCAAATAAGCAAATAGAAACAACAGTCCACCATTACTTTAAGACATGAAGGTCAATCAATCCGGAAAATGTCAAGAACTTGCTGTTGCAAAAACCATCAAGTGCTATGATGAAACTGGCTCTCATGAGGACCACCAAAGGAAAGGAAGACCCAGAGTTACCTCTGCTGCAGAGGCTAAATTCATTAGAGTTAACTGCACCTCAGATTGCAGCCCAAATAAATGCTTCACAGAGTTCAAGTAACAGACACATCTCAACATCAACTGTTTAGAGGAGACTGCATGAATCAGGCCTTCATGATCGAATTGCTGGAAAGAAACCACTACTAAAGGACACCAATAAGAAGAAGAGACTTGAAGAAGAGACATTAGACCGGTGGAAATGTGTCCTTTTGGAGATTTTTGGTTCCAAGCGCCATGTCTTTGTGAGACGTGGTGTGGGTGAACGGATGATCTCTGCATGTGTATTTCCCACCGTGAAGCATGGAGGAGGTATTATGGTGTGAGGGTGCTTTGCTGGTGACACTGTCTGATTTATTTAGAATTCAAGGCACACTTAACCAGCATGGCTACCACAGCATTCTGCCATCCCATCTGGTTTGGGCTTAGTGGGACTATCATTTGTTTTTCAACAGGACAATGACCCAACACACCTCCAGGCTGTGTAAGGGCTATTTGACCAAGAAGGAGAGGGATGGAGTGCTGCATCAGATGACCTGGCCTCCACAATCACCTGACCTCAACCCAATTGAGATGGTTTGGACCGCAGAGTGAAGAAAAAGCAGCCAACAAGTGCTCAGCTCCTTCAAGACTGTTGGAAAAGCATTCCAGGTGAAGCTGGTTGAGAGAATGCCAAGAGAGTGCAAAGCTGTCAAGGTAAAGGATGGCTACTTTCAAGACAATCAAAAATAAAATATACAGTATTTTGATTTGTTTAACACTCTTTTGGTTACTACATGATTCCATGTGGTATTTCATAGTTTTGATGTCTTCACTATTATTCTACAACGTAGAAAATAGTACAAATAAAGAAAAACCGTTGAATGAGTAGGTGTTCTAAAACTTTTGACCGGTAGTGTATGTGTGTCTGTACTTCCTCTACTGTACCTCTCTTTCAGGGATGACCCCACACTGCTATCCAGACTGCTATCCAAATCCTGATCCTCTCCATCTTCCGTGTCCACCGACGGCATCTTCTCCATCTCTTCCTCCCCCAGGCTCTCGTCTGGAGAGGGTGTCAAGCTCTGGAGGTCCTCCCCTGAACTACTGCTACCGCCACGCCCACTGCCCCTCTGCATCCGGGGGGTACTGAAAGACCCTCGGTCAGGGCTATCGTTCACTATCGTCTCATCTTCCTGTAATAATAACAATAATTATTGATTGGGTTGATCTCTCGTTAAAATCCCCCCCACAGCAGATCTCAATTGCAAACATCATCCGCCACCGGTTAGTCCGTTTAGTCCTGATTGCAACAAAAACAATTCAAGACGATTTTGCGATAAGATTTTTTCTTGTGGGTATTATCATGGGAACAATCTGATCTTGCAATGTTAACTGACTAAGGGCGATTCATCAATTATACATTCAACTGAAATAAAGTATTTAACTTGGGAAAGTATTAAAACTCCATGTTTTTGTTACAGCCTTATTTTAGTAGAAGTACCTTATTTACATAAGTATTCAGACCCTTTGCTATGAGACTCGAAATTGAGCTCAGGTGCATCCTGTTTCCATTGACCATCCTTGAGATGTTTCTACAACTTGATTGGACTCCACCTGTGGCAAATTCAATTGATTGGAAATTAACACAACTGTCTATATAAATGTGTATTTATTTAGCCTTTATTTAACTAGGCAAGTCAGTTAAGAACAAATTCTTATTTACAATGACGGCCTACCTACAGGGTCAGCCCCTGGAGCAAATTAGGGTTAAGTGCATTGCTCAAGGACACAGACCTTGTCGGTTCGGGTATTCAAACCAGCGACCTTTCGGATAATGCCCCAAGGCTCTAACCGCTAGGCTACTTGCCGCCCATAAGGTCCCACAGTGCATGTCAGAGCAAAAACAAAGCCATGAGGTTGAAGGAATTTTCCGTAGAGATCCAGACGGAAGCCACTCCTCAGTAAAAGGCACATGACAGCCCGCTTGGAGTTTGCCAAAAAGCACCTAAAAACTGTCAGACCATGAGAAACAAGATTTTCTGGTCTGATGAAACCAAGATTGAACTCTATGGGCTTAATGCCAAGCTCACGTCTGGAGGAAATCTGGCACCATCCCTACGGTGATGCATGGTGGTGACAGCATCATGCTGTGGGGATGTTTTTCAACAGCAGGGACTGGGAGACTAGTCAAGATCGAAGCAAAGATGAACGGAGCAAAGTACAGAGAGATCCTTGATAAAAAATTGCTCAAGAGCGCTCAGGACCTCAGACTGGGGCGAAGGTTCACTTTCCAACTGGACAACGACCCTAAGCACATAGCCAAGACAACACAGGAGTGGCTTCGGGACAAGTCTCTGAATGTCCTTGAGTGGCCCAGCCAGAGCCCGGACTTGAACCCGATCGAACATCTCTGGAGAGAACTGAAAAATGCTGTACAGCAACACTCCCCATCCAACCTGACAGAGCTTGAGGATCTGCAGAGAAGAACGGGAGAAACTCCCCAAATACAGGTGTGCCAAGCTTGTAGAGTCATACCCAAGAAGACGCGAGGCTGTAATCGCTGCCAAAGGTGCTTCAACAAAGTACTGAGTAAAGGGTCTCAATACTAGTGTGGATACTATATTACATAGGGCAGATTCCTCAGGCACAGATTGAGCCCAGTACTAAAATACATGTTCAATGGTGATTATAATAAGAGATGGCAAAACACACCTCATCCTCCTCTTCCTCCACCTCCTCTGTTTTCTCCTCTTCTTCCTCCTCTTCCTCGTCGCTCTCGGGGTGGCTCAGGGTGACGCTGGTTTGTCGGACCACCCCGGTGGTGGAGGTGCTTTCAGGGGTACCTCCCTCGCTGTAGTCCGACTCGACACTGGTGGAACGACTCTTTTTGAGGATGCCCTTGATGCCCGAGTCTTGGCGCTGCAGCAAGACAGGGTGGGAGGGTGTAGGGACCTTGTCCTCTTCGTCCATGCTTCTGGGGTCAGAGAGGGGTTGGGGGGAACTGGAGGAGGAGAGCTGGACGGGTTGAGGGAGGAAAAAGGGAAATATAAAATTATGATTCAGAAAACTTTACTGAAATTATAACATTTAAAGTGTGCAACGGTACGCTAAAGAAATGGGATTCAAATGGATTTTATTGTAAAAACAATTGTCAAGAATCTATACATTTCAAAGTGGAAGAAAAATTATAAAATGTTTGATTTTTTGATTGAAAATAAAATGCTAATATATCTCAACCACCAATAATAAACCGTCAATATGTTAGAATCTGTATTCAGACACATTGACTTTTTCCACCTTTTGTTACATTACAGCCTTATTCTAAAATGTATAACATTGTTTTTTCCCCTCATGAATCTACACACAATACCCCAGAATGCAAAAATTTTAGCAAATGTCTTAAAAATGTCTAACTGAAATATCACATTTACATAAGTATAGTCTCCCAGTCCCTGCCACCGAAAACATCCCCACAGCAGATTTCCTCCAGACGTGACGCTTGGCATTCAGGCCAGAGTTCAATCTTGGTTTCACCAGACCACAGAATCTTGTTTCTCATGGTCAGAGTCTTTAGGTGCCTTTTGGCAAACTCAAAGTGGGCTGTCATGTGCCTTTTTACTGAGGAGTGGCTTCCGTCTGGCCACTCTACCATAAAGGCCTGATTGGTGGAGTTCTGCAGAGATGGTTGTCCTTCTGGAAGGTTCTCCCATTTCCACAGAGGAAATCTAGAGCTCTGGCAGTTGCCATCAGGTTCTTGGTCAACTCCCTGAACAATATCTCTTCGACTCCGCCTACCTGCCTGCCGCCACTCAACCCTGAAGTACACACATCAATCCTCACGCATACCCCACAGACTGACCAAGAACATACTTTTTCCCATTTTAAAACATCCTCACCCATACACCCCTCTTATACTAGAACAGATTAAATCACCCTCATTTTTAAAAACAGACTCACCCTCTTCACCTCAAACTCGGCGACCGGTTGCGTGTGGCAGTGCTCCCCCTTCGACCTGTGCTTGTCTGTAGTCTCCTGCATCTCTGAGCCCTTACACTCTTCCTCCTTGGGAGGGCTGCGGAAAAAAAGACAGAGCAAAAGACAAAAGGAAGAGAGAAGCGAGAGATCGAGACATAAATATGGAGAGAAAACACAATTGCATTGATGCAGGTACCAGCACTTAATAAAGGAGATAGTCGGTGCCTGTAATATCACACCTTGTCCAGACCACCGTCTGTCATTTGTCTAAACGTACCCCGACTTCTCATTTGACAGTGGCACTGGCCTCATGCAAGGCTTCTGATAATATATCATCAGTGAGTGTGTTGTCCACAATTCCAAAGTATTTTCATTAAAATGTGTATTCAATTCAATGAAGACCATGTTAAAAAATAACTCCTAGTGGGTATAACACTTTTCCACATTGTGTTACATTACAGCCTTATTCTAAAATTGATTAAAAAAAATGTTAAAAACATTTTCAATCAACACACCACTCCATAAAGACAAAGCGAACAAGATTTTTCGAAAAGTTATATAAGTTAATGTATTAAAAATAAAGAACATAAGTATTCAGACCCTTTGCTATGAGACTCGAAATTGAGCTCAGTTGCATCCTGTTTCCATTGATCATCCTTGAGATGTTTCTACAACTTGATTGGAGTCCATCTGGGGTAAATTCAATTGATTGGACATGATTTGGAAAGGCACACACCTGTCTATATAAGGTCCCACAGTTGACAGTGCATGTCAGAGCAAAAACCAAGACCGGAGGTCAAAGGAATTGTCCGTAGAGCTCCTAGACAGGATTGTGTCGAGGCACAGATCTGGGGAAGGGTACCAAAACATGTCTGCAGCATTGAATGTCCCCAATGAACACAGTGGCCTCCATCATTCTTACATGGAAGAAGTTTGGAACCACCTAAAGTTGGCCGCCTGGCCAAAACTGAGCAATCGGGGGAGAAGGGCCTTGGTCAGGGAGGTGACCAAGAACCTGATGGTCACTCTGACAGAGCTCCAGAGAAACTTCCAGAAGGACAACCATCTCCGCAGCACTCCACCAATCAGGCCTTTATGGTAGAGTGGCCAGATGGAAGCCACTCCTCAGTAAAAGGCACATGCCCGCTTGGAGTTTTCCTAAAGGACTCCCACCATGAGAAACATTATCTGGTCTGATGAGACCAAGATTGAACTCTTTGGCCTGAATGCCAAGCATCACGTCTGGAGGAAACCAGGCACCATCCCTACGGTGAAGCACGTGGTGGCAGCATCATGTTCCTTCTAACAGGACAGTGACCATAAACACACAGCCAAGACAACGCAGGAGTGGCTTCGTGACAAGTCTCTGAATGTCCTTGAGTGGCCCAGCCAGAGCACGGACTTAAACCCGATCGAACATCTCTGGAGAGACCTGAAAATAGCTGTGCAGCGACGCTCCCCATCCAACCTGACAGAATGTGAGAAACTCCCCAAATACAGTTGTGCCAAGGTTGTAGCGTCATACCCAAGAAGATTCGAGGCTGTAATCTTTTCCAAAGGTGCTTCAACAAAGTACTAATAAAGGGTCTGAATACTTATGTAAATGTGATAGTTTATTTTTTATACATTTGCAAAAAATGTATATAAACCTGTTTTTGTAATGATGTTTTTTGTGTAGATTGATGAGGGGAAAACATTTTAATCAATTTTAGAATGCTAAAACGTAACAAGATGTGGAAAAAGTCAAGTGGTCTGAATACTTTCCAAATGCACTGTAAACTGAAAGTAAATGCTACAAGGTTATGTGTGGAATTTATAAAAGGTTGAATATTGACACAGACACACATTCATGACAGTTATAATATTAGTGGCTGGTCTTAGAATGAAACTGAAGAAGACAATCAGTAGAACGGGTCAAATTCCATTCCGTATCTACAACACACACACACTAGGCGGACATGACCCAGTGGTAGACAATGCTGCCAGACTGCATTGATTATACAGAGACACCATGCATGCACCAAAGTTATCATAGTTTGTGTTTTTACTATTGTTTTAATTTCTATAACATTATTTTATTTTATTTATTTTTTTAGTTTATTTTCAGATCCACTTCACACATTTTTTATTTATTTAATGTTTAATATTATATTATTTAGTTTCAGTTTTAGTGTTAAGGACAAAGTAGCGTGGGAGGCTAGGAGCCATTTATGGATTGTATCGTTTTTTTGGGGATGTCACTTCTTGCGAGTAACGCATAAGACGATGGGTCAGATCATAGGTTCGGTTTAAAAGGTAGGGCTTCACAACTACGAAGGCCAACATGAACCCACATAAAGCCCAAAATGGAAACCACATGTGGGGCAAACGTGGAAACTGAGGACAACACTTGCTGGGCCCCTTCTGGGGGTACAAGTGTTAAACCTTCTTTAATTGGTGGATTATTTCTCTTCTAAGGTTAGTTTTCTGATATCTGATCAGACATATTTAGCATGCTATAACGTAGCATAAATCAAGTTTATTATTTTGTTATTGACTCGCAACTCATAGGCAACTCGAAAAGCCCACGGAGGTTGTGAAAATATAAAAACAAGACTTGCATCCTTTAAAAAAAATATAGATTGCTAGTATTTTCTGTGCATACCATAAAATAACAGTCCCAATTTAACACCCTACGCCTGATCCCTGCTAAGCGCAGGCGGAGCTCACACACAGGAAGACACAGGAAGAGACACACAGGAAAACACACAAAAACAAACGCACAAAGAAACAGATGTGCATGGTCACGCATGTACACAAAACCCACACCACCACCGTGTGATACTACTTATCTGACAGGCTTACTGTACTGTGTATTTATCTGTGCTGACTCACTAGACTAGCAGACTACAGTGGCATGCTCCTCCCACGTACCAGGAAACACTTAAATAATAACTGTGTGCATGTGTGCTCATGTTTATGATTTGAGTCCACAATCCAATGTATAATCATTCAAATTTGTAGATAATCCCATGACTTTATTAATATAATACAATATCTCTTCGACTCCGCCTACCTGCCTGCCGCCACCATCTCCTCGCTTGCGATAGGCTGGTTGTGCCCTCGGCTGTCGTTGTTGGCATGGCCACCGCTCCCCTCTGTTGTCAGGGGAGATGACTCTTCAGTCTTCTCCAGCCCCTGGTGGAAAAAGGCCTTATGAGTATTTCCCACATTAGACAGTGTCCCCGGGGGTTTCAGGGTGAGGTTTCCCCTACATAAAGATCTAGAATCAGCTTTCCCCTCCCCTAATTCTAACCTCAACCATTAGTAAGGGGAAATGCGAATCTGACCAAAGATAAGCGTCTAGGGGCAACTTCACCTACTTCCCTTCGGGAGGCAACATTGTAGTTTTACTGCCCCCAAAGGTAAACTGTACTTTTTGGTTCCTTCTCAGGGCTGCTCAGACTGTTGGAGCTTTTAAAGCAGGCCTTAAGACTCATCTCTACGAGCTGGCCTATCCTTCCTCCTAGACTTTGATGGTTGCTTTCATAATAAGGTTGGTTTTACACACACACACACACACACACACACACACACACACAGAGAGAAAGTATTCAGAACCCTTGACTTTTTCCACATTTTGTTACATTACAGCCTTATGCTAAAATAGATTAAATAATTTCCCCCCCCTGAATCTACACACTATAATGACAAAGCAAAAACAGTTCTCTTCAGATCCTCAAGCAGGTTAAAGTCCAGGCTCTGGTTGGGCCACTCAAGGACATTTAGAGACTTGTCCCGAAGCCACTCCTGTGTTGTCCTGTTGGAAGGTGAACCTTCGCTCCAGTCTGAGGTCCTGAGCACTCTGGAGCAGGTTTTCATCAAGGATATCTCTGTACTTTGTTCCGTTCATCTTTCCCTCGATCCTGACTAGTCTCCCAGTCCCTTCCGCTGAAAAACATCCCCACAGAATGACGCTGCCTCCACCATGCTTCACCGTAGGGATGGTGGCAGATTTTAAATCAAAATGTTATTTGTCACATGCGCCGAATACAATAGGTGTAGACCTTACAGTGAAATGCTACAATGCAGTTAAGAAAAAATAAGTATTGAGTAAAAAAATTTAAATAATAAATCGATAAGTAAAAAGTAAAAAAAAAAAAAAAAATTAAAGAGCAGCAGTAAAATAACAGTAGCGAGGATATATGTACTGGCAAAGTAACTACAGATAGTAGCAGCAGTGTAAAATAGGGGGGAGGGGTCAACGCAAATAGTCCGGGCAGCCATTTGATTAGCTGTTCAGGAGTCTTATGGCTTGGGGGTAGAAGCTGTTAAGAAGCCTTTTGGACCTAGACTTGGCGCTCCGGTACTGTTTGCCGTACGGTAGCAGAGAGAACAGTCTATGACTAGGTGGCTGGTGTCTGACAACATCTGGTATAGAGGTCCTGGATGGCAGGAAGCTTGGCCCTAGTGACGTACTGGGCCGTACGCACTACCCTCTGTAGTGCCCTGTGGTCGGAGGCAGAGGAGTTGCCATACCAGGCAGTGATGCAACCAGTCGGGATGCTCTCGATGGTGCAGCTGTAGAACTTCCTCCAAATGTGACAATTGGCATTCAGGCCAAAGAGTTTAATCTTGGTTTCATCAGACCAGATAACCTTGTTTCTCATGGTCAGAGTCTTTAGGTGCCTTTTGGCAAACTCCAAGCGGGCTGTCATGTGCCTTTTACTGTCATGTGCCTTTCTACCATAAAGGCCTGATTGGTGGAGTGCTGCAGAGATGGTTGAGTGACCATCAGGTTCTTGGTCACCTCCCTGGCCAAGGCCCTTCTCTCACGATTGCACAGTTTGGCCAGGCGGCCAGCTCAATAAAGAGTCTTGGTGGTCCCAAACATCTTCCATTTAAGAATGATGGAAGCCACTGTGTTCTTGGGAACCTTCAAACCTTCAATGTTGTAGAAACATCTAAAGGATGATCAATGGAAACAGGATGCAGCTGAGCTCAATTTCAAGTCTCATAGCAAAGGGTCTGAATACTTATGTAAAGAAGGCATTTTATTTTTAATACATTTGCAAAAAAATCTAAAAACCAATTTTCGCTTTGTCATTATGGGGTAATGTGTGTATATATATATATATATATATATATATATATATATATATATATATAATTAATTTCATAATAATTCTGAATGCACTGTATAAATATTATTTTAAAGATTTGTGTTTGTTCAGTTTATTTTATTAACTTTTAGATTATTTTTGTATAATGAAAAGCGCTTTACAAATGTAATACATTATTATAACTTGTTTTGGTCCACGGAGGTTGGGCTGGTACTGTCTCTCATTGTTGGGCTGGTACTGTCTCTCATTGTTGGGCTGGTACTGTCTCTCATTGTTGGGCTGGTACTGTCTCTCATTGTTGGGCTGGTACTGTCTCTCATTGTTGGGCTGGTACTGTCTCTCATTGTTGGGCTGGTACTGTCTCTCATTGTTGGGCTGGTACGGTCTCTCATTGTTGGGCTGGTACGGTCTCTCATTGTTGGGCTGGTACGGTCTCTCATTGTTGGGCTGGTACTGTCTCTCATTGTTGGGCTGGTACTGTCTCGCATTGTTGGGCTGGTACTGTCTCGCATTGTTGGGCTGGTACTGTCTCGCATTGTTGGGCTGGTACTGTCTCGCATTGTTGGGCTGGTACTGTCTCGCATTGTTGGGCTGGTACTGTCTCGCATTGTTGGGCTGGTACTGTGTCGCATTGTTGGGCTGGTACTGTGTCGCATTGTTGGGCTGGTACTGTGTCGCATTGTTGGGCTGGTACTGTGTCGCATTGTTGGGCTGGTACTGTGTCACATTGTTGGGCTGGTACTGTCTCACATTGTTGGGCTGGTACTGTCTCACATTGTTGGGCTGGTACTGTCTCACATTGTTGGGCTGGTACTGTCTCTCAGTGTTGGGCTGGTACTGTCTCTCATTGTTGGGCTGGTACTGTCTCTCATTGTTGGGCTGGTACTGTCTCTCATTGTTGGGCTGGTACTGTCTCTCATTGTCGGGCTGGTACTGTCTCTCATTGTCGAGCTGGTACTGTCTCTCATTGTCGGGCTGGTACTGTCTCTCATTGTCGGGCTGGTACTGTCTCTCATTGTCGGGCTGGTACTGTCTCTCATTGTCGGGCTGGTACTGTCTCTCATTGTCCCACTAATGGGTACAGTGTAAAAGGTCAAGGCCGCTAATCAAATGGAACACGGATACAAAATGTGAAAATATATCCTTCCTCCTAGACTTTGATGTCTAGGAGGAGAGACGCACACACACACACACACACACACACACACACACACAGGGAAAAGGCTACAGTATTTAGAATGAGCCCTGAATGGAATGTGTGTGCGTGTGTCTGTACGTGCACACACACCTTCACACACAGTGGCTCCATCCAATGAGGAGGAGTAGAAAGAGATGGACGAGGAGGGAGGAGTGTCTCGGTCTCCCTGGAGTAGTCGGTTTCTCAGCCAGACTGGAGCCCTCCGTATAAATAAACTACGAGAACACCCAGGGGACAACAAGTAAGCCCAGACCTACAGCAGAGCAGATGTCGATGAGAGCCATACAGTCGAAGGCCTACAACATATAAATGTCTCTGTCTATTTGGTGCCTGGGTTCTATTAATTAGGCACCAAATCTATAAAAAAAAAATGGACTGGAACAGGGAGGGACAACCCAAAATTGTCCAATAAGAAACGCTCATTCTCCATTTAAAAATGTTACCATGGGCCCTTGTGAATACGACCATGAGTACATCTCTCTTTATCTATGGTTCTGAAATATGAACACACACCACCACTACACTAGCCTGGTTTCCTGTATGTGGTGCAGGGCCTACAGCCTGAGCTCAATTCAATATATCATCAAATATAACCAACTCCCGCATAAACAAACGTACATGAGTATGTATGCCCACAGAAAAACAAAGTGGTGACATCTTTCTTAAAACACTTGGCCAACCCCTGGCACTCCCCTAAGGCAAAGTTAAGATCCTTCGTTTGGCCTATGACACAATCCCCTCATGGAAGCCCAATGGCTTAGGAAAAGTCAGTTACTGTTACTGTGCTTTTCTGCAATTTGATTTAAAAAAAAGGGAAGTACTGGGATATATATATATATATACACACACACATACATACATACACACATATATATATATATATATATATATATATACATACATACATATATACATACATACATACATACACACACACACATACACACAGTGGGGAGAACAAGTATTTGATACACTGCCGATTTTGCAGGTTTTCCCACTTACAAAGCATGTAGAAGTCAAATTTTTATCATAGGTACTCTTCAACTGTGAGTGACGGAATCTAAAACAAAAATCCAGAAAATCACATTGTATGATTTTTAAGTAATTAATTTGCATTTTATTGTATGACATAAGTATTTGATACATCAGAAAAGCAGAACTTAATATTTGGTACAGAAACCTTTGCTTGCAATTACAGAGATCATATGTTTCCTTTAGTTCTTGACCAGGTTTGCACACACCGCAGCAGGGATTTTGGCCCACTCCTCCATACAGACCTTCTCCAGATCCTTCAGGTTTCGTGGCTGTCGCTGGGCAATACGGACTTTCAGCTCCCTCCAAAGATTTTCTATTGGGTTCAGGTCTGGAGACTGGCTAGGCCACTCCAGGACCTTGAGATGCTTCTTACGGAGCCACTCCTTAGTTGCCCTGGCTGTGTGTTTCGGGTCGTTGTCATGCTGGAAGACCCAGCCACGACCCATCTTCAATGCTCTTACTGAGGGAAGGAGGTTGTTGGCCAAGATCTCGTGATACATGGCCCCATCCATCCTCCCCTCAATACGGTGCAGTCGTCCTGTCCCCTTTGCAGAAAAGCATCCCCAAAGAATAATGTTTCCACCTCCATGCTTCACGGTTGGGATGGTGTTCTTGGGGTTGTACTCATCCTTCTGCTTCCTCCAAACACGGCGAGTGGAGTTTAGACCAAAAAGCTCTATTTTTGTCTCATCAGACCACATGACCTTCTCCCATTCCTCCTCTGGATCATCCAGATGGTCATTGGCAAACTTCAGACGGGCCTGGACATGCGCTGGCTTGAGCAGGGGGACCTTGCGTGCGCTGCAGGATTTTAATCCATGACGGCGTAGTGTGTTACTAATGGTTTTCTTTGAGACTGTGGTCCCAGCTCTCTTCAGGTCATTGACCAGGTCCTGCTGTGTAGTTCTGGGCTGATCCCTCACTTTCCTCATGATCATTGATGCCCCACGAGGTGAGATCTTGCATGGTGCCCCAGACCGAGGAAGATTGACCGTCATCTTGAACTTCTTCCATTTTCTAATAATTGCGCCAACAGTTGTTGCCTTCTCACCAAGCTGCTTGCCTATTGTCCTGTAGCCCATCCCAGCCTTGTGCAGGTCTACAATTTTATCCCTGATGTCCTTACACAGCTCTCTGGTCTTGGCCATTGTGGAGAGGTTGGAGTCTGTTTGATTGAGTGTGTGGACAGGTGTCTTTTATACAGGTAACGAGTTCAAACAGGTGCAGTTAATACAGGTAATGAGTGGAGAACAGGAGGGCTTCTTAAAGAAAAACTAACAGGTCTGTGAGAGCCGGAATTCTTACTGGTTGGTAGGTGATCAAATACTTATGTCATGCAATAAAATGCAAATTAATTATTTAAAAATCATACAATGTTATTTTCTGGATTTTTGTTTTAGATTCCGTCTCTCACAGTTGAAGAGTACCTATGATAAAAATTACAGACCTCTACATGCTTTGTAAGTAGGAAAACCTGCAAAATCGAAAGTGTATCAAATACTTGTTCTCCCCACTGTATGTATGTATGTATGTATGTATGTATGTATGTATGTATGTATGTATATATATATATAGATTATATATATATGTATGTATGTATGTATGTATGTATGTATGTATGTATATATATATATATAGATTATATATATATATATATATATATACATACACACACACACACACACATATATATGGCCTTGAGTATGCCTGAGTACACTGGCTTTCTTTTCCTTTCCAAAGCTTGGCTCAGTTTGTACTCCAAAGGCATTTGGTGGAGTGGAGGAGCCAAGTCTGAGTCCAGGTGCGGGTCAGTCCGTATACTCTACGGGACAACTCAATTATAGAGGATATTAATGGAGTAATCAGCTGGAGAGGGATATGGGACTAAGAGCAAGATAGAGGTATTGAGAAATATTGATCTTTGAGGATTGTTGGAATGGGGCCCAGGTAACACACATGCAGCATACTCATACTTGTGTACTGTAGCCATAATCATAATAGCAGATGACAAAAACACCCACACAAGTATACACAAATATGTACAAACACAGTCCTGTACACAGAGGCATGTACACACACGCACCCACATATACAGGTACACACACACAAAAATGTACACGCACATAGAGCCTACCTTAATCAAAGACATATTGGCAGCAATGTTAATCTTGTCATCAGTCTTCCTGTCAGTTACTGTCAAAAAAAAACACACACTTTAGCAAAGGACAAGTTCACATGATAATGTTTTTCTTTCATTCTTTCATTAGTGTGGAGAATTGTTCTCTGAGGCGTCAGGTATGAGCAAACTATAAATCACCTCTGAGCTAGGATTAGGTCTTTGTGTGTTTTGTTTCTAAAACAGATATTGCTGTAATGTTGTTTAAAGGGTTGGCTTGTCGGTGTGAGGCCCACGCACACACGCAAACTCGCACACAGGACAACTCATGGTCACACACACACACAGAGAGAGCGAGAGTGACACCCCCCCCCCCCCCCCACACACACACACAAAAATCCTACCATAACAGGCCTGAACACCCTGTACACTGTCTCGGAGGAGAAAGTACTGTACATTCACCACCTGCTCTGTAAAGCGATAAGGGTCATTTTCCCATGAACGAAAAAGCCAGAAAAGGGTCTGGGAATTCTCAGGATATCCCATAAATTTCCCAAGTTTTACACACAAGTGCCTCTGACATGGCCCTCATTGGAATACTTATGGAAATTCACCTGATGTTGCAAGAAAGGTTCCCAGAATGTTTTATTAGGTTGTGGGAACAGTCTGGTCGGAACGTTGCTGGACATCACAAAATATATGTTCCTAAAACACAAAAACTGTCCAGTTGTGTAGATGATTCTACAATGTTTCTTTAGGGTGCAAAAAACTGATGTTACAAGAACACATTTATTACAGTGCATTCAGAAAGTATTCAGACCCCTTGACTTTTTCAAAATGTTGTTACATTACAGACTTATTCTAAAATGTATTAAATCCTTGTTTTTCCTCAATCTACATGCAATACCCCATAATGAAAAAGCCAGCATGTTTTTAGAAATATTTGCGAAAAAATTATAAATAGAAATTCAGACCCATTGCTATGAGATTTGAAATTGAGCTCAGGTGCATCCGGTTTCCATTGATCATCCTTAAGAGGTTTCTACAACTTGATTGGAGTCCACCTGTGGTAAATTCAATTAATTGGACATGATTTGGAAAGGCACACACCTGTCTATATAAGGTCCCACAGTTGACAGTGCATGTCAGAGCAAAATCCAAGCAATGAGGTCGAAGGAATTGTCCGTAGAGCTCAGAGACAGGAATGTGTCAAGGCACAGATCTGGGGAAGGGTACCAAAAATATGTCTGCAGCATTGAAGGTCCCCAAGAACACAGTGACCTCCATCATTCTTTGCCAAAAGGCACCTAATGACTCAGACCATGAGAAACAAGATTCTCTGGTCCGATGAAACCAACTCTTTGGCCTGAATGCCAAGCATCACGTCCGGAGGAGACCTGGCACCATCCTTACGGTGAAGCATGGTGGTGGCAGCATCATGCTGTGGGGCTGTTTTTCAGTCGCAGGGACTGGGAGACTAGTCAGGATCGAGGGAAAGATGAACGGAGCAAAGTACATAGAGATCCCCTATGAACCTGCTCCAGAGCGCTCTGGACCTCAGACTGGGGCGAAGGTTCATCTTCCAACAGGACAACGACCCTAAGCACACAGCCAGACAACACAGGAGTTGCTTCAGGACAAGTCTCAACGTCATTGAGTGGCCCAGCCAGAACCCGGACTTAAATCCCATCGAACATCTCTGGAGAGACATAAAAATAGCTATGTGGCGACGCTCCCCATCCAACCTGACAGAGCTTGAGAGGATCTGCAGAGAAGAATGGGAGAAACTATATACAGGCATGCCAAGCTTGTAGCGTCATACCCAAGAAGACTTGAGGCTGCAATCGCTGCCAACGGTGCTTCAACAAAGTACTGAGTAAAGGGTCTGAATACTTATGTAAATGTGATATCAGTTTGTTTTTAATACATCTGCAAAAATGTAAAAAAATATAATAAAAAATGTTTTTGCTTTGTCATTATGGGGTATTGTGTGTAGATTGATGAAGAGAAGAAATTAGGCTGTAACGTAACACTTTTCGAATGCACATTAAAAGTTCCTAAAACTTTCTTTAGATTGTGGGAACATTGTTGGGTTATGACAGGATATATGTTTCCAAAACTCTAAAACTGTCTAGTTGTGCGGACATTCAGATAATGTTTGTATCAGGGTGCACAAAACATTCCTTAGATGTTGCAAGAATGTTGACAAAACAGCCTTTGAGTTCTTTAAAAGGTTCCCAGAACATTGAATTAGGTTGTAGGAAGTGTGGGTACATAAAAAAAAAGATAGGTTCCCAAGACAGAAAACATGCTCAGTTGTGGTGACGTTCATACAATGTTTAAGTCAGGTTGCACAGGACATTCCTTTAATGCGGCAAGAATGTTGATATAACACCTGGTCTAAGTTCTTTAAAAAGGTTCCCAGAACATTTTATGAAGTTATGGGCGTTGTCTGGGATGTTGCAAGAATATTCTTCTGATATTCATACATGTTGCACAATGTTCAACACTTTCCAAATAAGTCTGCTTTTATGACGTTCATAGCATATTTGTTTTAGGTTTAACATAATATTCCATTGATGTTCACACAATATACATTTTACCTTGTCTTTGAAGTCCTCATAACATTTCAAGTTTTATCTAATATTACCTCAACATTCTCAGCCTGTAAATTTGTATCTCCTTTAAGCATAAGAAAGCAGATTGAATACAATCTGGAACATGGGAACTTTCATGTGCCTTAAAAAACAAACTTGTATGCCATCTGTAAATACGAATCAAATTGTTAAATTATGAACCTAATTATGAACCAGCAACCGTCCCGCTTACCATGATTTGCTGAGATGAGCGGGCTGGACATGCCGACAGAGGAGTTCGGATTGGGAAAAGAAGGCTGTTGTATAAAACACCTGTCTCCGGATTACATCTTCACACTAACCATGGAATCCGTGACAGAGAGGGAGAAGTGTTTATCAATGTATACATTTTCAGATATTACACGTTTCTAATTTTGTCAGAAAGTCGTTTTCAAATTAAAGCGTACTGTTAACATTAGCTGGCTGGCTATCTAGCTAACGTTGATCTGTGAAATAATATTATTTATATCTCAGAGCCATTTGCATTGCTAGTTATAGCTAGCTAACATCGAACCTGGTTGGTTAGCTACCTGCATATTCATGAGTTGGGATTATGGTTTATTGTTTAGCTAGCTAGATGTCTAAACAAAAGACTCCCCTATGCAAGTAACTATTTCAATAGAATGTTTATGATGTCACTGCAACAACTGTTGATAGACGTAGCTGGTAAATTTGCTCTGGGTATCTACTCCGATTTCAGAGCACTCCCCTCAATGTGCCATATTCAACACCCGTTGAATATGGCCAGTGTCAGTAAACGTTGGCAAAAAAGCGGAATTAAATTGTTGCCAGCAGCACAGTTGCAGTCACCAACGCTCAGGATAACATAACAGCCTAACCAGCTCTGCTAGGGTGAGAATAATGGTCAGAGTGAGCTGTTCTCTCAATTGTGTCTGGAAGTAGCTAGCAAGCTAGCCAACGTTAGCCAGTTAGCTTGGGTGCTTGACTGCTGTTAGGTCAGAACGCTCGGATCAACCCATACTTTTCGTCCAGTGTGCGCCCTGAATGCTCCGAGAGCGAAACGCTCTGCATTTACAAACGGCCAATTTGACAACGCTCTAAAGGAAAGCTTATACTAAGAGTGTGTTCGTAAATTTAATTTACGAACACACTCTTAGTATAAGCTTTCCTTTAGTCTTGAAATCTTTGGTTGTTTAGTACATAGCCTCACGTGAATCCTTAAAGAGATGGGCAGGACATTGAAAGGCCATTTTCTCAAAAGTGAGTTTTACCAACTTTTAAAGCAGAATTACTTTCCCATTGTTCCACAACTATATTGTATGATATAGCATGTTCTAGCTCTGAGTCTCTGCTTTTATCAAATGTAAAAAACAAAATTTCAAATGTTGCTACATAAGACTGAATCGAGCTGGTCGGTCACATATGTAAGATTCAATTTCACAGTTTTGTTAAAAAGAAAATGGTGGGATTGAACCTGCAATCTTCAGATATCCAGCCAGATCATTATTTTACACAAAAAGACCATGTCGAACGAACACTGTACAAGGTATATTGCGTGAACATCAATGGAATATTATGTTAAACCTAAAACAAATATGCTATGAACGTCATAAAAACATACTTATTTGGAAATTGTGGAACATTGTGGGAATGTTCTGTGAAAACCTATTTGAATATCACAAGATTATTCTTGCGACATCCCAGACAACTCCCATAAGTTAATTTAATGTTCTGGGAACCTTTAAAGAAGTTAGATCAGGTTCTATGTAATCTAACAAACAGTTCATGAATGTCATCACGACTGTGCAGATTTTGTGTTTTGGGAACCTATGACCTTAGAAGAACTCAGACAGGCTGTTATGTCAACATTCTTGCAACATCAAAAGGACTATTTTGTGCACCCTGATACAAACATTAATGTCAGCACAACTGAACAGTTGAAGTGTTTTGGGAACATCTCTCTTGTCAATGTTCCCACAACCTAAAGAAACATTATGTGAACCTTTAAAAAGAACAGACAAAACATATACAAAATAAGAAAAATGGTGCAAATAAAGAAAAACCCTTGAATGATTAATATTCTAAACTTTTGGACCCCAGTGTAAGTATTCAGTCCCTTTACTCAGTACTTTGTTGAAGCACCTTAGGCAGCGATTACAGCCTCGAGTCTTCTTGGGTATGACACTACAAGCTTGGCACACATGTATTTGGGGAGTTTCTCCCATTCTTCTCTTAAGCTCTGTCAGGTTGGATGGGGAGCGTCACTGCACAGCTATTTTCAGGTCGATGGGTTTCAAGTCCGGGCTCTGGCTGGGCAACTCTTGGACATTCAGAGACTTGTCCCAAAGCCACTCCTGCTTAGGGTCGTTGTCCTGGTGGAAGGTGAACCTTCACCCCAGGTCCTGAGTGCTCTGGAGCAGGGATCTCTCTGTACTTTGCTCCTTTCATATTTCCCTCTACCCTAAATAGTCTCCCAGTCCCTGCACTGTATAACAAATAAGTTCTGTTTTTGGGGTTTTAAATATTTACTAACTTTTTCAGGTAACTTCGGAACTACTCAGAATGCACTATATTCACCGTCATTAAAATAACCTCCTCTGTTACAGAGTTCGTATGCTAGCTCAACAGCTAGCACGAGCTGGCTAACTTTAGTCACTAGCCATGCTCGCATGTAATTACATTCCAGACCCGAGTGTTGGTGGTGGTGAGCTACAATCCACCAAATCACAAGGACATGTGTTGTAAACAACCTATCGTATTACAAACCAGCGAGTATTACCCACATCCTGCATGTTCAGCTTCAACAGGCAGACTTTGTGTACCTCGTCTGTTCTCCGTCCTTCCATTTGTTTTGTCAGCTTTGCGGCCTGTTCTCTGTAGAAGGCGACCAGAGTTTGTTTTTTCTCTCAACCTTGGCTTTAGTGCTAGATGACTGACATCTGAGTGTGGACTGTGCTGTTGTGTGATCATTTCCACCTGCCTGAAGCTTTCCTCCGAATGCCGGCTTGTTGACTGTCCCCTTAGTCTACTGTGCCCTATGCCGCCTCTGGAGTATTGCCCCTGGAATCCAACTACTTTGGATTTCCCTCGCTATTGGATTACCCGCCTCACTGACTCGCCCTCTGAAGGGCCTGTCTCTCACTTAGTAACTCAGCCACTCTTTTTTCTTAGAGGTTGGGTCCCCAGCCGTCAATGTGTAAGTCTCTGCTCTTTTCTTTGCTTTTGATCTGCTGGTGATGTTTAAATTGTGTTCTGTGGGTTTCTGTCCTCTTTATGATGCGTCGGCCTCGCAAGAAATTCGAAATTGGTTCTGATAAGTTTTATGTAATAACAAAAAAGATTGAACGGTGAGGTGTAACTATGCATTAGGACTTTTGATGTGCATACTAATGTAAATCCGTATGTTACTTGTGGTTACGTTTTTTGCAAACGCGGTAATTAGAAATAACGTGATTAATTACAATTTTAAAAGCATCTAGTTTTAAATATATGCATTTTAAATTCTAGCATAACCGTTTAAACTGGGGAAATCCATTTCTCCAATGTTGGATGGTGGTGGTATTACCCAACGCCATTCAATTTCAGGATAATAGATCGTAACAATTAGCAGCACACCAGCCACCATGCTGCAGAAAAAGCTGCAAAAACTGAAATAGAAATGAAATAATTGTTAGATTAAGATGTTAGAAATATAAATATAAGAGCGTGCACTCAACGTAAAAAAAAATAAAATAACGTTTTTTAAGTGTGTCTGATATTTTAAATAAAAACCACGCATTGGTCATTATTTGATTGGACATGAAATGTTTGGTGCAAATGAATCCTAAAGTGCAAATGATAGGAATATTTAGCTGTGCAGCTACACATTGACGTAATCCAATATCCACTCGAGTCGTTGCTTCAAAACTACTTCTGACAAGTCAGCAAAGACACATTACAGCAAAGACCCATTACACACAAACACACCAGCCAAGGAAGTTGAGCTTCACACTAGTTATGCTCAGTGGGGGTTTTACGTTTTGACTTCAAGCCAGGGGAAACTGATCCCAGATCAGTCTTACTCTAAGACACTGTTTGACTCCAGTCCAGCCCTCATCACTTCATCCTAGATGTTTTATAGAGATCAAAATAAACACAAAAGCCTGGAAAAGCCTTGGAAAAACGTCTGCCTCTTAAGATTAGCAATTGTTCCTTAAGTGTTTCCCATTCATCTTGAAACAGCTTGTATCCCTCAGGGAAAGACAGGGAGTCAATCGGAAAGCGGGGATGGCTGGAGGGGCCAATGGATTCAGCAGCGCTGATGTGAATATTACTCAGTATCCTCTTGGGACGCTCCAGAATTGAGCTCTGTGGTTGGAATTCATACATTCATATATTTTCAAGGGCTTCGCCTACTTTTAAGTAAGTGAAAATGTATGTGCCAAGCCAGAATTCTTCGTAGTTCGACCAGCCTTTTCCATTTGAGAGAGTTAAACGCTGCCACGCGTGCCAGTGGAATAGTTTCACGGATGGGGATTTCCACACAGTCTATGATGGGACACCAAATCTGACCCCCCACTCCGCTTCCTCCAATAGAAAACTCTGAAAGCAAAACAAAGGCTTTGCCAACTCCGCGTATACACACTCATTGACGAGCTCACAGAGATTACTTTTCCGTCTCCTCTCTCCTTCTGACCCTTTTTTCAGTTTGATTCCTATGCTTCCTTTCTCCTCCCTTGTTTTTATCCGGCCACTTCCTATTTTGTTTTTGTATTTAAATTAAGTGGGTGGTTGCGTTTCAGGAAGCAAAGAAGTGATCCATGGTCTAACACCACCATTTTCCCTCTCTCTCAGTGTCGGAACAAGCTCTGGGATTGGTCCGGATTCGGGAACGGCCGCTGCAACATTAAAGAGCTTTGCCACTTTCCCATCAGCTCCTGAATATCTCTACGTCTCACATGCAGTCATGCACGCCCACTTGTTTTATACACAGTAGCACTTAAAATAAGTCAACCACAATCTCTCTCTCATTCACAGACACAATGAATACTCCCTCACCTCTTAAACACTCACTCCCTCTCTCACACGGAAGCACACACACACACACACACACACACACACACACACACTCCCCCTGTGCCACCACTACACTGCTTGATGCTGAACCTGAACCCGAGGTGGAATAGCCAGCTTTCAAACGTTCCCTGAACTGAAAAGGCTGTGGGCCGAATAATCCCCTTTTCATTAGCCGACATTAGCCCTATCAAAGCCCTCTTATCCCACAGCTATAGTACCTGTGTACTGTACAGTTACTGTACAGTTACTGTACAGTTACTGTACAGTTACTGTTACACTCTGTACTGTACTGTTACTGTACTGTACACTGTACTGTACTGTTACTGTACTGTTACTGTACTGTTACTGTACACTCTGTACTGTACTGTTACTGTTACTGTACACTCTGTACTGTACTGTTACTATACTGTAACTGTACACTCTGTACTGCACTGTTACTGTTACTGTACACTGTACTTTACTGTACACTCTGTACTGTACTGTTACGTTACTGTTACTGTACTGTACACTCTGTACTGTACTGTTACTGTACACTCTGTACTGTACTGTTACTGTACACTCTGTACTGTACTGTTACTGTACACTCTGTACTGTTACGTTACTGTACTGTACACTCTGTACTGTTACGTTACTGTACTGTACTGTTACTGTACTGTAACTGTTACTGTACTGTACACTCTGTACTGTACTGTTACTGTACTGTACACTCTGTACTGTACTGTTACTGTACTGTACTGTACACGCTGTACTGTACTGTTACTGTACTGTACTGTTACTGTACTGTAACTGTTACTGTACTGTACACTCTGTACTGTACTGTTACTGTACTGTAACTGTTACTGTACTGTACACTGTACTGTTACGTTACTCTACTGTACTGTACTGTAACTGTTACTGTACTGTACACTCTGTACTGTTACTGTACTGTTACTGTTACTGTTACTGTACTGTTACTGTTACTGTTACTGTACACTCTGTACTGTTACTGTACTGTAACTGTTACTGTACTGTACACTCTGTACTGTTACTGTACACTCTGTACTGTTACTGTACACTCTGTACTGTACTGTTACTGTACTGTTACTGTACACTCTGTACTGTACTGTTACTGTACTGTTACTGTACAGTACACTGTACTGTTACGTTACTCTACTGTACTGTTACTGTACTGTAACTGTTACTGTACAGTACACTCTGTACTGTTACTGTACTGTTACTGTACTGTAACTGTACAGTACACTCTGTACTGTTACTGTACTGTTACTGTACTGTTACTGTTACTGTACAGTACACTCTGTACTGTTACGTTACTCTACTGTACTGTTACTGTACTGTAACTGTTACTGTACAGTACACTCTGTACTGTTACTGTACTGTTACTGTACAGTACACTCTGTACTGTTACTGTACTGTTACTGTACAGTACACTCTGTACTGTTACTGTACTGTTACTGTACAGTACACTCTGTACTGTTACTGTACTGTTACTGTACAGTACACTCTGTACTGTACACTCTGTACTGTTACTGTACTGTACACTCTGTACTGTTACTGTACTGTACACTCTGTACTGTTACTGTACTGTACACTCTGTACTGTACACTCTGTACTGTACACTCTGTACTGTACTGTACTGTACTGTACTGTACTGTACACCCTGTACTTTACTGTACACCCTGTACTTTACTGTACACCCTGTACTTTACTGTACACCCTGTACTTTACTGTACACCCTGTACTTTACTGTACACTCTGTACTTTACTGTACACTCTGTACTTTACTGTACACTCTGTACTTTACTGTACACTCTGTACTTTACTGTACACTCTGTACTTTACTGTACACTCTGTACTTTACTGTACACTCTGTACTTTACTGTACACTCTGTACTTTACTGTACACTCTGTACTTTACTGTACACTCTGTACTTTACTGTACACTCTGTACTTTACTGTACACTCTGTACTTTACTGTACACTCTGTACTTTACTGTACACTCTGTACTTTACTGTACACTCTGTACTTTTACTGTACACTCTGTACTTTTACTGTACACTCTGTACTTTTACTGTACACTCTGTACTTTTACTGTACACTCTGTACTTTTACTGTACACTCTGTACTTTTACTGTACACTCTGTACTTTTACTGTACACTCTGTACTTTTACTGTACACTCTGTACTTTTACTGTACACTCTGTACTTTTACTGTACACTCTGTACTTTTACTGTACACTCTGTACTTTTACTGTACACTCTGTACTTTTACTGTACACTCTGTACTTTTACTGTACACTCTGTACTTTTACTGTACACTCTGTACTTTTACTGTACACTCTGTACTTTTACTGTACCGTTACTGTTACTGTACCGTTACTGTTACTGTACTGTTACTGTTACTGTACTGTTACTGTTATTGTACACTCTGTACTGTTATTGTACACTGTACTGTACACTCTGTACTGTACTGTACACTCTGTACTGTACACTCTGTACTGTACACTCTGTACTGTACACTCTGTACTGTACACTCTGTACTGTACACTCTGTACTGTACACTCTGTACTGTAACTGTACTGTACACTCTGTACTGTACACTCTGTACTGTACACTCTGTACTGTAACTGTACTGTACACTCTGTACTGTAACTGTACTGTACACTCTGTACTGTAACTGTACTGTACACTCTGTACTGTAACTGTACTGTACACTCTGTACTGTAACTGTACTGTACACTCTGTACTGTAACTGTACTGTACACTCTGTACTGTAACTGTTACTGTACCGTTACTGTACTGTACTGTACTGTAACTGTACTATACACTCTGTACTGTACTGTAACTGTACTGTACGCACTGTACTGTACACACTGTACTGTACACACTGTACTGTACACACTGTACTGTACACACTGTACTGTACACACTGTACTGTAACTGTACTGTACACTCTGTACAGTAACGGTACAGTAACGGTACAGTACAGTAGAGTGTACAGTACAGTACAGTACAGAGTGTACAGTACAGTACAGTACAGTACAGAGTGTACAGTACAGTACAGTACAGAGTGTACAGTACAGTACAGTACAGAGTGTATAGTACAGTACAGTACAGAGTGTATAGTACAGTTACGGTACTGTACCGTTACTGTACCGTTACTGTACCGTTACTGTACCGTTACTGTACCGTAACTGTACTATACACTCTGTACTGTACTATACACTCTGTACTGTACTGTACTATACACTCTGTACTGTACTGTACTATACACTCTGTACTGTACTATACACTCTGTACTGTACTGTACTATACACTCTGTACTGTACTGTACTATACACTCTGTACTGTACTGTACTATACACTCTGTACTGTACACTCTACTGTACTATACACTCTGTACTGTACTGTACTATACACTCTGTACTGTACACTCTGTACTGTACACTCTGTACTGTACACTCTGTACTGTACACTCTGTACTGTACACTCTGTACTGTACACTCTGTACTGTTACTGTACACTCTGTACTGTTACTGTACACTCTGTACTGTACTCTACTGTTACTGTACTGTACACTCTGTACTGTAACTGTACTGTAACTGTTACTGTAACTGTTACTGTACTGTAACTGTACTGTACTGTTACTGTACTGTTCACTCTGTGGCCACTTTCCTTTAACATTGAAACGCATAGCAGAGAGTTCTTACCCTTTGGCTCCTCGGCATCCCTGGCTTCCGAAAGACTGTTGAGAGAGAAAGAGAGAGAAAGAGAGAGAGAAAGAGAAAGAGAGAGAAAAAGAGAGAGAGAAAGAGAGAGAGAGAAAGAGAGAGAAAGAGAAAGAGAAAGAGAGAGAGAGAGAGAGAGAGAGAGAGAGATAGAAGACAAAATGTGGTCAAACACTGAGATATATTGCAGAGACAAAATATGACAGGGTTTCACCTGCTAACTGTAAACACACACAGGTACCCCAGGGTTTCACCTGCTAACTATAAACACACAGGTAGGATTTCACCTGCTAACTATAACACACAGGTACCCCAGGGTTTCACCTGCTAACTGTAACACACAGGTACACCAGGGTTTCACCTGCTAACTATAAACACAGGTACCCCAGGGTTTCACCTGCTAACTATAAACACAGGTACCCCAGGGTTTCACCTGCTAACTATAAACACAGGTACCCCAGGGTTTCACCTGCTAACTATAACACACAGGTACGTCAGGGTTTGGACAAAAATGAAAATGAAAAGTCTATAAATAAAACTGTTGGCAAAATGCTTTGTATTTATTGATGAAATACCAGTCAATAGAAATACATTTGATCGTCATGCTTATCGTTCTATAGGTAAATTTGCATAATGTTGTGTTATTAAATAGGCCTGTGTGTATTTTCATTAATCATCATATATCTTGTTTATCCAACACAACTATCACATTCGCACAATTTTTATTATTTATTTAACCTTTATTTAACTGGGCAAGTCGGTTAATAACAAACTCTTATTTACAATGACGGCCTATACCGGCCAAACTCGGACGACGCTGGGCCAATGGGTTATTGGGATTCAGATGTCAAGGAAGTGAGTTTGTCTTTTCTACAGGATGCACCGCCCCCACCTACCGTCAACCAATCATGTCAATGGGGAGCTAAACAGAGCCTTCCGCATTGGTAAAAATATATATATATATATATATATTTTTTACCAACTGTTCGACTAAAACAATCTCAGTCGGCCAACAGCGGCATAACAACCAACCAACCGACCAGTCGACTGATTGGGGTCAGCCCTAGTGGACAGCCTAATGCATACGGGTCCAATACATTTCTCAAATGGCCGGTAAATTGTCTTATCAGTCACATTGTCCGGCGCCACATTTTCCTAACGGAAACCCTGACACACACACACACACACAAAGGGTCACATAAGGTCATGAAAATTTGCAACATTTCGGTAACTTTCTCAAAATTACCAGGTTTTTCCAGAAATCCCATTGAGGGCTCCCGGAATCATGAAGGAATAAGGATGGAGGGAATCCTCCAACAGGAATGTTGCAAGCCTACATCCACGTGATGTCATAATCAGATAACTGTTAAAAGGAGAAGGCTACTTACCATTGCCTCAAAATGTTCAATTCAACATTAATTCACAGAGGTTAGAAAGACTGCTCACACTGGGTGTCCATGCACCCACAGCCATATCAACACCCATAATAAGAGCGAAGCTGAACCATATGAAGACAGCTGTTCCTAAGTAATTGCCGTTACATATGGATGGAGAACAGCTGATGCGGAGACGGATGATGATGTAACACAAGGAAGGAAGCTGGTTTGAACACAAAAGGGCCTGGAGGAGATAGCTGTGTAGGGGGGCAAAGGGCACAGTGGAATAGAGCGTGACGCTGAACCAGAAAACGGGATACTGCAGCGACAACTAGGCTAGTATCGATGTAAAGCGGCTACGTTATTGACCACAGCAAGGATAGCTTTTTTCACTAAAAGTAACTGATTTAGCAACAGACACAAACAGCTATGCTATCCTTTATGAGTCTCTACACTTGAGCTCAGCACAGTGAGCATCAAGCTAGCATTCTCTATTGGGGACTAGTGGCTCTTCCTTGAACCCTACCATTGACTCGCTGTGACATCGCTGGCGGTCACTGGCTGCGTCCGAAAACGCCCGCCATCCATGCGGCCCCCTTCAGACACCCCCCTTAGCAACCGGAGTGGCCTGCGACGCGTGGCTGACCCCGCCCCTGACTTGACTGGCGGGTGAAGGGGAGGGGCCACAACATGCAGCGTGTCCATGCTAGAGTCCAAACAGAGAAGAAGAAGAACAAGGAAGAAGAAAAATGAGAAAAATAAGAAAAAAATAATGGAGAGTGAAAGATGGGGGGGGGTGGTTGGGAAAAAAATAACAGCCAGAGTGAACAAGAGACAGCAAAGCTTTTTGTTGTAGCCACAGACAAAAACACCTGATTCAAATCATTGAGGGCTTGATGATTAGTTGGCAAGTTGGATCAGGTGTGCTTGTCCAGGGATACAAACAAAATGTGTGCTGTCGGGGGTTTAACCCAAACACTGGAGTTAGAAAACAGACTTAGAGACAAAACGCTTGTCTCTCTGAATCACACAGAGATTGTCATGCTCTCAGCTACCAGGCAGACGCAATCTTTGATAATCGTCACAAAGCCTGAATGATAATTGTGTTAGTATAAAAGGGCCTAGTGCAGGGATCTCCAAGCATGTTCCTGGAGAGCAACTCTCCTGTAGGTTTTCGCTCCAACCCCAGTTGTAACTGACCTGATTCAGCTTATCAACTGTTGATTATTGAATACAAAAATAAATCGATAGTTACATATCGCAATATTATATCGATATTTGACTCCAAGGATCGATTTCTCTCTGGAACATCAAATCGCAATACATATAAAATCGTGAGAATAGCAATACATATCGTATCAGCACCCAAGTATCGCGATTATATCATATCCCTGGCAATTCCCAGCCCTGTTATCAAGGGCGGCAGGAAGCCTAGCGGTTAGAGCGTTGGACCAGTAACCGAAAGGTTGCTGGTTTGAATACCCGAGTCGACAAGGTGAAAAACATGTCGATATGTCCTTGAGCAAGACACTTAACCCCAATTTGCTCCAGGGACGCCGTACTACTATGGCTGACCCTGTAGGTAGGCCGTCATTGTAAATACGAACTGACTAGCCTAGTTAAATAAAATAAAAAATAAAATCAACCAGCTAATTAGTAGAATAAGATGTGCTAGATTAGGGTTAAAAAACCTACAGGATGGTAGAACAGGGATGGAGAGCACTGGCCTAGTGAATTAAAAGGGGAGGGGCCGTCTTTAGATAATGAAATGGAAGGCAAATTGGATAATGTTCATAATAAATCATTATTGCCCTGAACATGCATGAAAGGTCCATTTTATTCTGTATGGGTTTTACTAATGAGGATCCAGCAGCACCCAATGAGTTTTGAAAAGTAGGCTAATTGGTGACTGAGCATGCTGTGTATTATCTCAGGGCAGAGGTCAAGGGTCAATACTACTGAGCCCGCATTCAAAAAGATTTTCAAGAGCAGTAGAATTCATTATGATGTGAAAGGCAAAACTGATCTTGCAACAATGAAACTCTTAGTGAACATGGGCCCAGACCTTTGAGGTTACTAGATCCTCTTCTTCCAATGTTTCAGGAAGTCCCAAAGATGTGACCTGCCTGGCGCAGATAGTTTTGTTTTGTCAACATACAAACATAAATGGCATCTTTCCATTACAAGACGATTCAATACGTATCTAGATACATGAGCTCCGATAAGATACAGGAACGATAAGTTGTGGTTTGAAACGAATCGGTGCAATTGAGGGCGGCAGGTAGCCTAGCGGTTAGAGCGTTGGGCCAGTAACCGAAAGGTCGCTGGTTTGAATACCTGAGCACTTAACCCTAATTTGCTCCAGGGGCTGACCCCGTAGTTAGGCCGTCATTGTAAATAAGAATTTGTTCTTAACTGACTTGCCTAGTTAAATAAAGGTAAAATGAAATAAATACAATTCGGTTTGATTAGAGAACGAATCGATGCAACGCACTAACACATTCATTTTACATTCTAAATTAAAATCTGAGTTTCAGTCTGAGCTGTGTGTGTGTGTGCGCAAATGATTTATGTACCATGTAGGCACCTGAGCTGAGCCATAAGGGAGACTAGGCATCTACCACCCCACTAACCAGCATCAGATTAGGGGGTCAAATGTAGCCTGTTTTGTCACCCTACTTTGGTTCTGAAAATCACTCTCACCCACTAATTAACACATTTTTGCAGATTAAGTGTTTGAGCTAGTAATGTACCCAATATTTATCATTTAAATATGAATCAATCGCTTTGGCCATGCAGTGTGCCTCGCAGAGACTGCTGTCCTTGTTATGAAATGATCAACTTTACCCTGTATGTCTAAACATGACCGTATACACTTATTGTTAAAAGCAAAACTACTGAAACTATTGCTGATGGAGAACCTGAACAATCTCTATTGTAACTGTTAAGAACCATCATTTTTAGAGTTTCATCATACAGTTAGGCCTATTATTATATTTATATTATATTTAACAAACCAAACATTGAAATACCGTTATGCAAGGTAAAAGTAAAAACCCAAACCGGTCCGTGTATATAGTAATATATAGTTTACCGCCAAGCCTGGAGGACAGTGTCTATGGTTCATCTGGAATTGAATCAAACCCAGCACCACAATTACTGGTGTTTACTACAAGCACTGCATGGGTTTACACAGCACATAACATCACTTGACCGAGGAAGAGAGGTTTGACCACCCACCCACTAGGGCTGTCCCAGACAAAATAATATCTTGGTAAACCGAGATTCATCTATTCTTTCGACTAATTGATTGTTTTTTTCTTCCATATATAGACACACCCTATGTTTGAATAAAGTAAACTATATGTAGGCTATTGAGCATGTCTGATGCTTTAAGCTCTGCGATTAAGACACAGAAATGACTCAAGAGTGAGCCAGAGATCAATATACCTAACCACTATAAAAAATAAAATAGAAAACCTGTTCCCGACACTCCTCCTCCCGCTGCTGGCCTTCACAGATTCTGTCATTAGGCTCCTGAAATTGCCGCTAAATCAGAGGTCGGCAATCTTTTCCATTTGGAGTTCCCAGTTATTGTACCACTTCTACTGATCTGTTTGCCAGTTATGATTTTAATACGCACATTTTCGTGGAACACTTTTATTTCATTTATAATAAAGTCTTCAAAATCAATGTCATCTGGTTAATTAAAATTATATCATCTAATGAAAATTATACAAATCTAAAATAAATAAATAAATGTATGTATGTATGTATGTATGTACAGTGGGGAGAACAAGTATTTGATACACTGCCGATTTTGC
This sequence comes from Thymallus thymallus, assembly GCA_023634145.1. NCBI lineage: Eukaryota > Metazoa > Chordata > Actinopteri > Salmoniformes > Salmonidae > Thymallus > Thymallus thymallus. Next base: position 18,348,921 of record CM042386.1, on the reverse strand, counting down.
AGGTTTTCCTACTTACAAAGCATGTAGAGGTCTGTCATTTTTATCATAGGTACTCTTCAACTGTCAGAGACGGAATCTAAAACAAAAATCCAGAAAATCACATTGTATGATTTTTAAATAATTAATTAGCATTTTATTGCATGACATAAGTATTTGATCACCTACCAACCAGTAAGAATTCCGGCTCTCACAGACCTGTTAGTTTTCCTTTAAGAAGCCCTCCTGTTCTCCACTCATTACCTGTATTAACTGCACCTGTTTGAACTCGTTACCTGTATAAAAGACACCTGTCCACACACTCAATCAAACAGACTCCAACCTCTCCACAATGGCCAAGACCAGAGAGCTGTCTAAGGACATCAGGGATAAAATTGTAGACCTGCACAAGGCTGGAATGGGCTACAGGACAATAGGCAAGCAGCTTGGTGAGAAGGCAACAACTGTTGGTGCAATTATTAGAAAATGGAAGAAGTTCAAGATGACGGTCAATCTCCCTCGGTCTGGGGCACCATGCAAGATCATACCTCGTGGGGCATCAATGATCATGAGGAAGGTGAGGGATCAGCCCAGAACTACACGGCAGGACCTGGTCAATGACCTGAAGAGAGCTGGGACCACAGTCTCAAAGAAAACCATTAGTAACACACTACGCTGTCATGGATTAAAATCCTGCAGCGCACGCAAGGTCCCCCTGCTCAAGCCAGCGCATGTCCAGGCCCGTCTGAAGTTTGCCAATGACCATCTGGATGATCCAGAAGATGAATGGGAGAAGGTCATGTGGTCTGATGAGACAAAAATAGAGCTTTTTGGTCTAAACTCCACTCGCTGTGTTTGGAGGAAGAAGAAGGATGAGTACAACCCCAAGAACACCATCCCAACCGTGAAGCATGGAGGTGGAAACATCATTCTTTGGGGATGCTTTTCTGCAAAGGGGACAGGACGACTGCACCGTATTGAGGGGAGGATGGATGGGGCCATGTATCTCGAGATCTTGACCAACAACCTCCTTCCCTCAGTAAGAGCATTGAAGATGGGTCATGGGTGGGTCTTCCAGCATGACAACGACCCGAAACACACAGCCAGGGCAACTAAGGAGTGGCTCCGTAAGAAGCATCTCAAGGTCCTGGAGTGGCCTAGCCAGTCTCCAGACCTGAACCCAATAGAAAATCTTTGGAGGGAGCTGAAAGTCCGTATTGCCCAGCAACAGCCCCGAAACCTGAAGGATCTGGAGAAGGTCTGTATGGAGGAGTGGGCCAAAATCCCTGCTGCAGTGTGTGCAAACCTGGTCAAGAACTACAGGAAACGTATGATCTCTGTAATTGCAAACAAAGGTTTCTGTACTAAATATTAAGTTCTGCTTTTCTGATGTATCAAATACTTATGTCATGCAATAAAATGCAAATTAATTACTTAAAAATCATACAATGTGATTTTATGGATTTTTGTTTTTAGATTCACAGTTGAAGAGTACCTATGATAAAAATTAGACTTCTACATGCTTTGTAAGTGGGAAAACCTGCAAAATCGGCAGTGTATCAAATACTTGTTCTCCCCACTGTATGTACGTATGTATGTATGTATGTATGTATGTATGTATGTATGTATGTATGTATGTATGTATGTATGTATGTATGTATGTATGTATGTATGTATGTATGTATGTATGTTAAAACAGCCTACATAAAGCCAACAAATAAGGTAGAAAATATCCTGATAAAAACAAATATCCTATAAAATCACATTGGCTACGCGTGGCCTTTCTGCAAGGAACTAGCTTGTGCTAGCAAAAATATTGTGCGTTTCCCGCACCAGTGGGAAACAGACAGACCGACACAGCTGTAGGCTATTTGCGCAAGGGTTTAGAAGTAAATCAGGTAGGCCTATTTATCATGTTTCCTCCAGATCAGAGCATGATTTTCTTCCCCTTTTATGCTGAGTGGTTATCGAAAGGGAAATATTTTTCAAATAGGCCAAGTTGAGGAACTATTGTCATTCTCAATAGATATTGAGGCGAAGAAAAAATGACTTTGAAATGCTTCACAGTTATGGTAAGTTAGCCACCGCTCGACCAACAGCCTATCAGCGAAACAATTGACCAGTTTTTAAAATCAGGGGTCATCCGTTCCACCCACCCACTGAGATAAAGTATGACTGTCTTTCACTATCCATTCCAGAACAGATATGATAACAAATGGCTTCCTTTAAACCACTCCACTTTTAGACAACCACAGTCGTCAGAGGGTTCAGTGAATGTGTGCGAACCAGCCTGACCCGAACATCTGAGCAGACCTGAACACAACAACATCCCTGCCCTACTTAACCACTAGGCTACCTAGGCTACAGTTTTTTTTTTTTTCTTCACCTTGTCGGCTCGGGTATTCGAACCGCCAACCTTTTGGTTACTGGCCCAACGCTCTAACCGCTAGGCTACCTGGGCAGGTAGCCTAGCGGTTAGAGCGTTGGGCCAGTAACCAAAAGGTTGGCGGTTCGAATACCCGAGCCGACAAGGTGAAAAAAAAAAACTGTCGATGTGTCCTTGAGCAAGGCACTTAACCCTAATTTGCTCCAGGGGCTGACCCTGTAGGTAGGCCGTCATTGTAAATAAGAATTTGTTCTTAACTGACCTGCCTAGTTAAATAAAGGTTAAATAAATAAATTTAACAGCACCTGCAAACACCTAACAACATCGTTACGGTGTCATTCAACAGCACGGGCCACAAAGAGACTGGTTAGGTCAGAATGTGCAATAAGACTTTTAATAGACAAGCGACAACATTTCAACCAGTCCAGGATGACTACCCTCAAACTGAATATTATCTCTGCAACCAGTCCAGAATGACTACCCTCAAACTGAATATTATCTCTGCAACCAGTCCAGGATGACTACCCTCAAACTGAATATTATCTCTGCAACCAGTCCAGGATGACTACCCTCAAACTGAATATTATCTCTGCAACCAGTCCAGAATGACTACCCTCAAACTGAATATTATCTCTGCAACCAGTCCAGGATGACTACCCTCAAACTGAATGTTATCTCTGCAACCAGTCCAGGATGACTACCCTCAAACTGAATATTATCTCTGCAACCAGTCCAGGATGACTACCCTCAAACTGAATATTATCTCTGCATAACTTCGACTGCATGTGAAGAAACATGTCAAATGCCACAGGTCTCCCGGGAGGGCATTGCGACATTATTCAATGAGTGCATGCCTTTTCTATTCAACATGTAATAAAAGGGAGACGATAAGATCTTATGAGCAGTCAGTCAGACTTATCTAGTTCAATAAGGACGGGGCTGGAAGCTTTGGCACAAACTACATTGCATGTTCTAACGCATTCAAATTAAACCTCGTACTCTCACTCATTCTTTCCTCTTTTCACCATGTCCATCTCCCCCTCCTCTGCTACACTCATCCCCTCAGGCTGCGTGTCAGGAGGCAACAGGCTTATGTACACTCAGCAGAATATTTGGGATGATTACAGGGAAAAGATCCCAAATGGAGAAAAGGACATGTATTGCTTCATCCATGTGCAGACATTGAGGACATTGTTTTGCCACCTAATCTCCACTACCTACGCAGCATTTTCATGTTAGTTATTCTCGAAAAAGGCTAAACACTCCCATTCCGATGATTAGCTGTAAATTGAACCAAAACAAGAAGCTCAGATGTCATAACATGCAGCAAAACATGTCTCAGCAGAAGCATGCGCCATTTCCCAACATACTGAATTTGTCCAACTATGGACTCCTCCAAAGAGGAGTGATATGATAGCAGCATGGCTAACCTATCCTGATCTCTTATAAGGAGGGGTGTATTGTGGTGAACCACTGACAAGGGCAGCTTTCCCCTAGATAAGTCTCCAGACAGGGTGCCCCAAAGGCCCCCATAGCGACGGCAAAGCCCCCTGGCAGCACAAATGTCAATTGAAACCAGGCGGGTGGAGGTAGCAAAAGGGCTAGGAGTGGACAAGGGGAGTTGACTGGACTCACCTGTGATTAGAGTTTAGCCTCTTGGTGGCAGCAGGCTCTGAGGGGGCAGGTGTTTCCGTTTGGACCTCCTCATCGCCCCCTGTCTCCTGGGAGGACTCGCTGTCTACAGACTCTTCGCGGCCTTCCGTCCTATTCCTGAAGGCCCGGCTAGATAAAGTCTGCTCGGACGTGGAGCTTTTGTCCTCCGGCTTCTCTTTCTCAGAAGTCTCACCAGCTTTCCTGTCCCTCCTCGTGTATTTAGAGGTGACTTCCTCTGTGTTTCCGTAACGCTCCGCCAGCTCTCTCCTCCTCTCGGCCTTGTAGCGGGCGATGCGCTCAGCCTTGGTCTCCATGGCAGAGTTCTGGAGGGTGTCTACGGCATCCATTTTGTTGTGCCTCGTTTTAAGTCCTCTCGCTTTCACTCAATGTCCGGGGGTTTGAGGAGCCTCCTTCTCTCCACTGGACACCAGATCAAGGAAGTCCCAAGAGTTGTTCAGACGTTGATAGTTTTGCAGTTGGCCTCCCCTCGAAGGATGATGGATCACTTCATTAAAATCATCTCACTGTTGAAACAATCAAGAGAGACTACATTTGTATTGCAACAAGCAAAAAGGCTTTGTGAGAGGTCCAAACACTTAACAACCATTAGGATACATAGTCTCTGTTGGGTCCAATGGGAACTGGATATAACAGCCTGGATCAACAAGAGCCCAACCCTGCCTAGCCCAACCCCAGCTAATGAACCCCCGGTGAGAGTGAAGTCAGCCAAATCAGCTCAAAAGACAATACAGGCCCCACAGCTGACTGAGACTCACATAACCTCTCAAGGATATTTAATCCACTCACATGGAGGAAGAGAGAAAGAAAGAGAGAGAAAGAGAGAGAGAGAGAGGAGAGAGAATCAGAAAAAGAGTGGGAGAATAGCCGTCCAACAGAAATTCTCAATCTACAGTTTCTCAACATTCAGTTAACCGGAGGCGAATATCCTTGATTAATGTGGACTTGAGTGGCATCCAACGCTACAAATCATTCCATGTTTACTACTGCACAGGCTTACAAAACCAGCAAACGCAACTTGGCTTAAGAGACGTTCCACAATTACAGACGCACATAAACTCACACCAGCTGACAACACCAATAAAAATCCACAACCATGTGCACCATCTGCGTGCTCAAAACACTTTATACACAAAGCGCAAAGACACCCCAGGAGCCGGAGAGAGTAATGGGTATGTGGAGGTATGTTTATATAAGTAGGAGCAGGGACTCAGGGTTAACGTGACCCTCTGGGATCCCTACAGTAAAGGGCAAGGGTTAATTCAGCACATCTGGGATTGCACATTCAATAGTTCTTAGTCAGGATGGGGGGGGGGGGGGGGGTGTAGAGAGGCAAGGACTCTACAGAAGAGAAGAAAGAGAAAGAAAGTGTGGGGGTAGGGTTGTGCAAGATTGGAAGGGGGGAGTCAGAAGAAAGTAGGTGGGATGAGAGAGAGAAGAGGAGAAAGGGAGAGGGCTTGCAAAAGGGAGAAGGAAGTGAATGGAATGGTGAGAAAATGAGAGGTGGGTGTCAGGCTGTAGAATATAGTAATGGGGGGATGGAATCGATACAGTTACATATCGGGATATTATTTTTGACAATATACCGTATTGACAATATTACAATATCATTTTTTGCATAAGTTTGCTGTACTCGCACCAAAACTCCAGTATTTTTCCTTCATAGCTTGTTCTCCATCTTCTTTTTGTTGTTTTCTCACGGCTCCCTCTATGTTGAGCAATATGTTTGGAACATCGAATTGCAAGAAAATTACAGTATCGAATTACAATACATATAGAATCGTGTGTACCGCGAGAATCGCAATACATATAGTAACGTCACCTAGATTCTACAGCTGCAACATCGAGAGCATCCTGACAGGTTGCATCACTGCCTGTTGCGGCAACTGCTCGGCCTCCGACCGCAAGGCACTACAGAGGGTAGTGCATACAGCCCTAAAAATTGTCAAAGACTCCAGCCACCCCAGTCATAGACTGTTCTCTCTGCTACCGCATGGCAAGCGGTACCGGAGCACCAAGTCTAGGTCCAAAAGGCCATAAGACTCCTAGACAGCTAATCAAATGGCTACCCGGACTATTTGCATTTCTTTACTTATCAAGTTTACCTAATACTTATTTTTTACTTAAAAACTGCATTGTTGGTTAAGGGCTTGTTAAGTAAGCATTTAACTTTAGAGGTAAATAGTAAACAGGTAAAACACCTGTTGTATTCGGCGCATGTGACAAATAAAATTTGATATCGTGATAATATCATACCGTGAGGTCCCTGGCAATTCCCAGTAAATTAGCTCTGCCTTGGGGGGGACCATTGCTGTAATGGTGACAGGGGTTCATAAATCTCCCAACATACACCAACCACCTGCAGAGCCAAATAGTGGACCAAGAAATTAGATTCTGACTGTCCCTACACCCCTCCCTGTAAGTGTAAACTTCACCTTGACCTCACCCTGCTCCACATAGCAAACTGTTGTTGGAACAATGAGGACCACAGTACCTCCACTAGAACAGCTTGAAGACATCAGTTGAAAAACCTGTACCGTGCAAATCTACTGGATGAAAACTATTAAACTTACCTTTGCTGCCAGGCCCTAGCAACGGAGAGGCATTCGCTACAGCTAAGCCGTTCAGTGACCTACAGTGACTTCAGAAAAGTATTCATACCCCTTGGCTTATTCAACATTTTGTTGTGTTACAGCCTGGATTGTTATGTTACACCCATGTACACACATTACGAAATACAGAAATCTCATGTACATAAGTATTCACACCTCTTTGCTATGACACTCCAAATTGAGCTCAGGTGCATCCAATTTCCTTTGATCATTCTTGAGACTACACTCACTACAATCTAGTATCCCCCTTTCCCTTTACAATTTGATTGGAGTCCACCTGTGGCCAATTAAATTGTTTGGACATGATTTAGAAAAAAACACCTGTCTATATAAGGTCCCACAGTTGACAATGCATGTCAGAACAGAAACTACTGTATACCATGAACTCCAAGGAACTGTCAATAGATCTCCGAGACAGAACTGTGATGAGAACCCAATGACCACTCTGACAGAACAACAAACTTCCTGGCTGAGATGGGAGAACCTGCGAGAAGAACAATAGCACGTCACCAATCTGGTGACACTCCTGAGAAAAAGGAACATGAACAGCAGGCCTGAACAGTGGTCTGATGAGACCAAAATTTGGCAACATCATGCTATGGGGATGCTTTTCAGCGGCAGGAACTGGGACACTGGTAAGGATAGGACGGAACAATGAATGGAGCCAAATGCAGGCAAATCCTTGATGAGAACCTGCTTCAGAGTGCGTTCTAACAGGACAATGACCCCACGCATACAGCCAAAGCAATGCTGGAATGGCATCAGAACAATAATATGAAAGTCCTTGAGTGGCCCAGCCAAAGCAAAGACTTGAATCCCATTGCTGTCCACCGCCGCTCCCTATCTGCAAGGAAGAATGGGAGAAAATTCCCAAATATCAATCAAAGCTGATACAGACCTACCCAAGACGACTCAAAGCTGATACAGACATACCCAAGACGACTCAAAAGCTGTAATCGCCGCCAAAGGTGCTTCAACAAAGTATTGACTCAGGGGTGGGAATACTTAACTGATTTACATTTTTCTGTATAAAAATGTTCCCAAAAATTGGGAAAAAAATCTAAAAACATGTTTTCACTGTCATTATGGGGTATTGTGGGTAGATGGGTGAAAAAAAAATTCAAGGGGTGTGAATGGTTCTGAAAGGACTGTACCATAATACATTCAACAACTATTTGAAGCATTGCACCTTTCCCTCCCTGCTCAATGTTTCATTCAAGCCTGTGATGATTTAAGGACAACAGGAATCCCTGGGGTTATTTGGCTTTATGAGATTACAAACTTGATCTAACGTTTGATGTAATATTTGGAAACAAAATGTGATTTTCTTGATCATAAAGAAAGCTCTACTTCACCAACTGGTCGATCACAATCTTCAGGGCATCCCTAGACGATCACCAAACATTTACGTAGAGCCAACGATAAAGGCTTGGGTTGCACTGTTGGCAATAGGTGCACTTGATTCAGAAGCCCTGTGCACCGGATAGGCAAATATGTTCCCATTTTTAACCATTTAATTTGTCTGAAAATACAAAAACTCTGCATACCCGGCGGACCAAGAGTTCTGTGGCTAAGGTTCATGAGAAAAGGTTCATGACCACTGCTTTTCTTGGTGATGGGCCAGTTAGAGAAGCTCTGTATTATGGAGATTCCTTTAAATCCAGCTTTGTTTGAGCACCAGATACAAATCAGGAATTGCTTAGACCAAAAAGTTAGCCTGCTAATTAATCTTGCTTCATACCTCACTATCCTGGGGTTCTCCCTGACCTGAGTTGAGTAGATAGTCTATGGGGCATCAAAAACTCATGCCGTCATTGATTTATAACTCGTCCGATGTCAATCCCAAACATAGGCTTATAAATCTCCTAATGAAGGCAACATTTCCCTTGAGGTTTCAATGTTGATTTCGGGCCTCTGTAAACCCTGACGTAATTCACCAAGTCATCCCAGAGTCCACTCTGTATTCCTCTCGCACTACCTATAAAAGGAGTTCTGAATAACACACTAAAGCTTGTTCATGCAGATCGAAAACAAAGAGCCTGCTTTGTTTGGAAGCCGTCTTTGTTATTTCAAGAGAAGAAAACCAAAGTTATGAGTCATACTGAAGATATCAGGGAAAAGTGAACTCACCCAAAGACATTTTTTTTTATGTACCCTTTACCTTATGGCATAAAAAAAAAAATAAGTTGCACCATGGCTGGAGAGCATGTGGGAACACGCAAAGTTAAAAGGCACAGAGAAGCTCTCTCAATAAGCCAGGGTCTGAGAGACACTAGTAATGTCCCAGTAAAATAACAGATGTTAGGCTGTTTAAGAAAATACATTTTTTTTTAAACTTTCACGATAGAACAGACATCTATGTCCATGAGTGTGGCCTGACAAAAGTAATGGCTGACCAAACCACATATCTTTGTTTTGTGTTTTTTTTTTTGTGACAACAGTCAATGTGTCTGAAGAGATAAAACCCCAAAACATGGCGTTTCTATGTATTGCAATGGAAGATAGTATTGCTATTTATTATCATTCTAAAACAATACCAGTCAATCACTCCATCATTTCAGCTAGTCCAGATTGGATGTGTAAATATGGCTCTACCATGCCAAGTAAACAAAGTCCACATCCAGTGTTTGACAGCATGAGTGAACTCTGACCTGTCCTTGCCCCAGGGGAGTGGTTATGGGCCATGAGAGGATCCTCTGTCTCAACAATGGCCAAAGAATGTCACTTCCTGACTGTGCATATCCTCTTTCATAAAAGCACAATTAAAAATGGCAGCATTGTACTGATCATAAGCTAAGCAATTGTCCAAAACCCTGTGGTTTTTTAAAACGTTTTTATTTAACCAGGCAAGTCAGTTAAGAACAAATTCTTATTTACAATGACGGCCTACACCGGCCAAACCTGGACGACGCTGGGCCAATTGTGCGCCGCCCTATGGGACTCCCAATCACAGCCAGATGTGATACAGCCTGGATTTCGAACCAGGGACAGTAGTGACGCCTCTTGCACTGAGATGCAATGCCTTAGACCTCTGTGACACTCAGGAGCCCTGAGAGGTTTTAAGTGGGTTCAAAAGGGCAGATTTCCCCTCACACTAAAACTGGAGTCCTTTCCCCTTGTATTCCCAGAGTACCAGAACGTTTCATTTTTTTCTCCCCCGAGTTACAGACCACTAGCATGCAGACTTGACACGCCCTTCACTCGCAAATCTCACCAGTTATACGAGTCCACTTATGGAGCCCGTATGTCACATGGGGATAGAGCCTACTACAGCCTACTGCAGATTAAAGACCCTTAACTCTGAGGGAAGAAACTTTCCCCATGATCTTTTACGATGACAACCCATTGTAACGTTTATCTATGGTCACCTTGCCCTGTAACAGATCCAGCAGGTCAAATGACTCACATTGGGACACAATGTTGAGTTGAGAACTCAATAGCCAGGTTCTCTAAATAGCCTTTAAAAATCAGAGCCATTGAAAATAAAGTTGATACTTTAACTTACATGAGGTTCAAGTGAAGTGCTGTCAATGCACCTTTCCCTGGTTTGAAAGTTAACAAAGCAGACAGAGTTCAGAGAGCACAGTGTACATTAGTAGGTGATAGTGGGCCTGTCATGATGAGTAATAGCTGTAGTGTCCAATGTTGACATGAGCTTGTGTGGGTGTGTCTGAGGGGGTGGGGGCAAAAAGGTACAGGCTACTTTAGTGACTGGTCTTTCTGGTTAAAAACCATAGCAGTGTGTAAGATCAGGGTTTGCCTTAGAATCTATTTTAGCAACGGTGGCAAAGTTAAGGGGGGGGGGCCAATGGCGTGGTTTTAGAGGCTCTCCTCTTGGCCGTATAGACAACATTTTGTTGTCCATACTAGTTTCCTGTAATACAGATTTTTCAGTTTCAAATCAGATTTCCCGCAATTATACACATTTTGCTATGGCTTATGCCTTGTTCTTATCTGAGTGACTCAAACATTTTAACAAAAAAAAAAAAGAAATGGGGGCCACACGTCATGCCATTTTTGGAATTTCAGAGTCTCCCTGACTGCCTGGTTTTTCGGCTTTGATTTAGCAGCAGTGACGATTTAGCAACTATGCTATTCATGACAACCACTGCAGATTTACAGATTACAACAGCTGAGTGTTGTAAGAACTTTCTCACTAGCTACTCATGTAACAGCACCATACAACAAACCCTCCAGGGCCACAACACGACAGGATCCCATTTCCTAGTACACCTACTGAACCCCATCTTCATTAGCCATAGCTCACTGGTGTCAGTATCTAAACGTGTGAAGAATGGGCCATCTTTGGGAAAAACATACCACACATAGGCCCCTGGAGGGTAGCTGCCCTTATGAACAAGTTCATGTGTTCCTTCTTTACAGTCTGGGACAAGGCCCAGGCATAGAAGCTGCCTCAAGGGCCAAACCACTGACCTGCAATCCATTGGTCTTCAGATACTTTAAGAAATCGCATGTCCACACAAGAACATGGAGCAGGAATGCGGACACCACCCTTGGATGAATTTGGAAGCAAGGGGAAAACCTGCTTTGGCTGTATGCATTTTTGACAGTATGCATTTGCAACTCTTGTAATTAGTTAAAAGGAATGTCAAAACTGGGGTCTCCTTTCAAAAATGCTAAATTCTGGTTGAACACAAGCTCTTGTCAGTTCACTAAGCCTTTCAAAATCTACCACAGAAACCACATCCACTGCAAGACATCAGTCTCTAAATGAGAGGAATCACAGCACCGATGTAATGAACAATGGCCCTAATTGCTGATTCACTGTAACTGTCAGGTAACACATTTTTAACAAGACATACAATTACCATGTTGGCCAAGTGTAGCCCATAACAAACATGCCAATAATGTTGACAATTAATTGGTTTAAAGTATAGCGATGCACGTAAACACTTTTGCTTGAAAGAGAAGCAAAACCCAATGCTTTGGAAAGTCTGGAGTGTGAAAATGATTTGCAGTTATAAAATTGAGGAAGAGCGCCAAAGCTTAATAGTTATAGCCCAATAGTGTCCAATCAAGTCTAGAGCCATAGTCAACAAGCCAAGCCATGACACCCACCATCTCAGATTGTTCCAAAATCATTTCTGCGGTTAGAAACAGATAAGATTGGCATTCCTGAAACATTATCTTGAAATATAATTTGATCTAGGAGAGTACAGCAGTAAGAGCGGCATATGGTACTTTCAGACTAATTTATGGTAAATAATGTATGTGGCTTCAATGACATTTCTCTGAACAGGGGAAGATAACCATCACCAGATTCACAGGGGATACATTACATAGTATGAAGAAGCAATACTCCAAACCGCATATTCATACTACTTGTCAGACATATATAACTGATACTGTATACTGTTTGTTGTGTTGGGATTGGCGTAGGGAGTCTGTGGGTGGCTTTTGACCACCTTATTGGATTATTCTTACTCATTGGTAGGAAGAAGTTTGGTCCAAATGGAATGTTGGGTACTATATTTATTGAATATTATCTGAATCCTCTAAATTAGAAATGGTCAAATTGGGTGCAATCAATTAACTTAATTTCTCAGAGATCAAATTATATTTAAATAAAATAATGTTTCAGGAGTGCTAATAGTAATTGTTAAAAACGACAGAAATAATTTCATAATCTGAGATGGTGGGCCTTTTGAGGTGGAACGACCCCAACTTTCCTTCCCTTTGCACCCTTGGAAGAGCAAGTTAAACACATCGCCAGCTCCTGACATTTCACATTCTTCCTGAGGGAGGAGGGTGGAAACTTTTGTCCACAGTGAGAAAACCAGGTGCCAGTGTGCAGCTGCTGAAATCAGCAGGCAAACAGGCAAGGCCAGTAGTCTCCGTTATAAAAGTCTCTCACCCGTGGCAAGTCTGAGGGATTTGCCATCAAGTGCAAGCACCCACGGGGAGGAGAATAAAATAAGTGAGAGAGAAAAATGGTATGCCGCTGAGCTATTACAGTATCTTACGGAAAAGTACAGTCTTACCTTTTCCTGTAGGCTACACTATGCCTCTAGTTGAAAATAATGTTGAGAGAAAGGTGTCAGGCTAAGACCAGCAGACGCACATCTCCGGACAGCAGCAAAAGCGTGCGAGTTTCCTGTCCTGTATCTAGCAGTGTGTGATTCCAGATGGGTCATGTGACCAGGCAGCGAGAGGAGACGAAGCTCAGTATGGGTCATCAGCCCGTAATCCAATAACGCTATCTGACATCTACATGGGCTAAGCAGCAGCTCAGGCCGAAACTATTTGGTGCCATGCATTTCCACCCTATACTGTGATAGACAGCGTACTGGAAAACCAGTGTGTTACCCATTACAAAGCCATAGAGGCTGCTGGTGATCTTATGGCAGTTTAAGTACCATCATCGGCAAAACGAGGGCTTAATTACAACTGCAGACTTAACACTAGTATCCACTCCTCAGGTTCCAAGAGGTTAGTCTGCTAATAAAGAGCTTTAAAGGGAACGCTGACAGCGGGGGCAGGGCTTTGCATGGCAGGCCCCTTTATTGATGTGACTCATCCCTTCCTTGTGCTTTAGTTGGTGGGAACAGGAGGGTTTGTGGAAGGGGGGGGGGGGTGTTGTGGGGGCAGATTTTCTGTTTTGTGGGGCATGAGTCACCAGGGTGCCAAGAGACCCTTGTCTAGTGGTACCGGGGTAAGGGAGGTTGAAATGGGAGGATGGGGTAAAAACGGGGTCTGAGGCAAATCCGTCAAACACAGACGGAGGCACACAGACACACACTCCACCCCAGCCAGATCCCTTTAACCCACGCAGTGCCACTGACTGTAACCATCCACCCGCTGTCTGCTGTTGACATAACCAAGCCTAGTCACGCCCCTCAACTCCATTTTGCCTTTGTAACTGTAAAGTTAGGGACATTTGAACTGACTAGGTTCGGTTTTATTTACTGGTCCACTGAAAGCTTGTTGCTATGCTGACAAAAAGTGAGTTGCTTCATTCCATTGCTCAGGAGTGACTTTGAGAGACAATGGCTATTGTTTCCCAAAATACACACTGTGGTAATGTGGTTTACACACACACACACACACACACACACACACACACACACAAAACACACCCAATGGGAAAGCACTGTTAAATTAAATGTTCCTCGGTTTGTGCTCTGGCTTCTTACCGATCCTCTTCGTCCCAGTCTTCCGGCTTTCTGTTTGCCTTAGTCAAACGTGAGGGAAATGAATGGAAAACACACACACAACAAGACGTGGACCTGCATCTGCACAGCAGCACACAGACACGGTGCTGTAGACAAGGGTACAAAGTACCACACAAAAGTATGCAATACAGTGCATTACAACACACACACACACAGACGTCCTGCTGGCCTACAGTGCCTTCAGAAAGTATTCATACCACTTGATTTTTTATACACATTTTGTTGTGTTACAGCCTGTACCCATCTACACACAACACCCCATAATGACAAAGTGAAAACATGTTTTTAGAATTTTTTGCAAATGTATTTAAAATTAAATACAGAAATCTAATTTACAAAAAGTATTCACATCCCGGAGTCAATACTTTGTAGAAGCCCCTTTGAAGCGATTACTGCTGTGAGTCTTTCTGGGTAAGTCTCTAAAAGAGCATTCCACACCTGGATTGTACAACATTTGCCCATTATTCTTTTCTAAATCCTTCAAGTTGTCAAATTGGTTGTTGATCATGGCTAGACAACCATTTTCAGCTCTTGCAATAGATTTTCAAGGGAATTTAAGTCAAAACTGTAACTCGGCCACTCAGGAGCACTCTCACGGTCTTCTTGATAAGCAACTCGTGTAGATTTAGTCTTGTGTTTTTTACGTTATTGTCCTGCTGAAAGGTGAATTCATCTCCAAGTGTCTGGTGGAAAGCAGACAACCAGGTTTTCATTTTATTCTGTACAAGCTTCCTTCTTTTCACTGTCAATTAGATTAGTATTGCAGAGTAACTACAATGTTCTTGATCCATCCTCAGCTCTCCAAAACACATTATTTAACACATTTTAAATTCAGGCTGTAACACAACAAAATGTGGAAAAAGTCCAGGCATGTGAATAGTGTATGATCAGACAGAGAGGAAGGGTGGTGTGTTTGTGTCCATTATCAGACTGGCAGATCAGGAATGCCCTGAAACCCGCGCTCAGACAAACTCATACCATGCATGGCGTGCCGAGCTAGACGGCTTTCAAAGGGCTACTGCAGCCAGAGTAGAGACACAGGAAATCTTTGAGAGGAATGTAGTATCTTATTACCACACGTCCGCACCTTTCACCAAATAAACACCCTTTGACAAACATTTTTGCACTAGTTTGCACTACACGTTGGTTTGCACTGGGTTACCTTTATTACTTATATCAACCCTGAATTTCAGATGCTGTATATTGGCAAATGACAGGCTTTGAAGCCACCGGTCAGCCATATTGGCAATCCCCAGAAGGAGCAGTCCTCCATTGAAATGAAAGGAACTCTACAGTATTTCAAATAAATTAGATGCATTTAACTAAATTTATTCTAGTGGGGACTGTGACATTAGAACTTTATTTTTTATTAAAGAGTTATTTAAGTAGGCAAGTCAGTTAAGAACAAATTCTTATGTACAAGGACGTCCTACCAAAAGGCAAAAGACCTCCTACGAGGACGGGGATTAAAAATAAATAATAATAATAAATAAATAAATAAATATAGGACCAAACACACATCACGACAAGAGACAAAACAACACTACCAAAAGAGAGACCTAAGACAACAACATAGCAAGGCAGAAACACACGACAAGACAACAACATGGTAGCAGCACAAAACACGGTACAGACAACAGCACAAAGGGCAAAAAGGTAGAGATGACAATACATCACGCAAAGCACCCACAACTGTCAGTAAGAGTGTCCATGATTGAGTCTTTGAATGAAGAGATTGAGATATAACTGTCCATTTTGAGTGTTTGTTGCATCTCGTTCCAGTCGCTAGCTGCAGCGAACTGAATAGACGAGCGACCCAGGGATGTGTGTGCTTTGGGGACCTTTAACAGAATGTGACTGGCAGAACGAGTGTTGTATGTAGAGGATGAGGGCTGCGGTATAGATCTCAGATAGGGGGAAGTGAGGCCTAAGAGGGTTTCATAAATAACCATCAACCAGTGGGTCTTGCGACTAGTATACAGAGATGACCAGTTTACAGAGGAGTATAGAGTGCAGTGATGTGTCCTATAAGGAGCATTGGTGGCAAATCTGATGGCCGAATGTTAGAGAATATCTAGCCCCTCGAGAACACCCTTACCTGCCAATCTATATATTCTATCTCCGTAATCTAGCATGGGAAGGATGGTCATCTGAATCAGGGTTAGTTTGTCAGCTGGGGTGAAAGAGGAGCGATTACGATAGAGGAAACCAAGTCTAGATTTAACTTAAGCCTGCAGCTTTGATATGTGCTGAGAGAAGGACAGCGTACTGTCTAGCCATAATCCCAAGTACTTGTATGATGTGACTACCTCAAGCTCTAAACCTTCAGAGGTAGTAATAACACCTGTGGCGAGAGGGGCATTCTTCTTACCAAACCACATGACCTTTGTTTTGGAGGTGTTCAGAACAAGGTTAAGGGCAGAGAAAGCTTGTTGGACACTAAGAAAGCTTTGTTGTAGAGCATTTAACACAAAATCCAGGGAGGGGGCAGCTGAGTATAAGACTGTATCATCTGCATATAAAATGGATGAGAGAGCTTCCTTCTGCCTGAGCTATGTTGTTGACGTAAATTGAGAAGCGTGTGGGGCCTAGGATCGAGCCTTGGTGTACTCCCTTGGTGACAGGTAGTGGCTGAGACAGCAGATTCTGACTTTATACACCGCACTCTGAGAGAGGTAGTTAGCAAACCAGACCAAAGACCCTTCAGAGACACCAATACTCCTTAGCCGGCCCACAAGAATGGAATGGTCTACCATATCAAAAGCTTTGGCCAAGTCAATAAAAATAGCAGCACAACATTGCTTAGAATTAAGGGCAGTGGTGACATAATTGAGGACCTTTAAGGTTCCAGTGGCACATCCATAACCTGAGCGGAAACCAGATTGCATACCAGAGAGAATACTATAGACATCAAGAAAGCCAGTCAGTTGATTATTGACAAGTTTTTCCAACACTTTTGATAAACAGGTAAAACTAGAAATAGGCCTATAACAGTTAGGATCAGCTTTCTCTCCCCCTTTAAATAAAGGACTAATTGTGGCTCCTTCCAAGCAATGGGAACCTCCCCAGAACGGAGAAACAGGTTAAAAAGGTCGGAAATAGGCTTGGCAATGACAGGAGCAGCAACCTTAAAGAAGAAAGGGTCTAAACCATCTGACCCAAATGGTTTTTTGGGGTCAAGTTTCAGGAGCTCCTTTAGTACCTCGGACTCCATAACTGCCTCCAGGGAAAAACTTTGTAGCGGAGCAGGGGAAAGTTGCATTAGAAGGGGTGGCAGATGAGGAAATGTTGAACGGGCAAGGAGGCATGGCTGAGTCAAATAGGAACCCTGACTTAATGAAATGGTGATTAAAGAGCTCAGCCATGTGCTTCTTGTCAGTAACAACCACATCATCAACTTTAAGCGACATGGGCAGCTGTGAGGAGGAGGGTATATTCTCAAGGTCTTTAACCGTTTTCCAGAATTTCTTGGGGTTAGACCCACAGAGAAAACTTTTCCTTAAAGTAACTAACTTTGGCCTTCCGGATAGCCTGAGTGCACTTTTTCCTCATTTGCCTGATCGAGAGCCAGTCAGCCTGAGTAAGCGTGTGCCGGGCCTTTCGCCAAATGCAATTCCTGAGGTGGAGTAACTCGGGGGCTGAACCGAATTTAATTCTCATTTTCTTTATGGGGGCGTGTTTGTTAACAATACCACTGAAAGTATCAAAAAAGAAGGTCCAAGCGCCTTCGACAGACGGGATCACGCGGATTCTATTCCATTTTACAGAAGCCAGTTAATGAAGGAAGGCTTGCTCATTATAAAGTTTTTTTTAGCAAGAGTCTATGACAAATCAGGACAGGTTGTTTCACTGAGCAGCCATTATGAACACAGGGTGTAAAACAGTGATCACTAAGGTCATTACAGAAAATACAGGTGGTTTAAGCATGTCCCAGTTTAGGTCACCTAGCAGGACAAATTCAGACTTCATGTAAGGGGCCAAGAGAGAGCTTAGGGCAGGTAGGGTAAAGGCTGGTGCTGATGGAGGACGATAGCACCGAGCAACAGTCAACAAAGAGTTTGGAAAGTTTAATACTTAAAACCAGTAAATCTAATTGTTTGGGGACAGACTTGGTTGAGACAACCGAGCACTGAAGGTGATCCTTGATCTGTCTTGCTGAAAAAGGTTATAACCAGAAAGGTTAACACTCTTTCTTAACCACGTCTCAGTAGGCCAACACATCTGGATTGGAGCTGTGAACCCACACTTTCAATTGATCCATTTTAGGTAATAAGCTTCTAGTGTTAACGTGCAGAAAACCCAGGCTTTTATGAGAGCAGAAATCAGTGAAGCAGATATCAGAGCAAAAGTCAGAATTGGGGCTAGCAACAGTAGCAACAGTAGATGGGCCAGGGTGTAAATGCACATTACCAGATATCATCAACAGTAATACAATCAAGGCACGGCATAGGACAGGGAGAGCTCTGCAGTGCTGATGTATGACATCTGAATGTGCATCAGATGTCAACAAGATCATATTGTACAGCAATTTCATCAGGTAACATGAATACAAAGCCGGCGGGAGGTGGTTAGAATGGGATGGTAGGCCAAAAGTCTGTGTGGGAACAGACATGGTCTGTCCCACGGTTGGGTAAAGAAGGTTCGTAGTCAACAAAGCATGTATGAGACATCAGGCAAATGCCAAAATAGAAAAATGTATAACGACTTGGGGCTAGCCATTGTAAGATCAGAGTCACTCGCTCCAACAGTGCCTGTGTGCTGGAGGAAAAATGCCAGTGAATTGGCTCTGAACAGCAGGAGGTGGCTTCAAAGCCTCTGGATCTCTCGTTTCACACGTGGGAAGTGTGGTTGGGGGTACCTGTACCAGACAGCGGGAGACAAGACAGAGCAGATGGTGAACAGATCGTCCACCACCATCTCCTTTGTTTTGCTGTTGAGCTGAAGGTAGTTCTGCTCACATCTCACCACAAGGTCATTGATTGTGCTCCTGTACTCCTCCTCCTGCCCACCCCTGATGCACCCTACAATAGCAGAGTCATCCGAGAACTTCTGTAGTTGGCATGTTTCAGAGTTATATCTGAAGTCTGAGGTGTAGAGGGTGAACAGGAAGGGGAACAGGACCGTTACCTGGGGGGCCCATGTGTTGCTCACTGCCCATTCTGACACAACTCTGTAGGCACACAAAATGTTGGCCTACCGGTCATGTAGTCCGTAACCCAGGAGACTAAGGGTCCTTCCACTTTCATCCTCTTCATCTTCTCACCCAGTAGCAGGGGCCTGAATGGTGTTGAAGGCACTGGAGAAGTCAAAAAACATAACCCTCCCAGTTCTACCTGCGTTGTCCAGGTGAGAGTAGGCCCTCTGCAGAAGGTAGATGATTGCATCATCCACCCCGATGTGCCGCTGGTATGCGAACTGCAGGGGGTCCAGTGATGTACACACCAGGGGTCTGAGGTGAGCGAGGACTAACCTTTCCAGGGTCTTCATGATGTGGGATGTTAGCGCTACAGGTCTGAAGTAATTCAGTGGTGCGCTTTCTTGGGGCACTAGTAACAGGCAGGATGTTTTTCACAGCACAGGGACCCTTTCAAGGCTCAGGCTAAGGTTGAAGGGTTGCTGGAGTATTCCACAGAGTTGGTCAGCACAGACCCTAAGCACCCTTGGGCTGATGCCATCGGGGCACGCCGCTTTCCACTGATGTAGTCTCTCCAGCTCTCTCTTCACTTGGTTGGTGGTGAAAGCCAGCCCAGTTGGGGAGGTGGGGGGGAAGGGGGGTGTTGAAGATAAGTTCAGAGGGAACAAGGGGGGGGTCACTGATTGTCTCAAAAGGAGGTGTCGTGTGCAGAGGGGGGATGGGACAGCAGTGAGGGTGTGGCGCCTGGAGTGCTCTGTGGACAGAGCTCATATCGAACCCCTCAGTCTGCCCACTGTTTGACTTTTTGAAGCCAGTGATATTTCTCATACCATTTCACACATCTCTCACCGGGCTCTTCCTCAGCTTGTCCTCCATCTTCTCCTTATACACTCTTCCCCTCAGCAATCCGCAACTTCAGCATTTCAAATTTGTACCTGTCCCCCTCCTTGAAGGTCCTCTTCTTCTCATTCAGCAGGGCCTTCAGGTCGTTGGTGACCCAGGGTTAATTATTTGGAAAATAGCGTACCTTCCTCGTATATAGTCCATTATGCAGTCTGTAAGTCCATCAATGTCCTCCCCATGAGCCTCACAGAGCACATCCCAGTCTGTTGTCTCAAAGCAGTCCTGTAGGGCCTCATTCGCCTCCGGGGACCATCTCCTAATGGTCCTAGTGGTCGCTGGCTGCAGTTGGACCATAGGCCTGTAGAGTGGGGTGAGGTGGACAAGGTTCTACCGAGGGGAGGGAGTGCAGTGGAGTTGTATGCATCCTTCACATTAGCATATAACAAAGTCCAGAGTTTTATTATTCCAGGTTGGGCACTTCACGAACTGTTTGAACGTGGGCAGCGTTGAAGAGAGAGAGGCATGGTTAAAATCCCCAGAAACGGCAAAGGCGGCACTGTGATGCGTTGTCTGTAACCTCGCGATAACAGAGTGGACGACGTCACGTGTTTGTCAGCGGAAGGTGCTGCTAAACTTAAGAAAAGTGCCTCAGTGATAAAAAGGACCGCTAAAACCTTCGTAAAACAGTAGCACTCCATAATCCTGAACAATTATAGTTCAACTGTTGCAACAAAAAAAAAACTAAACCAAAACCTACTAAAAACAACAACTAAACGCACAAACAATGGCAGGTGCTTAACAGGCTTCTTTGTCTGTGTTCTTTTGCCCTTCCCATAAGGCTTTTTATTTTTGCAACTGCCTAAAATGCCAGCATCCTGGAGTCGCCTCTTCACTGTTGACATTGAGACTAGTGTTTTGCAGGTACTATTTAATGAAGCTGCCAGTTGAGGACTTGTGAGGCGTCTGTTTCAGCTGTGCTAACATAATTGCACAAAGGGTTTTCTAATGATCAATTAGCCTTTTAAAATGATAAACTTGGATTAGCTAACACAACGTGCCATTGGAAGACCGTGATGGTTGCTGATAATGGGCCTCTGTACGCCTATGTAGATCTTCCATTAAAAATCTGCCGTTTCCAGCTACAATAGTCATTTACAACATTAACAATGTCTACACTGTATTTCTGATCAATTTGATGTTATTTAAAAAATGGACAAAAAAAATTGCTTTTCTTTCAAAGACAAGGACATTTCTAAGTGACCCCAAACTTTTGAACGGTACTGTCTCCTGGCTGAATATACCTTCCTTTATTATTAATTATTATTATAATAAGCAGTCTCCTGGCAGTCACTTCCATGAGCACCCGTAGGGGAAACTGCTCCGCAAAATTGGAAAAACTGACAGACTAAATTGTAAAGGTGGTTACTTTAGAATAACAAAAAAAAGAGAGAGATATTAGATAACAATAAAAGCTATGGGGAAACCGTCAAAATAGCTTACGTCAATGTAACAGTGTCTCAGGTTAGACAGGTGAATGTCACTTATCAGCCTCACTCTGGACTACTGTAGAGGACAGAGACACAGAGGGGGAGAGAAAGGAAAGGAAAGGAAGAAAGATGAAACAGAGAGGTGGAATGATTCACCCAGCCTATCCAAGTCATGGGGTCTCAGCCATCCACCAGACACCAAATGGACTGATGGAATTCTACTGAGGGGTCAGGGGTTCTTCTGTACAGTCAGAGGGGGATGGGTTACTACAGTGCATTCGGAAAGTGTTCAGACCCCTTTATCCCACTTTTTCTACATTTTTTTACGTTACAGCCTTATACTAAAATTGATCAAATTAAAATGTAATGAATGGGAGAAACGCCAAATACAGGTGTGCTAAGCTTGTAACGTCATACTGAAGAAGATTCAACGCTGCAATCGCTGCAACAAAGTACTGGTGTTTCAACAAAGTACTGGTGTTTCAACAAAGTACTGGTGTTTCAACAAAGTACTGGTGTTTCAACAAAGTACTGAGGAAAAAGTCAGAATGCGTTTTTTATTTTTAACACATTAGCAAAACATTTTTTTTTTAAACCTGTTTTTGCTTTGTCATTGTGTGGTATTGTGTGTTTATTTATGAGGGGGAAAAACGATTTCATCCATTTTAGAATAAGGCTATAATGTAACAAAATGTGGAAAAGTTCAAGGGGTTTGAATACTTTCCAAATGCTCTGTAAATCCCATAGATACAGTACATCAGATGTTAACCCTTCTGGACAACGCAACAAAATCAGGTAGCTTACTTTCTACTTGCTAGCCTACTTTGCGGTTGTTGGGTTAGGGCCCAGTGAGACAGTATAACTACATTAACCTTTATGGGACCAGGCCTAACAGATGATTTTGATTAAAATGCAACAAAATCAACCACAGCTCAACTACATGCTAAAGGAAAGAATTAACAGATGTGGGATTAACAGTTAGTTCCCATAGAAAACCGTTGATTCCCATTGAAAGGCAACAAAATCAGCTAAATATGAACTATGTGGAAACTGAAAACCTGCGTCGGAGTTACTCTCGCAATGTGAGATTTCCTAAATGTAAATAAATCTATAATTTTCATCGGCACCAGAGCTATGTCACAATTTTGTGTGTGAATGTGCCCTTTTATGAAAAGTATATTGACGATGAATGACAATGTTTATGATGATGATGATGATGGGCTGGTTGATGATGACCCAGGTATGAATGAGAGGCCAATTTGACTAATGTTTCAAGTGTCATGTACGGACTGCAGTACTTCAACAGAGAGCAATCCAGAGACACAAACAAGGCTTTTACAATGACTCCATGCAGTCAGACCCTGGCACATTAGTCTTAGTGTCACTTGTTGAATGGGAAACGTAGTCCAGATATATACACTTTAAATAATTGTTAGACTGATTGGCAACATATGCTCAATGTCACCATCATCGATTACTGCATTCACACACTTCCACATAGAACTAACGCACAGGCCAAATGAGCTTTCCTTCTTTTTGACAGTGTGGACATTGTAAAGCGGCCACTAACTGCTAGCGAAATTTACAAATATGTCTTAGAGGAGATTAGCCTCCTGGCTAACCCAAGCACCCTTCCCATGGGAGTTCCCTATTGCTCATATTGTCACATCCCCTCCACTCACTGTAAATATTTACAGAGTGAAACAGCCTGCTGAGACAGCAATTATGGTTCCCCCAGTTGAGTGCTGAGGAAAAAAAGGATAGGTCGAACCAAAAGAAGAGGAGACGGGGGGGGGGGTTGTTTTCACGTCGCACATAGACCATCTAATTTTTTTTTGCATTCAAACAATATACAATGTATTCCTAGCCCCTCGATTCCAGGAAATTATAATTAAAATTGCAGATGATTCCTCAAACATTCTCAAAGTACCCAGTTGTTTCTGAACGGTCAAGAACTGCAGGCTCAACGGGGGCTATTGATTTCGACTGTAGTAGTGACTGTACGGTCAAGTACAAGTGCCTTTCGGAATAAAAAAATGCTTCTCATCTTCCTGTGGTCATGCAAAACTTTAAAACGTATTGTATGTATTTACAATATAGTATGCATTTATAAGACACATCAACGCACGGGTGAACATTGCATTGCTCTGTGCATCATCGTATTTAGGGCTTCCATATCTTTCTCTTTTTTGTCTGATTCCAGTCTAAAGACTGGTCAAGAGGCCTGACTTCTGGAGTGAGAAAGATATTTTAAAGAGACCAAACACATTGAAGGCAAAAATGTAAACATTTATATTGAGAACACGTTCCCATGAAATGCAGATACTGGTTTAAAGGAAGGCAAACTTGGCCTATAAGAAGGCAAACATTTACATTTCAAAAGAGAAGACTGGTCATAGACACTTCAATTAATCATGGCTAAAGATTATAGCAAAGTAGCTGCGTTCCTTATAGAACCAAAAAGAGTTGATGAAAGCTATGCACACTCTTGGCATTCTCTCAACCAGTTACATGAATGCTTTTCCAACAGTCTTGAAGGAGTTCCCACATATGCTGAGCACTTGCTGGCTGCTTTTCCTTCACCCTGCGGTTATACTCATCCCAAACCATCTCAATTGGGTTATGGTCAGGTGATTGTGGAGGCCTGGTCATCTGATGCAGCACTCCATCACTCTCCTTCTTGGTCAAATAGCCCTTACACAGCCTGGAGGTGTGTTGGGTCATTGTCCAATTGAAAAACAAAATGATAGTCCCACTAAGAGCAAACCAGATGGGATGGCGTATCGCTGCAGAATGCTGTGGTAGCCATGCTGGTTAAGGGTGCCTTGAATTCTAAATAAATCACAGTGTCACCAGCAAAGCACCCCCACAACTCCTCCTCCTCCAAGCTTCACGGTGGGAAGGACATATTTCCACCGGTCTAATGTCCATTACTCGTGTTTCTTGGCCCAAGCAAGTCTCTTCTTATTATTGGTGTCCTTTAGTAGTGGTTTCTTTGCAGCAATTCGATCATGAAGGCCTGATTCACACAGTCTCCTTTGAACTTTTATTTGGGCCGCAATCTGAGGTGCAGTTAACTCTAATGAACTTGTCCTCTGCAGCAGAGGTAAGTCTGGGTCTTCCTTTCCTGTGCCGGTCCTCATGAGAGACAGTTTCTCATAGCGCTTGATGTTTTTTTAAACTACACTTGAAGAAACGTTCAAAGTTCTATAAATTTTCCAGATTGACTGACCTTCCGGTATTAAAGTAATGATGGATTGACGTTTCTCTTATCTGATTTGAGGAAACCTGGCAACATCCCTAAGGTGAAGCATGGTGGTGGCAGCATCTTTATGTGCGTATGTTTTCAGCGGCAGGAACTATGAGACTAGTCGGAATCGAGGCAAAGATGAACGGAGCAAAGTACAGAGAGATCCTTGATGAATGAAAACCTGCCAAGCTTGTAGTGTCATACCCAAGAAGTCGAGGCTGTAATCGCTGCCAAAGGTGCTTCAACAAAGTACTGAGTAAAGGGTCTTATGTAAATGTGATCGTTTTTTTTATTTTTAATACACTTGCAAAAATGTACCTGGGTCTGGAATGTTTGCAGTGTCGATAGCAATATGGCTTGAGCACCAAGTCCACCCCATTGCAAAGTGAGAGCCGTCGACTCGCCAACATCAAACAAATTCAATACCCCCCCATCTAAGCAGATTACTTCAGGTGTGCCAAACGGAGCTCTATCCAACACGGGGCTCTCCAACCCCCCTCATCCACCCCATCCTCGTTGAGTGGCAGACACCTGCATACTCAACCCAACACCACCCGCGACCACAGTCACGCGTTCAGTTGAGTGATGATAATGCTTTCCACTTAGCAGCCAAACAATGGAGCCTCTGTCACCTTGTTTGGGGTCGTCTACACGTCAAAATGAAGGGAGAAAGGATGGATAAAACAAAGAAACAAAGTGAGTGCTGCTCCCTGCTGGGAAATGTCCTGCCGTTTAAGCTAGAATGTTTCTCTGGGGCAGCATGTCTTTATGAGGTAATCATGAAAATGTGTGTTTTTTTTATCACCCAAACACAATGTGGCATTTCAAGACACCCATCAACATTCTTCTCCCCTTCTTGCTTAACTCCAGCCGAAGGTTGGGTATGATACGGCCGGAAGGCCTGTTGTGACATAGCTAGCGGTGTCAGAGATGTGTCTACTTTACCCAGGAGAAACTTTGTCTGCCTCAAATACAATCCACAGCGTAGCTACAAAACTACCAACAGTCAGAGTAACAAGAAGACTTGTAAAAGCAGCGTGATATCAAGGCAGTTTGGTAAAATAACATTTAGCTGATATGTGCACCACATCATTGCTCCCTCACTCGCTCTGCTGTGTGTAATTCTTACTAGCTGTCACTCAAATGGCGAGTGGCTGAATCTCATTGGCTAGAACTCGAATTGCTAGTGGGCTGGTCCATGTGGGGGGAGACGCAGGTAAAATGGTGTAGCACAGCTTCCAGGAAACAGTTGCTTTCAAACTAGGCATTTCGTGACTAATTGAGGTGAGAGTAATTCAGCTCATAGATTATGTATGAACTGCACATTGACACATCCAGCCCAAAAAAAAAAATACTCACTAGTCGCCAAAGTACTAGAGCATGCCTTTAACTACAACTATGATGACATAACACACAGAGCTTGACAGTAATTCACTGCCCAAAACCAGCCTAACTCCTGCACACACTGATCACAGTACTCTCATATACACACACACTACCCTTACTCCTGCCTTGTTTTTTCACAGTTTGCATGCATTTTGCATGGAGTTGCCATATGAACAGATAATGCCTTGATAATATTATTTTGCAAACTCATTCCATTTGGAACTCTAACATTCACTCAAAATGGCTGCCTTATGTTACATCTTCCTACTACAGTGTGAAACAACTTGGCCTACAGTATATTCTTGTTCAGTTTTATCTTTCACAGGTGTGTTTAAAAACACCTTCCCCTGCTTGTGCATTCTCAGTCATTGTTTGCAGAGAGATTTTCCTCTCTGCCTTGCTCACTCACTCGAGGAGAGCCCAGGCTGTCCAAGACTCCCAAGTATACGCTGTCAACAAAGACACTTTTTTGTTTGTTTTCTGGGCACACCGCCAAGGCCGATACAGTGGGTTAAACAAGAAGAGAGTTAGGTTTTATGACGTTGAGCTCATTCAGTGTATGGGCTGCATTCAACAGCGCACGGTGCATGAATGACATCCACATTCAATGGAGCACTGGTCTAGCAGCTGTTTGAGAAGACTTGGCACTTGACTGTATTGAGACAAACGCAGAATGCACATAATAGGGGTGTGAAAAGTGTTAAAGATTGGCCACATACTAATGATGTATTATTCAGTTGGAATATTCTGTTGATTGCAGACACTTTCACAATATTGTGAAATATTAAAGTGTTGGGTATCTGACTGTTCTGGGTGTAGAAAACAAGGTATATATCTCTACTGTAGGCTACCTGATATAGTCTCACTATCATGGGAACTAAACAAAGCAAGCCACAATAACCCAGTCTACTGTTCATCCATCCCACCATCTACACCACAATGTCGCCCTTAACATCAAGTCCTGAGTAAGCAGTTGATCGATAGATAGATAGATAGATAGATAGATAGATAGATAGATAGATAGATAGATAGATAGATAGATAGATACTTTATTGATCCCCGAGGGGGAAATTACTTTGAGCATAACACTGAAAATACACACCCACCCACACACCCACATACATACATACAGCAGTAGGCCTACTTCTCCAGAACATCTATACAGTCAGTTGCATCTTTCAGGCAATAGGAAAAACATCATACAATATCTAGAACATAAGTGGCAACATTAAGAAACACTAAAAAAAAAAAGTGCAGTGTGTTTGTAGTCATGCCATTCGGTGACAGGATTGTTTTTGATTGGCAAATGGCAACACAGTTGTACGAAAAACGGTTTACTATGAAGGAAAATGACTAACTCAATGAATGCACGGCGTGAAATGTGTATATCTCCATGCATGACACAGGCGTAACTTCAAAACAGATACACTCCTACATAATATCTAGCCTACATACCTGTTTTTCCAAATGGGAAGGATAGACAACCTTGGACAAAACGACATCCCTCCCCTTCTACTGCAGTTTGTTGAACCAGTTACCAGACGACCAGGTGTGTTTCCTTTCGATTGTAATTCACAAAAGGAAGCTTTGCAAGCCTGCGATGCAAAATGTAGGGATGCGAATGACAATGCAATGCAACTGCCGTTTCGTCGATCAGCGGGAGGCAACAGGCTTCACAAACTGGTGTGAACTAAAAAAAACAGTCTACAGTCACGATAACGTAGTTGGTGGCTTTCCCACAGTAACTTGCAAGTAGTAATGAGAAAGTGCGAGTACACAACCACTGCCCAGTGCCCTACGAGTTTGAAGGGCTGTGTGTATTCTTACTTTCTGATCGCTCCAAAACTTGAAAGCCCACCCACTCTTTCTTCTTCTTCTTCTTCTTCTTCGGGGCTTCTTGGCGGATCGCAACTATCATTTGCATCTACCGCCACCTACTGTTTAGGAGTGTGGTCATTCATGGCAATTTACACAAATTCTTATTGTCAGACCAGTCTCCCTACTAAAATACATCATTTCCCTATCTACCTCACTGCTTCCATCTCACCCTCCCAAAATACCATCTAACCCCCATTTCCGTCCCACTCTCCTTACTCCTCCAAACAATCTTTCTCTCTGTATATTATAACTGACAGTATAACAACACACTGTCTCCCCTACCAAACATGCATCACACATCCCCTTTTCACGTTTTCCTATTAATTTCAATGTTGAATTCAGTCCTGTATGTCCAAATCTTAATCTTCCCAGTAACACTTCATCTCTTCTATTCCCAGCACAGCCGTGATTCACAACTTGTTGTATATTCTTCCTAATACTACAGTAAAATCTACCCTTACTACTCACTTCCCACATCCTTTGCCACATATCTAGTCCTTTTTTCCTAATCAATGTTTTAACTTCCCCTCTACTTAACTTCACCTCCACATCCACTCTATTTCTCCTCAGTGCTTCTTTTGCTATTAAATCTGCCTTTTCATTTCCCTGTTCACCCACATGTGTTGGAACCCAACAAACTTCTCTGCCCACCCACTCCTGCTGTGCTCCCAGAATCTAAATGGTATTTTTCTTCATCTTCGTCTTCATTTATGCTATATTGGCGATCGCACAATTTAATTTAATGCAGGGTGGAAACAGGATTCCCCAAAATGTAACAAAATACATTTAAAAAAAACGGCCAAAGTGCTAAGTAAATAAACTAAACTAACAACTTTTCTTTTTTTTTAAATAAAGCAGATCTGATCTCTGTTCTTGCTCAAGGGGAACCTGGGAGGGTGGGGTCTTCTGGCGCTAGTACCCTTTGCAAGTCTTCAGATGTAAAATCCTTAAGTCCCAAAAACGTTTATGCCGCAGCCACAACAATGTCCAGTTTCTTAGACTTCTTCGAGACTTGTGCTGTACAGTTTATAACTGTGGAAATGAACGCCACAAAATCCACCTTTTTAACACACAGGGTATATTTTGACTGGCAGCAAACATTTACTACAGGCTGTGGTGCGTCCATTACAATACCTTCACTAGCATCACTTGTTTTCTTAATTATTTTAATTTCATCCGCTCTAACTTTTGCCACCTCAATCTCCTTCACCCTTACAGGGCATTCCAGGAACTTGGGTTCATGATTCCCACCACAATTGCAACAACGGCGTCCTTCTACATACCGTTCTTCAATATACTCTGTTCGTCTGCACACACTTGAAACTTGGCCAAATCTTTTACAATTCTTACAATGCAATGGTTTGGGGACAAAAGCTCTTACATAACCAAGCTTTACATGTATAGGTATTTGCTCTTGATGAAAAAACAACAGGCGTTCTTCTTTTTCTCCATTCACCCAGCGGGTTAGACGCCGGGCACCAACCACACCAGGAATTGTCTTCCGGTATTCAACCTGAACATCCGTCGTCACCCCTGAGATGACTCCTTTGATGGGGGCTCTGATCTCAAATTCAAAACACAAACCTTCTGTTGTTCGGATTCTTTTGAGGCTCACTGCAATCTTCCTCTGTTCTTCAGAAATTCTATTAATCAAAATAAGACCACTCCTGGTCACACTGAGAGACATTTGGCACCTCAGACAGGATTCCCACATATGCATCCTCACTCAACAAACACATCCCAACAATAAGCGATTCATTATCATTCATACACGTATCCTCCACTCCAATTTGAGACAATTTCCTTTTTGTCCCAGTTGTCACTACTACTGTTGTCCATTCAGAACATTCGTCTTCACCAACTTTGCTCTACGCACTGCTTGATTCGAACTCGGCATCCACTTCCGCCATCTTTTTCCTGAACCGGAACCGTCTGCCGAAGCTATTGAAGTTCCCTATGACGCAACTTCAAGTTGAATCAGTTGAAAGAGGCCAATCAAGTGAGAATATTGCGTCAAAGAGTACTTGTTAGCCTATCTTGTATGCTTATGTGATTTAATATCACGATGCACCAGTCCTGTCTTTTTTCAAGTTTTATACTCTCTCTCTCTCTCTCTCTCTCTCTCTCTCTCTTTCTCTCTCCTCTCTCAAACAAACACACTCACACACACACACACACACACACACACACACACACACACACACACACACACACACACACACACACACACACACACACACACACACAGACACAGACACACACACACACAGACAGACCAACAGTATGCAATAGATTGAGTTTTATAGAAGGCATAAAACACACCACTAGTGTGTATTCATACCATTTAATTAGAACAGCACCTCCTGCTGTTATCTTCATGTTTTTGTCTGATAAATGAATCAAATTGAAATGTTGACTTTCAAATGGTACCACAAAGATGGTTGAAAGTTGTTAACACATCAAAGAATGTTGACTTGAATGGGAATATCTGTTGTTTTACATTAAACTGTCAATCCTCTATAGGAAACCTATTGAAATCATAGAAATAGCCTATAGATAATAGAATAGACCCTTTAAATTGACATTGGATGGTGGGTGGACAGGCGGCCATCTAAAAGGTAGTGTTAGTAAAACATTCTATTCAAATTGCATTGGTCTGAAGGGATATGTCCATTATATGAATCCTATTTCTATGATTGAAATGACACCCACCCTGTATTCAAGAGTATGTTGTGTCTCAACCGATGGCGGGCACAACACGAAAACCTCAGATTATGTAAAGCAGGGTCTAAACTACATGCTAATATGAAATAAGTAAAGTATTCAAAAACCATGTTTTCAAGAAATTATAAATAGTTTGACAACCTTGTTTGTAAGCTTTTAAATGATATCAAACTCAACCGTTTACTTTTTCCCTCTGATGAAGACATGGATGTCTCATGGTAGGGTGGGCAGTGCAAAATGGGTGAACTTTGAGCAATTCTATCTCCTGAATGTTTGGCATTCAGGTCCAAAAAGTCACTTTCTGATCAATTCTTCCATGAGCCATGAGCAAACAATAATGAAAAAGTGATTGAATTCATATGGATTTACCCTATAAAGCTTTTCAACGATGTCATTTTATCAAATGGGCCGCCTGAAAACGACACCGTATTTCGATTTATGTGCGTATTTACTTGGGTTGTGAGTAATGGTATGTAGTCTGATAAACATTTGGAGAAAAAAATTATAATAATTGTACGCAAACCAATCGGCATTTCAGCGCACAAATGTGAAGCGCGCTTGTGGTCACTGTGGTGTGCGTCATAATAACGCAACAATGGAATATTTGGTCAACGGGTTCCAAATGACCATTCTGTACATTTGAATACCAATTTTGCAGCTGTTTAATCTGACGACTGGCCCAGTGTATTTTCTAGTGGACTGGTGCTATCTAAATAAAGCAATGAACCGAGCAGATTATTTGGCTTTCCCAGCCATTGTTGGGACCACTGGACAATACAATAACATGAGAAAAATGTGGGATGGCCAACACTACAAATACCACATGGACAGAATGCAGAAAAGTAAGACTCATTTGATTACTGCTAGGACACATCTTTCTCACAAATGTGTTTTAAACATGTGATTTAGGTAGCCAACACGACACCTTTAGTAGTGGCGTATAAAAGCATGTAAAGTTAATTTATTTTAATTAAATATGGTTACTAACATATTTCAATGTCCTACAGCTAAACAAATGGTTGACAACAAAGCCCCCAGGACGTATCTGCATTGTCATCTAAAGATGAAAAAGATTCAGGTAGAGTGGCACTGGTAACTTTAGAACCATTCTATTGTTGTTCTATTCAATTCTATGTTATTCTATTCTATTCTGTTCTAGGGTTGGTTTCACAAAACCATAAAGGCAACTGACGAACAATGATCTTTAATGCTTAAGAGGATTTTTTGGGGGGGGGAAACACTGAATGTCCCTCTCTTCCTGTCAGATGGAGCAGGAGCGTCTGATGGAGCAGGAGAGGGACAACCGCCTGCTGGTGTCCAGGATTGCCCGCACCATGGGCACCAAAGGAGGCCTGGACAACTGGAACGAGTACCAGCCCAAACCCAGGTGGGAACACATCACATTAGGCTACCTATGTCCCCAATATGAATGGGAACCAGTCATATATATGTATACCAACACCAGGGTGCCACAAGTCATTATTCAATTCAACATAGCTTAAGATTTGCGCTTGCAACAACGTTAATTGATGTCATGTGTGTTATGAAATGAGAGATTTTCATCATGAACGTTATTCGATCTGATTGCATCTTGATAGTGATTGATTGGCTCCTTAGCAGAGAGTTGGGTTTTCATATGTGTTTGGCATGAGAATGCTCCTTTCTTAAACTGTGCTCCGTGAAACAGTTCATATATAGTTAATAGATAGTCAATAAACTGTTAATAAAGGGTTATAAACTGTATTAGATATTATCTTTTAAGGTATTCGAGACAGTGTATTCTCATGTACGCTTCCCATTGTGTTTCCAGTGTGTCAATACTTAATAAACTTGTAATACATGTCTTGTATTATAAACTACACATTGTACAGTATTCTACGGTTACAGAGACGGTGTAATCTCATGTAAGTTTCCCCATTGCGTGTCCAGTGTGAATGCAGATCTGAGGAACAGGGAGCTGGTGAAGATTTCTCTGGAGAACCAGGCCGTTCTAAAGAAGATCAACATGACTAAGTCAGTCTACGACCACAGGACATGGCTAGACGACTTCAAAGTAAGAGCTACTGCCCTCACTGTGTGTGTGTGTGTGTGTGTGTGTGTGTGTGTGTGTGTGTGTGTGTGTGTGTGTGTGTGTGTGTGTGACAGAGGGAGAGAGAGAATGAGATAGAGAGACTGTAGTACAACAGATATCTCACAATACTGGTAGCGTTTGCGTGAATGCATGTAGTTGCCAACTTGCCACCACAGCCGAGTCCTAAACAACATTGAAACCGTCATCTCCGCGATCTTTTCTAGGTCACAAGAGGTTATGTGAACAGACTGTTGAAGTATCCTGAACAGCCCATACCGCCAAAGCAGCACAAAGTTAGTAGTACTCTTAACTTTCCCACTAAAGGCTACTTGCCATAGCAGCAAATGGATACCTTAGAGGTTCAAGAGAGAGTTGGTTCTCATTGATATCCTGTTTAGCCATGGAATGTACCCTGTCGACGATCAATTCTCTTTGGTTGCATTCCACTATTGAAATGTTACACATACACAATGTTTTTACATACTATCCTTCCCCCACCACCTCAGATGCTGAACTTGGTCTAGAATCACAACTACAATCAAAATGCAGTCATTTTGCCACATACTTGTAAGACTTCAATACATTTCGCTCATGCAAACTTGATTCATTTTTGTGTCGCTTCCATCGTTTGTGTTTATTGTGTGTGTTAGATATAACATTGTTTGTCACTGCCTGCTGTAGTATCATGGCCCTTCTATCTGTGCCCTAGCTATCAGTTAAGGCCTTGGAACAAATAGTAGTGCTGGTCAAAGTTCAAATTTAAATAGGTTTCATGATCAAGCTTTGATTCTTTGTGTTTGGGAAACTCTGGGTTGGTCCACCGTCTTCACCTATCAGTGGTCATGGACATCACAGCGACACCAAGCCAACCTGCCAGAACAATAAATCCTTATTGGTCATTTATTTTGCTCAGTCCAAACTCTATGGATAAACCTCTCAATCCATAAAAATGTTGTTGTAAACACAATTTGTTTTCCAGTTGTGGGTTGCCGGTATCATTGTCATCAACATCATTACAATCCATTCATACACAACGTATATGTGGTGAGTTAGGGTAAGGTAAGCCTTTCCAATTGACCTCTAGAAGTTAGGATTTAGGTTCATAACAGTTACTGCAGCGATAGTTACCATTTCCAGGTCTATCGTGGGACATCTCCAGTTGTACAGGTAGTAATGTAGGCTCTCCTCCCCGATGCCAAACTTGAGCTTCTCCAGGAAAGAAGTGTTCTCCATCAGGTCCAGAACAGTGAAGACGTCAAAGCCTTTCTGTTTCACATAAAGAGAAAGAGCATTTAGCCAAGGGGATTGATATGAATAAACCCATTCACGCGTAGCTTTGGTCCCCATCAAACACACACACACACGCACACGCACACGCACACACACTCACACACACTCACAGAGCTTTGGCCCCTCCACACGCACAATTTATTTGATTTGTGGCCCCTACACACAATCATAGATACAGCTTTGATGCCCACACACACTCACAGGTAGCTTTGGTCCCCATCAAACACACACTCACATAAACGTTGTGGCCCCAGACACACACACTCACAGCTTTGGCCAGGAACAGAGTATCCTCCATGAGGTCAGGCAGTGGAGTGGAGGAGGAGACACAGTAGAAGGAATGGGCTACCTTCAGCCCCTTGTGTACCGGATGGTTCAGCACCCTGGACGCCATAGTGTAGAAACTAACAAAGTCTGTCAGCACACCACCAGAGCTCTGTGGCAGGGAAACAGGTGTTCATTAGAGAAGAAAAGGGACTGAAACGTGGAAAGACTACCTGCACTTAATAAGAATAAGCAACCCAATAAGAATTTCAGATCGGTCATCATCCTGCTTCAATGTTCTGTAGAGAGATTTTTTTTGTAAGCATTAGTGTGCGTTGTCAGGGAACAATCCCACAGTTCAGCAGTGTGACAAGGCTGAGGCCAAACAAAGCCGTTTTTCTGTGACTTTATTCATGATATGGCACAGCATCTTGTGCCTTATTGCTTAAAGGTCCAATGCAGCTGTTTTGATCTCAATATCAAAACATTTCTGGGTAACAATTAAGTATCTTACTGTGATTGGTTTAAATTAAAATGGTAAAAAAGAAAGAAAAATAGCTTCTTAGCAAAGAGACATTTCTCAAGCAAGAATATTGCTTGGACTGTCTGATAGTGGTCTGAGTGGGGAGGGGAAAACTGAAAACTAGCTGTTATTGGCAGAGAGGTTTGGAACTCTTTCTCTTATTGGTCTATTAACTAATTTACCACCTGGTGATGTCACCAGGCAGGCCAAAACTCCATCACACCCAAACAGTCTTTTCCAACAGCTCTTACACTAGAAGGGCATGATCATAATTTTCACAATTTATTCCAACCGCATACAGTGCCTTCGGAAAGTATTCAGACCTGCATTTTATTACGTTACAGCCTTATTCTAAAATTGATTAACCATTGTTTTTTTCTTAGCAATAATGTCAAAGTGAAAAAATTGTTTGGGGAAGTTTTGCAAATGTATTAAAAATAAAAAACAGAAATACCTTATTTACATAATTATTCAGACCCTCTGGTATGAGCTCAGGTGCATCCTGTTTCCATTGATCATCCTTAAGATGTTTCCACAACTTGATTGGAGTCCACCTGTGGTCAATTCAATTGATTGGACATGAGGTCCCACAGTTGACAGTGCATGTCAGAGCAAAAACCAAGCCATGAGGTCGAAGGAATTGTCCGTAGAGCTACAAGACAGGATTGTGTCGAGGCACAGATCTGGGGAAGGGTACCAAAAACATTTTTTGCAGCATTGAAGGTCCCCAAGAACACAGTGGCGTCCATCATTCTTAAACGGAAGAAGTTTGGAACCACCAAGACTCTTCCTAGAGATGGCCGCCCTGGTGGTGGCAGCATCATGGTGGCAGCATCATGCTGTGGGGATTGTTTTCAGGGGCAGGGACTTGGAGACTATTCAGGATCAAGGCAAAGATGAACAGAGCAAAGTACAGAGAGATCCCTGATGAAATCCTACTCCAGAGCGCTCAGGACCTCAGGGGCGAAGGTTCACCTTCCAACAGGACAACGACCCTAAGCACACAGCCAAGACAACACAGGAGTGGCTTCGGGACAAGTCTCTGAATGTCCTTGAGTGGCCCAGCTAGAGTCCGGACTTGAACTGATCTAACATCTCTGGAGAGACTTGAAAATAGCTGTGCAGCAACGCTCCCCATCCAACCTGACAGAGCTTGAGAAGAATGGGAGAAACTCCCCAAATACAAGAAGACTCGAGGCTGTAATCGCTGCCAAAGGTGCTTCAACAAAGTACTGAGTAAAGGGTCTGAATACTTATGTAAATGTGATATTTCATTTATTTAAATTTTTTATACGTTTGCAAAATTTCTAAAAACCTGTTTTCGCTTTGTCATTATGGGGTATTGTGTGTAGATTGATGAGGGGAAAAAAACTATGTAATGCATTTTAGAATTAGGCTGTAACGTAACAAAATGTGGAAAAAGTCAAGGGGTCTGAATACTTTCTGAATGCACTGTATGTATGTGGCAGGCTGGGCGGGGTAGAGATGGGGGTGGGGGATTAAGGCAGTCACTGTATGTAAAACATCTATTCAACATTGAAACCTCTATTCAATCCTACAGAAGAACACACAGACAATGACACTGACCTGCCCATCAGTGCAGCGGATCTGACTTCGTTTACATAAGACAACAGGTCATGCATTTTTTTACTTGAGAAATAGTGCAGATGTAAATTTGCGCCACTAATAACCTCCTTGGCAAAAACTTCTAAATTAATTACAGATTTCTTAGATTCATTCTGACTATTTTGAGGAAGCAATACTGTCTTTGTTTCTATGGTGTCTCATGGTGGACTGCCACATCGAACCACACTCCCAAGACTGATATCTCGTTTTTCATAATGAGCAACAGAGAAACACATGAATTGATGCGTTCAGTCACTCTTTAAAGCTGGAATCCATAGCGGTGAAACTGCCACGTCCCTTTGGGATATTACAGCAACAAAAGTGTTACTTCAAACAACAAACACCGTTTTTTCCCCCCCTCCAACATCATTTCACATACTTTCAACGTGCGATACGTGCTGGATGCTCATTTCCTCAGAACAAAAAAACTAAACAAATGTGCCTGGGGCGGTTTTTAGCCTATTGTGGTTTTCAGCTTTAAGGGACACAAACCTCCACCACGTAGGTGTCAATCACATTCTCCCGTGGTAACAACCAGTGCTCCACTTCCCCCTGAGACAGGACAGGGGTCAGGTGGAACTTCTTGAGATACCCCTGAAGAAGCATGTGTACCCCTTTCACATCACCCCTCGTCATGGGCCGCAAACCTGATGTTTTGGGAGCCTGACAGAAAGGGAAAGAGAGAGAAAGAGCAGGATTGGGGTCAATTCCAGTTTTCACTAGCAAGCCGTGGGACACGCAGGATGAGATTGTGATTGCAGTGTATTTAAGTGGGTCTGGTAGTAGTTGCATTGTTTTGGCCACAGGGGGGCACCAGCCACACACTAACCTCAAGCAGGCGGTAAAGCTTGAGCGCTCGTTGGACGGTCATGTTGCCCCTCAGGCTGGAGATGGGGAAATTCACCTCGATCAGCTTGCGTGGGTTCAGAGAGCGGTGCCAGTACCTGCCAACACACACACACACACACACCACACACACCACACACACACACACACACACACACACACACACACACACACACACACACACACACACACACACACACACACACAGAGAAGAGAAACAAATCAATATTGTTTTTTGACAAACGTCTATACATTTATTCAGCAAGTCTGTCTAGAGTGAAGTCTGTCTACATCGTGTGTGTGTCTGAGTGTGTGTCTACATTTCTGTAAAAGTGTATTAGTGTGTAGCACCCACCTGCAGGTAGCCACAGGTTTGGGCAGTACCCCGCTGGCAGTGTAGACGGCCTGGTAGACTCCCTGCAGGTTGACCCGTCTGGTGACCTCTCTGATGAGCACCGGGGTCATGCGTTTGTAGCGCAGCTTCCTGTGGACGCACAGGAAGTGGACCTGCACCATCCTCTTCTCCCTAGGGAACCATTCATTGTGAGGAACACATTTTTTTTTCATGGCACCCAGGCTATACCCAGGCTATGTTTACTTGGGCTCCTAGCAAGAAGCTTACAAGCTAATGCTTTGTTTATTACTGTATTATTATACTATATGCAATAATTGATCATTTATTACCTGGGTTTCTGTATTCAACAATGCTACTACATTGATTTACTCAACAGTTGCATCTAACCACTGAGTTGGGCCCAGCCACACAGAGATGCTGTATCCATCAAAAATGGATGGTCATCCATATGGCCTTTTGACTCACGTGTCATATATGCGAATGTTAGTGGGCACAGCAGCGATGAAGCCCACTAGCTTCTGATTGGTGTTCACCCTCACCCCACAATGCCACTGGGGCAGCCAACCAGGGGGGCACAGGGCCCTGGAGGAGAGGGGGGAAAGAAAGTGTTTCAACACAACTACCCACCTACTTCAGGATAGTTCGATAGTAAGTTGGATTATATACAGACCAAAACAAAGATACATTCAGATGCTGTAAACTTCACTCACCACAGCAGATACTCAGGGGAGAAGTCAAACCTGGAGGTGTTGTCATCCTCCTCCATGTAGTTGTCATTCAGTAGGGAACACAGCTCCCTCAGCTGGAGAGGGAAGGGAGCAAAGGCCAGGCAGAGTTACTCTGTAACATGATATTAGCTTTACTTTGACTTTGACTTACTATATCTATTAGCTTTGGGAATGGAGTTTTAATTGAAATGTGAATTGGAGAGAGAGAAAGCCATAACATGCGAACCTGCTCACAAACAAAGGACTGACAGCATCCAACAACAACTAGGGCCCAAGGAAGGAAGGAAGGAAGGATGGAAGGAAGGAAGGAAGGAAGGAAGGAAGGAAGGAAGGAAGGAAGGAGGGAAGGAAGGAAGGAAGGAAGGAAGGAAGGAAGGAAGGAAGGAAGGAAGGAAGGAAGGAAGGAAGGAAGGAAGGAAGGAAGGAAGGAAGGAAGGAAGGAAGGGAGAAGTGTCACTCACCACAGAAGGGTCCCCTAGATCCAGGGGGGCCCAGCTGAACCCCTGTGGTAGACTGTAAGGCTCCTCACGAACACTGGCCTTATCCACCTCAATAGGACCATGGGCCGTGGCATTGTCGTCACCTGGGGTGTGATGAAGAGAGAGAGAGAGAGAGAGAGAGAGAGAGAGAGAGAGAGAGAGAGAGAGAGAGAGAGAGAGAGAGAGAGAGAGAGAGAGGGGTTCTGGATAGCATTGCTGGTTTATATTGGCTTGTTATTTTAATCTCTTAGGTTTTACTCTGTCTTGAATCAACCATGTACCATACGACAAGTCTGGGTAGGTACCATACATGTACCATACCTAGTTTGGGGACAGGCTGGGTGTCCCAGAAGGGGTAGGAGCGTCTGCTGGCCTCCTCTAGGGTCCTCGGGAGGCCCTTGCCCAGGGAGAAGAGGTGCAGGGCCCTCTGGATCTCCTGCTGCTTTTCCTCCGGGAGAGCATCCAGCTGGGGAGGAACACTCAATGTTGATCACTCTAGGCACTGACACAGGGTCAGATGTTATTTTTGACCAATGTATTTAAGGATCACAACTTACACAGTTAATACACACACACACACACACACACACACACACACACACACACACACACACACACACACACACACACACACACACACACACACACACACACACACACGTGCACCATAGAAAACGGGTCATTGGGTCCATCAAGTCTCCAGGCATCCTCCTTGCTCTTTTTCTGCTTTTTCCTTTTTTTCAGACCGCCACTATTTTCTTCCCCCATGTTCCTGTCACTAAAATAAAATAAAAACTAACAATATGACGTTAACGATTCATTTACAGGCAGGGACACAGTTTAAACATTGACACATTTAAGTCGGATGCATTGCGCCGTCGTGTTTTAGCTTGCGCTATCTCTCTCAGTATGGCCTTCTGTAATAACCAGAAATCACATGGCATCCATAATTGAAAAAGCTCTCTCCTTTTAGCATTAATGTCACGGTGACATTTCAAAAGTTCATAAAACGTAAAATAGGTTACTTGATTAACTTACGGAAGGTTTGAATCAGTCATTCCAGAGCGGAGAGAGAGAGACAACAATACTGAATGTGTGTTTTGTCTCTTATCTTGAGAGACAGTTAGGGGAGGACAGTGACCGCCTTAATCCCCCACCCCCATCTTTACCCCGCCCAGCCTGCCGCATACATACAGTGCATTCGGAAAGTATTCAGACGCCTTGACCTTTTCCAAATTTTGTTACGTTACAGTCTTATTCTAAAATGTATTAAATTCCCCATAGTGAAAACAGGTTTTTAAACATTTTAGCTAATGTCAATAGCTGTGCAGCAACGCTCCACATCCAACCTGACAGATCTTGAGAGGATCTGTAGAGAAGAATGGGAGAAACTCCCAAAAATACAGGTGTGCCAAGCTTGTAGCGTCATACCCAAGAAGAGTCAAGGCTGTAATCGCTGCCAAAGGTGCTTCAACAAAGTACTGAGTAAAAGGTCTGAATACTGATGTAAATGTTTGTGTACAGTGTTTCAGTTTTCCATTTGCACAAATTTCAAAAACCTTTTTTTGCTTTGTCATTATGGAGTATTGTGGGTAAACTGATGATGAAAAAAAAACAATGTAATGCATTTTTTTACAAGGCTGTAACGTAACAAAATGGGGAAAAAGTCAAGGGGTCTGAATACTTTCTCAATGCACTGTATCTTACTTACAACAATATTTGGACTCCAATAACCTGCCTGAGACTACAGTATATGTGGCTAGAAGTGGTTGAACGGGTCTATTTGTTTGTCTTTGATAACTACACTGAACGAAAATATAAATGCAACAGGCAACAATCTCAAAGGTTTTACTGAGTGACAGTTCATATAAGGAAATACATTCATTAGGCCCTAATCTATAGATTTCACATGACTGGGAATACAGATATGCATCTGTTGGTCACAGAAACCTTGAGAAAAGTTAGGGGTGTGGTTAAAAAAAAACAGTCAGTATCTGGTGTAACCACCATTTGAGCAACACATCTCCTGTAGAGCAACACATCTCCTGTAGAACAACACATCTCCTGTAGTGCAACACATCTCCTGTAGAGCAACACATATCCTTCACATAGATTTGATCAGGCTGTTGATTGAGGCCTGTGGAATGTTATCACACTCCTCTTCAACGGCTGTGAGAAGTTGCTGGATATTGGCAGGAACTGGAACACGCTGTCGTATGCGTCCCAAGTTTTTAGTGGTATTATATCGGATAGCTAATAATGAGGCAAATAGCCTGTTAGTTTTAATCCGTTTTTTTTTTGTGAAAACTTACTAAACAAGCTGTCGACCCTCATTCAGTGGTGGAAAAAGTATCAAATTGTCAAACTTGAGTAAAAGTATAGATACCTTAATAGAAAGTTACTCAAGTAAAAGTAAAATACTACTTGAGTAAAAGTATGTTGCTTTAAATATACTTAAGCATCAAAAGTAAAAGTATAAATCATTTAAAATTCAGATTATTTAGCAAAGCAGACGGCACAATTGTTTTTTTTTTATTGTTTTTTTTCGGATAGCCAGGGTCACATTCCAACACTCAGACATTATTTACAAAATATGTATTTGTGTTAAGTGAGTCCACCAGACCAGAGGCAGTAGGGATGTCAACGTTTTTTCTTGATAAGTGAGTGAATTTGACTATTTTAATGTCCTCCTAAGCGTTCAAAATACTTTCGGTTGTCAGGGGAAACGTAAAAAGTAAAAGTAAATATAAAGAGTAAAGTAAAGTACAGATGCCCCCAAAAAACGACTTAAGTAGTACTTTAAAGTATTTTTACTTAAGTACTTTACACCACAATCAGTAGAGATAGAAACATCCATCTATTATGCATGGCAAGACTGAGGAGCTACAGGCTTGTATCCAATACCTCTCAGAGTACCCACAATCTTGCCTGATCTGTCTACCTGAGACCTGGTTTACGGAACAGAATCCCGACTCCGTTGTGGAGTTGGACGGCTACAGAACCGTTAGAATGGACCGAAACATCAACTCCGGTAAGAAAAAAGGCGGGAGGAGTTTGTGCATTCATAAAAGCACCAGGTCTGTACTTAAGACATTGAACTACGGACATAACACCTGCCATGGGAATGAAACCAGGTCTATTTATTGTTTACATATAAATAAACATATTCAATATACATATAGATATACTATATACGAATAGCTTGATCCACGGCCTTGTATCCCAGGCTGACAGAGTCACCCGAAAGTGGTAAAGCTGATCATGGGAGACTTTATCATTTGCAGTCTATCTGAACATCATACCAGCAATATGTTACATCCTACCTTAAATGAAGCCTGTCCGGACCTATGTTATGGTAACATCCCAGGTGTGCATTCTTCCAAGGCACTACCCAATCTCGGGGATTCGGATCATAACATGGTTCAGCTCATCCCAGGCTACAAACCACGACTGCAGCGAGAGACTAAAAAGGTGCAGATGAAAAGCTGGAATCCTGAAGATACTGAAGCCCTCCAGGACTGTTTTGAGTCCACTGACAGACAGCGCCGATGACCTGGAAGAGGCAGCGGATACTGTCTCTGAGGACATCCGCTTCTTAGAGGATCTCGTTATTCCCAAAAACAAAGTCAACATCTTCCCCAATAATACACCGTGGGTAACTCAGGAATTAAAACAGCTCCTCAAACAGAAAAAAGTATTTAAATCAGCTGGCAGTAAAGAGTAAAATACAAATATTCAGAGGAGACTCAAAAGCAAGGCAGTATACAAAGACAACTTAGAAAACCTTTTCAAGGACAAGGACAGTAGGAATGCCTGGCAAAGGCTAGTAGCAAGGCACTTCCGGCATTCGCAGACCAGCTGGCATTACCGTTCCAGAACCTGTTCCAGCTGGCACTGGACAGTGGGATAAAAAGACGATTTACGCCCTGCAGCCCTGTACTTATGAAATATTTAGAAAACATAATTCAAAGTCTAATTCTCTCTGGTCTCTCATCCCAACTAGATCCAAACCAATTCACCTACCGCGCCTCCAGGGGTCCAACCCTACTTGCTGGCGGATAAGCTGGAGAATTTGGGTGTCAACTCTACTGATCAAGTGGATTTCCTTGTGAACCGTACGCAACAAGTCAAGTTTGACTCCGCCATCTCTACATCTAGAAAGGTGAATACGGGATCCCCACAAGATTATACTATACTGTACACACTGTACACAAACG
Organism: Thymallus thymallus; assembly: GCA_023634145.1. NCBI lineage: Eukaryota > Metazoa > Chordata > Actinopteri > Salmoniformes > Salmonidae > Thymallus > Thymallus thymallus. The sequence continues at coordinate 18,305,982 of CM042386.1, read as the reverse complement.
ATTGTCAAGCCTATGACTTAGCCCACAAATTCTTTAAATATGCAGATGACACCGCTGTTGAGGGTTTCCTCCACCCAGACCAAGCCTCCCTTCAAGGTTTTGACAGAGGAACTGCAAAATCCGTCCAGTGGTGCGCAGATAACTTTCTTGAAATAAACGGTAAGAAAACAAAAGAGATGGAAGATTTTAGAAGGAACAAAACTCCACTACCTCCTATGAAGATCAATGAGGAATCAGTCGATAGACTGACCACATATAAATACCTGGGAATTAAAATAGACAATGAGCTGAAATTCAATGACTGTGCCTTTGCCAAAGACAAAGAAATTGCAAGAGAATGTTTCTTTACGCAAACTGAACCATTTTAATGTCAACCACCATATCCTACAACTGTTCTATACATTTGTATGCTTTCCTTTGGTCTGATATGTGTGTTTGGAAACATGCAAGAGCAAGATCAAGTCAAGCTTCAGGGAGCTTCAGAGCAAGATCAAGTCAAGCTTCAGGGAGCTTCAGAGCAAGACCAAGTCAAGCTTCAGAGCAAGACCAAGGAAGGATAATTGGTATAGATCAAGAATCAGCCACCAACGTGTACACAAAACTCATCCTCCAAAAACTTGAATGCATTTTACAGAAGAGTACTCATCGCCTTCACTTCAAACTCAGTCACAGCAGCAGCCGGACAAGGGGAAAGAGGCTTCTTCGAAAGAAGATCAATAGATTTCGGGGACTCTTTTATTTCAACAGGCTGTACAATGGATAGTCTGTTGGTCCCTCAAGTATACAGCATATTGCACTTTCACTGTAAATGTGTAGGCTATAGTACTTTCAATTAATTATATTGTGTAGTTTATGTGTTTTAATGTTTTATGTACTGTCTTTTTAAACACAGGACCAAATTAATTTCCCCCTGGTGGAATAATAAAGTTGATCTGATTCTGATCCAGAGCATCCCAAACATGCTCAATGGGTGACATGTCTGGTAAGTATGCAGGCCATGGAAGAACTGGGACATTTTTAGCTTCCAGATCCTTGCAACATGGGGCCGTGCATTATCATGCTAAAACATGAGGATGAATGGCACGTAAATGGGCCTCAGGATCTTGTCACAGTATTGCTATGCATTCAAATTGGCATCAATAAAATGCAGTTGTGTTCACAATTGTGGTTACATGTGATCTGCAGTTGTGAGGACTGTTGGACGTAGTGACAAATTCTCTAAAAGGACGTTGGAGGTGGCTTATGGTAAAGAAATTAACATGACATTTTCTGGCAACAGCTCTGGTGGAGATTCCTGCAGGCAGCATGCCAACTGCACGCTTCATCAAACTTAAGACATCTGTGGCATATGTGTTCTGTGACAAAACTGCACATTTTAGAGTGGCCTTTTATTGTCCACAGCACAAGGTGTACCTGTGTAATGATCTTGCTGTTTAATCAGCTTCTTGATATTCCACACCTGTCAGGTGGATGGATTCAATTGGCAAAGGAGAAACGCTCACTAACAGGGATGTGAACAAATTTGTGCATAAAACTTGAGAGAAATAAGCTTTTTGTGCGTATGGAACATTTCTGGGATCTTATTTCAGCTCATGAATTATGGGACCAACACTTTACATGTCTTTCGTCTTCCCTCACATTTCTAGTATAGATTTAGCTAGCTTTATTTTCCCTGAGCGAATTTCACTTGTCGTGTGTGAAGTTCATACCTAGGCCTACAAATGAACAATGTAGAACACTATGGATAACATCGACAGTCAGCTTGACTTTACCGCGTGACCTGTTGCCTAGAGACAAGCGTAGCACAATACAATACACTCAGTGCCGCCTCTAGCCCGTGTGGGTACCGAAGCGAGATTAGGTATAGTCCCCAAATATGCCCCCTCTGCATCTAGGCCCCCCTCTGTGTATCGAGGACACCAGAGCTTAATCAGTGGAATGGTCTCACATACATCAAACACATGGTTTCCATGGTTTGAAGCCATTCCATTTACTCAATTCCAGCCAATAATATGAGCCGTCCTCGCCTCAGCAGCCTCCACTGCTCTCAACAGTAAGTTGAGACGCTAACTGAGTTTCTTTTTGGGGGTCTGGGGCCACCTAGCAGCCGCGAGGCCCTACGTGTAGCGCAAGGCAGCACCGAGTACAGTTGTATAGCAGCATCTGCTTTTCAAGAACATCTGCATTTGCAGTGACCTTCAATGCTTTTTACAGTATCACCACAAAATGGCGCTGTTGTTCATTTTAAATGGTAATGCCTACCGGTGTATTAAGAATAAGATACTGTATCGAAAATATGCAATTATCCCTATACAAATCTTTCAAGTTAATTCATAAAAATGTACAGTATGAACTTTGTTTTTATAAGTAACATTCATGTGTTTTGCTTCCATAGTCAACTTACAGACACACTTACCCCGCCAGACATGCCAACAAGGGTATTTTCAGAGTACCCAAATCCAGAACAAATTCAAGAAAACGGTCAGTATATAGAGCCATTATTGCATGGAACTCTCTTCCATCAAAGATTACTCAAGTGAATAACAAATCTGGTTGAAAAAAAAACTGATAAAGCAACACCTCCCGGCACAACGCCTCTCCCCTATTTGACCTGGATATTGTGTGTATGTACTGTTACATACAGTCATGTGAAAAAGTAAGTTCACCCCCTGGAAAGTTGTCTTTTAATTTTTATACTTTTAACATATTTGGAAATCAAAATCTAATCAAATGTATTTATAAAGCCCTTTTTACATCAGCCGATGTCACAAAGTGCTATACAGAAACCCAACCCCAAACAGCAAGCAATGCAGATGTAGAAGCACGTTGGCAAGGAAGTCCCTAGCCACCGTGACAAATAAAGGTCACCTAATTTAACAAATTACACTGAAAGATTATACTTTGCAATCATTTATTAATCAAAAATCAACAGAAATGCAATTCCATAGTTTAGAATAAATAAGTCCACCTCTAGTTTCAATAGCTGGTGTTTCCTCCTTTGGCTGAAATAACTTCATGTAGACGTTTCTTGTAACTGTCTATCAGTTTCTTACATCGACTGGGAGGATTTTTCCCCCACTCTTCTTTACAGTACTGCATCAACTGTGTCATGTTCGAGGGTTTCTTGCATGCACGGCCCGCTTCATGTCTCCACACAGCATTTAGATAGGATTGAGATCTGGGCTTTGACTCGGCCATTCCATAACCCTCCATTTATTATTTTTGAGCCGTTCTGTTGTAGCTTTGCTTTTGTGTTTTGGATCATTGTCCTGTTGCAAGATCCATGTTTGGTTCAGCTTCAGCTTTTTGACAGATGGCCTCATATTCTCCTCAAGAATTCTCTGGTACAATATAGAATTCATGGTTGACTCAATGATGTCTAGTTGGCCCTGAGGCAGCAAAGCAGCCCCAAACCATAATGCCACCGCCTCCATGCTTTACGGTTGGTATGAGGTTCTTCTATTCAAAGGCAGTGTTTAGTTTTCGCCAAACATGGCGTCTGGCATTGTGGCCAAACAACTCCACCTTTGACTCATCTGTCCAGAGCACATTGTTCCAGTAGTTTTGGTCTTTACCCAGGTGTTGTCTGGCAAACGTCAGTTGTGTCTTTATATTATTTTTTGAGAGCAGAGGCTTCTTCCTTCCTGACCTCCCACGTAGGCCAAGTTTTTGCAGTCTCTTTCTGACAGTGTACCCATGCACTTTGACATTGATTGTGGCAAGAGAGGCCTGTAGATCCCTTGATGTTACCCTGGGGTTCTTAGAGACTTCTATGAGCATCTTTCGGTCAGCTCTTGGGCTGAATTTGGTGGGATGACCTGTCCCAGGTAGATTGCCAGTGGTCTGGAATTTTCTCCATTGTAGATGAGCCGTTGGGACAGTGGAATGATGTACTTCGAATTGCTTGGAAATGTATTTGTAACCCCTCCCAGGCATCAATAATCTTTCTTCCGAGGGCCTCGGGTAAGTCTTTTGATCTTGGCATGATGTTTTACCACACACCCATATGGTAAAGACCAAACCAGACCACGTTTCTAATTTGAGCCATTTTATTTGATGGTAAAGGTAGGGGTATACTAACCTTTTCCGCATATTTTTTTTTGTGTGATTTGTTAAATTGGGTTTCCTTTATCAATGAATGTGGTGGGAATTTAACTCAAATATCCATGTGTCCAAATATGTAAAAAAATAATTAAAAAAAACACTTTCCAGGGGGAGTACTTGCTTTTTCACATGACCTTATGTAGGCTACATTTGAAAGGTTTTACATTTATTTAATTCTGTCCTTGAGCTGTTCTTGTCTATTAATGTTCTGTATTATTGAATGTTTTATGTCTTGTGTGGAACCCAGGAAAGAGTAGCTGCTGCTTTCGCAACATCTAATGGGGATCATATGAAATATATTACTAAGTATGTCCACACTTTGTATGATGACATTACACCACTTTTCTGTTATTTCATTTCCCTTTTTTAATTGATACAGTTTTTACAGGCAGAAATAAATACTGTAAACATTGCATTAACGCAAACTCTTCTATCAGTATAAATTTTTTTTTTGCATAGTTACCAGATTCCGACAGTGTTGCGAATCCAACATGCACCGGGGGTGAAGTTTCCCCGAGGTACAGATCTAGGGATCAGCTTCCCCCTCCCCCAATCTTAACCTTAACCATTAGTGGGGGGAAAAGCAAAACTGACACAAGAGCATCTGGGTCGCCCGGCCTACACCATCCAACATCCTGGTCAGTGTACCAGTCGAGTCACATGACGTAAATAAATAGTCTATGGTATGAAATCCTAAATAAGCAGAATTCAATCATTTCGAGCGTTAAAGTTAAGAGAGGACAGTTCTGATGTGTTCAAGAGTAGAAAACACTACGAAAGAGGTCATTAAAAATAATATCCCACAAGAAACATACGCATAGCCGCAGGAAGTAAGGGTGCTGAGGGTTCTGCAGCAACCCCTGAATTCCCCCCCCCCCCCCCACAAAAGTAGTGCACTGGGCCTTTAATAGTCCTGTATAACATGCAGAAATGCTGTTAACGGAAGATTGATGACACAGTTGTTAAAGAGATATCCCATACAATACAGAACAATGAAAGAGAAAAGGCATTTAGAAGTGTATTCTGGACAATAACATGTGATATAATTGAAGTAAAAAGATAAACCTAACACATGTAACACATTTGTACTGTAATTTCCCAGTCGGTTTTGTAAAATAAACCCTGTTGCCCTCCTCTTCCTCCCCCTCCTTATAATCCTCATCATCATCATCGAACATATACTCCTTCTCCTTCAGTAACAACTACAAAAAAAAACAAACACTTAGGTTCATGTTGTTGACACAATGTGTTCGGTATTGGAAACCTGAAAGTGTCCTTGAGTTAAAACAATCCTTTTCATTGCCTTGGAAAATCACTGTACAAAAAAAAAAAAAAAAGCTGTAGCCAAAATGTGCAATAAATACTCTAGATAATAGCGTGACATGGGTGTTTGTATTTTGCACTACAATTATAGTACAATTCTCTTTGTTACAGCAGGGCATTTTAACAACTTCACTTTGGTCTTTTACACAAACATCACATCTCTCTTTGAATCCATACAATACCATTGAGGAATTGACCAGGGACGTATTCATAAAGCATCTCAGAGTACTGATCTAGGACCAGGTTCCCCCGTCCATAAAATCCTAGTCATTATGATCTAAAAGGTTAAACGGATCATTCAGTGACAAGAAAAAGTATGTGAACCCTTTTGAAATTACCTGGATTTCTGCATAAATTGGTCATTTGATCTGATCTTCACAAAACCTCATCCCAACTGTCAAGTATGGTGGAGGGAGCATCATGGTTTGGGGCTGCTTTGCTGCCTCAGGGCCTGGACAGCTTGCTATCATCGAAGGTAAGATGAATTCCCAAGTTTATCAAGACATTTTGCAGGAGAATGTAAGGCTATCTGTCCTCCAATTGAAGCTCAACAGAAGTTGGGTGATGTAACAGGACAACGACCCAAAACACGGAAGTAAATCAACAACAGAATGGTTTCAACAGAAGAAAATACCCGTTCTGGAGTGACCCAGTCAGAGTCCTGACCTCAACCCGATTGAGATGCTGTGGCATGACCTCAAGAGAGCGGTTCACACCAGACATCCCAAGAATATTGCTGAACTGATTTGTAAAGAGGAATGGTCCAAAATTCCTCCTGACCGTTGTGCAGATCTGATCCGCAACTACAAAAAACGTTTGGTTGAGGTTATTGCTGCCAAACCATTTATTAAATCCAGGGGTTCACATACTTTCCCCACCATGCACTGTGAATGTTTACACGGTGTGTTCAATAAAGACATGAAAACGTATAATTGAAAACTTACAAAAACATATTCCTTAAAAAGCATTCTAAAATGGATGGTATTGGTTTACATTACAGTAAATATGTATAAAAATCGTCTATCAAATAATTCTACAACAAAACTAATATGGGTAATAAAAAATAATATTGATGTTAAAACCCTTCTTTCAAAGATTACATGATATACATTATGGACAATAGATAATGTATTTAAAATAATTTAAATCACTTTAAAACATTAAAAAATGTTTGAGTCTCAAACTAACCCCACTTATTGTCCCAAGTTGAAGAGGACATGACAAGGGAAAGCCAACGATTGTCATCTTCAGTCTCAATCTTTCTACAGTACACCTGGCTGTCTCAATACTCTTAACGACTTAAATTGAATGACATTTGTCGAAAGATGCACTTTTCTGTTGTTCAAGTGCCGTATGTCTGGGCCGTCAGAAAAAAGTATCAAGTTCCACATTAGCTACAAGGCTTTCAGGAAAGGTAGCATTCATTCGTCATCACGGACATAAGGACACAGTATAAGAAACTACTTCCAACTATTGAGACACATCCTTTTGACCTTGAACATCACTTGAACGGTGACATCATAAAACAAAACCCCGCCCCCCAAAAATGATACCAATCTGAAATGCTACAAATATATTGTAAATATCTTTCATAACGTGCTGCAAAAAGGCTACAGATCTACTACAGTGAATATTCTAGTATTGCTACGATACTATCTATCTACTATCTACAATAACTAGAGTATAATATGAAAATGACGAATATCAAATCTTGTTGTGTGGTGGTATTAAACATTTTGTATTGTGGATATGTAGTGGTGTACTAATGTTATATTTTTCTTTTGTTTTATATGTAATATAAGTGCTTTAATGTGTTTGGATCCCTTGTCAGCAGCTAATGGTCTTTGATGAGTTATAGCTATAAACCGTGACAGAATTTCATCCAGGGACGGTATATCTTCTCTGTAAGGAACAAATACTTGTGGTTCTTTAAAAATACTGGTGAATAACATCTTAAAACAGTCCTTTTAAACATGCTTCAAAAATGCAAAGTTCTGTTCGGACGGTTTACCTGCTCAGCAATGGCTGTGGAGGGATGTCACATCGACCAAATACCCTGGCTGGCTATTGGTTGTAACTCTTTTCGTGTTTGGTCCAATCATCACATGAAACAGACAGCCAGAGATCCTGGTCCAGTAGTCTCACAGAATACTGGAGATTGAAGTTCAATACTAATCATTACTATAGATATGCTATTAGATAATGAATGGCATACAGCAGGACATCCACACTGTTGATGATATAGACAGTCTCCACTTGGGCCCTCTACTTAGATCGCTCGAGTCGGGAGGAACCAAGAACAGTGGTTACGTTTTTTCAAGTTCTCTTTAAAAAAAGTAATACTGGGAGTGAACCATGTTAACTACACCATAAAAAAAAGAATTAGTTTCATCTTAACCCTGGGTTACTTGGTGGACAGAATTAATGCTTCTTGGCTGGTGATTTGGATTGGTACGTGGTTGGAGTAATGGTTGGTGATTTGGCTACGATCTTGGTTGAGGACGGAGATTTGGCTTTGGCCTTGGAGGGGCTACTGTGGCTGGGGGTGACCTTAACATGGATGAACAGAGAAGTGGGTGACAGGCTGGAACCATCGACCTTCAGCAGGTGGACATGACGGTAACCTGTGGGCGAGAGGGTAGAAGTGAAAGTACAGGCTAAACTGACTACAGTCTAAACAGTAAGATATGTTATTTTGGCACACACCTACAGGTTAACACACACACCTGTGCGGAGGCTGGTGAAGGGCAGGGTGAACTGTCCCAGGAAGTCGTTTCTGGAGGTGAAGTCGTGGTCCTCCACCATGAAGCGCACCAGAGCCAGCTCAGGGACATGCAGAGTGAAGGTGAAGGTACAGTCCCACCGAGGGTTAAACCCTGACAAACCATAGAAGAGAGGGAGAGCGAAGGGTTCAACGGAGAAATGTTTTCATGTATCTTCTATTCATACATCAGCTGTTTAACCTATCGGCACACTCTTGCAATTATCACCTCTCAACCAATGGGCATAAATCTTGGAATGTATTCATATGTCCAACTTGCCCATGTTCTCTTACAGCAAAAGGCCCATCATTGGAACTCCTTACTCACAGAAATGATCAAATAAATTAGATTTTGTGTGTTGTTTTTTGTTAGGAATTGATTTTATAAAATTTGCTAAATGAAAACTTTGCTGTTCTACAGGTGGCGTCGGTGCAAGTCGTAAAGAGAAATGGAATAGGACTAGGGCTGTTACGGTGACCGTATTACCGCCTCACCGGTAGCCACGAGCCATGACGGCAGTCAAACTCCACGTGACCGTTTAGTCACGGTAACTAGGCTTCTCCAAGCTCTGATGCTGCTGATGGTCATTAGTAGTCTACCAAACTAGCTAACTGTCTGGTACTCAGCACTCTATTGTCCCTCTAATCACTCGGACATCAATGCAAACATATTCAAAAATCTAATCAAACACTTCATGAGAGCCCATGAGCTCATGTTGAGCAACATCTATATAGGCTATGCTATGATGGCCTCTATTAAAAAGAGGAGGATCTCATCAGCTTTCTATAGGCTTTCTATTGATCAACTTTCCTAATATTAAGCACATTGCTTCTCATTAAAACAGGAGTATAGCCTACCTGGTATGAAAATTAACCATGTGGAAAGTGTCCTCTATTTGCTAATTACGTTTATAGACGACATGTATTTTTTTCCCCTGCCCCTGTTTCAAGTCAGGTGCATCATAATGATCCATTCTTAATCAAAACTAATTTCCCACATATATTACTTTGTATATGTAAAGACAAGATAAATCAAGAATAGTCTAATGGATGACAATATTAGCCTATCACTTGTGAATGATATATTATCTGTCAGCATCCTGTTTCCTGTTGTTTGTCTCCGGGCCTCTAGAGGTCACCTGTGTTCCCCTCTGCTTTAGTTCTTCTTGTTAGCGTTATCCAGGTCACCTGTGTCTTGTTTCCCCTAGAGTATTTAAGCTGTGTTTTTTCCCCTTGTTCCTCACTCGGTTTTTGAGTCCTGGCTCTGTGTCTCCTTGCTGTGATTTTTGAGTCCTTCCAAGTCAAGCTATTCTGAGTTATTTGAGTGTGTTTTTCTCCCCTCGTGGAGTTCTTTTATTTCTCTCCTGTTACCTTTTATTTTTGGATATCTGTTTTTTATACCTCTTTGTGAGAAGAACTTTTGTAGGATTTTTTTGGACTCGCAAAGTACCTTTTTTTTAAAAATAAATCTACTTTGCCTGGAGTTTTGCCTTGAGTGTTTCGTTTGGGTCCTACATTATCACCTCTGTGGCTAAGTGGTAGAACACTCACTCTCCACACCTGAGACCTGGGTTCGAGTCCAGCTTGTGACAATTATCACTTGTGAATGATATATTATCACTTGTGAATGATATATTATCACTTGTGAATGATGTATTATCACTTGTGAATGATGCCCAGCTTAAGGCAAGAAACCGCAATGCCTTTTTCAAATCATAGTCGCACACCTCATGTAGCCTAGCCCATAGGCCTATATGTTTTGATAAGCTTTGTATAACTAAAGTGTCCAAATAAATTCTTAAAATGAAGCACATTAAAATGCTTTACAACGGACGTAGAGCCTAACTGGGATACATAAGCAGAGTGTGAGTTTGAAGTTTGGGGAAGATCATTTTTCACCATCAAAAAAATGCACGTTTATAATAAAAGCATTACATGCATAATCGCATTTGCAGCCAGGTGTCGGTGTTTTCCTGCTAATGGCACATTTGCGCTTATAGCCTACTGCTGTGTGCGCATTACTGCACTTATAATGTGAAGAAATAGCCTAATAGTTTATCAACATTTTAAGCTAAACGTTCTGATCTTTTGCGTCAGCCTTATTGCTTAAAACAAGGTTTTTGATGCTAGACGTTGTATTAATTTGGGATCTATCGCATCCCACAACAGTCCTAGAATATGTTTGGAATATTTATTTCATAGAATAGAATAGGTCGACCTTTGTACTATGGGGGATAGTAGATCGATATAGGCTTGTGCTTTTGCTGTTCGATAGTCCTAATCATCTTGGATAATGATGCGCGTAGTTGTGTCCCCGATGTCTTCACTTGTAGCCTGTGAGAAAGATCCGATCACGTCACTGAGACGTGCTTTGGCACGCAGCCGGGAGAAGGGAATTATAATTATTATATTCAGCCAAAGGGCACAATGGCCACTGGCCGCAAAAGCCATGTTTATTTTTTTTTTACAGGGCTATTAAGGCCACACAAAGGGGATGCAGCAGGGAAATTTGAGGCATTATCAAGTGCTTGTCAAATTGTGAATGAGAGAGACTGGTGAAGTGTGTACAGCCTGCGCAAGAAAACTAAACAAATCTTCACATCATATTTCTTTAGACCTGTCAAAAATAAATAATGGATTTATTGTGAAGGTGTAGGCTATATTACATGGGTTTATTAGACTTTTTTAAATGGCTGCATCAGTAGGATGTGCGTGGAAGCCAGGAGATGCTAAATGTGTTTATGTTAATTAACGGTCAATTACCGTGAGACCAGCAATGGATGAAATAAAATAGAAATCCTCATCAATCTACACCCCATAATGACAAAGCGAAAAATTATTATTATTATTTTTTGCAAATGTATTACAAATGTAAAACAGAACCAGCTTATTTACATAAGTATTCAGACCCTTTGCTATGAGACTCAAAATTGAGCTCAGATAAATCTTGTTTCCATTGATCATCCTTGAGATGTTTATAAAACTTGATTGGAGTCCAACTGTGGTAAATTCAATTGATTGGACATGATTTGGAAAAGCACACATCTGTCTATAGAAGGTCCCACAGTTGACAGTGTATGTCAGAGCAAAAACCAAGCCATGAGGTCAAAGGAATTGTCCTAGAGCTCCGAGACAGGATTGTGTCGAGGCACAGATCTGGGGAAGGGTACCAAAATATTCTGCAGCATTTAAGGTCCCCAAGAACACAGTGGCCTCCATTCTTAAATGGAAGAAGTTTGGAACCACCAAACTGAGCAATCGAGGGAAAAGAGGAAAAAGGGAAAAAAAAAAGAGAAAAAAGGGAGGTGACCAAGAACCCGATGGTCACTCTGACAGAGCGCCTTAATGTTCCTCTGTGGAGATGGGAGAACCTTCCAGAAGAACAATCATCTCTGCAGCACTCCACCAATCAGGCCTTCATGGTAGAGTGGCCAGATGGAAGTCACTCCTCAGTAAAAGGCACAGCCCGCTTAGAGTTTGCCAATAGGCACCTAGACCATGAGAAACAAGATTCTCTGATCTGATGAAACCAAGATTGAACTCTTTGGCCTGAATTCCAAGTGTCACATCTGGAGGAAACCTGGCACCATCCATACTGTGAAGCATTGTGGTGGCAGCATCATGCTGTGGGGATGTTTTTCAGCGGCAGGGACTTGGAGACTAGTCAGGATCGAGGAAAAGATGAACGGAGCAAAGTCCAGAGAGATCCTTGATGAAAGCCTGCTCCAGAGCGCTCAGGACCTCAGACTGGGGCGAAGGTTCACCTTCCAACAGGACAACAACCCTAAGCACACAGCCAAGACAACGCAGCAGTGGCTTCGGGACAAGTCTCTGAATGTCCTTGAGTGGCCCAGCCAGAGCCCGGACTTGAACCTGATCGAACATCTCTGTATTGACCTGAAAATAGCTGTGCAGCGACGCTCCCCATCCAACCTGACAGAGCTTGAGAGGATCTGCAGAGAAGAATGGGAGAAACTCCCAAAATACAGGTGTGCCAAGCTTGTAGCGTCACACCCAAGAATACTCAAGGCTGTAATCACTGCCAAAGGTAATTCAAGAAAGTACTAAGGATCTGAATACTTATTTAAATGTGATATTTCCCCCAAACAATTATACATTTGCAACATTTTCTAAAAAACTGTTTTTGCTTTGTCGTTATCGGGTATTGTGTGTAGATTGATGAGGGGAAAAAACTATTTAATCAATTTTAGAATAAGGCTGAAACGTAACAAAATGTGGAAAAAGTCAAGGGGTCTGAATACTTTCCGAATACACTGTATATTTACCGTTGTTGTCCACGCGGGGGGTCATTTTCTTGTTGTTGTCGATGGGAACGCCATGGGTCTCCACCCAGACCTGAGGGTCCACGATGGAGCTGGGTTTATCCCACTCTGGCTTGGGAAGCTGCTGGGCCGAGATCACCTGTATGGGATTGGTATTAATGAGATTGGGGAAAAACAAGAATGGGAAAATAGGATTGAGAAAAACGGGATTGTGAAAAATAGAATTAGAGAAAAGTGAGGCATTGATTTTAATTCTATACATTGTATTTATTTCTTGCGATAGTATGAACTTGTTACCTTCTCAATGGCCTCTTGGCGAATTGACAAAGTCGTATAGAATTGAGTTCAATTGGATTGATTTGGGGGGCTTACCCGTATGGTGAGGAGGGTGGGGTCGTGTCCGGGACCTCCCCCCGTGTTCTCGGGGTTGAAGTTGCAGTCGGGGCGGGTCATAAAGGAGGGCTTGAGGACGTATCCGCAAAGGCCGTTGGGTAAAAAGCGCCCCCGGTTCATGTCCATCTCTTCCCCTGCCGTCTGGAAGTTCAGCGCCACTGGAGAAACAAAAACTGTGATTTAGTGCGTTGAGCTAAAAGCCTATACATTAGCCAGGTCGTCCGCCGTTACAGGACATACTGTAGGTCATTACAGGATAATCACTGTGGTTTAAAGTGACAGTGTATTGTGTCCCGAGTAGCTCAGTTGGTAGAGCGTGGCGCTTGCAACGCTAGGTTCGTGGGTTCAATTCCTATGGGGGACTAATATGAAAATGTATGTAAGGGTGTCTGCTAAATAACAAAAATGTGTTGTGCTTTATTTATCTGTCTAAGTAATGAGATCATTAGAGTGTAATAGAACGCAGGAACATTGCGCTGTAGTGGAGTGTAAGGCACTGACCAGCGTAGCAACACACAATCTACAATCACCTGCAATTCAGAAATACTATCAAATCTGGCAACCGACATTGGAGTCCCACAGGAACAGTGCACCTGGTAACCACTGTTTCACATTTCTGAGATGGGCCATACTAACCATATTTCTTAAAAACACTCTATAAAAGTAGATATGTAAAATGTTTGCTGTTTGACGTTCTACTTTCATAGCGTATTGTAGTGAACACAATCTGGCAACTTCAGAGAGTGGTTAAAATGTCCTGACCAATCTGGCAACCGCCGTTCCACATATCCTGGGGATCGTAGTTGGAGGATTGAAGGCGTTGTCCTGAGGGATAGATCCTGCTCAACTGATGGCTGTTGTGACGGACAAAATGCTTCCCTGCAGGAGGGGGGAGAAAGAAGGGCGGGCTAAAACATTGGCAAAAGGTAAAAAACAGAGAAGCCTATGAGGTGAACGAGGTTGTGTTCATTAGGGCACACAACGGGAAACATTTTGAGACATTTCACAATGGAAAGTCCAGCTAGACCATTCCTGTTTCAATCTGTTTTCTTCTATTTGGTGCCTAATGAACACAGCCCAGGTGTCTTGTCTTCCCAATAGGGAATCAACAAGGGCTGCAGAAAAATAGCCTAGGGTACATATTAATAATAATATATTAATAATAATAATAACTGATTGGAATAACTAACTTTTTCTAGAGATCCAAATCACTGTACATAGTAAGGGGGAAGCTCACCACCAACTTGGGTGATGCACGGCAACCAATTTGCGCCAGACCACACATCAGCTATCAGGTGAATTTAGCCAGGACACCAGGGTTAACAATCCCTACTCTTACGATCAGTTCCATGGGATTTTTTAAGGACCACAGAGAGTCAGGACACCAGTTTGACACCTCGTCCCCACCTCTGCCCTGGGGCATTGGGATCTCCTTAGACCAGAGGGAAGAGTGCCCCCCACTGGCCGTCAAACACAACTTCCAGCAGGTTCTGGTCTCCTATCCAGGGACTGACCAGGACCGACCCTCTAGGCTTCAGAGGCAAGCCAGCAGTGGGATGCAGGGTGGTATGCTGCTGGCGTACGTGGGTGTGGGTGTTTACTCTCCATACCTGATTCTTTGACGTGTTTGAGGGCTTCGCTCTCGGAGAAGGAGGACATCTCAGTGGGGGGTTTCTTTGCCGCCTGGTCAAAGCCTTTAAAGGGAACACTGCGTGTGTACACCACCAGGTCTGACAGCTCTGGACTCAGCTTAGAGACTCCCGGCTAAGGAGATACACACACACACAGAGAGGGGAAGAGGGAGTAGGAAGCGAGAGAGGAAAGAAAGGCAAAGTTACTAGTAGTACACAAGATCAAGAAAGCCGACACTATGCACAATCAGCAAATCAGCTGATTCAGCAAGAAAGACAGACAAAAGACGCACGGACACACACACAGCCTCCCACCTTCTTCTCCTCCTTCTTCTTGCTTTCTGCATGGCTACACTCACACTCCGAGGAGCTGAGGTCTGAAGAACTGGAGGAGCTCTCCATCTCCACCACTCTCTCCTTCTTCCCTTTCACCAGGATCTTCCCTTTCAGCGCCTACATACACACACGTAAAAACAGATAAACGCACACACTTAGGCTATCCATGAGCGCACTTACGTGTAGGCAGGTACACACACACACACACACACATAAGCAGGCACACACCTACCCCCACTTACACACACACGTTTTAAATACTTTATTTGAATCCACCAACCAAATTTACATTAAAAAAGGATCCAACCATTTTAAAGGTCCCTGAATGCATGGCACTCAAGGGCACAGAAAGCACCTCATTCTCCAAACAGCTAGGCTGTCCACGCAGTGTTCCCTTTAAAGGCTAAAAAACAGAATTTAAAATGTTGCTGCATAAGACTGAATCAGATGGCCTGCGCCACATTTTCCTAACGGAAACCCTGACACACACACTCCTGATGTTGTGAGAAAGGAATGGCAGATGGGCCCACAAGCATTAGCAGAGTTCAATATTGTTATTATTCAATAGGCCATTGTTTACAAATGCTAGCTTTTAAATTGTGGACGACAGTTGCTAAAACTCAAAAACAGGAAGAGACAGTGGAGACGAATTTGAATCTGAAATGTACTACAAGTTGAAATCTTCACTTGTGACTAAGAGCCAATGAGTCAGCAGTTGTTTTAAGAATAAATAAACAAATTCCATTCAAAGCACTCTCCCTAAGGAGCAGAGCAGAGAGGAGTGTGTGTGTCTGTTCTTGGCTGAAAGGTGGAGAGAGAGAGAGAAGAGAGAGAGAGAAGAGAGAGAGAGAGAAGAGAGAGAGAGAAGAGAGAGAGAGAGAGAAGAAGAAGAGAGAGAGAGAGAGAAGAAGAAGAAGAGAGAGAGAAGAAGAGATATTCTGGCAAATTGATTACGATATCTATGAGGATGAAAACACAGTTTATTTCTGTATCTTGCGTTTTGAGAATGCATCACTGCTTATGGCTGTAATGACAGCGATAGGGTCTCGAGGAATGTGTAGTAGTAGTCCAGTAGTAGTCCCACCTCTGGTGAGGGCAGGCTCTGGAGCTGCTGTTCATTGAGGGGCTTGGTGAGCAGCTTGTCCCCCAGGATGGAGCGCAGGTGTTGGGCCATGACCGCCTGCTGCTCCACACTGCAGTGGTTCTCAAGGGACAGGATGAGGGGGTACGGAGACGCCTGGGAGATGAGACGGCAGCGGGAGAGAAGAAGATGAAGGGGAGGGAAAGAGGGTGGAAATGTTTTAAAATCTCAATTCAGGACAGATATTTTGGTGCCGGAGTCTGGTTTGGTGGTAATGTTTCCCACTCTCAACCACGCATCACCTCTGGTGATGGTTTAAACTCTGTCTGGGCCCTCTCCTATCTGTCTTACCTAACCCTCTATATGACCCCCCGTCTCCTTTAAAAAAGGCACACCCAGAGACTAATGTAATATTTGTTTATGTCTATACCTAAACAAATACCAGTAGCTAGTAATCTTGCAAACTAAAAAGTACAAAATACAATTACACTGTCGTTCAAATGAATGGTACTGGACTGCTAATGGAGTATTGGAGCTTACTTTGAAGGCGTACTCGGCGATAGTCTCGATGACTTCTGTGAAGGGCACTTTGGAGGTGAGTGTGTGGCCGTGGTAGATGACCGGCTCCCCCTTGTCCCCATCCCAACAGTCTAACTCCACACAGCGACAACCTTGGTTCAGAGCCCTGGGACAGAGGAAACACAGAACAACCTTGGTTCAGAGCCCTGGGACAGAGAAAACACAACAGCCTTGCTTCAGAGCCCTGGGACAGAGAAAACACAGAACAACCTTGGTTCAGAGCCGTGGGACAGAGGAAACACAGAACAGCCTTGGTTCAGAGCCCTGGGACAGAGGAAACACAACAGCCTTGCTTCAGAGCCCTGGGACAGAGGAAACACAGAACAGCCTTGGTTCAGAGCCCTGGGACATAGGAAACACAACAGCCTTGGTTCAGAGCCCTGGGACAGAGGAAACACACGTTAAAATGCCTTGGTTCAGAGCCCTGGGACAGAGGAAACACACGACAGCCTTGGTTCAGAGCCCTGGGACAGAGAAAACACACAACAGCCTTGGTTCAGAGTCCTGGGACAGAGGAAACACACGTTAAAATGCCTTGGTTCAGAGCCCTGGGACAGAGGAAACACACGTTAAAATGCCTTGGTTCAGAGTCCTGAGACAGAGGAAACACACGACAGCCTTGGTTCAAAGCCCTGGGACAGAGGAAACACAGAACAACCTTGGTTCAGAGTCCTGGGACAGAGGAAACACAGAACATGTGATGTTAACACAAACACATACAGTATACAAACACAGACTTAAAACACATGTATAGTGTGAGTTTTATAGTGCTCAATATAAAGTGATGTGTTGTGTGTGTGTGTGTGCGTACGTCTATGCCTGTGAATGCGTGTGTGCATGTACAGTTGAAGTCGGAAGTTTCAATACACCTTAGCTAAATACATTTAAACTCAGTTTTTCACAATTCCTTACATTTAATCCTAGTAAAAAATTCCCTGTCTTAGGTCATTTAGGATCACCACTTTATTTTAAGAATGTGAAATGTCAGAATAATAGTAGAGATAATTATTTATGTATTATTTGCTTTAGATAGATAGATAGATATATAGATAGATAGATAGATAGATAGATAGATAGATAGATAGATAGATAGATAGATAGATAGATAGATAGATAGATAGATAGATAGATAGATAGATAGATAGATAGATAGATAGATAGATAGATAGATAGATAGATACTTTAGGGTTAGGCATTGCAGAGTGTTTTGTTCCATGTGAACCAGACTTGTGGAGGTCTACAATTTTTTTTCTGAGGTCTTGGTTTATTTCTTTTGATTTTCCCATGATGTCGAGCAAAGAGGTCCTGAGTTTGAAATACATCCACAGGTACATCATTTTCTGGAATTTTCCAAGCTGTTTAAAGGCACAGTCAACTTAGTGTCTGTAAACTTCTGACCCACTGGAATTGTGATATAGTGAAATAATCTGTCTGTAAACAATTGTTGGAAGAATTACTTGTGTCATGCACAAAGTAGATGTCTTAACCGACTTGCCAAAACTATAGTATGTTAACATGAAATCTGTGGAGTGGTTGAAAAATGAGTTTTAATGACTTCAACCTAAGTGTATGTAAACTTCCGACTTCAACTGTATGCCTCTGCGTGTGCAAGCATGCATGCATACATTTCCATACATGTGTGTGTTTACCTGATATAAGCCTCCGTGCTGCTGTAGCCAGTAACCTGGTCACTGGTGAGGTAGGTGTTGTGTGAGGAGGAGATGAAGTAGTGGGCCAGGGATCTGGTCATGTCCTGGTACACCCTGGCGTGATCCGGGTCAAACACATTGTTCTCCTTGGACAGCATGTACATGGTGAAACCATTGGGTGTCATGTACCCGTTCTTCTGGGCTGTGCAGGGCATAGGCACATGGTTGGTATGGGAGTGATAGAAAAAAACGACGTACCAAAATATAATAGGGTGAGCTGAAGTTTTAAAGGAGGGTGGTAGCAATAGTATGGAGGCAGTAAGAAAACGGCTATATTCCAATCTAAAAAGACCCTAACTTCCTCTTAACTTTTGGCCATACAGGTAGCTTAGCACTTAGCATACCTTAGCACGTAGCATAGCTTAGCACTTAGCGTAGTGTAGCACTTAGCATAGCTAAATTAACACGTTAGCTACACTCAGTGCTAACTAAGTGCTACTTAGTTAGCACTGAGTGCCGCTTAGCACAACCATTAGCACGTAAGCGTACCCCACTCATTAAGCTCGTAGGTGAGGATCAGACTCTGAGCATGAATCAGCGAGGAGTCCTCTCCCTGGTCTTTCAGGAAGTCCTTCAGGTCCACGGTGGAGAGCACACAGCCGTTAGCCGAGTAGCGGCTAAACACGGCGTCCAACTCCGGCCGCCGCAGCAGCTCCCTACAGAACACCTCGATTTCCCCGTGGTCCAGACGACCGTCACACGACCGGTCACACTTCTGATGGGGGAATGTCAATGGATGAATGGAGGAAAATGGAATGGATGTCAATGGATGAAAATTGTCAAAGTTATTGTTTCAAGGCACCTAGCTTTAACGCCATCCCTTTCAAAAAGAGTTTGGCTTCTTTGGCAATTTTGGTGCCAGTGAGCTTGGGTGTTGTATAGGGCTGGAAATTAATCTAGGGGAAACACTGTCTATGGTCTGCTCACCTTGAAGAGGTTGCGTGCATACTCCTCATTGAGGTCAATGTTGATCATGGTGAGCAGACCCTGGACCTCCTCGTAGCTCAACTTCTCGTCATGGTTCAGGTCGGCCCGTTTCATATAGCCATGGATCCAGGTGACCACACGCAGTCAAGGGCAACAGTGGACACATTAAACCATAGAACCCTCTCCACATTATAGTAAAAAGAGAATGCTTTGGATCATCCAGGAATGTACTGCACATTGGTGGTGAATGGAAGGAGTTCAGCCCAATATGTCCAATGCTTTATAATTCAATAATGGGCCTCTGAAAATGTATATCCACGTCGTTACCATCATCATCATTGTCACATCTTCTAGGGATTCTCTCTCTCTCTCTCTCTCTCTCTCTCTCTCTCTCTCTCTCTCTCAATTTAAGGGCTTTATTGGCATGGGAAACATATGTTAACATTGCCAAAGAACGTTAAGTAGATAATAAACAAAAGTGAAATAAACAATGCATTACACTCACAAAAGTTCCAAAAGAATAAAGACATTTCAAATGTCATATTATGTGCAAATAGTTAAAAGTACAAAAGGGAAAATAAATAAATATTGGTTCTATGCAAGTTTATCAAAATTGGGTTTGTTTTCTAATTCTTTGTGGATCCGTGTAATCCGAGAGAAATATGTGTCTTTAATATGGTCATACATTTGGCAGGAGGTTAGGAAGTGCAGCTCAGTTTCCACCTCATTTTGTGGGCAGTGTGCACATAGCCTGTCTTCTCTTGGGAGCCAGGTCTGCCTACGGCTGCCTTTCTCAATAGCAAGGCTATGCTCATGAGTCTGTACATAGTCAAAGCTTTCCTTAAGTTTTGGTCAGTCACAGTGGTCGGGTATTCTGCCACTGTGTACAGTACTCTCTGTTTGGGGCCAGGTTGCATTCTAGTTTGCGCTGTTTTTTTGTTAATTCTTTCCAATGTGTCAAGTAATTATGTTTTTATTTTTCTCATGACTTGGTTGGCTCTAATTGTGTTGTTGTCCTGGGGCTCTGTGGGGTCTGTTTGTGTTTGTGAACAGAGCCCCAGGACCAGCTTGCTTAGGGGACTCTTCTCCAGGTTAATTTCTCTGTAGGTGATGGCTTTGTTATGGAAGATTTGGGAATTGCTTCCTTTTAGGTGGTTGTAGAATTTAACGTCTCTTTTCTGGATTTTGATAATTAGCGGGTATCGGCCTAATTCTGCTCTGCATGCATTATTTGGTGTTTTACGTTTCACACAAAGGATGTTTTTGCATAAGTCTCAATTTGGTGTTTGTCCCATTTTGTGAATTCTTGGTTGGTGAGCGGACCCCAGACCTCACAACCATAAAGGGCAATGGGTTCTATAACTGATTCAAGTATCTCAAATTCTATGTTCCTTTTGATGGCATAGAAGGCTCTTCTTGTCTCTCAGATTGTTCACAGCTTTGTGGAAGTTACCTGTGGCGATGATGTTTAGGCCAAGGTATGTATAGTTTTTGTGTGCTCTAGGGCAAGGGTGTCTAGATGGAATTTGTATTTATGGTCCTGGCAACTGAACACCATTATTTTGGTCTTACTAAGATTTACTGTCAGGGCCCAGGTCTGACAGATTCTGTGAAGAAGATCTAGGTGCTGCTGTAGGCCCTCCTTGGTTGGTGACAGAAGCACAAGATCATCAGCAAACAGTAGACATTTGACTTCAGATTCTAGTAGGGTGAGGCCGGGTGCTGCAGACTGTTCTAGTGCCCTCGTCATTTCGTTGATATATTGTATATGTTGAAGAGGGTGGGGCTTAAAGCTGCATCCCTGTCTCACCCCGCGGACCTGTGGAACGAAATGTGTGTGTTTTTTGCCCATTTTTACCGCACACTTGTTTGTGTACATGGATTTTATAATGTATGTTTTTCCAATTTGCATAGCAGACCCTCATGCCAAATTGAGTCAAAAGCTTTTTTGAAATCAACAAAGCATGAGAAGACTTTGCCTTTCTTTTCTTTGTTTGTTAATTAGGGTGTGCAGGGTGAATATGTGGTCTGTCGTACAGTAATTTGGTAAAAAGTAAATTTGACATTTGCTCAGTACATTGTTTTCACCGAGGAAATGAACTAGTCTGCTGTTAATGATAATGCAGAGGATTTTCCCAAGGTTGCTGTTGACGCATATCCCACGGTAGTTATAGGGCCAAAAAGACTGGAGAAGTGGTTTATCCATATATCTCCGTTTTGGATAGATAACTCTTTGTGTTGTTGTTTGTTTAGTGTGTTCCAATTTTCCCAGAAGTAGTTAGTCTATGGATTCTTCAATTACATTGAGCTGATTTCTGACGTTCTCTCCATTCTTTTTCCGTAGTGTATCTCTGTATTGTTTTAGTGATTCACTATAGTGAAGGCGTAGGCTCAGGTTTTCTGGGTCTCTATGTTTTTGGTTGGATAGGTTTCTCAATTTCTTTCTTAGGTTTTTGCATTCTTCATCAAACCATTTGTCATTGTTGTTAATTTTCTTCGGTTTTCTGTTTGACATTTTTAGATTTTATAAGGAAGCTGAGAGGTCAAATATACTGTTTAGGTTTTCTACTGACAGGTTTACACCTTCACTATTACAGTGAAGGTGTAAACTAAACATTTTGTCCAGGAAGTTGTCTAGAAGGGATTGAATTTGTTGTTGCCTAATTGTTTTTTGGTAGGTTTCCACACTACTTTCCTTCCATCTATAGAATGTCTTCATATTATTCAGTTCCTTTGGCTTTGATGCCTCAAGATTGAGTATTGCTCTGTTCAAGTAGACTCTAATTTTGCCATGATCAGATAGGGGTGTCAGTGGGCTGACTGTGAACGCTCTGAGAGACTCTGGGTTGAGGTCAGTGATAAAGTAGTCTATAGTACTACTGCCAAGAGATGAGCTATAGGTGTACCTACCATAGGAGTCCCCTCGAAGCCTAAAATTGACTATATACAGACCCAGCGTGTGACAGAGCTGCAGTAGTTGTGACCCGTTTTTGTTGGTTATGTAGTTGTGCCTAGGGGGGCATATGGGGGAGGGAATGCTGTCACCTCTAGGTAGATGTTTGTCCCTCTGTGTGCTGAGGGTGTCAGGTTCTTTTCCAGTTCTGGCATTTAGGTCACCGATGACTAGTATATGTCCCTGGGCCTGGAAATGATTGATTTCCCCCTCCAGGATGAAGAAGCTATCTTCATTAAAGTATTGGGATTCTAGTGGGTAGTATATAGGTCTAGGTCTCTCTCTCAATCTCTATCTCTCTCTCTACACATACCGTGCCTTCGGAAGGTATTCAGACCCCATGACTTTTACACATTTTGTTACGTTACAGCCTTAAATGGTAAATTCAATTGATTTGAAAGGCACACACCTGTTTATATTAGGTCCCACAGTTGACAGAGCATGTCAGAGCAAAAACCAAGCCATGAGGTCAAAGGAATTGTGCCGAGGCACAGATCTGGGGAAGGGTACCAAAAAATGTCAGAAGCATTGAAGTTCCCAAGAACAGAGTGCCCTCCATCATTCTTAAATGGACAAAGTTTTGAACCACCAAGACTCTTCCAAGAGCTGGCTGTCTGGCCAAACTGAGCAATCGGGGGAGAAGGGCCTTGGTCAGGGAGGTGACCAAGAACCCGATGGTCACTCTGACAGAGCTCCAGAGTTGCTCTGTGGAGATGGGAGAACCTTCCAGAAGAACAGCCATCTCTGCAGCACTCCACCAATCAGGCCTTTATGGTAGATTGGCCAGACGGAAGCCACTCCTCAGTAAAAGGCACATGACAGCCCGCTTGGAGTTTGCCAAAAGGCACCTAAAGACACTCAGACCATGAGAATCAAGATTCTCTGGTCTGATGAAACCAAGATTGAACTCTTTGGCCTGAATGCCAAGAGTCACGTCTGGAGGAAACCTGGCACCATCCCTACGATGAAGCATGGTGGTGACAGCATCATGCTGTAGGAATGTTTTTCAGTGGCAGGGACTGGGAGACTAGTCAGGATTGAGGGAAATATGAACAGAGCAAAGTACAGAGAGATCCTTGATGAAAACCTGCTCCAGAGCGCTCAGGACCTCAGACTGGGGTGAAGGTTCACCTTCCAACAGGACAACGACCATGGGGCACACAGCCTAGACAACGCAAGAGTGGCTTCGGGACAAGTCTCTGAATGTCCTTGAGGGGCCCTCCCGGACTGGAACCTGATCGAACATCTCTGGAGAGACCTGAAAATAGTTGTACAGCGACGCTCCCCATCCAACCTGACAGACATTGAGAGGATCTGCAGAGAAGAATGGGAGAAACTTCCCAAACACAGGTGTGCCAAGCTTGTAGCATCAAACCCAAGAAGACTCGATGCTGTAATCGCTGCCAAAGGTGCTTCAACAAAGTACTAAGTAAAGGGTCTGAATATTTATGTAAATATGATATTTCCGTTTTCTAAAAACTTGTTTTTCCTTTGTCACAAATGCTGATGCTCCAGATACTCAACTAGTCTAAAGAAGACCAGTTTTATTGCTTCTTTAATCAGCACAACCGTTTTCAGCTGTGCTATGATAATTACAAAAGGGTTTTCTAATGGTCAATTAGCCTTTTAAAATTATAAACTTGGATTAGCTAACACAACATGCCATTGGAACACAGGAGTGATGGTTGCTGATAATGGGCCTCTGTAGATATTCCATAAAAAATCAGCAGTTTCCATCTACAATAGTCATTTACAACATTAACAATGTAAGCCATGACACAATGTGTAGAACTGCAGGAAATTAGCTTTAAAACAGCAACATTTGGTAACTGCGGCAAACAGGAGGGCCGTACCATTAGCCATGGCCACGCCCACCACCGAAAGCCTGATCCAGAAAAAACCTTGTCATCATCATCATCGTCACCACCATCATCATTTTCATCCTCACCATAAAGGATATTTGTCCAGCTTTTCCTTCTGGGTCATGTTCTCCACCCTCTCCTGGAGGGTTCTGATACCCCGTGCCCAGCACTGGGCCTCCTCGTCAGTCTGGCAGCGTAGGTCCAGACTCTTCCTGGCCCCCTTGAACACCACAGTGAGACACTGGCCCTCGGGGACAGAGCCCGTCAGCTGCCGCAGGGTCTCCGACTGCAAACCCTCGCGTACACACGCCACGTCTGTGACCGAGACTGAGAGGGAGGGAGAGAAAGGTAAAAGACAAATGTATACATGAGATGATGACACCCGTGTGGCTCACTTGCTAGAGCATGGTGCTTGCAATGCCAGGGTTGTGGGTTTGATTCCCATGGGGGATATTTGTATTAATATAATATCATAATATAAGATTTATCAGGGGTTTTTGCAGAACCCTCAGCACCCCTACTTCCCACGGCTATGACAGTATAACAAGGGGACATTATTGAAGGGATTATGTAGGTCTATGTACACAAAGTTCCTAGGATATCTATTTTCTACTGTATCTACAGTGGCCAGTCAAGGAAACCAAACAAACAACTCTCCAAAGACAGACACCACTAAAGCACCTAAGCCAAGAATAATATAATAATAATATACGCCATTTAGCAGACACTTTTATCCAAAGTGACTTAGTCATGTGTGAATACATTTTTTACTTACAGTACCAGTCAAAAGTTTGGACACCTACTCATTCAAGGGTTTTTCTTTATTTGTACTATTTTCTACATTGTAGAATAATAGTGAAGACATCACAACTATGAAATAACACATATGGAATCATGTAGTAACCAAAAGTGTTAAACAAATCCAAATATATTTTAGATTATTCAAAGTAGCCACCCTTTGCATTGATGACAGCTTTGCACACTCTTGACATTCTCTCAACCTGCTTCATGAGGTAGTCACCTGGAATGATTTGTTCACCACGTTAGGTTGTCAAATGCTCAAAAAAAAATATGTCTCAGCAAAAACAAATCAATGCTAGCTAGGTAGACCTGCATTAACAATGTATTGTCATGACTCTCCTGTGAGGATCAAAAGATAAGGATTACAATGGATAAACTTCTACCAGACCCCTCTCACCTGCAAAGGGGAGGAGGGATTGGTGTGGGGTTTTTGACAAGTCACACCTGGTTGTAAGCAGAGGACTCTCTTTACCCTCTAGTATTGGTGATAATTTTGTGATGTCATTAAGAATGGTATAACGAAAATACTGTAACTTGAAAAGTATACACACTACATGTGTCAGGTTTTCATCCTTTACGTTGTGTATAAAATATGAAAAATGTAGAGAGTATTTCTGTTAAGATAGGAATGTGCTTTTAGTTTTCTAACGAGATCATATTTTGTTAATCATGACGGAATGCCCCTTTGAGCCAGAGTGTATAAAGGCTTGGAAGAGAAAGGTGGTGAAGACGACAAAGTCGCCTCTCTACCAATCAATGTTACGGCTGATTAGCTGTTCTAAGTACTGTATCTAGAAAAGTGAATTTAAGTAGGACCATCCTGTTAATCTTTAACAAACCATTGTCTACTACACTGCTCTCATTACCTCACTGGGGATCATCGACACAGCTAATTAGCTGTCTTCAGAGGACCAACCTTCCAGAACGAATGAAAGGGAACACCACCCCGTTAGTTCTGCTTCGAACTACAGGACAAGTCATTGAATCCACGGACAACTAAGAAGAAGGACATTGTGGACCTCTTGTGGACAATCAGAGCCTTACATGTACATACATGTATGGTTTCTTACTCCAAATGGGCGGCAGTTCGGGTGCAAAGTATTATGATTACTGTGAGAGTAGTTTCCAAATGTATAAGTGTTGTGTCTTTCTTTTTCTCTCTCTACTCCTCCCTCTTTTGGTAAACAAGCAGTCATGTTGTTGTTAGTCCGCTAGGGACCTGTTTCCATCGTATTAAGTTTCTAATCAATAACCTATACTGTGTGTGTGTATCCTGTGTTATCATTTAGTTAGTTAGTAAATAAATAATTAAACCAATTTCTGTGGTACGGAATGATCAGTAAAGCTGGGGTTTATGTAGATGCAAGGAGTATGCAATGTTTAGAATGATATGAGGTAATGATTAAGTGACTGTTATCAATATAGAGTTTAATTCGGGAGATGGTAACTCGTTAAACAACTTTTCCCATGATGCCCCAAATTCCTAATGAGTTAACTGTTACATGATTAATTTTTAATCAAGTAACAATTAAACATAGTTTGTTCATTCGATGAATAACAGTCATCAGATTAATGAAAGTCACGTGACGACAGTATCCAAATTCGGTTTGCGTGGTTGTTGGTTTAGTTTTCTGTAACTTTGCAGCAAGTACGGTCTGCATGTGTAGTCGCATATTGTGTCATGATTGCAAGGTGTCCCAATATATTTTCAAACTGTCCCCTTTATCTGGTTTTAATGTCCATTCTAGAATGCCCTTCTAACCAATCAGAAACAAGTATTCAACAATGCTGTGGTAATAATACTTGTTAGCAAACATGCTAGTCATTAGCCTACTCCACTATGTAATAAATGCTTATTAGATCCAGTCCTTGTTATCGAGTACTGCTGTGTAATACCTTACCGTTTATTGTTGCAGTGTATTATCTTTTAGAATCGTACATATTGGGCTGTGTATTGTAGTGTATTGTAGTTCTATGCCATTACATGGTTTTAGCTCATTCATGTCCATTCACTACTCTGCTTTATCCATTGTAGCGTTACTGTTTCAGGGTGGAAGTTAGGCAACAAATATTGGGATTTGACCAGCTAAATACAAGCTACTCTTATTTGACTTTGTTTGTCTTTGTCAGTTTGGTGAAGGTAGGCTTGGTTTCTGGATGGGAAATTATGCAGGTGTACACACACACACACACACACACACACACACACACACACACACACACACACACACACACACACACACACACACACACACACACACACACACACACACACACACACACACACACACACACACACAAATGCAAACAGGGAGGCCTGAAAACAGGACAGAGGTGTTTGCAGACACTACTTATTTTCGACATGTTTACTTGGCTACCTCTTTTCCGCAAATGGATAGTGTGTGTGCATGTGTGTTTCCTTAGGTAATCACACACAGTGTAATACATTGACTAAAATAAGCCATATGAATATTTCCCATTCATGTGTGAGGCTAGCTAATATTATTTGTGTATCTCTACTTCTCACAAAAAAAAGAAAGAAATTAGCGGTTGCCGACTGCCCAGTTGCCAGGTCTACCAAAATGGACCAAAGAAGTGATTTTGGCAACCAACTGTTGAGCACTGGTAGAGACTCTATAAGCACACATTCCCTGCGCTCTCTACCACAGGAGTGCAGGGCTCTGATGCAGATCAAGGCAAGGACTGAATAGTAGTAGGGTGGTTTGCACACATGCATAAAAACACTTGTCCCAGGTGCTGGATTAGACAGGAGAAAAATACATCTGCACACTGGTATTATGCTCCCAAAGTGTCATTTAGTGGGACAACGTTTTGGTGAAAACATTATTCTAATAAATTACACTTTGGGAGCATATAACAGTGGGTATTTATTTTTTGTTCTATAGAACTGCATAGGGACATCATGCTTGCTTCATTCATTGACTGAGACACTAGGGAAGAATCCTAACATTAGGTTGGTGTGGGGAACTCACATTTTCATACAAATCTCCCATTGAGATGCATGATTCCTGTAAAAGTCACAAGTGATTTGTGCTGAACTGAATTCTCAAGCTAGGTTCTGTCCTTAGTTATTACAGAGTATGCAGGTCTAGTCTTTGATTGTGAGTAAAGAGAATTGTTGGTTTTAATGATAGGCCTTTTAGGCTTCTTCAGAGCTAGAGATGGGCGGACACACCCTGCTATTGGTGGTCAAAGGAGAGGATACTACACACATCTGGATAAGAACACAGATTCCCATACCCATGCCCACACACAAATAACTTCTTAGCAAAGAGCAATTTCTCAAGCAAGAATTTAGCTAGGACTGTCTGGGAGTGGTCTGAGTGGGGGAGGGGAAAACTGAAAACTAGCTGTTATTGGCAGAGAGGTTTGGAACTCTCGTTCCTATTGGTCTAGTAACTTGTCACCAGGCAGGCCAAAACGCCATCCCACTAAAACGGGCTGAAATATCAAACAGTCTTTTCAAATAGTTCTCACACTAAAAAGGGCATCACGATTTTCACAATTTCACAGTATTA
This sequence comes from Thymallus thymallus, assembly GCA_023634145.1. Taxonomy (NCBI): domain Eukaryota; kingdom Metazoa; phylum Chordata; class Actinopteri; order Salmoniformes; family Salmonidae; genus Thymallus; species Thymallus thymallus. The sequence continues at coordinate 18,277,700 of CM042386.1, read as the reverse complement.
TTCCAACCTCACTTCATAGTGTGTTTTTGACTGCAATGGGCCGTTAGAACTTTTTAACCATCCCAAATGGTTAATGAAATAGGGGCTGAGATTCATCCGTATTGTTTGTACATTATGCATGTTTGACCAATGAAGCACAGGTCTGGTCCTGGTTTGTTATCAAACAGCACAGCTGCTAATCTAATCTGTCGACCAGCTGCTACCTAATGCCTTTATCTCCTTATGAGCTTGGACTTTGAGAGGGCGGGAAAATGTATGAGCCTATATGAACAAGCACTGATTAATCATTATCCATTAAACAGGAGCCAGGTCTGGCTGAACTATTTTCAAAGGCATCACATAATTTAGTTTGATTCTATTTTAATTATTTTTTTTATATTTGATTCATGAAAAAAAAAACATGTTTTGATATATAATTATTTTAGAAATTCTAACTTTAGATTTTTTGGTAATAATACGCAATTATTTGAAATCACTGTAACATTTACAGAGTGTGGCTTTAAGAAACCTTTCCCTTTGTGTAAACACATATGGTGTTGCTATGGTGAGACCCACTGGGCAAAGAAGTCATCAACAGTTTTTTTACATGGTCCGTAATTTCTCTGGATTTAGCAACAAATAGTTTGTACATGGTCCTTCCAGACGGATTCTGAAAGGGCTATACAGTGGGGAGAACAAGTATTTGATACACTGCTGATTTTGCAGGTTTTCCTACTTACAAAGCATGTAGAAGTCTGTCATTTTTATCATAGGTACACTTCAACTGTGAGAGACGGAATCTAGAATCCCATTAATTACTTAAAAATCTACAATGTGATTTTCTGGATTTTTGTTTTAGATTACGTCACTCACAGTTGAAGTGTACCTATGATAAAAATTACAGACTTCTACATGCTTTGTAAGTGGGAAAACCTGCAAAATCGGCAGTGTATCAAATACTTGTTCTCCCCACTGTAGTTGAGATGTTAAAATAATAATAATAATAATAAAATAAATAATAATAATAAAATACCCAGAAGAGGAGTTGTTTCCATGCCCCGAGTTATCCTGCATCCCTAAGAAGTATGGGGCTGCTGTCACCACCCACCTCAGCCCACACTGCCACACAAAGCCGTCATGCACCTGAGGAAGATGAGTTGCGAGGCCCTACACAACTCTCTCATCTAAGAGACTAACAGCCCTGCTCCAGGCCTCCTCAGTGGTCAGGGAGTGACCACAACCTCACCAGTTGGGATCTGATGAGGGACTACGAGTACCTGCGTCACGAGGTGGGTGAGGGCAGTGTGCAGTGTTAATGGCGATTGCATCTTCCTGTATCTATCAGGGCGGGAGGCGAATTGGAGAGGGTTGAGTGTGTCGGGGGGAGGAAGGAGGTGACATCGTCTTTGACTAGCCTCTCGAAGCACTTCATGATGACTGAATGTATTTAAGTATGTATTTGTTGTAGTGGGGACAGTACCATTAGTACTCTCTGAAAATTACACTTCAAAGCTGCAATATGTCACTTTTTGGCTGACCCGACCAACTTCACATAGAAATGTGTGTTATAGATCTGTCATTCTCATTTGAAAGCCAGTCAAAGAAGCAGTAGATCTGTTCTATATGTGCTATTCCTATGCTTCTCGTTATTAAGTTTAGTTTTCTTTTGGTTTTTGTACACCAGCTTCAAACAAACTGCATCTCAGTGCTAGAGGCATCACTGCATACCCTGGTTCGATCGCGGGCTGTATCACAACCGGCCATGATCAGGAGAACCATAGGGCGGCGCACAATTGGCCAGCGTCGTCTGGGTTAGGGGAGGGTTTGGCCGGGGTATATAACGTATGCTTTAAGGTATGCTTTAAGGTATCTGTAATACTTGTTCTCCCCACTGTATCTGTAATGGAATATACTTCGACATTAATGTAGACATTAAAGCAGTTGTTATATAGTATGGTGTGTATAGACAGTATGGACAGTAGTTATATAGGATGGTGTGTATAGACAGTATAGACAGTAGTTATATAGTATGGTGTGTATAGACAGTATGGACAGTAGTTATATAGGATGGTGTGTATAGACAGTATGGACAGTAGTTATATAGGATGGTGTGTATAGACAGTATGGACAGTAGTTATATAGGATGGTGTGTATAGACAGTATGGAAAGTAGTTATATAGGATGGTGTGGATAGACAGTATAGACAGTAGTTATATAGGATGGTGTGTATAGACAGTAGTTATATAGGATGGTGTGTATAGACAGTATAGACAGTAGTTATATAGGATGGTGTGTATAGACAGTATAGACAGTAGTTATATAGGATGGTGTGTATAGACAGTATGGGCAGTAGTTATATAGGATGGTGTGTATAGACAGTATAGACAGTAGTTATATAGTATGGTGTGTATAGACAGTAGTTATATAGGATGGTGTGTATAGACAGTATAGACAGTAGTTATATAGGATGGTGTGTATAGACAGTAGTTATATAGGATGGTGTGTATAGACAGTATAGACAGTAATTATATAGGATGGTGTGTATAGACAGTAGTTATATAGGATGGTGTGTATAGACAGTATGGACAGTAGTTATATAGGATGGTGTGTATAGACAGTATGGACAGTAGTTATATAGGATGGTGTGTATAGACAGTATGGACAGTAGTTATATAGGATGGTGTGTATATAGATAGTATGGACAGTAGTTATATAGGATGGTGTGTATAGACAGTAGTTATATAGGATGGTGTGTATAGACAGTAGTTATATAGGATGGTGTGTATAGACAGTAGAGACAGTCGTTATATAGGATGGTGAGTATAGACAGTATAGACAGTAGTTATATAGGATGGTGTGTATAGACAGTATAGACAGTAGTTATATAGTATGGTGTGTATAGACAGTATGGACAGTAGTTATATAGTATGGTGTGTATAGACAGTATGGACAGTAGTTATATAGTATGGTGTGTATAGACAGTATAGACAGTAGTTACATAGGATGGTGTGTATAGACAGTATGGACAGTAGTTATATAGGATGGTGTGTATAGACAGTATGGACAGTAGTCATATAGGATGGTGTGTATAGACAGTAGTTATATAGGATGGTGTGTATAGACAGTATGGACAGTAGTTATATAGGATGGTGTGTATAGACAGTATAGACAGTAGTTATATAGGATGGTGTGTATAGACAGTAGTTATATAGGATGGTGTGTATAGACAGTATGGACAGTAGTTATATAGGATGGTGTGTATAGACAGTATGGACAGTAGTTATATAGGATGGTGTGTATAGACAGTATGGGCAGTAGTTATATAAGATGGTGTGTATAGACAGTATGGAAAGTAGTTATATAGGATGGTGTGGATAGACAGTATAGACAGTAGTTATATAGGATGGTGTGTATAGACAGTAGTTATATAGGATGGTGTGTATAGACAGTATGGACAGTAGTTATATAGGATGGTGTGTATAGACAGTATGGACAGTAGTTATATAGGCTTGTGTGTATACAGTATGGACAGTAGTTATATAGGATGGTGTGTATAGACAGTATAGACAGTAGTTATATAGTATGGTGTGTATAGACAGTAGTTATATAGGATGGTGTGTATAGACAGTATAGACAGTAGTTATATAGTATGGTGTGTATAGACAGTATAGACAGTTGTTATATAGGATGGTATGTATAGACAGTAGTTATATAGGATGGTGTGTATAGACAGTATGGACAGTAGTTATATAGGATGGTGTGTATAGACAGTATGGACAGTAGTTATATAGGATGGTGTGTATAGACAGTATGGACAGTAGTTATATAGGATGGTGTGTATAGATAGTATGGACAGTAGTTATATAGGATGGTGTGTATAGACAGTAGTTATATAGGATGGTGTGTATAGACAGTAGTTATATAGGATGGTGTGTATAGACAGTATAGACAGTAGTTATATAGGATGGTGTGTATAGACAGTATAGACAGTAGTTATATAGGATGGTGTGTATAGACAGTATAGACAGTAGTTATATAGTATGGTGTGTATAGACAGTATGGACAGTAGTTATATAGTATGGTGTGTATAGACAGTATGGACAGTAGTTATATAGTATGGTGTGTATAGACAGTATAGACAGTAGTTACATAGGATGGTGTGTATAGACAGTATGGACAGTAGTTATATAGTATGGTGTGTATAGACAGTATGGACAGTAGTTATATAGGATGGTGTGTATAGACAGTATGGACAGTAGTCATATAGGATGGTGTGTATAGACAGTAGTTATATAGGATGGTGTGTATAGACAGTAGTTATATAGGATGGTGTGTATAGACAGTATGGACAGTAGTTATATAGGATGGTGTGTATAGACAGTATGGACAGTAGTTATATAGGATGGTGTGTATAGACAGTATGGACAGTAGTTATATAGGATGGTGTGTACAGACAGTAGTCATATAGGATGGTGTGTATAGACAGTAGTTATATAGGATGGTGTGAATAGACAGTAGTTATATAGGATGGTGTGTATAGACAGTATAGACAGTAGTTATATAGGATGGTGTGTATAGACAGTATGGACAGTAGTTATATAGGATGGTGTGTATAGATAGTATGGACAGTAGTTATATAGGATGGTGTGTATAGACAGTAGTTATATAGGATGGTGTGTATAGACAGTAGTTATATAGGATGGTGTGTATAGACAGTATAGACAGTAGTTATATAGGATGGTGTGTATAGACAGTATAGACAGTAGTTATATAGGATGGTGTGTATAGACAGTATAGACAGTAGTTATATAGTATGGTGTGTATAGACAGTATGGACAGTAGTTATATAGTATGGTGTGTATAGACAGTATAGACAGTAGTTACATAGGATGGTGTGTATAGACAGTATGGACAGTAGTTATGTAGTATGGTGTGTATAGACAGTATGGACAGTAGTTATATAGGATGGTGTGTATAGATAGTATGGACAGTAGTTATATAGGATGGTGTGTATAGACAGTACGGACAGTAGTTATATAGGATGGTGTGTATAGACAGTATAGACAGTAGTTATATAGGATGGTGTGTACAGACAGTAGTCATATAGGATGGTGTGTATAGACAGTAGTTATATAGGATGGTGTGTATAGACAGTAGTTATATAGGATGGTGTGTATAGACAGTATAGACAGTAGTTATATAGGATGGTGTGTATAGACAGTATGGACAGTAGTTATATAGGATGGTGTGTATAGACAGTAGTTATATAGGATGGTGTGTATAGACAGTATAGACAGTAGTTATATAGTATGGTGTGTATAGACAGTATAGACAGTAGTTATATAGGATGGTGTGTATAGACAGTATGGACAGTAGTTATATAGGATGGTGTGTATAGACAGTATGGACAGTAGTTATATAGGATGGTGTGTATAGACAGTATAGACAGTAGTTATATAGGATGGTGTGTATAGACAGTATGGACAGTAGTTATATAGGATGGTGTGTATAGACAGTATGGACAGTAGTTATATAGGATGGTGTGTATAGACAGTATAGACAGTAGTTATATAGGATGGTGTGTATAGACAGTATGGACAGTAGTTATATAGGATGGTGTGTATAGACAGTATGGACAGTAGTTATATAGGATGGTGTGTATAGACAGTATAGACAGTAGTTATATAGGATGGTGTGTATAGACAGTATGGACAGTAGTTATATAGGATGGTGTGTATAGACAGTATGGACAGTAGTTATATAGGATGTTGTGTATAGACAGTATGGACAGTAGTTATATAGGATGGTGTGTATAGACAGTATGGACAGTATATGAATAGAAAAGGTGTGTACAGCAGTAGTTATATAGGATGAGCCATGACTAGAATACAGTATATACAGTATATATGAAGTGGGTAAAACAGTATGTAAACATTATTAAAGTGACCAGTGTTCAATGACTGTACGTAGGGCAGCAGTCTCTAAGGTGCAGGGTAGAGTACCGGGTAGTAGCCGGCTAGTAACAGTGATTCATTACAGGGCAGGGTTCTGGGCGGAGGCTGGCTAGTGGTGACTATTTAACTGGCTGCATACTTAAGATTCTTCAGGAAAATAATGATTTAATACCGGTAAAAAGGGTACGAGTTAGAAATGTTTAGGCAGGTTGGACTGTGTGTGTGTGTGTGTGTGTGTGTGTGTGTGTGTGTGTGTGTGTGTGTGTGTGTGTGAGAGATCTGTAATAAGGGCATCAGTAATCTAGTTTTTATTCACATCATTGGACACAACACAAGTTAGTTAATTTGTGTATATATATATTTTACCACCATCGAGTATCTGCAATGGCTAGCTGGCAGCACTGGGGCGTCCCTTCTCCTTGGGGATGCTGTATAACTGTCGCAATAAAGCCCTTAATACAGCGAGCACACACACACACACACACACACACACACACACACACACACACACACACACACACACACACACACACACACACACACACACACACACACACACACACACACACACACAAACTGTCCAACCTTTCTTCTTTCTTAACATTCTTAACTTGTACGGGTATGACATCATTATCTTGCTGATGAATGTCAGTACAGATGTAGCCAGTTAATTTGATCTCTAGTCCACATGAACTTAACTACAACTCCTGAAACCTCCCAAATACAATAACAATGAAATCCCTGTGGATTTATTGTAAATGTTTGATTTGTGTGACAAGGAGCCACTGAAGAACAGCATCATTCAAACAGACAAGCCTTTCACCAACTTCAAAGTCATCACATCTGGCTCTACTGCTGATTAATTATAGATTTTAAATGCTAATGCTTCTCTCAAATCAAGCTTTTTGGCTGCTTGAGATCGAGGGATCAGCCAGAGTGACACTTTAGTACACCACTTCAAAGAAAAACACATAACTGGCCATGAACCACCTTGGGCTGAAAGTTAAGAGTACAAGGATGTGTGGGCCACCCTTTACGGAAAAAAAAACATTAATTTCACATGTAAAGTGTTTCCAAAAACATGTTTTCATGTGATCACGTGACATGTAAAGCAACATATGATAACATGAAAAAACATTCCAAAAACAGAGATTTTTAGAGATGAGAAGTTATCTTGCAGAGTCCATGGGGATTTCCTCGTTGAAAACAGCTCTGTATCTTTTCAAGAAGCCATACACATCTAGAAAACCCTACCTCAAAGCTGGGAGAGCTTCCATTAAAAGTGTTGTACTCCACTGCCATCGAGTTGGTTCGTCAGATCAGTGTACGTTTAGTAGGGGCGATCGCAGAAGATGCTGGAAGACCTCAGTGAGCTAGAGATAAGATAACGATGCAATGAAAAGCGAGCCAGTAAAATAGTTCAAGGAGACTGATGCAAAAGTGAGAGAACTTTCAGAAAACTTCAAGTACGACTTTTCAAATATTTAGCAGAGTTCAACAAGGAAGACACAAGCTTGGAAAGCACACAGGCCTCAGCGCCACATAGTTGGATATCGAAAAAGGTGTTGACATAGACAATTAAGAAAGACTTATCAAAGGTGATGTGCACATATGTTTTCTTTTGCCTGTCAATTCCCAATAAGGAGCAAGCATTTACTTTTACGAGAGATGGCCTACAATGAATGAGCCTTACAAGCCTCCCTCCTGACTTTAGAGCCTATGATGTCATCCACTAACGGATTGAATACTGAGTTGAAGGGAAACACAAATGGTGCTGTGAGAAAATGTCCAAATCGGACTGGACAGTGTCAGGACTGCTTCCCGGTACATGTTACAAGTGCCTGAAATCCAAGCCTACTCCACTGAGCTCATGGTGAGCTGTCCAAAGCCATCTGTGATTGAACAGGGGGTGAAGATTCAGAACTACAGTGTCTTCAGATTCACTGGCCTACAGACAATACCCCATAATGTCAAAGTGGAACTATGTTTTTTTTGACATTTTTACAAATTAATTAAAAATGAAAAGCTGAAATTTCTTGAGTCAATAAGTATTCAACCCCTTTGTTATGTTAAGCCTAAATAAATTCAGGAGTAAAGAGTTGCTTAACAAGTCACATAATAAGTTTCATGGACTCACTCTGTGTGCAATAATAGTATTATAATATAATAATAGTCATCATAATATTAATAATAATCTCTGTACCACACACACACACACAATTATCTGTAAGGTCCCTCAGTCAAACAGTGAATTCCAAACACAGATTCAACCACAAAGACCAGAGAGGTTTCCCAAGTTACAGTTTTGGACTTAAATCTAATTTAAAATCTATGGCAAAACTTAGAAAAGGGTTGCGTCTGTTTTTAGTTTCTGTATACTCTTCTTAATGAACATGTCTTCGATTCCTTTATTTTCAAGGTATAATCTAAGTATAGTCCTCACACTGTTATTGCACTGCATGTTACAAAATTGTCATTTTGAAGAGTTCAAACACTTGTTCTGAAGCTGAATGATTTGTCTTTCTTTATGACATTCTCCACACTTTCCAGACGTATCCATGCATTAGTGACTTATATGTATTTATTTGTATTTAATATATTTTACAACCTCTCCTACAGTAAGGTCATCTACATTGAGATGAGGCTCAGGTTTAAGTCATCTACACACACACACACACACACACACGTTAGGCCACATCCCAAGCCAAATGTACTATTACAGCAATTGAAGGGCGTGTTTCTAAGTTGAGCGTGGTGCCCCATGATTGTATTGTATGGTAACTATATGTGGGACAAAACCACAATGGAGGGAAACTCCTCCCACCATATCATGTCCTTTAATTAGACTGTGTTTCATCTTAAACTAGGATAGGTTGAAAATACATCAGTACTATAATGAGTGGTGTGTGTGTGTGTGTGTGTGTGTGTGTGTGTGTGTGTGTGTGTGTGTGTGTGTGTGTGTGTGTGTGTGTGTGTGTGTGTGTCTGCCTGTATGAGTGCGTACAGTGAACCCCACATCCCAAAGCAGGGCGTTAACACAGCCCAAATAAGGGGTTGTATTTACATGTGTTTCACCTTACAAGCCCATATGCCAAGACTGTTATCAACTAGAACTTAACCAAAGGCCGTCCACTCAGTGCTTATAAAAAAGCATACCCTCTTGAACCTTCTCCCTGAAATATCTCCTTCTTCTGCCATACAATCTCCAATACAAGGTCTGGAATTAGGCCTACTTGTCTTATACCAGAATTACTAAAAGTGGAAAAAAAAGTCATGTAATAACCTGATAACAATCTAGTAAGAACTTCATAAGAACTAAGTAAGGCTTACATTCAATGATGTTGGTGCTGTTTTCTGGGAATGGATTGGGGTTGGCCCGTACACGCACACAGACACATACTCACAGGACTGCTGGGCCTTGGAGCGACTGGAGAACTTGCCGGACTCGCACCACACGGTGACTCCATCGTCCAGCAGCTTCAGTGTACGTCTCCTCTGCCAGCGCGGGGAGCGTACCTTCACCATGCTGGAGCCTTTCTGCATCACCTTCACGTCCTCATCTTCCTCTACACCTGGAGGCAGAGACAGAGAGACAAAGAGACAATAAGTAAGACAGAGAGATGGGGGCATGGGAAGGAAGAGGGAAAGGGTGAGAGATGAGATTATATCATACACACATTTAGCTATTTCAGTATCTCTTCCTGTCATTTACCTGTACAGTTAATGTAACCATGCAAAATATTCACTTACCTGTTCATTTAACCAGACTGTATATTAAGTAAACTATTATTACCCTCACTTATATCATACGCACATTTAGCTATTTAAGTATTTCTCTGCCATCGACCTGTATAGTACATATTCAGCCATCCACCCATACTATGCAATGTCTCTTTATAGCTTTTTGCACTCCAGACTTCTTGTATTTAGATCCTATCTATCTATCTATCTATCTATCTATCTATCTATCTATCTATCTATCTATCTATCTATCTATCTATCTATCTATCTATCTATCTATCTATCTATCTATCTATCTATCTATCTATCTATCTATCTATCTATCTATCTATCTATCTATCTATCTATCTATCTATCTGGGAGAGGAAGAGAAAGGGATGAATGTGAAGAAAGAGGGGGGAGAGAGGAAGATAGAAAGAGAAAGTGAGACCGAACAGGAAAAAACTAGAAGCAATGTAATCAGGTTGCACATCCAGATGTGGGATCTTAATTTGATCAACCTGTTGTCGCAGAGAATCTTCCTGCACCGCAGGAACTTCAAATGAGCCCTCGTGATTTACATAAATTCATTGAAAACCTGCAGTTCTCTTTCTCTCCATGCGGCGCAGTGAGTCATTTGGACCAAATCATACTCTCGGATGTGGGCCGAAGCACTGTGTCTGCTTTAGTTCTTGAGATTATCAGTCTCTTGCGAAGGAGGAGCTAGATTTGACATATTGTGTATATGTATTTCTTCTGAACACATTTCTGTCTGTTGGCAATGTCAATTCTTGCATAAAAAATAAACAAAACTTACGTTTTAAGTTTGCTAGCTGGACAGGCAAAGGACTAAATATTAAACCAATCAAAACCTGTGTACCATCTCTGCTAATCACGTTTGCCAATAACGTTCTCTGTACCTAAGGGAGTGAACACAGCTGGTGACGAGAGAGATCTCCTTCCGACAAACTGCTATCAGTTAAAGTCTTTTTTGATTATTCATGTTATAGAAACATGATACCAGCAATACAAGCTGTAAAATGACTCAACTTAGAATGCAGCAACGTTGGTAATGTAACTAGCTAGCGTCAACAAGTAGACCTGTCGCTAGCTCGCCTGAGGAGATAGCTTTATCACTAGCATGTAATTTAGATACAGGGAGCTTTAGCTATCAGTTTAAAAGTACAAGTAATCATTTAAGAATGCAAAAAGCTAATACAGTCATTTAATTCATACTGACACATAAGAAATGCCACATTATCCATGTCAATAGTCGGAGTAGAATGATTGCCTCTATCCAAGTAGCTCACAAAGTACAATCCTTCGCTATGATGAGTTTTTTAAAATTAATTCTTGTCTCTCACTTCTGTCTTTTATCTATTCAGCTCTCCATGTGTCTTGCTACCAGAAAAATGCTATTCACCAAGCATGGGCTGATTCCCTAACTTGTGAGGAAAACCATCCTACTGCAGTTTGAACCCGCCCTGCCATTAGACAATGAAACCACATATGCATGTACCTGTTGTCTTTTCTTTGTGGGTTTTGTCTTAAAGTCTAGTGGATCATAGAGTTGAAGAACACCAACTACAGATACAAGGGCTTGTCTGAGCATCTCAAACACTACATTCAATTCACAATTAGTTTAATGAGTTGACAAACAGATTATGTTTTTACTTATGTAACATGCAGTGATAAGAATTCTATTGTCTCCGTCAGGAGCCTGGCCTTTCGCCTTAGATTATAATTAATTATTATTATTATTGTATAATACCCGTAAGATTACCCAAGTGAATAACCCAAGAGAGAGGGGAGAACACTGGTCACCATAGCAACACCCACCCGTAGCATGCGCTCCAGCAGGTATATTTCAATTGCAAAAATCATTGAAGCTGGAGATTCCCATCTCCCTCAATAACTTTAAGCATCAGCCGTCAGAGCAGCTTACCGATCACTGCACCTGTATACAGCCCATCTGTAAATAGCCCACCCTACTACCTCATCCCCATATTGTTATTTTTGCTCATTTGCACCCCAGTATCTCTATTTGCACATCACCATCTGCACATCTATCATTCCAGTGTTAATGCTAAATTGTAACTATTTCACCACTATGGCCTATTTATTGTCCTACCTTCCTAATCTAACTACATTTGTATACAGACACACTGTATATAGATTTTCTATAGTGTCATTGACTGTACGTTTGTTTATCCCATGTGTAACTCTGTGTTGTTGTTTGTCTCACTGCTTTGCTTTGTCTTGGCCAGGTCGCAGTTGTAAATGAGAACTAGTTCTTAACTGGCTTACCTGGTTAAATGTAAATAAAAATACGGAATCATATGTTGACAGTTCACTATGATTTGTGCTGGATTTGCCCCAAAGTTTTGCATTTATGCCAAAAGGTTAATATCTTTGCCATGTTCTCTTACAGCACTGCTTAATGGTCTTGTTGCAAACAGGAAGGATGGTTTGGAATGGATTATCAGCACAGGTTTCCTTCTTTCCTCTTTGTCATACTGGCCACTAATGTGTAGTTAATGCAATGTTGTTGATCCATTCATAGTTTTTCTACTTTATTTTGTCACATGCGCCGAATACAACAGGTGTAGACATTACTTACAAGCCCTTAACCAATAACGCAGTTTTAAGAAAGATTTTTAAAGAAAAATAATAAAAAGTGACACAATAAAATAACAATAACGAGGCTATATACAGGGGGTACCGGTACAGAGTCATTGTGCAGGGGTACAAGGTAGTTGAGATAATTAAGGTAATATTGTCACGTTCGGGTGTGTAGAGAGACCAAGGCGCAGCGTATCGATAGTTCGACATGTTTATTAATTAACTGACGAACTATACAAAATAACAAATGATAATAATAAACACACGTAGCACGAACACGGGACAACATACAACAATGAACCACGCCAACGGAGTGGAACACAGACATATAAGTAAGATCCCTAATTAGAGGTAATGCCTAGCAGCTGCCTCTAATTAGGGATCCCACACACAACACCACACAGACGTAGAAATAATAGATCTGCCAGACTCTGACCATAGAAATATAGAGAAGCAAAGCTTCTCTATGGCCAGAGCCTGACAAATATGTACATAGGTAGGGGTGAAAGTGACTAGGCAATCAGGATAGATAATAAACAGAGTAGCAGCAGCGTATGTGAAGACTGGGAAAGAGTGTCTGTGTGAGTGTGTGTGGCATCAATATGCGTGAGTGTGTGTGAGCGTATGCTGCGTGTGTGTATGTGTGTTGGAGTGTCAGTGTAGTATGTGTGAGTGTGTGGGTAGAGTCCAGTGAGTGACTATGCATAGATAATAAACAGCAGGTAGCAGGACTGTAAAAACAAAGGGATGGGGGGGGGGGTCAATGCAAATAGTCCAGGTGGCCATTTGATTAATTGTTCAGAAGTCTAATTGCTTGGGGGTAGAAGCTGTTAAGGAGCCTTTTGGACCTAGACTTGGCGCTCTGGTACCGCTTGCCGTGCGGTAGCAGAGAGAACAGTCTATGACTTGGGTGACTGGAGTATTTTACAATTTTTTGGGCTTTCCTCTGACACCACCTGGTATAGAGGTCCTGAATGGCAGGAAGCTTGGCCCCTCTGTAGTGCCTTACGGTCAGATGCCGAGCAGTTGCCATACCAGGCGGTGATGCAACCGGTCAGGATGCTCTCGATGGTGCAGCTTTTCAGTCTCCTGAGGGGGAAAAGGTGTTGTCGTGCCCTCTTCACGACTGTTTTGGTGTGTTTGGACCCTGATTTCATATAAAGATAATAGTGACCAAAATTATCACGGTTATCAGTATTATCACGGTATTGTTAAAATGTGCTGGAAATTTTCAAAAAGTAGTGATACAATGAAATCATTTCATCAAGTTTTATATTGAAAACCAACAAACAACAAATAAAATTAGCAGCACTATGCACTTTGTACATAAACATTAAAATAGTAACATTAACATTACAGATGGCACCATGTGGACATGAGGTGAAAGTTTCCCTTGTGCAGGTTTTAATGAACACAACCTGAAGTAAGCAAATCAAATGTGCATATAAAACCAACACAAGTAAAGCAATGTGCCTGTAAGAAAAATACAACCATATGGAAACAAATCCAATGTGCAGGTGTTGACATTAAAATAACAACACAAAATATGTAAACAAATCAAATGAACAGCACTGATTGTATGTCCGTTCTCTCCTTCATAAAGGAATAAGGTGCTGCTGGCCTGACATCCTGTATGTATGCATCTTTGTTCACTTGAGATTGAAATGTAAAAATGTATCCTGTCCTTTGCAATGTAATATGAAAGGGCTGCAGTGAGGTCTTGAGCATGTTTTGATGTGGGTGCATAAAGCAGCCTGCCTTTTAAATGCTTCCTCGAGTGTCTGTGTCACAACTCTAGATGAGGAGGGACCAGTAGCATCACTGGGTTTGTCTGCTGCACACCCACTCTGTAGACAAGGGAATAGCAAATGTATAATGTGTTACATTATTATTATAATATTATTACTATTATTATTATTATCTCACTCACACTATCTTCTGTGTTGTATGTGAGTATATGCAATGACCCCATGCACAATTGACATAAATACAAATGAGTCTGAAGACAGTGATAGTTATTACAATGAGCCCAACAATTGACATAAATACAGGAGTCTTGTATTGGAGTCTATAGTGTTTCTCCTGTTGGAACACTTTTACAACCAAGTCGACGACTGACGGATTTTAAATGAACAAAATATGTTGGTTGGGTGACTAAACTACATAACGTGTTATCGTGGTCAATGGGCGAATAGAGTCTGCAGACACACAACGCATACAGCAGCAGAACAACGTGTAGTGTTTTTACAAGAGTAGGTAACACTGAAAGATTCAGTTTACATTATTGACAAGCTATTAGCAAGTTAGACAGACAAACCATTTCGAAGTCCCCACATCATGTATTGAGCTAAAAGTTAACTTACCTTGCATTCGCTATAAAGTAGTGGGTGGTGGTCATGAAGATGACTCGAGAGATTTGAAGTGTTTTTTTTATTTTTTGCATGTTCTGCAGACAGGGTGACCATCTTCGATTAAGTTTCTCTCAGCACTCTTGTAAAACCCAAAATAGACCACACTTCAGATTTGGTCCTCTTAGAAGGCTGAAAAATCTCTAGAGAGCTGTCACTGCCTTCCGCCATGTTTTCACACAAAACAAAACCCACGTTGCATGCTGCGATGCGTCAGACTGTTGCTAACTTTGGTTGATGCCGGTAACCGTTTCATCCCTAACCATGATAGTTAGTTGATGATGTGGACACCAAGGAACTTGAAACTCTCGACTCTCGACCCGAGAGGTTGAAAATGTCAGTGAAGACACTTGCCAGTTGGACCCTTTGAGTACACGTCCTGGCAATTCGGCTCACGTCACTGGGCAGCTCGCGGCTGGGTTTCCCTTCGTAGTCCGTAATAGTTTTCAAGCCCTGCCACATCCGACAAGTGTCAGAGCCGGTGTAGTAGGACTCAATCTTAATCCTGTATTGACGCTTTGCCTATTTGATGGTTAGTCTGAAGGTGTAGCGGGATTTCTTATAAGCGTCCGGATTAGTGTCCCGCTCCTTGAAAGCGGCAGCTCTAGCTATTAGCTCGATGCGGATGTTGCCTGTAATCCATGGCTTCTGGTTAGGATATGCACGTACGGTCACTGTTTGGACGACATCGTTGATGCATTTATTGATGAAGCCGGTGACTGAGGTGGTATCCTCCTCAATGCTATTGGATGAATCCTGGAATATATTTCAGTCTGTGCTAGCAAAACAGTCCTGTAGCGTTGCATCCACGGCATCTAACCACTTCCGTATAGAGTGAGTCACTGGTACTTCCTGCTTTAGTTTTTGCTTGTAAACAGGAATCAGAAGGATTGATTCATTGTCAGATTTGCCAAATAGGGGGCGAGGCAGAACATTGTATGCATCTCTGTGTGTGGAGTAAAGGTGGTCTTGAGTTTTTTTCCCTCTGGTTGCACATATGACATGCTGGTGGAAATTAGGTCAAACAGATTTAAGTTTGCCTGCATTAAAGTCCCCGGCCACTAGGAGCGCCACTTCTGGATGAGCATTGTCTTGTTTGCTAATGGCCTTATACAGCTCATCTTCATCTAGTTTTATGTCATGTAATTAAAACAGAATGAGTTATCAACAGATCATATTGCATTACACACCATAATGCTTTACACAAATGTAGGTGTATATCATTAATGCACACACACACACACACACACACACACACACACACACACACACACACACACACACACACACACACACACACCCACACACACACACACACCCACACACACACTCAAAACAATCTATTTTGTCCACTATCTTATTGATGGAATGTATCTGCACTGTGTATATACCTAACCACCCTGTATAAAGTACATTCGGAAAGTATTCAGACCCCTTCACCTTTTTCACATTTTGTTATGTTACATAGACTGTTATCCTCATAAATTTACACACAATACCCCATAATGACAAAGCAAAAACAGGTTTTTAGAAACATTTAGCAAATATTACATTTACATAAGTATTCAGACCCTTTACTCAGTACTTTGTTGAAGCACCTTTGGCACCGATTACAGCCTCGAGTCTTCTTGGTATGACGCTACAAGCTTGGCACACCTGTATTTGGGGAGCTTCTCCCATTCTTCTCTGCAAATGGGGAGCGTTGCTGAACAGCTATTTTCAAGTCTCTCCAGAGATGTTCGATCAGGTTCATGTCTGGGTTCTGGCTGGGCCACTCAAGGACATTCAGAGACTTGTCCCAAAGCCACTCCTGCGTTGTCTTGGTTGTGTGCTTAGGGTCGTTGTCCTGTTGGAAGGTGAACCTTCACCCCAGTCTGAGGTCCTGAGCGCTCTGGAGCAGGTTTTTATCAAGGATCTCTCTGTACTTTGCTCTGTTCATTTTTCACTCGATCCTGACTATTCTCCCTGAAAAACATACCCACAGCATGATGCTGCGACCACCATGCTTCACTGTAGGGATGGTATTGGCCAGGTGATGAGTGGTGCCTGGTTTCCTCCAGAAGTAACGCTTGGCATTCAGGCCACAGAGTTCAATCTTGGTTTCATCAGACCAGAGAATCTTGTTTCTCATGGTCTGAGTGTCTTTAGGTGCCTTTTGTCAAACTCCAAGCGGGCTGTCATGTGCCTTTTTACTGAGGAGTGACTTCCCTCTGGCCACTCTACCATAAAGGCCTGATTGGTGGAGTGCTGCAGAGATGGTTGTCCTTCTGGAAGGTTCTCCCATCTCCACAGAGGAACTCTGGAGCTCTATCAGAGTGACCATCAGGTTCTTGGTCACCTCCCTGACCAAGGTCCTTCTCCCCTGATTGCTCAGTTTAGCCAGGCGGCCAGCTCTAGAAAGAGTCTTGGTGGTTCAAAACTTCTTTCATTTCAGAATGATTGAGGCCACTGTGTTCTTTGGGACCTTCAATGCTGCAGAAATGTTTTGGTACCCTTCCCCAGATCTGTGCCTCGGAGCTCTACGGACAATTCCTTCGACCGCATGGCTTAGTTTTTGCTCTGACATGCACTGTCAACTGTGGAACCTTATATAGACAGATGTGTGCCGTTCCAAATCATGTCCAATATATTGAATTTACCACAGGTGCACTCAAGTCGTAGAAACATCTCAATGATCAATGGAAACAGGATTTACCTAAACTTAATTTCGAGTCTCATAGAAAAGGTTCTGAATACTTTTGTAAATAAGGTATTTCTGTATTATATTTTTAATACATTTGAAAAAAGTTCTACTGTTTTCGCTTTCTCATTATGGGGTATTTTTTGTAGATTGATGAGGATTTTATAAAAATGTTTATGTGTAAAAAGTGAAGGGGTCTGAATACTTTCCAAATGCACTGTAGGTTTGTTTTAGGCTACTATCAGAGGACAGGCCTGGAATGAGGAGTGTTGTACATGGGTCATTCCACCAATTCGGTGCCTTTTGAGAAGTGTAACTTGGAAAATAAAACAGCTCTTGATTTCCCCTAATTTTTACATTCTGTCATAAAGAGCACATGTTCAACTTCCTAAAAAACATGTTTTCCAATCTCAAGAGGTTAGTTACAAAAATGACTATTGTAAGTGCCTATTAAGTGCCAAATAAAGTAACAGGGTTGACCGTAACAGGGTTGACGACTTCTTAAATCAGCCCTAAATTCCCTTGTGATAGGTGGAATCGAAGCTTGTGGGAGTAGCAATTGAATGCAAGTTTCACAAAAAACAGGTTTGCCGTGTTATGCTCGACACGCTCAGTTTTCCACTACAAATAACCAGAAAATGGCCAAAAAGAGTAGAACCAACTCACCTACTCTATGATTTGACTATTAGGCTATGTTTCTTGAATTAATTTAGTCACTTTTGCAAGCCTTTATTCATATAAAATCATTTGATTCATTGAATTATCCATGTGGTCTATATTAAAGGGCACTTCATTTAATATAACAGACGTTTAAAATGCAATAATTTCTACTTAAAATATCAAAGGGAAGCAAAAGGCACTCTTTTCGTGGAACGACCCACATGTATCCCTTAGTACCCCAACCACTTCAGCAGCTTATCTTAGAACAACACCATTACTGCAGTAGTAGTCTGTCTGTGTGTAGCGGCGGGGGTGAGAGAGGAAGGCATTTCCTCCATCCAAGATTGCACCTCTGGGATGAATAACATTTTATTGAATTAAATTGAGATTTGGGTGTTAGGCTATAGGCTATTCTGAGTTATGGTCTTTCTCAAAAAAAGGTCTAAAGTACATTAGACGCAGGGTGTTTCTCAATATGCTCTGCTCCACACTCTCACGCTCCGAGTGCATTCTCCGACCACGTTCTCTTGAGTACGTTCTTGTGAGGATGATAGGGTGGAGAACGCATAAAACAATACATTTAAGAAGCACTCCTTCTACTGTGTTACCTCACGCTTCACCTCCCCATTCACTGAACCTTCTTCCAGCCAGGACAATGACAAAAATAAACAAGATACACACAAAGCTAGCTATATGTAAGTGGTAATAATGTAGCTAACCGGATAGTTTAACAGGCAAAAATGACCTAAAACTAATATTATGCAAGATAAATGTCAATTCTTCATGGGTAGCTAGCTAACAATTCTTTGTGGCTATCTGGCTAGTTAACTGTATTAGTAGCTAGCTAGTTTGGCCTAATGACTTATTATGTATCTACGGTACGTAGGCAGGTAAACATGCAAAAATTAACACAGCATGTATTTATTAACGTATCAAGAAAAATGATTGTAGTCAGGCAACATGAGATGTGACATTTCATTCGGAAGTCAGAGTTTATTTTCTCTCACTTCAGCTCAAATAATGGCTGCCATTCATTTCATTTTTTACGTGGTTGCGTCATATTTCTTTGCATACTTTCTGTTGAAGCTTGCATCAATGCATGCTTCAAAATATGTACAAACTAACTACGCATTCGAGAAGTGCCCTCCGTGCTCCGTTTCGCATACTTTGATTTGGACTCGTAGTATGCATTTTGAGATACACCCACCGTCTACAGACATCCTTCTTTGCAATGACCACTGCTTAGAGTCATCACAGGGTATCCCACATGACCAGAATCAACAGCTAAAACAGGAGTGTACTGTACATACTAGACCAGGGCTTGGTCCGTAGACTGACAAAGCAGTCTTGGTACTCCCTCGTCACACACAACTCCAAAACACACAGGCTTTATTCCACACTAAGGAGGAGTAAGCAAGGCAATGAGAATAACATTGAAGCAAATTCAACTGGAGTGTTAGGATATTATTTTTACATTGGGGAGATGGAGCATGGACCAATCGGTCTACAAAGTTCTCACAGAAATAGTGAAATCAGATCATTTTATCTGTTGACAGGTCATGACTGACAAACTGTAGGTTAAGCCTACATGTCGAACTATCAGTGCTCATGTTAGAAAGTGTTCAATTTGTGAACCTAAATGGCAATACTTCAAACCAATGTTGTTATGCATGAGAAACTGGTGAACATAGAACACAGAATATCCAGTACTTGTTCCCATGATGGTTGCTGCCGCTAGTGACACTTGGGAACATTTTCACATGGCCTTTAACCAGGACATGTTCCAGTCATGTAAAATAATATAAAATATATTGTGATTGGTTTTTGTAGCTACTACATGATTCCATATGTGTTATTTCATAGTTTTGATGTCTTCACTATTATTCTACAATGTATAAAATAATAAAAAATTAAGAAAAACCCTGGAATGAGTAGATGTGTCCAAACTTTTGACTGGTACATTGGTATATTGGTATATTTAGGTATATTGGTATGCATGCGTACACACTGAGTCCACAAAACATTATGAACACCTGCAGACCAGAATACAGGTGAAAGCTATGATCCCTTATTGATGTCTCTAGTTAAATCCACTTCAATCAGTGTAGATGAAGGGGAGGAGACAGGTTAAAGAAGGATTTTTAAGCCTTGAGACAATTGAGACATGGATTGTGTATGTGTGCCATTCAGAGGATGAATGGGAAAGACAAAAGATTTAAGTACCTTTAAGTAGGCACACTGGTTTGTGTCAAGAACTGCAATGCTGCTGGGTTTTTCACGCTCAACAGTTTCCTGTGTATATCGAGAATGGTCCACCACCCAAAGGGGGAAGCATTGGAGTCAACATTGGAGTCAACATATCGACATGCCCCAACAAATTGAGGCTGATCTGAGAGCAAATGTTCTTAATGATTTTTACACTCAGCGTATGTGTACATGCACATGCCCACACATGTACATTTTCACTGACCTGAAAGCTTGACATTCTTACAATCCTTAGTTTACAATTAAGCAATAAGGCCCCAGGGGAGGGGGTGTGATATATGGCCAATATACCACGGCTAAGGGCTGTTCTTAGGACTGGACACAGCCCTTAGCCGTAGTATATTGGCCATATATCACAAACCCCTGAGGTGCCTTATAGCTATTATAAACTGTTTACCAACGTAATTAGAGCAGTAAAAACAAGTGTTTTGTCATCAGCATTCAGGGCTCAAACCACCCAGTTTATAATTATACTTATACCACCAGGATATTTATAATGTATCGTGCAATCTGGAAATTGCATACATGAGCAAAATAGCATAGCTACTGCATGCAACCACAGGAAAATTAGACAGACAGACTATACTGTATGTTGCCGTTGGTCCGTGTCACTCCCACAGAACAATTCTAAGCACCTTAAACCCTACTTAACTGTTTAAAAAAAGACACCAGACACACACACACTCACACACACACACACACTCACTCGCAGACAGACAGACAGACAGACATGCAGACAGGCAGACAAGACAAGAAGACAAGACAGACACACGGATAAGAATTACACCCTGCCACAAGAAAAATAACTATGAGAGGAGTGGGGACGTACAGCAATGATACCTTGGGTCAGTGGGAACTAGTACAGTTGTACCACCATGTAGAACTGTATTAGTTCAGTAGCCAGAGATAGATGTGTTCTGACTTCCTCTGTACAGAAGAAGCTACTTCCCTGAAAAGCATCCTGCAGTGTTCCCCTCTCTATGGCCTGAATGTCCCACTGGTTCCAACTTGTTCCCAGTCTCTTATTAGTGCATGTCTTCTGAGGTGGGCGGGGAAGGGAGGAGATTATCATTTCAAATGGGGTCAGCTTTGAAGCCTCGTGGGACCCCCCACACGCACACGCATATGCACATACACATGCTTGAATGAACACTCGCACGTAAAATACGTACATTACACATACACATGCACACAAACACACACACACACCAGGCTCACACACATCAAATAGCCTAAACCCCCCTTTCACTCAAGCCTCTACTGTGCCCTGCATGAGTCCAATGCTGCACCAGAAGAGTGAAAGGCCACATCCAATGCTACATCAGCCTTTCTGTAATTAACTGACTGCTGGCATTGAAGTGACGATCCACCTGCTTTGACATGATATTTCACATAGTCAAATTAAATGTTAGAGGGATTTGTCACTGCTTGATAAAGTCAAACCAAACCCTACTGGTGGAGACCTTGAGAGGAACCAGAACGTAGACAGGGAGACTGTAACAGTAGTAGTTATCTGGGGTTAGGTAGGATGTTACCTTACAAAAGGCTGATGTAGCCCTGGAGCCGTGTGCAACACGGGACCCTACGATGGTAAGCACTTTTACTGTCAATGGTAAGCACCCACACAACCAGGGTTGTGTTCATTAGGCAGCAAATGTAAGAAAACATACTGAAACAGGGAGAGGGACTAAATAGAATTGTCCAATAAGAAATGCTAACATTGAAACATTTTTTTCATTGTGTGTCCTAACGAACATAACCCAAGGCTCAACAGAGGATGGTGGACACTGGACAGCATAGTAGTATAACATCTGAGAGCCAGTCTGTTCCTGCTACAACTTTTTTCTTGTTAACTTACCAAATCCTTATTTTTTTCTTTCTTTCATTTTTGTCATTTAGCAGATGCTCTTATCCAGAGTAACTTACAGGAGCAATTAAGGTTATGTGCCTTTCTCAAGGGATCATGGGCAGATTTTTCACCTAGCCGGCTCGGGGATTCAAACCATCAACCTTTCTGGCCCGACGCTCTTGAACGCTAGGCTACCTGCCGCCCAGGCTTATACATTAGGAAGGAACTGAATAGATTTCTGTTAGAAATTACCATGGAAAAGTAACTTGGCTAATTTGGGGGACAGTTCCACCACCTACAAATTTCATCTAAATGTAACCCTTGCCCACAACCACCAGTGTTTGACAATGGTGGGCTAGTTGGCACTGCCTTGAGGGGGCACAGGAGGAGAATCTCCCTTCATGCCCATCTGAACCAGGGCACCTAGGGTGTGGTTTTGGGCACCTACAGGGTGGGGTTGGCCATGGCAGACAGACCTCCCACACTGTAGCTAGGAAAACTGCCAGAGGACCAACCATTATAAATAGCTTGTGTCCCACATTATGCCGAAGCCACAGATGTTAACCTACTGTGCACATCTGCCACATGAACTGCATGATTATTTTCTGACATGAAGTCTGGGGTTGAAAGCTGAGAGATCCCTGAAAGAGCAATGTTACGTCGTTACAAGTACAAGTGCAGCAGTTTGCTAATTGCCAACTGATTTTAAGATAAAGCTATTTACTTTAATACAAATGTGACAGTTTTGTGAAAGGATGCACCCACAAGCAGGGGCGTCATGAACCCATTATATTACATTTTCCTGCTGTCTAGAGGCATTATATTATGCCTAATTCTATGTCAAAAAAATAATAATAATACATTTTTCTGTATAGGTTATCTAAGCATACCTCTTGAGCTGCCTGTGTCCTCCTGACTGGTGGTTCTTTTTTTAAAGAAACTAAATATGCTTCTCCGCATCTCTGCTAAAAGATTGGTGCATGACGCCACTGCCCACAAGTACAGAATGTATTTGGCTGCAGGTATGCTGGAATACATCATGTGATTCAAAACCGCACACTTCTTGCAAAGTTTAACTTTTCTAGTTATTTCTAATTGCCAAGGTTTTCGTCAATCAACCTTGGCCAGAGCATGATTTTTAACAGACTATGATCAATTGGACTGCTGCAAATATATCTATTGACTAATCACTTGGCTTTGCAGATGGAAAAAAAAATGCCATGTATTTTTGTACAGTCATAGTGTCAGCAATGCAATAATACCACATTAAACCTCATTTAATAAGAATAACCAGCTACATGTTCAGTTCTATCCGACAGTGAAAAGGGGGGTGTTATAAAGCAGCATTGTTACTAGACATCAGGATAGACTGATTTCTGATGAAGTTCGAGGAAAGATGGAAAGTTATCATCCATTCTATTGACCGTAATCTGTTTGAGTTATACATATCTGATGTCATCATTATATCCTATTAAAGAGACCCCCAATGCAATTCAGGGATTCTTGAAAGTCTGGACAATCCTTGCCTGGCAGGGAAACTTTATTTTTATAGGCCTAGTAAAAAAAAAAGATGTTGTTGCATTATACATTTGGGACACTTTTATAAGGGAAAATATGTGTTTTGGCACAATACTTTCAATACTATTAATTTCCATGTCGGCTCTATGCCTGGAAATTCCCTTGTCCGGTGAAAAGGATCCTAATTTTTTACTTTCCAAAAACAAGTGTATACAATTCAAAAAATTGGCAATAATGGTTATTAACTAAAAAAATAATATTATGTAGTTTCTTGCAATATCCCTCTGTGACTTTAAATATAATGTAGTAATGTGTATAAGACTTGTATGCATGTCAACAACAACACATGTTCATTGTTACCAATCAACTGCATTACAGTTAAAAACTACTTTGATTACCACCACTCATTTCTGTATGCTAGCTATGCTAAACAGCTTATACAAACAGGAGTTAGCATTTAGCAGTCACTTCTTCTAAACCTGAAAAGAACCTGAAAAGAGACTTCAAAAGAGACTTCAACAGATAAATAAATCCAAATCGGACTTAAGTAACCATATTGTGGGCCTGTTGTAATACATAAATCATGACGGATTTGACGAATGTCCACTTTGTTCGATAAGATTTGTTGAATGTGCGCCAATCTGGTCAATGGAATGTCTGCATTCCACTGACTCTTATTGGTCAGAGAGACATTGGAATGGCAGTAGAGGCATATTCTGATTTTACTTATACAGGAAAATAAAGGTAAGGCATGTGATATTACCAGCAATTATGTAATATAATTATTGTCAACCTAATATATTGTCATATACATATATAAATACAGTTTATAGCGGCTTTATACCCATTTCCTGTATAAATAGCCTCTAAAATATATGTAAACAGACCATAAATGTCTTAAATTGTGTTTTCTTGTAAAGCAGCGAGTGCTATTATATGATACAATATTAGTACTTGTTGCATTTACAACTTGTCTAAATCCTATCAACTGATTTCAGCCAGTGTATGGCTGTGGATTGACTGCATTGTTTGAATGGAACGTTGGCATGAAGTTAATTTTGACAAATGAATGCTTTAATCATTCCTCTAAAACTGTCTGGCTAGCTAGCTAACAGACTAATTCTTCATTCAGTCATAATTTTACACAATATCTTATCACAGCACTGGCAAACCATGGTTGACCAACTCCCTGACCAATATGGCTGACCTTTATCCCATCATAATAAGGTTCATGTCCATTCTAGTATTCCTAATTCTATGGTCACAACCATAAACTGTCAACTGCCTGACAGATTATGATAGAATGTGCATTTTTGCTCAAATGTGTTACATTTAATTAGGTTTTACAGTCATAAAGCAACTGAGGAAAAACGAAATTGCTACTGTGTATAACACTTGAATGAAGAATAGAAATTAAACTCCATCATCAGATTTGTGTCTAAAGTCAACTCTGACAGAGTGCTGAAAGTTCTAATAGAATGGTTGTTTTTATTGGTGATTTTCAAAATAATAATTTAGCATATTTTACAAATGTTTGTATTGAACATTCATGTTTTAAGGAGGCAAATAGACAGTATTTATAGTTTATAGTATCAGTTGTCAAATCAGTCAGTGGCTTGTCAACTCCTTCACTAACACCCATATTAACAAAATGCGAAATATATATATATATATATATACATATATATATTTGCTAGACCAAAGTATCAACTATCACACCATGTAAAGGCACATACAGATTGCCCAGTCTTTCAAGAATCCCTGAATTATAGCCAAGGTCAATAACAATGTAATAAACGCTGATTAAATCCTGAATTTGACACTAGAGAGAACAGTAGCAGAACTACACCGAGATAACGGTCGTACTACGTGAAAAGACACAGGGCTACGAACCAACTGACCAGATAATACATGCATTTCACGTCGAGATAGCTAACGTTTAATTCAACAAATGCTCACCTAAATGTTTAAGAGGGTCGATAGTCTTCGACACGGACGTCCCGGATCCATTCTCCGCGGTCTTTTTGCCGTTACCTAACATGATATAATCCCTCTTTCTGGGTAACTATCTTTAGCTAACTAGCTAGCTATCGCGTTAGCTTTATCACGCCTATTGTTCAGCTTATTTATTATTATTATTTAATTTATTTTTGTTCCAAGGCCCACCGAAAGATTACAGCTTCGTTATTTATTTTTGGGGACCGTATTTTGATTGTAGACTGCATCGACTAGACTAGTCTGTAAATGAGCTAGCTAGCTTCCTCCAAGACTGCGGCGCCTCCTGGTTTTATCCCTTGGGGAAAGAAAAAATAAAAGGCGAGACTGAACATCTTTTGATTATTGTCGCGCCACGGATTGGAGGCAAACTGGGAGGGAGGGAGGGTGTAATCATTAGTCCAAACAGTTTCAAAACGTAACGTTTTTCAACTGTAAACGAAGGGTTTCTATTGGACACATTCACGTATGTCCCGATCCCGTTTCGTTCCGTTTGCTTCCGTTTAGGAAACGTTTTACAACATATGTGGCGTAATGAATATGCCCCCTTAAAAAACAAGCGCACGAGAAGAGAACGTTACCTGATAATTATATCCTGAGATCAGACGCTCACCACGAAAATGCACCTTGAATTCACATCTATTCAAATAAACGAAAAATAAAACAATATTTAAAATGTTTGTCTGTAATAGGGAACATATTTAAATTATAGGCTATGTTGCCCTTGTGCTTGAATGCATCCTGGAAATGTATGGGTTTTTTTTTTATTACGCATGGGTTAGATATTCACAGTCAGAAAAGCTTTATGAACTGTCAAAACATTAACCTTTTTCCTTTGGCTTTTCAAACCACACCCTGTGACATGCACAACAGATGGCTTGTTCATATTCTGAACAAAAATATAAATGCAACATGCAACAATTTAAATGATTTTACTGAGTTACAGTTCATATAAGGAAGTCAGTCAATTGAAATGAATTCATTAGGTCCTAATCTATGGATTTCACATGACTGGGCAGGGGGGAATGGGCCCACCCACTTGGGAGCCAGGCCCACCCACTGGAAAGCCAGGCCCAGCCAATCAGAATTAGTTGTTTTTTTTCCCACAAAAGGGCTTTATTACAGACAGAAATACTCCTCAGTTTCATCAGCTGTCTGGGTGGCTGGTCTCAGACGATCCTGAAGGTGAAGAAGCCAGATGTGGTCCTGGGCTGGCTTGTTTACACATAGTCTGCAGTTGTGAGGCCGGTTGGACGTACTGCTAAATTCTCCAAAACGACATTGGAGGCAGCTTATGGTAGTAAAATTAACATTAAATTATCTGGCAACAGCTCTGGTGGACATTCCTGCAGGCAGCATTCCAATTGCACGCTCCCTCAAAACTTGAGACATCTGTGGCATTGTGTTGTGTGACAAAACTGCACATTTTAGAGTGGCCTTTTATTGTCCCTAGCACAAGGTGCACCTATGTAATTGTCATGTTGTTTAATTAGCTTCTTGGTATGCCACACCTGTCAGGTGGATGGATTATCTTGGGAAATGAGAAACGCTCACTAACAGGGATGTAAACAAATATGTGCGTTTTAGAGCAATAAGCTTTTTGTGCTTATGGGACATTTCTGGGATCTTTTATTTCAGCTCATGAAACATGGGACCAACACTTGACATTTATATGTTTGTTCAGTATAGGTTAGAATGGATAGGCCTAATCCTGGGGAAACATTGCCCTCTAGCCTTGGCTAGATAGAAATAGCAGTGGTGGATAGCGTGTTATTGTTTGGCAATACAAGCACTGGTTTGTACTACTGACCTATACGTGCTTAAACTATATAAACTACCTACATATACAATGTTCTGACCAATACTTCTATAGGACTAATAGCCGTCATAGACACTGTAAAAGAACAATAGCTTGCTAAAATTGACAACAAATGGTGCTCCAACTTATTATTGTATTTGCTTATAAAGTGTGCACTGTGCATGAAAATAATGAACATTACACGGTACACCCAGTCAAGAAATGCACTTATTATTTGACACGCACGAATCACTTTGGAGAGGGCGAAGCCACATGTCATGTGACCCAACACGGAAGACCACTCTGCAACTGTGCGAAGCAAATGATATCGAAGGTCTCGATAATAAAACAACAACTTCTATTCATTCGTTCAACTCAAATAATACGCGTCGAATCGGCAACAGTAGCGTTGCACACCCGTAACTCTGGCGTTTTGGATGTTCTTGAAAACCCTGCCAGCAACGTTTTAAACAAGCGTGTTCGGTGCTGCTGTCATGAGAAAATGACGGGGCGCCTACAGGTGAACTGAGCAGAGATTCACAGACACCAACTAGAAAAAGGCAAGTAGACTAACCAGTCGATAATCCATCTTTTTTGGCGACTCTTAATACAATATCAGTGTTTGCTATTGCGTTTGAACCAGCGGCAGGCTTGCTAACTTAGCATACCATTCGTTATGTCATCGGATGGTGTGCTTTCCCGGCTCCTTTCAGTCCTATCGATTCGTCCTTGTGGCTGGTTCGAGTTGGCGAAGGATTCCTCCCTCGTCGCTGCCCTGGTTGAATGCCACGTGGCTGTGCCATCCTAGAGACACGGCCGTTTGCGATGCCAGTTCCAGTTATGGCAGAGTCGGTGGATCACCAGAAACGCTTCCAGGCCGCTGTCGACGTCATCCAAAACCTTCCCAAAAACGGTGGGCGACTAGTATGCAAGGGACATATCCCAGATCTATTTAATAGCTGGGATATCATGCAACAGAATTGTTCTAATTAGTTGTGGTGTTTTGTCAACAAAGCTCATTAGGGATTTTATTGATCACCTCCTGCTACCCTTTTACACAAGGCTAACCTACATGTAGGTCAACCAAAAGTGTAATAGACACTGAATAACAGCTGGATAACTCTTGCAGGTTCCTACCGGCCCTCCTATGAAGTGATGCTGCGGTTCTACTGCCTGTACAAGCAGGCTGTGTGCGGACCCTGCACAGTGTCCCGACCAGGCTTCTGGGACCCAGTAGGTCGCTATAAATGGTGAGTGTTTGTCTGTGTCCGCAAGTGGATATGAGAGGCTGTATATGTGTGTCTGTGCGGGTGAATGTACATATTTAGTAGGTAATAATGTAGGAGTTGAATCCGATCCAAGATATGTGGTTAGGGACAACTTCCACCTCAAGCCAAACTAGTTGAGCCAGGTAAGAGTTGGCAGGCGCCTCCACACCGGGTGTGGTTTTGGCTTGTAAACGTCTGGACTGGCTCTACAACAGCTGACACAATACCTTACTATTCACAGTAACTTGTCAAGTGCATGTGTGCTGCTGTTGTACAGCATGGAGTTATAAGTCCCTCTTAACAGGGAGATTGTTCCTTACCAAACTAACACTCATAGTCTGTTTGGTGGGGCTCTTTTTCAAACGATATACTAACAGTGATACGAAGAAGATGATATAGAGAGGTGTTAGCTAAAGAACTCTGTTTTGGTTTCATTTTGTTTCCATAGGGATGCCTGGAGCCGACTAGGGGAGATGAGCAGTGAGAGTGCCATGGCGGCCTACGTGGATGAGATGAAGAAAGTGGCACAAGAGGTACAGCTACTCCTTCAGGCACCTCCAAATAAACATATGTGCACTCTAGAACTGTCTAAATCAGTGCCAGCTAACTGTCTGAGGGACCGGTGTTGGTCTGTGCGCCAGAAGTTGAGAAACACTGTAGCATACGTCATATTGTATGTGTTCAGACTAAAGCTGGACAGCGTTTTGACGTTGCCACGAGCAACACCACAGATCTTGAGATGAGCAATGGAAGTGCTTCACGCTGCTACAACGTTTGTAGCTAGGGGACCAAAACTGCGAAGAAGTTTAGCCCGCGCTTCAACGCTCTTAGTTGTTGCAGAAATCGGGCACGATATTGCTGTTTTTATGACATAATCACAAAGCATCTCAAAGTAGGGTTGTTGATCTAGGATCATAGCCCCGCCCCCCCCGTCAATGTAATATTATTCATTATGATCTAAAAGAGAAAATGTATCCTGATCCGAGATGTGAATAGTGACCCTGTTTAGTTGATCAATTCCTCCTGCATACTGTACATACTATGACCATGAATTGTTATCTTATAGCATATACATGTATTCACATTATCAGCTCCTACTGAAACAGCAAATGTCTCCTGTGTAGGTTATTGACACGATGCCCATCAATGAGAAGACTGCGTCACTGTTCCACCACTTTGAGCCCCTCTACATGGTCATCCACGACATGCCCCGGCCCCCAGACACGCTGCTGGACCTAAGAGAAGGTCAGTGGACTACTGGACTTTAGACCACCATCTTAGTTGTCGAAAGAAACATTCTCTGCGTGTTATCTGAGCCTCGGTCGTATAAGGTCTCAAAATGCTTCGGATGGACTTTGAGTTAGTGTGTGTGTGTCCGTGTATGGGTCTGTGTGTGTGTTTGTGTGCGGATGTGTGTGTGTCTTAACATATCTGTGTGTAGACATTAAGGGCATTGACAAGGCAGCCAGTCCAGTGGAGGTTGAACAAGAGAGGGAGACCCAAGAAGAACCTGTCCCAGATAAGGACCCTGCACTAGAAGAAGAGCCTGCCCTGGAGCAGGAGCCTGTCCCAGGAGAAGAACCCGTCACAGAGGAGGTATCTACCCTGGAAGAGGTGCCTGTCCCAGAACAACAACCAGTCACCTCCACCAGTGAACCTCAGGGTAAGAGTCATGCTCACCTCCCCCTGTTTCAAGAGACTAAATCCTGCCAAGCTGGAGGGATGTGTACACCCAGGCAAGAAAATACTGTCACGCCATAGAACCCATACCGGATGGATAGACAAATGGATATTTACCCACTTGTAGCTAACTTGATGCATTTTATATTCAACACAACTATACTGTTGATATGTCTCACAATGTTTACACATGGCCAAATGTACAAGGCTTCCTCTTTCCAGAGCCTGTTCCTGAACTTGTTCCTTCTGAGGCAATGGGGTCGTCTGAGGTGTTGTCGTTGACCAGCGACTCAGAGAGTGAGATCTTCGTTGACTCTGTGGATTCTGTGGAAAAGCTGGACAAAATCAAGGTACCGTAGGGCCTGAAATAATGGGACTTTACAATAATGAGAGTTTAATCTCTGTTGTTCTCTGGGTTCTTTGTAAGTGGATCCAAATAAAGGACCGTGTGTGTGTGTTTATTAATACACAGGTTGTTGAAGTCCCCAATTCAAAGTCAAACGGCTTCCATAACGGCCATGTTTACTCAGAGCCCTCCTCAGTCCAAGCCAATCACACAGAGACCGTCTGCCAGGCAACGCAGGTGGGGGCAGGGCAAGGTGGAGAGGGGGTGGGGGATGGAGGGGGACCGCCCATGAGGAGGAGTCGGGTTGCAGGAAGAGACGGGATGAGGGACCACGGATGGAGAGAACGTGAGTTAAAGGCTATTTCTCAAATCTTCCTAAAATATCTGGGCTCTCCTTGCCTTTTCTCCTTCATCTAAAAAACTAGCTGAACAGGTGAAAGCCATCTTAATAGTAAGTATGTTTTCATTTCTCAATCAGTGCAGATGAAGGAGAGGAGAGATACAGAGTTCTATAATTGTGTTAGAGAGAGTGTGTGAATGAACGTGTGTGTTTTTGCAAGTA
The DNA here is from genome assembly GCA_023634145.1 of Thymallus thymallus. Taxonomy (NCBI): domain Eukaryota; kingdom Metazoa; phylum Chordata; class Actinopteri; order Salmoniformes; family Salmonidae; genus Thymallus; species Thymallus thymallus. The sequence goes on along the minus strand of CM042386.1, from coordinate 18,246,396 downwards.
TTCCTGTTGTGTGTGTGTGTGTGTACATGCCAATTTTACATGCACATTTAACTTACATGTTTCCCTGCCTAGGTGGTGTTCCCCAGGGCAGCCCAAGGCGGGCGGGGAGAGAGGCCCTGGGGGCAGGGGGAGGGGCTGGCCGGGGGGGAGGAGACGGCTCCGAGGGAGGGGCTGAGAGGCTGCAGGACGTCCAGGTACAGCAGCAGATCCTGCTGGCCCTACGGAGGCTCAGGGAGGACATGCGGAGCGTCATGGAGAGACTGGAGGCAGTGGAGAGACTAGCCGCAGCGCAGGTAGGTAGGATTCTAGTCATTTAGCAGACCCTCTTATCCAGGGAGACTTACAGTTAGTGCATTCATCTTTAAAGAGGGATTGAAACACTTCCCTAAAGTACAAATTTTTTGCAATTATTATTCATAGTAAGGCATAAAGAGTCATGAAAGAAAGAAGTGTATCTATAGAGTTTTAGTACAATGTACTTCTTAATGGACCTAAACTTATTTTGATTGATTGATTTATTTATTTTTCTTGTTCCTGTGCATTTCTAAATTAAACAAAAACACATGTGAACACACCCCCAAAAAACGTCTTATTATTTTAGAAGCGATAGTGAATCATGCAAGGGTGCCAATATATTAGAGCGTAACTGTAGCCTAGCTTTTCCTGGGACTTCACAAGAGTAAAGGATGAGCTAAAAGGCAAGTGGAGGTGCGTATAAAAGTATAAACGCAACATGCAACAATTTCAAAAGTTTTACTAAAGTTAGAGTTCGTATAAAGGAAATCAGTCAGTTTAAATAAATAAATTAGGCCCTAATCTATGGATTTCTGGGAACACAGATATGCATCCGCTGGTCACAGATGCCTTAAAAAAAAAAAAAAAAAAAAAGGAGGGGCTTGGATCAGAAAACCAGTCAGTATCTGGTGTGACCACCATTTGTCTCATGCAGCGCAACACATCTCCTTCACATAGAGTTGATCAGGCTGTTGATTGTGGCCTGTGGAATGTTGTCCCACTCCTCTTCAATGGCTGTGCGAAGTTGCTGGATATTGGCGGGAACTGGAACACGCTGTTGTACACGTCGATCCAGAGCATCCCAAACATGCTCAATGGGTGACATGTCTGATGAGTATGCAGGCTATGGAAGAACTGGGACATTTTCCGCTTCCAGGAATTGTGTACAGATCCTTGCAACATGGGGCCGTGCATTATCATGCTGCGGCTGTGGAACCTTGACCTGTTCACCGGATGTGCCACCTTGTCCCAGACGTGCTGTTTTCAACTCTTTCTCTACCGCAACTGCTATTTCAACATCTAAATGCCCGGCTATGAAAAGCCAAGTGACATTTACACCTGATGTACTTATCTGTTGCAACCTCTACAACTACTGTGATTTATTATTTGACCCTGCTGGTCGTCTATGAAAGTTTGAAGATCTTGGAGAAAGATCTGGCCTTAATGGCCATGTATTGTTATAATCTCCACCCGTCACAGCCAGAAGAGGACTGGCCACCCCTCAGAGCCTGGTTCCTCTCTAGGTTTCTTCCTAGGTTTTGCCTTTCTAGGGAGTTTTTCCTAGCCATTGCTTGCTGTTTGGGGTTTTAGGCTGGGTTTCTGTATAGCACTTTGTGACATCGGCTGATGTAAAATTGTTGTCCGTAGTTTATGCCTATAACATAACCCCACCATGGGGCATTCTGTTCACAACAGCAAACCGCTCGCCCACACGGCGCCATACACATGGTTGTGAGGCTGGTTGGATGTACTGCCAAATTCTCTAAAACAACATTGGAGGCAGCTTATTGTAGAGAAATTACAATTAAATTCTCTGGCAACAGCTCTGGTGGACATTCCTGTAGTCAGCATGCCAATTACACACTCCCTCAACTTGAGACATCTGTGGCATGTAGTTTTGTTTTGTGACAAAACTACATTCACAGTAGCCTTTTATTGTCACCAGCACAAGGTACTACTGTGTAATGATCATGCTGTTTAATCAGCTTTGTGATATGCCACACCTGTCAGGTTGATGTATTATCTTGGTCAAAGAGAAATGCTCAGTGTAGTTAAAGTTAATTCTTAACCTTCATTTGTTGGCAAAATATTATTATTGCGTGTAGTTTCTATTTTCCAATATGCTTGAAGAGATGGAGACATGCACACTGTTGAAAAAGAGGGATACATCCAAAACTGAGGCTTAAATGCAAACATGTATGTTTTATTGGGACCAATATGCTCCCAGGCTCAGTTATTCAGGTAAAGCTCCTCTCCTCTCCAAGATATGGAGTCCCTCCATTCACAGGCAAGATGTTAGTAACTAGAGACTGTACTTCGATAATAAAAGTGACTATTTGTTTATTTAGAATTTTAACAGGTAGTGTCATTACCACGGCAATTGTAATGGCGGAACCCAGTCCCAAATTAGCATTTGATCAAAATATTCAAAGTAGAAATGTGTATATGACAAACATGCAGGTCACATAGGATTTGTATAGATTGTTTTATTTCACCTCCCTTGTAAAATATTTCCATTCCCCTTTAAGGTAGCTAGGTAAGACAACCACATATAACAGTCACTAACCAAGTTTTCATCCACAGTTTTTATGTGAGTAAAGTCATACCGTATAAATAATTATAATAATTATAAACCGTTTCGGTACAATTTCTATAAATGCCGACAGATAATTGTTCGTTTGACATGGGTGGGATTATTTTGTGTGATATAATAACCATCATATCGAAGTAAACTTGGAGGAGTAACACAGTGATATGGTGTGTGGTCCTCCCACTACGACTCAGGAATCCATGCAGTTTATTTGGCTACAGATGAAATAAATGATGATGAACTTCACAGGGAGGTGAAAGTGCACGGTGATGAGCTTGATGCTCGATTCCAATAAATATCGAGGGTCTTATTCTGGTGGCATGATGATCGATACTTGACTGCCTTTTGACAAATACAAATATCCATAATAATCTCATTATGTAGTCTAGCGTACCCGCACGGTAACTGCCAGCTGTTGGCTGGAGCGCACGTGCCAAAACTATCGGTAGAAAATACGATGTTAACCAATTGAACTTGAACATTTTATTTTACCAAATAAAAATCTATGTGCACTACGTCATCACGCACTGATTTTTAACCGTAACAAGTCAGTTTGGTGGAAACATCACTAGTGGGAAAATTAGTATATTTTCTTTATGCAGATTTTAGAATGTTTGCATGAAAATCTTTCGCCAATTGGATGGAAACCTAGCAATTGTAAAAACTTTTCCTCAAAAATCAGCGAAGTCGGTGCTAGTAAGAAAAGACAAGAAAGGCAAGTGCAACAGTAGGTTCTATCTTTCTGTAATGAGCGAAGTTGAACGGGAAAGCATCTACTGGCGGCCATCTTGACATTTTCTTTCTGATATGTTCTAGACCTTGGTCAAATACATACTGTATGTTGAAAACCTTCATATACAGTGGGGAGAACAAGTATTTGATACACTGCCGATTTTGCAGGTTTTCCCACTTACAAAGCATGTAGAAGTCTGTAATTTTTATCATAGGTACTCTTCAACTGTGAGTGACAGAATCTAAAACAAAAATCCAGAAAATCACATTGTATGATTTTTAAGTAATTCATTTGCATTTTATTGCATGACATAAGTATTTGATACATCAGAAAAGCAGAACTTAATATTTGGTACAGAAACCTTTGTTTGCAATTACAGAGATCATTAGTTTCCTGTAGTTCTTGACCAGGTTTGCACACACTGCAGCAGGGATTTTGGCCCACTCCTCCATCCAGATCCTTCAGGTTTCGGGGCTGTCGCTGGGCAATACGGACTTTCAGCTCCCTCCAAAGATTTTCTATTGGGTTCAGGTCTGGAGACTGGCCAGGCCACTCCAGGACCTTGAGATGCTTCTTACGGAGCCACTCCTTAGTTGCCCTGGCTGTGTGTTTCGGGTCGTTGTCATGCTGGAAGACCCAGCCACGACCCATCTTCAATGCTCTTACTGAGGGAAGGAGGTTGTTGGCCAAGATCTCGCGATACATGGCCCCATCCATCCTCCCCTCAATACGGTGCAGTCGTCCTGTCCCCTTTGCAGAAAAGCATCCCCAAAGAATGATGTTTCCACCTCCATGCTTCACGGTTGGGATGGTGTTCTTGGGGTTGTACTCATCCTTCTTCTTCCTCCAAACACGGCGAGTGGAGTTTAGACCAAAAAGCTCTATTTTTGTCTCATCAGACCACATGACCTTCTCCCATTCCTCCTCTGGATCATCCAGATGGTCATTGGCAAACTTCAGACAGGCCTGGACACGTGCTGGCTTGAGCAGGGGGACCTTGCGTGCGCTGCAGGATTTTAATCCATGACGGCATAGTGTGTTACTAATGGTTTTCTTTGAGACTGTGGTCCCAGCTCTCTTCAGGTCATTGACCAGGTCCTGCCGTGTAGTTCTGGCTTGATCCCTCACCTTCCTCATGATCATTGATGCCCCACGAGGTGAGATCTTGCATGGTGCCCTAGACCGAGGGAGATTGACCGTCATCTTAAACTTCTTCCATTTTCTAATAATTGCGCCAACTGTTGTTGCCTTCTCACCAAGCTGCTTGCCTATTGTCCTGTAGCCCATCCCAGCCTTGTGCAGGTCTACAATTTGATCCCTGATGTCCTTACACAGCTCTCTGGTCTTGGCCATTGTGGAGAGGTTGGAGTCTGTTTGATTGAGTGTGTGGACAGGTGTCTTTTATACAGGTAACGAGTTCAAACAGGTGCAGTTAATACAGGTAATGAGTGGAGAACAGGAGGGCTTCTTAAACAAAAACTAACAGGTCTGTGAGAGCCGGAATTCTTACTGGTTGGTAGGTGATCAAATACTTAATAAATGCAAATTAATTATTTAAAAATCATACAATGTGATTTTCTGGATTTTTGTTTTAGATTCCATCTCTCACAGTTGAAGTGTACCTATGATACAAATTACAGACCTCTACATGCTTTGTAAGTAGGAAACACTGCCGATTTTGCAGGTTATCAAATACTTGTTCTCCCCGCTGTATTTAAAAGTATTGGAGTATTTTATCTTCTCTACTCACCAATGTATCCCATCACCAGGCCCAGAATTCAGACTGGAGACCATGTCTTCAGTGTACTGCCTCAGCTGCCCAGTCAGAGGTAAAATGCAATGTGCAAGATGCTGTGGTTTCTACAGTTACAGTAGCGTGGTCACAAACTCAGGTCACGGAGAGCTACTGTAAAGGATGTGCCGGGTTTTTTTTCCCCCAGTCCCAGCACTAACGTACTTGGTTCAAATAATCAAGACAGTCGTAAATGGGATTGGGCATGTTGGTGCTTGGCTGGAATAAAAGCCTGCACATCCTCTACAGCAGTTATAAATTAATTCCTGTTAGAATATTGTATATTTTAAGGTTTGTCACCCTAAATGTCCCATATGTTCTTCTCAGGAGGAAAGTTGGTGGCCGTTCCCTGAAGTATCAGGACGGACGATGCTGCTTCTGCTACTGTGGCCCCTGGTGGCTCAGGGCCTAGTGTTTCTACTGCGGAGAAAGAAGGCCCGTATCTCTACATGAAGCTAACAGACCACAAAGTAGTCCCATATCTGCCTCTTAGGAATCCATTGGAGGAAGAAGTATTTCTTGTTTTTTTCCCAAAAGGACTCAGGTTGTTAGCAGATCTGTTTTCGGTGTCTTGCAAACGCTTATGGTAATTGGTGTGACAATGACCATAGGAGACAGCGTAAACATATTTATGGGACAATGGAGGTTGTGCATTTCCACATGAATCCACTGGAAGAAGTTGTTGGCACAGTCCTATAGGACATTATTGGAGAAAGTCTCTCACACTCAAGAATTGGGAGAACATGTTTATATGACAAAAGTATCACATGCTGTGCTGTTCTTTTAACCTTCAGGTTGAAGGTCCCATATTCACAAAGAGTATTGATATAGGATCAGTTTGCCTTTTACAGTGCATTCGGAAAGTATTTAGACCTTGACTTTTCCCACATTTTGTTACGTTACAGCCTTATTCTAAAATGAATTAAATAGTTTTTTCCCTCATCAATCTACACACAATACCCCAGAATGACAAAGCAAAAACAGGTTTTTAGAAATGTTTGCTATTTTATACAAAATATATATATATCACATTTACATAAGTATTTAGACCCCTTACTCAGTACTTTGTTGAAGCAGCGATTACAGCCTCATGTCTTCTTGGGTATGACGCTACAAGCTTGGCACACCTGTATTTGGGGAGTTTCTCCCATTCTTCTCTGTAGATCCTCTCAAGCTCTATCAGGTTGGATGGGGAGCGTTGCTGCACAGCTATTATCAGGTCTCTCCAGAGATGATCGATCTGGTTCAAGTCCGGGCTCTGGCTGGGCCACTCAAGGACATTTGGAGACTTGTTTCTCATGGTCTGAGAGTCTTTAGGTGCCTTGTGGCAAACTCCAAGCTGGCTGTCATGTGCCTTTTACTGAGGAGTGGCTTCCGTCTGGCCACTCTACCATAAAGACCTGATTGGTGGAGTGCTGCAGAGATGGTTGTCCTTCTGGAAGGTTCTCCCATCTCCACAGAGGAACTCTGGAGCTCTGTCAGAGTGACCATCGGGTTCTTGGTCACCTCCCTGACCAAGGTCCTTCTCCCCCGATTGCTCAGTTTGGTTGGGCGGCCAACTCTAGGAAGAGTCTCGGTGGTTACAAACTTCTTCCATTTAAGAATGATGGAGGCCACTGTGTTCTTGGGGATCTTCAATGCTGCAGCAATGTTTTGGTACACTCTTAGAACAAACAGTGCTATCTAGAACCTAAAAGGGTTCTTTGGCTGTCCCAATAGGAGAACCCTTTGGATAACCCTTTTTGGTTCCAGGTAGAACCATTGTGGGTTCCATGTAGAACCATTTCTACAGAGGGTTCTACATGGAACCCACAATGGTTCTACTTGGAACCAAAAAGGGTTATCCAAAGGGATCTCCTATGGGGACAGCCAAAGAACCCTTTTTTTTTTCTAAGAGTGTACCCTTCCCCAGATCTGTGCCACGACACAATCCTGTCTCGGAGCTCTACGGACAATTCCTTCAACCTCATGTCTTGGTTTTTGCTCTGACATGCACTGTCAACTGTGGGACCTTATATAGACTGGTGTGTGACTTTCCAAATAATGTCCAATCATTTGAATTTACCACAGGTGGACTCCAATCAAGTTGTAGAAACATCTCAAGGATGATTAATGGAAACAGGATGCACCTGAGCTAAATTTCGAGGCTAATAGCGAATACTTATTTAAATAAGATATTTCTGCTTTTTATTTGTAATAAATGTGCAAAAAAATCTAAAATGTTTTCGCTTTGTCGATATGGGGTATTGTGTGTAGATTACTGAGAAAAATATTTTATTTAATCCATTTTAGAATAAAGCTGTAACGTAACCAAATGTGGAAAAGGTCGAGGAGTCTGAATACTTTCCGAAGGCACTGTAGATCATAATGGGAAAAATAACATGGAAAAGGTACCTGATTCTAGATCAGACACACACTTTTTGAATACGGGAACCTGATCCTCTTGGCCCCTCACTAACACTAATAAATCATTATTTAATTTATAGCCCTTTAATCTTAATCACAGAATTGTTTTTAAATAAATTATCGGGATGAATAAGAACCTTTTGGATATTTGATCCAATTATTTCAATTTCAGAATTGGATATGAGTGCACTGGCTGTTGTTACTGAGGAAGTTGCAATTGTTTCAGAATGCACACGAGATAGACAATGTTAAGTCTAGTTAGTCACCAATAGTTGAAAGATAATTTTTTTCAAGCTATTGTTACACGAACAGCCTTGGTCTAGTGAATGACTTCAAATAAAAATGGTCTGAAAATGTGAACATGGTCTGAACATTCTTACTGCTTTGAGGGTAGATTTAAGATTTACAGTTTCACTGTCTGTGGGAAAAAATTTTTTATAAAGAAGATTCATTTTGAATTAAGGATAGAAAGAAGACACTTTCAAACTGCAGGTGTTGCCAACGACTACGAATAATGACATCTTTGACCACAAAATTAATAACATCACCTGAAAATTTCAAAACAAATAATTTAATATATTATGTATAATATATACACAGGTTAACTTAACAAGGCTTTGTACAACTGTTACAAAATTGGTCCACGCACAATCTTCCACATACATACAGTACATGCACATGGGCACACAGACAGACAAGGACAGATCGAGTCATATAGCTATGGAAGAGACCATGGAGTGGGTAGCTAGGAGGACATTGGTTGGCAGTGCAGTTTGGTTAATCTTCATCTCCACGTTGGTTTTCAGACCCAGTTTATAACTATGGTTCATAATGATCAGTACAGGAAAAATATCAAAAATGCAGAAAGAAAACCTTAAAACAGTTAAGACTCCAGGGTTTTTTAGATCATGGGAGACATTTTTCTGAGGAGGACCGAGGTATCTCCGAACCACCACTTCATCAACTGCTAAAAATGACAATGCTGTCTCTGTAATACTGATATCAACCGGAGCAACTCTTGGCATGTGTGAGAATCTGTGTGTGTAAGTGCTTCTCGACTCTTTTTACCCTGCCTTTCTTGGCTTTCCAGTATCGATATGATTGATTGGCCCAAATCGTCAAAATGAGTTTGGCATGACTTAAAATAGCTGCCATAGACTCCTTGTTCCTGCAATGGGGGATTGAAGAGAGGTCTGGGTCCTCCACATGCACAGGCAGATACAATAGGCTTGTGTTAAAACACGTAGGCTTTGCATATATGTCTGATATGTAAGATCCCCCATATATGGAACATACGTTATCATATTCAATTGTCCAAGGAAGCTTTGGCACCGTGGCCGACAGAAGTTTAGAGTTCCAGAGGAGTGAAACTTAGTCCAATGCATGTATTTTGCCCTGAAGGATCCATGTAGTTCCCTGTTGATCCACAGTGGGGCTTTGGAAGAGCTTAGTAAAGGGCAGGGAGGGCAGTACTAGTCTATGGAGAAGATGCTAACACATCACCTTTGCTGGTCCTTAATTAACATTTTCACACTATCGTGCCATCCCAAACCATAAAACTGGAAAGAGAACCAAACTTGTACAGCTGGGACAGCATAATGGTATGAAAAAGATGAAGATCTAGGTGCTGTTTGGGTTTAAAGTCGAAAGCGGTGGCTTATGCCGGGATTCAAAATGACTGCAGGCTTTGCGGCTTTTAAAGGCAATGTTCCTGCGTTCTCGGAAATCCCATTCACGGTAAACGCTGCATATATCAGGTCAATTGGATATTGCCTTTAAAAGCTTCAATGCCGTTTAACCAGAAATTGGATTGAATCCCGGCCTTAGACTATGACCCTTGAGACTGCTTATGTTTGGCATTACGCTTTGAACCTGTCCATACTTGCAATGGAAAGTGTGTTTGTGTAATATGTGTGTAAAGGGCAGTACTTTCGAGTATGCATCTACAATGAATCACTAACTTAACACTATGAGGTTTTCTTAACGAGGTTAGACCACCACCGTGTGGCGGCGCCAGGCTTTCCGCTTGTCCCGAGGCTCCAGGGCCGACCTCCGCATGACAACAGTAGAACCAAGGGAACTCTGATCTGGCCATGCAGGGGAAGAGGAGGAGGAAGGGAGAGGGGGAGAGAGAGAAGAGACTGGAGCTGGGGCTAGGGCTGAGGCTAGGCGTGAACTCCCTTGAACTTTGAGGGATGGGACAACACAGCCCTGAGGAACACCAACTGAACTGCTGCGGTGACGTTGCACTTCTGTTGTGGCTCTTACCACCTTCACCCTATCTCCCCGTCTCCCAACTCCACCCTCTCCCTCCCCCTTACCCAGAACCATATCCAAATTCATTGACTGAGGCCTTGCCCTTCCTCCCCTTGTCTTCCTATACCGCACTGGCAGTGGCTGCTGTTCCAACTGGGTGTTAGAAGGTTGGCTAGGGCCTGGCAGTCTGGAGGGGGAGAGCCAGGAGGGGACAGCGGAACGTCCTCTGGCCAGGCTGGGGAGTTTCGAATGTGGGGAGACTGAGGGCTCTACTGGGGGGCTAGGGCTGGTGGTGGTGGGGGTTTGGTAGTGTGTGTAGAGGAAGCTGTTAGGATGAGGTTTGGGGGATGCCACCCTTTCTTTATCTTTCGCCCATGCACTCCCTTCTTTCATCCCTTCTCCATCCTTCTCTCTTCCTCTGTCAGACTGCTGTTTTGTTATCCTCTTCCTACACTCCTCTTCTCCATTTTTCTCAACTTTCTCAGATCCATTAGGGGCGCATCCTTCTCCAACCCCCTCCTCCTCTTCCTCCTCTTCTTCCTTGGCTCCTCCCACTACCATGTAGTTGCTGGCTTTGATTGGCTCATGCTCAGCGTCTTCATCGGTGCTGCTGCTCAGGGGGCGGGAGATGGGGCGTATCTTGCGTTTCCTGGTGACGGCGGAGATGATTGACAACGGGAGGAAGTCCATGGCACTCAGGTCCTTCTTGGAACCCCACGTGCACTAAAACAAAGATCCAGGATCAGTCAGAGGTTCAGTGGTTCCTATGGCTTAATGGCTTATGCTCTGTACAATGGAACCAGTGAAATAGTCCCAAAAGTGCAAACCCAGGCTAAAACATATATTCAACCCAGGTCTGGATAACAATTACAGTGCATTCGGAAAGTATTCGGACCCCTTGACTTTTTCCACATTTTGTTAAGTTACAGCCTAATTCTAAAATTGATGAAATTGTTTTTTTTCCTAGTCAATCTACACACAATACCCCATAACGACAAAGCAAAAACAGGGTTTTAGAAATGTTTGCAAATGTATATATATATATATATAAAAAAAAAAAAAAAAACGGATATCACATTTACATAAGTATTCAGACCCTTTACTCAGTACTTTTTTGAAGCACCTTTGGCAGCGATTACAGCCTCGAGTCTTCTTGGGTATGACACTACAAGCTTGGCACTCCTGTATTTGGGGAGTTTCTCCTATTCTTCTCTGCAGATCCTCTCAAGCTCTGTCAGGTTGGATGGGAAGCGTTGCTGCGCGGCTATTTTCAGGTCTCTCCAGAGACGTTAGATCGGGTTCAAGTCCGGGCTCTAGCTGGGTCACTCAAGAACATTCAGAGACTTGTCCCGAAGCCACTCCTGCATTGTCATGGCTGTGTGCTTAGAGTCGTTATCCTGTTGGAAAGTGAACCTTCGCCCCAGTCTGAGGTCCTGAGTACTCTGGAGCAGGTTTTCATCAAGGATCTCTCTGTACCTTGCTCTGTTCATCTTTCCCTTGATCCTCACTAATCTCCCAGTATCTGCCTCTGAAAAACATCCACACAGCATAATGCTGCCACCACCATGCTTCACCCTAGGGATGGTGCCAGGTTTCCTCCAGGCGTGACCCTTCGCATTCAGGCCAAAGAGTTCAATCTGGTTTCATCAGACCAGATAATCTTGTTTCTCATGATCTGAGAGTCTTTAGGTGCCTTGTGGCAAACTCCAAGCGGGCTGTCATGTGCCTTTTACTGAGGAGTGGCTTCCGTCTGGCCACTCTACCATAAAGGCCTGATTGGTGGAGTGCTGCAGAGATGGTTGTCCTTCTGGAAAGTTCTCCCATCTCCACAGAGGAACTCTGGAGCTCTGTCTGAGTGACCATCGGGTTATAGGTCACCTCCCTGACCAAGGCCCTTCTACCCCGATTGCTCAGTTTGGCCGGGCGGCCAGCTCTAGGAAGAGTCTTGGTTGTTCCAAACTTCTTCCATTTAAGAATGATGGAGGCCACTGTGTTCTTGGGGACCTTCAATGCTGCAGAAATATTTTGGTACCCTTCCCCAGATCTGTGCCTCGACACAATCCTGTCTCGGAGCTCTACGGACATTTCCTTCGACCTCATGGCTTGGTTTTTGCTCTGACATGACCTTATATAGACAGGTGTGTGTCTATCCAAATCATCAAATTTCGAGTCTCATAGCAAAGGGTCTGAATACTTACAGTATGTAAATAAGGTATTTCTGTTTTTTATAAATTTGCTAACATTTCAAAAAAACAGTTTTAGCTTTGTCATTATGGGGTATTGTGTATAGATTGATGAGGGGGGAAAAATAATGTAATACATTTTAGTATAAAATGAGAGTTCCTAACAAAACGTGGAAAAAGTCAAGTGGTCTGAATACTTTCCGAATGCACTCTATATCAAATTATATTCAGAGTAATACATGTTACGTTGCTTACCTTATCCTTAGGTGAATCGCTGGTGGTGGAATCTGAATAAGATGAAGATTAGGGTGAGTAAGTGAAGTAGCATGGGTTTTTTGGGGGGCAGTCACACCACATTAGATATTCCAGCACAATATTCATGACATCACTCCCAGAGAGAGAAATGGAGATATAGATATATGTGGATAGGCTTCCAAGCCAAGTTTACAGAAACAGAATGTCACAGACACGCACCACTCTCTCTCTCTAACGTACGAGTGCGTACACACACACACACACACACACACACACACACACACACACACACTACGTTGGAGGTAGAGTCCTGCTCCTACCGAAGAGGTTGATCCACAGGCTCAGCTAGGAGGATATGGGGGCACAAAGGTCCAGAAAGAGAGAGAAAGTGGGAAACACAGTAAGTACACAGTAGGCCTACACAGGCTGAAACCAAGCCAAACATGTTGGGATAGTAAAGCGCAGACTGCAAAACGCCAAGAGAAAAGAGTCAGAGACGACGTCATCATTGAAACGCATGGCGTGGAACAAGAGTTAATTGTCGTTATAGGGAATGTTACAGTAAGAGAACTGTATAAAAGAAGTCCACAACCCAGAGTTGCTCCCCATTAGTGGTGGATGAGTTGACCCCTCCATACAATGTAAAGCATTTAGAACATCAAAATGCATACAAACATAATTCAATAATAATTATATTTCTACAGACACACAGGAGAGGAACTCTTCTTTGGTCATAGTTGTAATGCTACGAGGTGCTCTTTGATCATGGGATGAAATACCATAGAACAAACAGAAGTCCGTGCTGGATAGCGAGCAGTTGAGAAACATTTCACTACATGAGAGGGCCTTGATTACTTCTGGACATTATTTTAGCAAAAAAAGGCATTTCTTTCCAGAATTTTTAACTATCCAGCATCAACTTCTGTTTGTTATAATTCTATTTCTATGGTGCCATGTCCCCTCACCTGAAGCCTCACCTCCAGGCTGCCCTGTTCTCCCGATGTTGGAGAGCAGGTGATCGATGTTGGGGACCGGTTGCATATCTGTCTTAATATCCACTGGGGCCTGCAAACACACAGTGACACAGATAGGAAGGAAGACGACCACAGACATGAAGACTGATTTAACAGTAGATAGACGGATGGATGAACAGACAGACACAACGACACAGACAGTTCTGCGGTTGCCGTAGCGGTGTGAAGTCGCCTAGGCAGAGAGTTGATAGCATTTAAAAAAACATGTATATATACTTTTTATTTTAGTAGCTTAATAAGTACGTATTATTTATATATCGATTAGACGGTGTCATAAGACCAGCAAGTCAGCTAGTTTGGTCAAGATAAATAGCTAGCTTTTGTTTTTATTTGAATCTGGAGGTGGCACAGGCTTGGACATCAGAGGCTTGTTGTAGCTTTGAGTGGATCTCTCACTCCAAGGTTGGATTATCCCAATAATTGATGTAGCAGATGCCGGCTTCACCCTGGTGGGTGCTACATGTTGTTTGAGGAGTATCTACCCACAGAGTCTGCAGAGAAGCTGGGGATGGCAAGGGCAGGATTGATGATCCGGACCTGTCATACAAACTTGTCCCCACCCCCCTGATGGATGTGACCACTGATTCCCCCCTACTCAAGCCTGCTTCAGGGCATCTGAGGAGCTGAGAAAAAGTGTGGTGGAGGAAAGTGCTGAGAGTGGATAGTGAAGGCTCTTGACTGACTTTCAGGGGACTGTAGGCTTGCCCTATGTGCAGACCACCGGAGTTGGATGAGACCTGGCCTCTGTTGAAGACCATTCTCCAGCCCAAGAACTACATGTACTTTTGTTTTTAAGCATCTTTGAGATTACCTGTATAATGAAAAGCGCTATATACATTTATTTTATTATTTTCTTTAGGTTGGCGTGATGGAATATCTTGACCATTCACATACCTTTTCATCCTCATCCACCTCTCCATCACTGAAGAACCAGTCGTGCTGAAAAATAGAGAAAGTAAAAGGATTGTCATTACAATGTAACACTGTAACAATGGGCTGCCAGGTAGCCTAGTAGTTAAGAGCAATGTAACACTGTAACAATGGGCCGCCAGGTAGCCTAGTGGTTAAGAGCATTGGAGTGTCATTACAATGTAACATTGTAACAACGGGCCGCCAGGTAGCCTAGTGGTTAAGAGCAATGTAACATTGTAACAATGGGTGCCAGGTGGCCTAGTGGTTAAGAGCATTGGAGTGCCATTACAATGTAACATTGTAACAACGGGCCGCCAGGTAGCCTAGTGGTTAAGAGCAATGTAACATTGTAACAATGGGTGCCAGGTGGCCTAGTGGTTAAGAGCATTGGAGTGTCATTACAATGTAACATTGTAACAATGGGCCGCCAGGTAGCCTAGTGGTTAAGAGAATTGGGCCAGTAACCGAAAAGGCGTTGGTTCGAGTCCCCAAGCTGACCTAAGTGAAACATCTGTTGTTCTTACATGCAGGATGAGCGTCTCGATGATCTTGTAGCGGTCGGGCATGTGGGTGACCATGTCGGTCATGTTGTCCTCCGAGGTACGCACCAGAGTGGGACCAAACACTAGAGCCAGGTTCCTGGGCTCCATCTGGAGAGAGGGAGAGAGCAATGAGGGAAAGTGAATAGTGGGGGAAATCGGAGAGCAGGGACAGAATGATTGAAGGAGGGAAGAGATGCAGACAGGTGGATATAAAAAGAGGAATGGAGAAAGAGTGGAAAGGCAGATATACAGTGTTATAATTGTAAAGTCAACTACTATAGATATGAAGAAATTGCCACATTCAGAGAGCAGTTCTTACCTTGTTCTTGTCGGCGTGATCCGCCACTGTCTTCAGATGACAGACCAGGAACTTTAGAGTGTGGTGATAGTGGTCTGGAAGATCGTGGATCTTAGAGAGAGAGAGAGAGAGAGAGAAGTGGATGGGGGGGGCGAAAGGGGGGGTAAATATTATACAAAAGGAGGGGAATAGAGGGATGGATGCAGGGAGAAAGAGGGATAGAGGGATGGAGAGACACAGATAAGGAGAGAGAGAGAGGGGTCAAATACAGTAAGCCCAAATTAAAGTATATACTTTCATTTGATTGTCAGCCACATACCAGTTTCTTCATGCTCTTCAGCCTGTTCCCTGAGTCCTCTATCCGGTTGGCATCAATGAAGTCATTATACTTGTCTGCTGACAAAAAGTGTAGTGAGTGAGGGTAAAACACACTCCACACACACTACACACACTACACACACACACACACACACACACACACACACACACACACACACACACACACACACACACACACACACACACACACACACACACACACACACACACACAGCCATCAGAGAAGTCACACACACACACACACACACACACACACACACACACACACACACACACACACACACACACACACACACACAGTCATCAGAGAAGTCACACACACACACACACACACACAGTCATCAGAGAAGTCACACACACACACACACACACACATATTAAGTTTGGACTCACCATCAGTGAACAGGGGTTCTGGGAGTTTCCTAAAGAAGGACTTGAGGAGACTGCTGATCACATTCAGGTCCTGCCATCTCTGTGGACGCGAGAAGAACAAATCATTTATATAGATTTACCTTTCTTTATTTTTGTCAATCTCAATCTCCCACCATTGCTTTTAGTATATCAAATGTGCAATAAGTGCAGTTGTCTGTAATTAAACCCTGCGCACTAAGGACTGTATTTTAAGGGAATTACTATTATTACCCCAATGATATCATACACACATTTAGCTATTAAAGTATCTCTTCCTGTCATTTACCTGTACAGTTTGTGTAAACATGCAAGTATTCACTCATCTGTAAATATAACTGTATACCTAACTGTACAGCTAATTTAACCATGCAAAATTTTCACTTACCTGTTCATTTACCCAGTCTGTCTATTAAGTAAACTATTATTACCCTCGCTCATATCATACGCATTAGCTACTGAAGTATTTCTCTGCCATCAACCTGTATAGTATAGTTAACCATCCAACATCCACCAATGTATAGTGTACATATTCAGCCAACCACTCATACTATGCAATGTCCTTTTATAGCTTTTTTTTGCACTCCAGATATCCTGTATTTCTATACTTTTTCATACTGCCGCTCTATGTATCATGTACCGTGTATCTGTCTTTTGTGTACTTTCGTTGTGGCATTTTGCACCTGCCCTGTGTTTTTGTTGTAGCTGCTTGATAATGAAATTTCCCCCCCGGGGGATCAATAAAGTACCTATCTATCTATCTATCTATCTATCTATCTATCTATCTATCTATCTATCTATCTATCTATCTATCTATCTATCTATCTATCTATCTATCTATCTATCTATCTATCTATCTATCTATCTATCTATCTATCTATCTATCTATCCAAAAATGTTCCTTTCACATACACTCCGAGCATCAAAGGGTAAATGTAATAATAATACTAATAATAATAATTCATAATATATTACATTTCTATAGCGCTTTTCATAACAATCTCAAAGCGCTTCCAAAGCAAAAAAACGCATTACATCATCATGAGTAGCCTAGCTATAGTTAGGTCATCCAATAGAGGTCAAGTGTTTGAGTGGATGCATCATCCAAAGATGGGGAGGGACTGTACATGGCTTGATCAGAGGAAGGAGGTCAGGGACATGGTTGATGAAGAGTCTGCTGACGATCATGTAGAGAGATACTCTGGGAACCAGACTCGTGTAGCTACTGGATTTGGGCGATGCCTCAGCATGTTAAAACAAATCAAACATTTCTATCTTTCTCTCTCTCTGACTTCCCGAACTGTCACAAAATAAATATTAAGGTACATTCATTTATTTGTTTGTTTATTTAAATCAACTATGACTACGACGCAAGAAAAGAAAGGTTGGCACATCAGAATTGCATTTGATGCAACATGACATGACATCCAAACGAGGGAGTTCCGGAGGGGTTTCAACACATGACACCTGTTCATTCTGTGCTCTTGAAATAGCCTCAACACGTGTAAATTAGATTCAAAATCTTCTAAATGAATTCCTTGTATGTTGGTGACCTCCGCCAAAACGTCACTGAGGCAGACATAATTGAGATGTTTAGTGAGGACGGACCAATCTTTCTGGCCATGTATGCAGGGATCGGGTTACCCATCGTTCCCTTGGCTATGCCTACGTTGTTCGGCAACGATATGCTTGAAGGAAGATCTCTGCGCATCATGAGGTCTGACCCTGACCCTACCCTGAGGAAGAGCGTGGTGGGAAACATCTTCATCAAGAACCTGGACAAAAAGTCCATTGGAAATAAGAATTTGTATGAGATTTTCTCAGCATTTGGAGACATCTACTCTAGCAAGGTAGTTTGTGACAAGAATGGTTATATCCAGTAAGAGACCCAGGAGCTGCTGACAGAGCCATTGAGAACCTCAATGGCATGTTTCTGGATGACCAAAAAGAGCGAGAGGCCAGATGAACTTGGAGCCAAGACCAGAAAGTTCAAAGTGTTTGTCAACAACCTTGGCAGAGACATGAACGATGAGAAGCTGTTTGAGCCTTTTGAAAAAATATGGACCAACCAAGAGGCATGAGGATACACAGAGAGCTGTGGATGAGATGAACAGGAAGGAGCATCTATGTGGGGCCACGCCCAGAAGAAAGCATAGCGCCAGACCGTTTACAAATGAAACCTGACCCAAAAGCCAGATACAGAGGTCAACCTCTCTGTAAAGAACCTGGATGATGCCTTTGGTGATCACAGTTTGAGGAATGAGTTTTCTGCATTCGATCACAGTTTAAGGAATGAGTTTTCTGCATTCGATCACAGTTTGAGGAATGAGTTTTCTGCATTCGATCACAGTTTGAGGAATGAGTTTTCTGCATTCGATCACAGTTTAAGGAATTAGTTTTCTGCATTCGGAACAATCCTGGGTTCAAAGGTGATGACAGAGGGCGGAGCAGCAAAGGCTTTGGCTTTGTTTCCCTCTCCTCCCCCGAGGCGGCCACCCAGGCTGTGACGGAGATGAATGGCCATATTGTGGGCTCCAAGTGGCTCTGGCCCCTGCTCAGAGCAAGGCACAGAACAGGTACAAGCAGAGGTTGGTCAGTGCCATGGCCCTGCCCAAACCCAAATTAAACCCCTGCCAGCCTCCCATTCCTCAAGTAAATCATATATCCAACTTGGACATGAGTAATGAAAATTTGATTGAGAAATGTATGCTTTAACATAATAAAAAAAATGTAACCAGGCAAGTCAGTTAAGAACAAATTCTTATTTACAATGACGGCCTACACCGGCCAAACTTGGACGACGCTGGGCCAATTGTGCGCCGCCCTATGGGACTCCCAATCATGGCCGGTTGTGATACAGTCTGGATTTGAACCAGGTTGTCTGTAGTGGCGCCTCTAGCACTGAGATGCAATGTC
Organism: Thymallus thymallus; assembly: GCA_023634145.1. Taxonomy (NCBI): domain Eukaryota; kingdom Metazoa; phylum Chordata; class Actinopteri; order Salmoniformes; family Salmonidae; genus Thymallus; species Thymallus thymallus. The sequence goes on along the minus strand of CM042386.1, from coordinate 18,227,717 downwards.
TTAGACCACAGCGCCACTTTGGAGCCCTTAACATTCCACAGGCCCAGACTAGGGCTGTTACGGTGACCGTATTACCGCCTCACCAGCGGTCGTGAGTCATGAAGGCAGTCAAACTCCACGTGACCGTTTAGTCACGGTAACTAGGCTTCTCCAAGCTCTGATGCTGCTGATGGTCATTAGTAGTCTACCAAACTAGCTAACTGTCTGGTACTCAGCACTCTATTGTCCCTCTGCTGTGGAAAACATCCTGCCTCGTCCCAGTGCCCAAGAAGGCACACCCCACTGTCCTGAATGACTTCAGACCTGTAGCGCTAACATCCCACATCATGAAGACCCTGGAAAGGTTAGTCCTCGCTCACCTCAGACCCCTGGTGTGTTCATCAATGGACCCCCTGCAGTTTGCATACCAGCGCAACATCGGGGTGGATGATGCAATCATCTACCTTCTGCAGAGGGCCTACTCTCACCTGGACAACGCAGGAGGGTTATGTTTTTTGACTTCTCCAGTGCCTTCAATACCATTCAGCCCCTGCTACTGGCTGAGAAGATGAGGAGGATGAAAGTGGAAGCACCCTTAGTCTCCTGGGTCACGGACTACCTGACCGGTAGGCCACAATTTGTGCGACTACAGAGCTGTGTGTCAGAACGGGCAGTTAGCAACACAGGGGCCCCCCAGGGTACGGTCCTGTCCCCCTTCCTGTTCACCCTCTACACCTCAGACTTCAGATATAACTCTGAAACATGCCACCTACAGAAGTTCTCGGATGACTCTGCTATTGTAGGGTGCATCAGGGGTGGGCAGGAGGAGGAGTACAGGAGCACAATCAGTGACTTTGTGTTGTGGTGTGAGCAGAACCACCTTCAGCTCAACATCAGCAAAACAAAGGAGATGGTGGTGGACTTCAGGAGAACCGAGGCACAACTGACTGCAGTCCCTATACAGGGGATGGATGTGGAAATGGTTGGGTCATACAAGTTCCTGGGAGTCCATATGGACAACAGGCTGGAATGGGCCGGTAACACCGGGGCCCTGTACAAAAAGGGCCAGAGCCGACTCTACTTTCTGAGGAGGCTCAGGTCCTTCAACGTGTGCAGTAAACTACTGCATACCTTCTACCAGTCTGTGGTGGCCAGTGCCATCTTTTTTGCAGTGGTGTGCTGGGGAGCAAACATCAAAGCCGGTGATGCTTCTCGGGTAAATAAGCTGATCAGGAAGGCTAGCTCTGTACTGGGGATGAGCCTTGACACTCTAGAGGAGGTGGCGGAGAGACGGATCCTGGCCAAACTGCTGGCCATCATGGACAACGTCACCCACCCTCTGCACGCTATGGTTATGACGCAGAGGAGCACTTTCAGTCACAGACTGATCCCACCACGGTGTGCCAGAGAGCGCTACAGGAGGTCCTTCCTGCCGGCGGCTATTAGACTATATAATGCCTCGCCGGGGTGCCGTGCCATCGGCAACATAGATCTGGAACTGTTGGGGTGCTAGGACCTAGTTTAACAATTATGCATCCATCCGTGAGTAACTCTGGTCCGTCAGCACTCATCCACTCAGGACCTATTTATTCATACAGGTCTGTATATACATACTCATGTACAGTTGTTATATTATATCACATGCAATATTGTAAGTAATTATTGGACTTAACCTACGTAGGCATTCACTCAGGAATGCATATTAGTATCCTGCCAGTTGCACCTTTTCTCATTGCTTTTAGTATATCGTGCAATACGTGCAGTTGTCTGTAATTAAACCCTGCGCACTAAGGACTGTATTTTAAGGGAATTACTATTATTACCCCAAATTATATCATACACACATTTAGCTATTAAAGTATCTCTTCCTGTCATTTACCTGTACAGTTTGTGTAAACATGCAAGTATTCACTTATCTGTAAATATAACTGTATACCTAACTGTACAGCTAATTTAACCATGCAAAATTTTCCCTTACCTGTTCATTTACCCAGTCTGTCTATTAAGTAAACTATTATTACCCTCTCTCATATCATACGCATTTTTGACTACTGAAGTATTTCTCTGCCATCGACCTGTATAGTATAGTTAACCATCCAACATCCACCAATGTACATATTCAGCCAACCACTCATACTATATAATGTCTCTTTTTATAGCTTTTTTTGCACTCCAGATATCTTGTATTTCTATACTTTTTCATACTGCCGCTCTATGTATCATGTACCGTGTATCTGTATTTTGTGTACTTTCGTTGTGGCATTTTGCACCTGCCCTGTGTTTTGTTGTAGCTGCTTGACAATGAAATTTCCCCCCCGGGGGATCAATAAAGTACCTATCTATCTATCTATCTATCTATCTATCTATCTATCTATCTATCTATCTATCTATCTATCTATCTATCTATCTATCTATCTATCTATCTATCTATCTATCTATCTATCTATCTATCTATCTATCTATCTATCTATCTATCTATCTATCTATCTATCTATCTATCTATCTATCTATCTATCTATCTAATCACTCTGACATCAATGCAAATCTTATCAAAAATCTAATCAAACACTTCATGAGAGCCCATGAGCTCATGTTGAGAAGGGAATTATAATTATTTATTCAGTCCAAGGTCACAATGGCCACTGGCCGCAAAGGGCAGAGAGACTGATGAAGTGGTTACAGCCTGCGCAAGAAAACTGAACAAATCTTGTCTGCTAAATTAACTAGTGTAGCCCATAGACATATGGCATAACCAGATCTGGGTTTAACATAAGGACAACTCAGACTATGCTATACTGTTTTTCTGAAATGGACTACATTTTCTTCATATCGTGTTTCTAATGGATTTATTGTGATGGTGCAGGCTATTTATTAGATGTAGATGTGGAGATGCAGAGGCAGTTATTTGCTTGACAATCAACGCTGACAAAATGTAATGACCGCCACAGCCCTAGCCAAGACCAATGTTGCTGCTTACTACTTCAGCAACCAACTGGTTCAGCTGAGTCCCTGCCCTCACTGGGCGACCCAGGTGTCTGACATAATTCCCGCTCAGTGGATGGCCACCCAGGCCTTGGGCCAGTGATCACGTGACACCACTGCAGATGCAGCCACAGTCATGAGCAAGCCTCAGTAGTGTGTGATATAATTAAATATGCCTTAAAGAAATACAGTATATTCGTACAGCAGTATGCTCCTCCATTATCTGAGTGTGATTATACAACTCTTTTCATGTCTGCACAGTTGGAGTGTTGATGTCTCCTACAGCAAGCTTCTCTTTCATTACACGTGACTGAAGATTTGTTGTCCTTGTAAATCATTTTGACCCTAACCCTTTCAGGGATAGAACATACGCAGCTGGCGACAGCGTAACCAAACACTGGAGCTTGAAGCCAGTGGCGGCGCCAGGGGGGAGCTAGGTGGTGCTGCAGCTCCCCCTATTATAGCCATAGCACCTGCCCAGCACCCCCAAGAAATGTCTGAAATTTTTTATATTTATATTTTAATGTCATGTTTGAATATACTTTTTCATGTTTTTAAAATAGGAATCAAATAATAATTGAATATATATATTTTAGTCTATAATAACATGAGGCCGAAACAGGTGATCTTCTTTGGCCAATGGGTGCAGCCCCCGCCGAACCTTTGACCTTAACGCATTTCAGCTTGTTTTTGATTGTGTATTTTACTTAGCTAAAACTCGCTATGGATCGTTTTTTGCTCCCTAAACGACCACGTTCTGAGTCACACCCTGAAAAGATAAAAGATAAACGAGATTGTGAAGGTGCAGACACACCACCACTCGTCATCACAGAGCCCCAGGAACAAGAAAATCCTGGGGATGAACTTGAAGAGGGAGGAGAATCCCCGGCGGCGGTTTCCATTGAGGATGCTAACGTTACGGTTTGTCCTGAAGCTGATATTAGCAACCATCCTCAAGAGGGCCCAAGAAGGCCAGTCCTTCAAAAATACCCTACACGACAATTTGGGAATCAGCAGAGAAGTTTTAACAAAAGTTGGATGGATCAGTATTCATGGCTAGAATACAGCGTGGTCAAAGATGCCGCATTTTGTTTTGCGTGTAGGCATTTTCTGAAACGAGGGCACGGATTTCATGTAGAGCCAACATTTACCAGCAGCAGCAACGGATTTAACAACTGGCGGAAAGCATCAGCATCTCTGAAGAGCCATCATGAAAGTATGGGACACAAATTTGCTATGGAAGGATGGAATGAGTTCAAGCAAAAAGAGACAAGTGGATCTAAAATAGCAAACCTGCTTGATAAGGGACATTCTGCGTTAGTTATGGAGAACAGAAAATACATGAAAGCTGTGGTGGAGAGCCTGCGGTTCACAGCCTGCCAGGGGATCGCACAGAGAGGTCACAGAGAGGGTGAGTCGTCACACAACTTGGGAAACTTTCGTGAGTTGCTGCATGTTATTGCTAAGTTTGATCCAACAGTGGACAAGAAGTTAGCTACCAATCCATCAAACGCTAAATACACTCACCATGATATTCAAAATGAGATATTTGCTGTAATGGCAGAAATGATAAGAAAGAAGATAAGTGATGAGGTAAGAGATGCCGAGTGCTTTGCTGTTTTGGTAGATGAGAGTAAAGATATGAGTAAAAAGGAGCAGATTTCTGTTATCGTGCGGTATTTACAACCAGAGTCAGGGGAAGTGCATGAGGAGTTTTTGCATTTCACTGCCGCAGATGGATTGGATGCAGCCTCTCTGCTAGCCAGCATCAAACACACACTCAGTCAGTGTAATATTGATATACATCGCTGTGTCGGTCAATGCTACGACGGAGCATCTGTGATGTCAGGATGTAATAATGGTGTGCAGGAAAAATTCAGGAAGGAGGTGCCACAAGCCATCTATATACATTGCCATGCACACAAGCTGAATTTAGTGTTAGTGGACTGTGTACATAATGTCAGCGCTGCAGCTGAGTTTTTTGAGACGCTACAAATGCTCTACAAGTTTTTTTCTGGATCCGTGGTGCATGATCTATTCATGAAAAAACAAAAAGAGCTCGACCCGACAGCACAACCAGTGGAACTCAAGAGACTGTGCGATACTCGCTGGGCTTGCCATTATAATGCGATCTGCGCCGTCAAGAAAACTCTACCCGCTATCCGAGCCACCCTGTGTGATGTCATCACTCAGTCACACCCACATCGGAGGGCAGAGGCAAGAGCCATCAGTGCCATCATCGATGAGAAGTTTGTTTTGCATCTCATCATGTTCGAGGATTTATTTAGAACAACAAAGTTCATGTCAGATCAGCTACAGGCCCCCAATTTTGACCTCATTGCGGCAGAGGATTTGGCCCAGTCTGTACTTAATGCTCTATCAGAAAAGCTCACAGACGCTAAGTGGAAAGAAATCCAAAAACAAGCAGAGACTCTGTGTGCAAACACAGGCACAACACATACTTCACGTGAGAAAAGGCAGACCCAGAAAACTCGACACCTGGAGGATTTTATTGTGGAGGCCCCGATAGAGAGAACACAGACAGACAATACTGATGACATGAAAATGCACTCTTTTTATCCAGTTATAGACAAGTTGATAGCGGAAATGAATCGGCGCTTTTCAACAGAGGCAAATGATGTACTGAGAGGTGTGCCAACTCTCAGCCCAAAACACACATCATTTTTGGACAAACAACTTCTGCTGCCCATGGCCCGGCACTATGTTGTCAGTGAGGAAAACCTGTCAGCAGAGCTCTACCAGGTGCGGCGGCTTCTACAAAGGAAGGAAGAACAGGGACATGCCATCCACAGCACACAGGAATTCCTATCCTTAATGCGGCCGTATAAAGATGCATTTATGGACCTGTACACGTTAATATGCATAGCCCTGACACTTCCTGTCACATCAGTGAGCTGTGAACGCAGTTTTTCTTGCTTGGGCCGTGTAAAAAACTACCTGAGGAACAGCAGTGGAGACGCTAGGACCAGTAATCTGGCACTTTTGGCTATAAATGCAGAGAGAACGAGGACCCTTGACTGCGATAACATCATTGATGCCTTCGCACTCAATCACAGCAACAGACGTATTGTTTTGTTGTGAAGACATCTATGGTAAGTGCTTGATTTCCCCCTCTGTTGGCTTTTACAAATGTAATTAATTTGGTGGTTGAAGCACAAATCTTGGCTCTTCATAGTTGCATAATGCTCCAACAATAGGAACACTGCTGATTCGTCATTAGACTAGTGTTGGTAACTGGCTGTGTGATTTCGTGATGTGAGCATTTTAGGCCGAAGCGTGTGTCTGTTGCCTTCTGTTGTTGCTGTTTGCTGCTCCGTTGTATTCAGGGCTCAAGTGTGACATAATTGTGTGAAATAATATTTTTTTTATAGTTTACATTGACAGGCTTATGTATGTTGTATCTATAGCCCTTGCGTTGAATATATATATATATATATATATATATTATGGCTGTCAAAAGATTAATCGTGATTAATCACATCCAAAATAAAAGTTTGTGTTTGCATAATATATGTGTGTGTACTGTGTAGAATTATTATGTATAAAAACACACACAATCATGTATATATTTAAGAAAAATTGGTTATATTTATATATAAAATATTTATATATAATATAAATCATATAAATGTATATACAGTATATAAATGCAATTATTCCTTACATATATAGGCTACATGAATGTGTGTGTATTTACACATAATAATTCTACACAGTACACACACATATATTATGCAAACACAAACTTTTATTTTGGATGTGATTAATCACGATTAATCTTTTGACAGCCATAATATATATATATATATGTCGCGGAATGAATATAGTTAATGCGGGCGTGTACGCATACCAAGGGTGGTCCAATGCGACCTCTATAATGAGACGCCGCAAAATTTAAAGCACCTTCTCTTAAGTGTTGAGCACCCCCATAGCACCTGCAACAGAAAATCTCTGGAGCCGCCACTGCTTGAAGCCAACAGAGGGATGGGGTTCCTGGATACTTCACCGAAGAAGAAATGTGAAGAAATGGTTTTACACCGAAAAGCACAAAACTCTGATAACATAGCTGTGGAAAACCCCCTTTGGCTCCCTCTAACTGGAATTATATTTTTTATATATTAATATAAAAGTACTTATTGAAAATAATTATTTGTGTTTGACTCTGCCTTGTCTAGGTAAGGTTAGACCTTGATGATAAAAGTACCAAAGTTATTTTTTTTTAGATAGTCTGGAAAAATGTGAATATGAGAAGATTCTTTACTTTCCTAAGCTATTTAATGTCCTTATGTCACATATTATATGTTACTTTGACTGAATTTCTCTGTCAGCCTTTCTCTGTATCACACACACACACACACACCCCTATCGTACCCCCATCCTCACACACACCTCCTCAGTAATGTTGATCTCCAGGCCCTTGTTGAGCTGCTCCTGCAGGTTGGACACCATGGCATTGTTGCCTGGCACCCTGTAAACTCCAGTGTACTCCAGACCCATGCTCTCCACCAGCCCACAACACAGCTCCACGATCAGAGGGACAAACTGGAGAAGGATGTTCGTAATTAATACATTTTTGTTTCATAGACAAATGAGAGGCAGAACAAGAGAGCGAGAAAGGGATAGCGACACATTACCAGATAATGTGAGACAGTGAGAACACATTGAGAAGAGAGAAGCGAGATAGGGAACATGTAAAACAGAGTAGATCAACAATCGACAAACCTTGCAGTTAACAGCCGGTTGACAGTCCTCAAGTCGCACTCCAAACACCTTGGGGCCTGTCTTCTTGGCTTTCTTCATGATGATACCCCATGGACCCTTGCTCTCGTCTAGAACAGACAGACAGACAAACAGAAAGATGAAGACAGCCCTTAATAAGTACAGCAAACTCCTGAAAATGAAATGCAATGGCTTGCTACTGTCCTAAAATCATGCACTAAGCCAACATTTTGAAGCGGAAAGTGATAAACAGTGTTCCTTTTTGGACAAGTCCAGGTAGTCCATCCTGATTTCAGTCCCGATTTCTTCAGTTTCGTGCCTAATGAACACTACCCTGATACAAGGAACCTTTATGCCATGCTTGTGTCATGGGACTGTGGTATGTGTGCCACTCACCCTTGCTGGATGAGCGGTTCATGAAAGTGTTGTCTGTCTTGGCCAGGAGGAAGGGAGGCATCATGCGATGGGCCCTGGGAGAGGTGTCTGGTTTATTGCCTGTTGGACTGGATGGAGACAAAGCGAGGGCTAGAATATTGTATGGGCTTTTAGAAGATAACAAAAGGCTGATGATCGGTAACAACAAAATGTAATGACGGCAAGATTTACTTTAGCGTTTGTACCAGGAAACGAAAGGGAAACATAAAGGCTGTAAGAGGGTATTGACATTTTGGAAAAGTGTAAAGTAGTTTTGGGGGGATTTAGTGTGTTAACGCATAGAATTCAGTGAGAGTGGTTAGGGGTGAGTATCTTACCTTTGTTTCCTGTAGTCATTGAGCTTCTTGTTGATGAGCGCTTGTCTGGAAAAACCCAGCTCCTGAAACAAACGCAAAAGACAGCTTTGTATATTCTGTTGTTTACATACAAAGAAATAAGCGATCCTGCCTAGTTCTGTTCCCCCCTCATCTAGGATAACATTTTGTTTCTATTGGTTTTCAATTGACATTTTTATGCCAGACGACCTGAATGTTGCTTTAAACAGAACAAAATATACAGTGCCTTGGGAAAGTACTCAGACACCTTGACTTTTTCAAAATGTTGTTACGTTATAGCCTTATTCTAAAATTGATTAAATAAATAAAAAATCCTTTGCAATCTACACACAAAGACAAAGCGATTTTAGCTAATTTATTAAAAAACAGATATCCCTTATTTATATACAGTACCAGTCGAAAGTTTGGACACCTACTCATTCCGGGCTTTTTTTTTATTTTGACTATTTTCTACATTTACTCAAAACTATGAAATTACACATATGGAATCATATAGTAACCCAAAATATTTGAGGTTCTTCATAGTAGCCACCCTTTGCCTTGATGACAGCTTTGCACACTCTTGGAATTCTCTCAACCAGCTTCATGAGGTAGTCACCTGGAATGCATTTCAATTAACAGGTGTGCCTTGTTAAAGTTAAGTTGTGGAATTTCTTTCCTTAATGCGTTTGAGCCAATCAGTTGTGTTGTGACAAGGTAAGGGAAAGGAAAGGGGGGATACTAGTAAATTGTACAACTGAATGCATTCAAATGAAATGTGTCTTCCGCATTTAACCCAACCCCTCTGAATCAGAGAGGTGCGGGGGGGCTGCCTTAATCGACATCTTCAGCGTGGATGTCGAGACTGTGTGAATCAGGACTTCATGGTCAAATTGCTGCAAATAAACCACCACTAAAGGACACCAATAAGAAGAAGAGACTTGCTTGGGCCAAAAAACACACGAGCAATGGACATTAGACTGGTGGAAATCTGTCCTTTGGTCTGATGAGTCCATGTCTTTGTGAGACGCAGAGTAGGTGAACGGATGATCTCTGCATGTGTGGTTCCCACCGTGAAGCATGGTGGAGGAGGTGTGATGGTGTGGGGGTGCTTTGCTGGTGACACTTTCTGTGACATATTTAGAATTCAAGGCACACTTAACCAGCATGGCTACCACAGCATTCTGCAGTAATACGCCATCCCATCTGGTTTGTTTTTCAACAGGACAATGACCCAAAACACACCTCCAGGCTGTGTAAGGGCTATTTGACCAAGGAGAGTGATGGAGTGCTGCATCAGATGACCTGGCCTCCACAATCACCCAGCCTCAACCAAATTTAGATGGTTTGGGTTGAGTTGGTCCGCAGAGTGAAGGAAAAGCAGCCAACAAGTGCTCAGCTTATGTTGGAACTCCTTCAAGACTATTGGAAAATAATTCCTCATGAAACTGGTTGAGAGAATGCCAAGAGTGTGCAAAGCTGTAATCAAGGCGAAGGGTGGCTACTTTGAAGAATCTAAAATCTAAAATATATTTTGATTTGTTTAACATGTTTTTGGTTACTACATGATTCCATATGTGTTATAACATAGTTTTGATGTCTTCACTATTATTCTACAATAAAAAAATAATTAAAAAAAACCTTGAATGAGTAGGTATGTCCAAACTTTTGACTGGTACTGTATGTAGCGTATGAGGCACTCTTCCTCAGTTTAATATCATCTTTGTTTCCACCAACCTCGTTGTCTGTCTTGCTGTTCTCTCTGATGACCCGGATCCAGCCCAGCATGTCTTCTCTGTCCTCCGCCTGCAACAGGTACTCACAGAAGTCCTGAGTGGTCAGCCTCAGAGCGTGCTTACGCTTGGTTTCGCTATAGGCGATGTCAATCAGGCAGCCGCGGATGCTGATTGGAGGGTGCTCGTCCTCCCCGTGGCCAGGTCCCGCCCCCGCCCCGTGGAGGACCGCCTCCCGCTTGTCTTTGTAGAGCAAGAGGCGGTGGGAGCGCAGCACGGAGAAGACTCGCTTCCACGGACGCATTCCACCGCCCACCTTCTGTGGTTGGTGGAGAGAGAGAGAGGGGGAGGGAGGGAGGGAGAGAGAGAGAGAGAGAGAGAGAGAGGGAGAGGGAGAGGGAGAGAGAGAGAGAGAGAGAGAGAGAGAGAGAGAGAGAGGGAGAGAGAGAGAGAGGGAGAGAGAGAGAGAGAGAGAAATTATATTTATTTCAGGCATATATTCTACATAGTTTGGCGCAGAAAACGTGGTAATTAAGTACAATGACCATAATCCATTGCGCGCCTACTTGTCCGGTCTGTGTGTTTCTTTTACGCTACATTAGGTTGGTGAGAGAGAAGAGAAACCTTTATTTAACTAGGCAAGTCAGTTAAGAACAAATTCTTATTTAGAATGACGGCCTACACCGGCCAAACCCTGAGCCAAATGTGCACCGCCCTATTGGACTCCCAATCACGGTCGGTTGTGATACAGCCTGGATTCAAACCAGGGTGTCTGTAGTGACGCCTCTAGCACTAAGACCGCTGCGCCACTCGGGAGCCCCCAGGTGATCGGCTGCTTCACGAGGTGCAGTATCTCTACCTGATCTAAGTGGTTGATAGTTGGTATTCACAGTCATAAAAGTATGCCTTATTTACTTTGAAGAACTAGTAAAATAGTGATTTTGTCAGACCACATAGGCAGCAGCTCTATAGAGAAGAGATGATGACTTGGACATTAAATAATAAAGTCATCAAATAACACAACAACTGAAATATTTTTTTAAATAAAGTATATTTTTATTGTTTTTTATTTTTATTTATTATTTTTTTTTTTTTTTTGCACTCCAGATATCTTGTATTTCTATACTTTTTCATACTGCCGCTCTATGTATCATGTACCGTGTATCTGTCTTTTGTGTACTTTTCGTTGTGGCATTTTGCACCTGCCCTGTGTTTTGTTGTAGCTGCTTGACAATGAAATTTCCCCCCCGGGGGAGCAATAAAGTACCTATCTATCTATCTATCTATCTAATGTGAATAAATTATGGTTAATAAGTGATAAGTAGTAATGGGGGGTCCCCACAAGTATAGTAAAACAAACGTGTGTGTGTGTGTGTGTGTATTACTTTGCCCTTCTCCGTGAGGATCTGTTTGTAGTGAAGCCAGCCGTCCTTGCGTACGTCACTGAAGGTGACGGTCCCCAGCTCGGAGGTGGAGTGACGTTTCGACCGGGCCTCCTCTGCAGCACGCAGACTCTCCAGAGACTGGAATACACAGCCAATCACACCACGCAACCACAGCTCAGAGCCAATCAGATCACCCAATCATGTACAGTTCTAATGTGATTGGTGCAAAAGCTGACGCAGACCCCAAAAAAATGAAAACGAGCAAATAAGAGATAACACTCACCCCATCAGTGAAAAAGCTCTTGACCCTTTTTGGTAGTCTCCTGTGGAAAGATATTTGAGAAGGTTGCATGACTGACTGCACAAGGAACAAGATATATTCTCCTGACCTTTTTGGCCTCTACATAGTCTTCTACAGTATATAGTCTTCAGACAACAAGTGGTCAAACTCACGAGAAGACACCACCTTCCTCCCGGAAGGTGTTGAGGCCCTCATCACATGACTTGGAGCGCTCTGTGGTAATGGCCAGCAGGTAGGAGGAACGGCGGCTTTTGGTACTGCCTTCTCGGAAAGAAAGAAGAGAGAGAGACACGATGAGAGAGAAATACAACATTAGGGAGGGAATTGAAGAAAATAACTCACAAGCTCACAGCAGAAGGCATTCTAGACACGTCAGAGAGAAGCAAACACAGAACACATTGAGCCTGGAGGTGGAGGGGGATGGGGGGCAGTTGAAGGGGGTTCGATGTTTAAGTACAATTTTGTTTGTTTTGACATGTGAACCTGTTTTGACACTTTCCCTGTATCGACTGACTGGGGATTTCGACAACAGTCGGTGCAGAAGTAAAAACGGGTCTACATGTCAAAACGGGGGGGGAAATCGTTCTAAAGGAGGTGATGAGGTATGGCGAGGAGAGGTGAGGAGAATGGGGGGACACTCACTGCAGTCCTGGGAGCGGAGCTTGACGAGGGGGGAGGTGGAGGAGGAGAGGGTGACAGGGGAGACAGTAGTGGTACTAGAGGTGAGGACACAGGGCAAAGAGGGTACAAGAGGGCACGGGGCACTGGAGGAGGACACCACGGAGCAGGCGGGTACGTGGCGGGCGCGTAGGTCAGCACTTGGGCTGATGGGGTCATCTGTGAGGGGTCAGGGGGTTAGAGGTCAGAGGTTAGGGGTCATTGAGGAAGAGAGTCATAATATAAATATAAGTATTATTTCCCATATAAAATAGCATATTTCTATGGGAGAGTCAAAATGTACTAGTGAGTAACAGCAATGGATAGACAGATTCATGTTACAGACACACTCCCCAGAGACATACATACTGTAGATGTCACTATACAAGCACACTGTAGGTAGTATGTGTTTAAAAATATATATTTCTCTGGACACAGGACACTTACACACATACACTGCACTTTTCAAGTTACAAAGACATTTACCCAGTTATACACATTTAACATATAACTTAGTACAGTATATGTGTATACACTGAGTACACAAAACATTAAGGGCTCCCGAGTGGCGCAGTGGTCAAAGGCACTGCATCTTAGTGCTAGAGGCGTCACTACAGCCCCCTGTTCGATTCCAGGCTGTATCACAATCCGGCCGTGATTGGGAGTACCATAGGGTGGCGCACCATTGGCCCAGCGTTGTCTGGGTTTGGCCGGGTTTAGTCCGTCATTGTAAATAAGAATTTGTTCTTAACTGACTTGCCTCGTTAAATAAAGGTTAAATAAAAAAAATATTAATAATAATAATTAAGAACACCTGCTCTTTCCATGACATGAATATAGACTGACCAGGTGAATCCAGGTGAAAGCTAGGATCGCTTATTGATGTCTCTAGTTAAATCCACTTCAATCAGTGTAGATGAAGGGGAGGAGACAGGTTAAAGAAGGATGTTTAAGCCTTGAGATAATTGAGACATGGATTGTGTTTGTGTGCCATTCAGAGGCTGAATGAGCAAGACAACAAATGGAAGTGAAGAGGGTATGGTAGTAGGTGTCAGGCGCACCGGTTTGAGTCAAGACGCACAACAGTTTCCTTTGGCTATCAAGAATGGTCCACCACCCAAAGGACACCCAGCCAACATGACACAACTGCGGGAAGCATTCATCCATGCCCTGATGAATTGAGGCTGTTCTGAGGGCAAAGGGTGGTGGGGGGGCAACTCAATATTAGGAAGGTGTTCCTATTGTTTGGTATACTCAGTGTACATCACAGTTGGGGTTAAATACATTTTTATTCTCATTGAAAAGCATTGAAGAAAATTGGAATTGGAATTTAACCCTGGTGTAAATGTATAATCCCCCCACCCCCACACTATTCATGAAGAGAGGAAAGACGGAAGGAGGAAGTTGGAGGGTAGGGTGGGGTACTAACTACTAACCTATAAAGGGAATAGAGGCCAGGGAGTCGGGGGTGCTGTGGTGGGGTTGCAGGCTACCGTTGGGCCTCCGTAGACTGTCCCCCATTCTGGGTCCCCCACAGACGGGTGAGGGTGTCCCTACAGTGGGGGTGCTGGGGTAGGGCAGCAGCCCGACGGGGGGCTCGGCATAATCTACGGGTGGGGCGTAGTGGGGGTGACGGAGGGCGTGCACAGGGGTCCGACGCCCCGTAGGGGGCTTCTGTCTCAGCACCACCTCCTGGCCCAGAGGGAGGGGGGACAACGTCTCCCTCGACTCCCCCCTCTCCTCCCCCAGCATCGCTCTCTCATCCTCCGACGAAAAAGGGATGATGGCCAGGGTGGAGGAAGGACGAGGAACTACCATCCCCGCTCCTGTCCCGCCTCCCTCGCAGTCCGAGGGGCTAGTTTTGGCACTGGGTGCCCAGTTGAGGTGGGGTCCGACGTAGGTGGGTTCTCTGAAGGAGTGGGCCTGTTGAAGGAGGTGGCCGGCCTTGCGGCAGAAGGAGGGGCTGTAGCTCTTGTAGCCCACTAGCTCCTCTTCTTCCAACCTCCTGCTCTGGGTCTGGGGCTCAGCCGCCTGCTGCTGGGTCTGCCGACCAATGGAGGGGGCTGTGGCTGTGGGGAAAAGGTAGACATAATATAGGCAGAGTACAGCAGGAGAAGTACTGTCTGAATTCCAATTCCCCACCTTTCTAAAAGCGTGCACTTGCTTAAACCCTTAAACGAGGGGAGTGAGTAAGTGTACACTTTAGGGAGATTGGGGAGATTAGATTGTTCAGCAAAGGTCTGTATGTCTTCCTGCCCATCTATATATCTCTATGCGTGTGGAGTTTACCCAGTGTGGCTGCGGTTGTGGCTGTAACCGTGTGGTGGTTTCCCAAGTCCTTGCCTTGCTCCTTGGCCCCCTGTGAAGGCCAGGCGGGGGCTCTCTCGTAGTGCGGCGACACCAGCGCAGCCGCCTGGGCTAGCGTCTCCTGCGAGCGCTCGTAGCTGCGTTCGTACGACGCGTATGCCGCCAGCAGGCTTTCCGAGCACGAACGGCTCCCTGGCCCGGACACTCCCCCCCAGCCTCCCAGCCAATAGGAATCGTGGGAGGCAGCTGCTGCCTGGTGGTGGAGTAGCAGATTTTCTTGGGAAACGCCGCGGTCTCTGTGAGCCCTGGAGGACATAGAGTTAGACCCAGGACCTCCAGCGCCACCAGGCCCCAGCGCTAAGCCCAACCCCAGCTCGGCTAACCGATCCTGGGATATGCTCCGGTGTCGAGGGGACATGCGCTCGGCTGCCTCTGCCTGGCTGTAGTACCAGTCCGACAGCGCCTGGTGGCACATAGCGTCGCTGTGGGCGCGCGTAGCCGGTAAACTTCCCTTCCGGGCGGGCATGTGGGGCAGGGTCGCAGAGGCGATGGCGGCGTTGTGGTTGGCAAAGTGGAAGTCCAGTGCGCTGACAGCCGACGACGAGCGCCCGCGGTTCTGCCCCGAAGATGGCCGCCAATCTCCCTCTTGTCCTGCCGAGGAGCCAAAATGGCCGCCGCCATCTTCTTCGTTTTCTCCCGAACCCCTGGGCCTGCCGGAGGTCTGAGTCACGTTAGCCGCGGCAGAGCGGTTGTCCAAGGGGGAGGCTAGGGTAACAGGGCTGGGGCGGCAGTGCCAGTTGTCCAGGGGGCTTTGGTGGTTGGGTGGCAGAGGGGCCGTGGAGGCGGGCTTGGCACGGGGGTAGCAGAGTGGGGGAGGGTCGGGGATATGCTGCGCCCCTCCCATGTATGGCTCATTTCCTCTCTGGTAGGCATCCTGAGAGTACGCCTATGGGGGAGGGAAGAGGAGAGAGAGAGCATGAGAGATAATAAAATGAAGGCATAGAAAGAAGGAGATCGAGATGGAGGGATAAAGAACAGTAGAAAGCAGGTGAGAATTATTATTTCACACAAAATTAACACATTCCGTTTGCTATTCTAACATGTTGCATGGCATGTGACATGATTTCATAACCTGTTTCCAATACAAAGGGTGGAATGCAATTTTTTTTTTTTACATATTAAAATGTCATTTCTGTTAAAATGAAAACGTGCTATTGTGTAATTATTGCATATCCGATAGGGATAGTTCAGCACTGGAATTAGATTCAATGTTTGTGAGTGTCTACACATTACTAGTAACTCAAACCAAATTGCTTTGTGATTGTGAGGTGTTTTTGATGTGTGAGGAAGAGGGGAGAAAGAAGAAGAAGAAATCTCATACTCACACTTACCAACTGCAACACATCCTCATCTTTTGGCACGATGCAGAGCTCCAGAACATTCTCGCTGAAAGAGGGATAGAGGAGAGATGGTAAAATAACGGGGTCATTGTGTAAAGTATTATATAATGTGTCAAATCACATGTCTGCAGGTGCCTGCGTGAGTGAGTGAGTGAGTGAGTGAGTGAGTGACTTAGTGAGTGACTTAGTGAGTGAGTGACTTAGTGAGTGACTTAGTGAGTGAGTGAGTGAGTGAGTGAGTGAGTGGGGGAGGGAGTGAGGGAGTGAGTGAGTGAGTGACCTTGTGAGTGACTTTGTGAGTGACTTTGTGAGTGACTTAGTGAGTGACTTAGTGAGTGAGTGCGTGTGTCTCACCTGTTTTGGATCAATGCGATCACCTGAGAGTAGGTCTTCCCCAATACACTCTCCCCATTCACTTTTACCAGTCTGTCCCCTGTACACAGACCAGCTTGGTGGGCAGGGCTTTTCTCCCTCACACTCTTTACAAAGATGGTGTCCATGGGCTCCAGACGACCCCGTTGACAACCTGGGACAAACAAAACATGGTATATATTCATTAAAACTATTTAACACAGATTCATAAACATGCACACCAGAGGAAGGTATAATGACACATGAAAAACCCTCACCTTTTACATTGCTGTTTCCATTCTCCTCATCCTGCAGAGAAAGGAGATGATGGTTAATGAGAAACCTTGAAAACTAGTGAACAGAGATCATTTAGACCAGTTGTTTTGTGGCTCTACCACAAGGAGACGCTATCTCCCCCGGGCAGTCAGAGAGATGTACCACAAGGAGACGCTATCTCCCCCAGGCAGTCAGAGAGATGTACCACAAGGAGACACTATCTCCCCCAGGCAGTCAGAGAGATGTACCACAAGGAGACGCTATCTCCCCCAGGCAGTCAGAGAGATGCACCTTAAGGAGACGCTATCTCCCCCAGGCAGTCAGAGAGATGTTTTGTGGCTCTACCACAAGGAGACGCTATCTCCCCCAGGCAGTCAGAGAGATGAGCAGTTGTCTGGCTTTAAACTCACACCTTCTAAACGTGCATCACCATAGTAACACACCTTCTAAACGTGCATCACCATAGTAACACACCTTCTAAACGTGCATCACCATAGTAACACACAGAAATGGATTAACAGTGACAAAAACCTTCATGAGCCAGCATATACTCACATAATTTAAGTCAATTTATCACACACACATTTACAAACACGCACACAGATGCAAACACACATGCAAAGTTAATTTCTCTCTGACACACAAACACAAACACACAATAACCCACCCCCTACTCCACCCAACCTCACACACACACACACTGACTGGGCAGTTTGGGTCCGGCCGGCTGGCTGGCTGACTGGTCGTGGGCTTTTCAGGCTTCGCTGACAGAGCTCATTCCAGTTAGACAGACAATGACCTGGGCTTTAGAGCCGCAGGATAGAGACCTAGATACCCTGGAGTAGGACCCTAGATACCCTGGAGTAGGAGCCTAGATACCCTGGAGTAGGACCCTAGATACCCTGGAGTAGGAGCCTAGATACCCTGGAGTAGGACCCTAGATACCCTGGAGTAGGACCCTAGATACCCTGGAGTAGGACCCTAGATACCCTGGAGTAGGACCCCAGATACCCTGGAGTAGGACCCTAGATACCCTGGAGTAGGACCCTAGATACCCTGGAGTAGGACACTAGATACCCTGGAGTAAGACCCCATATACCCTGGAGTAGGACCCTAGATACCCTGGAGTAGGACCCTAGATACCCTGGAGTAGGACCCTAGATACCCTGGAGTAGGACTTTAGATACCCTGGAGTAGGACCCCAGATACCCTGGAGTAGGACCCTAGATACCCTGGAGTAGGACCCTAGATATCCTGGAGTAGGACCCTAGATACCCTGGAGTAGGACCCTAGATACCCTGGAGTAGGACCCTAGATACCCTGGAGTAGGACCCTAGATACCCTGGAGTAGGACCCTAGATACCCTGGAGTAGGACTTTAGATACCCTGGAGTAGGACCCCAGACACCCTGGAGTAGGACCCTAGATACCCTGGAGTAGGACCCTAGATATCCTGGAGTAGGACCCTAGATACCCTGGAGTAGGACCCTAGATACCCTGGAGTAGGACCCTAGATACCCTGGAGTAGGACCCTAGATACCCTGGAGTAGGACCCTAGATACCCTGGAGTAGGACCCTAGATACTCTTTCCCCTATTATCATCCTCTACCTCTATTCTGTTTACCTTTTCATCTCCTATTCTGCTTGCACTCTCCTCTCCTCTCCTCGCCTCGCCTCGCCTCGCCTCGCCTCTCCTCTCCTCTCTTTTTCTCTCCTCTCCTCTCTTTTTCTCTCCTCTCCTCTCTTTTTCTCTCCTCTCCTCTCTTTTTCTCTCCTCTCCTCTCTTCTTCTCTCCTCTCCTCTCTTTTTCTTCTCCTCTCTTCTTCTCTCCTCTCCTCTCGTCTTCTGTTTAACATATTCCCATCTCTTCTCTCTTCTCCTCCTCTCTTCTCCTCCTCTCGTCTCCTCCTCTCCTTTTTTTACCCCCTCTGCCTCATCTATTTTACTCTCTCATCTCTTCTCTGTTCCTCTCTTCTCTCCTCTCCCTGTAGGTCAGTGGTCCCCAACCCTGGTCCTGGTTGGTGGCCATTGGTCAGGACAGCCCCATAAGTGTGAAAACTGTTATAGTAACACTCACACACGCACCTGTAATTCTGTGACTTTGCAACCCCTCTTAATTCGGTCATGGGACACAATTAACCTCTACACTACTGGAGGTTAGCAGATCAGCATTCACTTGGTAGTGAAATCTATCATGGGGGCTATGAACCATTGTTACCTTGAGGTTGTTGTGGAGGGAGGACTCTGGCGGGTACACAATGAAGTGGCGCAGCGTGAAGCCGAAGCCCTGGGAGTTCTTCTGCAGGAGCACCGTACGAGGGCCCTGCCACGCCACGCCCTCAACCTCGCCCGACGGCAGCGACCGAGTGTTCTCATTGGATGACAGGACGCCATCTTTCCGCCCTTTAGCCTATGAGGGACACAGATAAGGAGGATGTTAGAAAACTCAATATTAGCTTTTCAATTCATTAGTGTCACTTTAGAAATGTATCAGGGATTGCAACATGTGAGCAACATTTCAGTGTAAGTTAGGTAAAGTGAGCTGAGGGTGAAGTGTGAACTGTGAATTACGTCAGTGAATTACGTCTAAGCATATCATGTCAGTGAGAAAGGCATCGCTTTAGTGTGAAACGTCAGAGAAGTTTCTATTAGCGATAAGAGTTAGCTATATACCACACAAATAGGTTTGGCACCAGGCTAAGGAGACTTCACCAAGAAAATCAAACTCCACCCAGAATTCCACAAATGCCTGAAGTATGGAAGAAACTTCCCTTTCTCTCTCTCAGGAATAATATATATTTTAACGACCCACCTCTCCCATAATCACCTGCCACACAATGGAGGGGTAAAAATACATGTTGGAGTGGGTATTTATATTTAACATTATTATGGAACAACAGGACTCTATCACGAAACACACTCACACATGAAAACGGTTAAAAAATGTACATATGTAAAAACAGAGATACCTACCTTCATCCGATTAGGCCTAAGTAATATTAGGAAAAATCTACCTCAGGCACCATACAGCAGACTTAATGTTTTAGTGTCTAGCTAGCGTCTTTATCTTATCACACGACCTCTCCTGATAACCTTCGGCCCTCTTCCTTCTTCATCTCACCCCGCCCTTGACTCCCTCCTGCCTCCTTTCTCCAACCCCCCCCCCCCCCTCCCCATGAACTCACACAAGGCCAGGCCACACTGCACCGCACCACAACAACAGGAAGTGGAGAGCCTTGAACAGGAATTGAGGCTTGGTGCCTGAGCTAACTGGCCCATTTGGGGATTCAGGGAATCCTTCGCCTCTAAGAATAGAGTGGCTAGGGAGGGGACTAAATCTGTGTGTGTGTGTGTGTGTGTGTGTGTGTGTGTGTGTGTGTGTGTGTGTGTGTGTGTGTGTGTGTGTGTGTGTGTGTGTGTGTGTGTGTGCCTGCGTGTGTTTGTGTGAGTGTGGGTGGCAGGGAGGGGGACTCTCTTTCCGATGGGGGCTCCAGTTCCATTGCAACACCCTTCTCTTCATACCCCAACCCAACATTGTGACTAACATTCAAGCATCTGGAATGCCCGGATCCACATTGACAGGTTGAATTATTCTGTTGACTTCCTGTCTGTTATAGTCCCTTGTGAAATGTTATGTCTTGTTTTGTAAGGAAGTGGCATATTTCCACTGTAGTGGTATAGGACTGTAAAGGAAAGTTAAGACAAAGGCTGGATGCTTGGAAGGATAGAAATCCAATTCTCAGTAAGGAGTCTTAGAATAGACCCATAATACTAATATCAAGGAACATTCCTTCTGGATCTATGTAGAGTACACACACGCACACACGCAGGAACACACACACGCGCACACACAAATACATACTGTGCATTCACTAACACACGAACAGGGACGCCCCTAAGCATGGACTCATCATACGTAGATTTATGATGGAGATGGCATATATGTTGTTTTGAAAACACCATGGACAGAGATAGAGAGAGAGAGAGAGAGAGAGAGAGAGAGAGAGAGAGAGAGAGAGAGAGGTATGTGTGTGTGCGTGTGTGTCTGTGCGCGTGTGTGTTTGTGTGTGTGTGTGTGTGAGCGAGAGACGTTACACACTGGCAGGTTAGTGTTTTTTGTTATGAATCTTGTTCTGGAGGCAGCTCTGCAGTGTGGTCGCTAGCTGGCACAGCCACCAAGTAATAAAATATTAGTTTTAAACCTAACCCTAACCTTAACCACACTGCTAACCATAATGCCTAACCCTAACCTTAAATTATGAACAAAAAGCTAATTTTGGTTTTAATAAATATTTACAATATAGCCAATTTTAACTTTGCAGCTGGCCCATTTAGCGGAAATCGCTGAGTTCTGCATCAAGGACAAGACTCATCCCAAAAAACGTCAACCTGCTACATACTGTGGGTATGAAGTATGTCAGAATCCCTCATGGCCTTCCATTCCTACACCTGGCATTTCACATGCAAGTGCATGTAAACACACACACTGGGGTGTGAGATGCCAGTACAACTTGCACAAGCATACACACACACTCTCATTTACACATACACTCCTTAATATATATCCGTAGCATGTGCTCCAGCAGGTATATTTCAATGGTCACCCCCCAAAACCAACACCTCCTTTGGCCGCCATTCCTTCCAGTTCTCTGCTGCCAATGACTGGAACGAATTGCAAAAATCCTTGAAGCTGGAGATTCCCATCTCGCTCAATAACTTTAAGCATCAGCCGTCAGAGCAGCTTACCGATCACTGCACCTGTATACAGCCCATCTGTAAATGGCCCACCCTACTACCTCATCCCCATATTGTTATTTTTGCTAATTTGCATCCCAGTATCTCTGCCCGCTCCAAAGGCATATTTGCACATCTATCATTCCAGTGTTAATGCTAAATTGTAACTATTTCACCACTATGGACTATTTATTGTCTTACCTTCCTAATCTAACTACATTTGTATACAGACACACTGTATATAGATTTTCTATAGTGTCATTGACTGTATGTTTGTTTATCCCATGTGTAAATCTGTGTTGTTGTTTTTGTCTCACTGCTTTGCTTTATCTTGGCCAGGTCACAGTTGTAAATGAGAACTTGTTCTTAACTGGCCTACCTGGATAAATAAAAGTGAAATAAAAAATAAATAAAAAATACACACACACACACACACACATACACACACACACACAGGGGCATGAAAAGCCGCCAGCCTGTCACGAGTGGGTGTATGGAGAGACCAAGACGCAGCGCAGGGATAATAGTTCGACATAGCTTTATTATACTATGTATAAAATAAATACTATGTATAGACACAACCTACGACGAACTATACAAAAACGAAAACAAACACTACAGGGAAAAAACGTCACGTTAAGAAAACACACTAATTAACGGACGTACAGAAACACACTTACTTCACCGTGACTGCGACATACATCGATAACAACCCACACCCGAGTGAGGGACAGACTCAACATATATGGAATCCCTAATTAGAGACAATGCGGTGCAGCTGCCTCTAATTAGGGATCCACCCCAACCCGACACAGAAACAGAAAAGAAAGACACTGTCAGACTCTGACCATAGCTACATAGAGAAGCAAATAGGCTTCTCTATGGCCAGAGCCTGACACAGCCACAGTCTCCTTTACACACTGTCCTGTGTGAATTCTCCCACCTCTATCAATAACTGAGCCATAAGATTAGCCGCTTGTCAACGAAGGGTTACGTGATAATGTAACTATGACGTCACCTCCCCAACATCCTCGAGACGAGGGGAGGTTAAACACAGTTTGACTCCGTATGTTTGTCAAATTGTTTTACAACCACACACACACACACAGGCACACCCTTCCTTTTAACATGTTAAGACCCCTGATTGTCAATCACTCAGGCAAGGGCTTTGTCGATCACAGCATTTGCCAGATCTTTGACTAGAGAAGAGAACCCCACATTCCAACCCACACACCCGCACGCGCTCACATACCCAAGACACCTTGAAGATGCATCACTCGAGCAGAACAGATGACACTCCGACCTACACCCTCATACACTCACATATACATGCCGCACACACACGCGCGCGCGCACACACACACACCAATGTATAAATATGCACTGCGCTGGGCGACGAAAGCATTGCTCCGATCTTCTTCCTCTCCGTTAGTCAACAGGCCCCCACTGCACTCCATTACATAAGACATACAGTAGGCAGGAGTGACACAGCCCCCACACACACACACACACAAAAACAAACAAACAAACACACACCTACTGAGCTGCGGAAGGCAAAGTCCACATAAATATATTAGTGCTATCTATCACGGAAACTCATTGGAAACACTCCAAGTAGAATGATTACAGTGAGAAACCTCGTTGTATGTGTGGCAGGCATCCATTTAGTAGTGTAGTTGATGCTGAATCACACTGAGCTTCAGATTGACTGTACTGAGAATTAGAATTGACGTGTTAATATTATCCGAGTGGAATAAACAAAATGCATGAACGAGTGAATTCTATATCCCTTTATCAAACCTCTATATTATACATGACTCTTTCCAAAATAACCCATGTCAATTAACACAGCCCTTAGCCGTGGTATATTGACCATATACCACAAACCCCTGAGGTGCCTTATTGCTATTATAAACTGGTTACCAACGTAATTATGTTTTGTCATACCCGTGGTATACGGTTTGATATACCACGGTTCTCAGCCAATCAGCATTCAGGGCTCGAGCCAGTTTAGAATTAGAACATATCTCTGGAACTAGAACATCTCTGGCTGTCTCTCTGAAATGTAATAGTTTTTTTTTTGTCATACTGCGTAACAGCAAATATTATTTGCCACAAATCCTTAAGCTCCTAAGTGGCGCAGTGCTCTAAGTTATTGCATTTCTAGAGGTGTCACTACAGACAACCTGGTTCGAATCCAGACCGTATCACAACTGGCTGTGATTGGGAGTCCCATGGGGCCGTGCACAATCGGCCCAGTGTTGTCTGAGTTTGGCCGGTGTAGGCTGTCATTGTAAATAAGAATTTGTTCTTAACTGACTTGCCTAGTTAAATAAAGGTTCAACGAATCAAACAACCAACAACCTGATACCCAAAGACACATCTATGTCACTGCCTTTCTATGTTGAGTTGATCATGCCAGATTGGAGATTTCTCAGCAGAGTCTCTCTTTCTTACCCAGGACAAGCGAAGGCGTGGTAAGACCCTCCTGGGCACCCTTCGTCTCGGTCGAGGAGAGGCGCGGGGTGGGGTGGAGGGTCGGGGAGAGGCACGGAGTGGAGTGGTGGTAGCATGTAGGGTAATGCTTCGTAACACCGCCAACCAGATACAGCGAGGTTCCGGGTCACTACAGTCCACCCCTACTGAGCACTGGAAACACCACTCCTGCCCTGAGGGAGCTGGGACCTCCACTCTCAACATCGCACGCACGCACGCACACGCACCACACACACAAGAGTGTTTGCTACCGTCCCCACACAGGACGGGACATGTACGACACCACTGTTACCCCAGCAACCACCTGACGTTTTCACCTAGACACGCTACAGACCCTCTCGGCCGGACATGGTGGTCAAGAGTCAATGGTAACCAACCAATTAGTATCGATACATTTTAAAGTCAAAATCAAGACGTCAAAAGTAAAAAAACAAATCTATAAATCAACTAAATCTTCATATTGATGAATGAATCCAGGTGAATAGATTTGTATTCTTCAATGTGGGTTTGGGTTGAGGTTCGGTCTGTCTGTCACAAACGCTGTGCATCATGGTCCTGTTGGTCAGTTCTGTTTCTGGTGAACCAGCTTAGATGGCAGCCCTGAGATCAGTGGAGACAGTATAGAGAAAGGGCCTTTGCAAGGCACAAGACGACTAGATCTTCATAGGAGTTGGTCCTAGATCAGTAATATTCTTGATCTATGTAGAGCTGCTGGTGTCCTCGTTTCTATCCAGGATCTGATCCAGAATCA